>OX276369.1:12647175-13883944 GCA_946251885.1 Cosmia pyralina | reverse complement strand
TGCAGAGACAGGAACCTTCTCACAATGCGAGCCGTATCAAGGAGTACTGCCTTCTGAATCAGGCCCTTGATCCAACCGCCTAACGAGAGCCTCGAGAGATGTTGGTAGAGGCTTTCGGCCATCAGGCCATTGGCCGTTACGACAATCGGTACAATGACAGCCGAGCTCACATTCCACATGTCAACAACCTCGTGAGCTAAGTCGAGATATTTTATTTGTTTCTCTTTCTCAGCTTTCACGAGGTTCTCATCGTGGAATGGTAACATCGACTATCATTGCGTGGCGCGCTAATCGGTCTATCACCACTATATCAGGCTTATTAGGTGAACGTTTGTGAGTGTGTGCGTGTGTATGTCTGTGTGTGTGTGTGTGTGTATGTTTGTTACTTCTTCACGCTCAAACGGCTGGACCAATTTGGATGAAATTCGGTATGTAGACAGTTTATACCCTGGATTAACACATAGGCTACTTTTTATCCCGAAAAAATGTGCTAACGTGGGATGAGCAAGGAATTCAAATATATTTGCTATTCTTTCAAACTCAAACGGCTAGACCGATTTTGATGAAATTTGGTGTGGAAGTAGCTGACACTCTGGCTTAACACATAGGCTACTTTTTATCCGGAAAAAATAAAGAAAGAAAGAAAGAAAAAGTATTTATTGTGACTCGCACAGGAAGATCAACTAAACTACAAGCACAACAATAAAAGTTTGAAAACAAAAAAACAATAAATAAATAAAAAAATAAAAAAAAAAATAAATAAAAAACAGAAAGTCCTGTACGAGGCCAAAAGGTCCCTATCTCAGCATGATGCTGCGACATTTAAAAAAAAATGTGCTCCCGTGGGATGAGCAAGGAATTCAAATATATTTGCTACTGTTTCAAACTTAAACGGCTCGACCGATTTTGATGAAATTTGGTGTGGGAGTAGCTGACACCCTGGATTAATACATAAGCTACTTTATATCCAGAAAAAAACGTAATATTATTATTATTATTTCTCCTCAGCGGAGGCTTTAAATTGAAAGGGATTCGGTATCCCTGTATTACCTTTAAAATGTGAGGGGGAGCGTGCTTGGTCCTCCACGCAGCTAGTTAAGCCTGGTTTCCACCACGAGCGGAGCGGACCCATTACGGACTCCGTTTAACTCGCAAGAGTAAACTGCATACTTGTATTTCCACCAACAAATAGTCCAATAGTATGCAGTTTACTCTTGCGAGTTAAACGGAGTCCTTAATGGGTCCGCTCCGCTCGTGGTGGAAACCGGGCTTAAACGACGAAGCTGACCCCCTCTGAAGGAGTCATTGTTGTCGGCGGGAGCGGCCATCGTCCTGGCAGCGCTGCTGCTGGCGGTTGCGCTGCCCATCCGATCGCTTCCCAGCTGGGGGTGCCTTAGATCTAGTGGCCGGTGCAGGGGCATGCGGCCTGTTGTATGTGGTAGTGGAGCTTGAGCCACGAAAATTCTGCGCCATTGGAAGCTGAGTCCGATGTGGCGAAGCCTGCCTACCCTCAGCGGGTAAGTTCGGCCGGCGGAATATCTTCGAACCCCCTCCAAACCGGTTGAGCGTCTCGGTGAATGCTGCTCTGTTGAACAGACAGTTGCGGCTCGGCGGGACACGTTTAAGGGCGGCTTTGTTGTACTTGTCCCGAACGCCGCTGAGCACCGCATCACGACGCTGTTCTATTATACTGGCCCTTCTGCCACACACACCTTGCAACAGATCTTTAGAAACTTCTGAGAACAAACTGCCGCTTGCAAAAGCTTCTGAATGCGTGGCGTGCAAAGAAGCTGGAGCATCCTGCATTGCAAGAATATTTCTAATAGCTTTTTGCACAGCTTCACGTTGAGCCAGGAGCATATTCGTAATAGCGGCAAAAGATTGGTCAAGAGATCTCAAAAAATAAGGTTTATGTTCGAACGGAGCTAATTCTTCATTTAAATCTAAATGTGTAAAAGCGGGGGTAGCCAGATATTTTTTCTGAGTCTCACCATAACGTATATTTGTCCATTCAGGAGCATCGAAATGTTGTAATTTTGTGACTGCGTCAAGTCGCGTCTTATCAGCCTTTTTGATAGATTCAGCCAACGTGGTTTCCAAATCTTCTAGCTCAGGCGCCAATGGTGGGGCCGGAGGCATAAGATTGGACAGGGCGTCCGATTCATTATTCTGCCGACCCTGTTGCGTGGGATTAATAAATCCAAGCGCCGCTGAAGCGGATAAACCAGGTTGCTGCACATGCGAAAGTAACAATTTAATTGAAGCTAACTCACGGTTAAACTGTTCAAACCTCTTGTCAAGGACATCCGGGGGGTTCTCATCCTTGCTGCGCGAAGCGGAACGCGGTTCGTTTGGCGGTATGTCGGGTGAATGCAACGTCTGCGACGGGCCTGGCAACGGTGGTGTCCGCAGTAGCGATGGCAAGTCAAGCATGACCTGCGCCGACGTACTTGAGGCCCCAACACTCACGTTCGCCTGCCCCGCGTCGCGCCGCGGCGTTTTGGGCGGCTGCAAAGACTCGTCCGAATCGGAAATATCTTCATCCGAGAAGCAGAGCCACCGAGAATCGTGACTACGTTTAGCCATTTTTAACCGACTTCTAAAAAAGGAGGAGGTTCTCAGTTCGGATGTTTGTATTTTTTTTATTTTTTTTTTATGTTTGTTCGCGCATAACTCCGTCGCTTGCCAACCGATTTGAAAAAATATTTTTTTGTTGGAAAGGGTATACTTCCCAAATGGTCCCATTTTTGTCAAAATCCAGTTCTGATGATGGGATCCTGGAGAAATCGAAGGAACTCTTCAAATATTATAGGCACACCTATAGCGATGTGGGTATTTTTTATAGTAGCTCATGCATTTGCTCTCGGAAAGCACCACTTGGTGAAGTGGAACTGATGATGAAGACCACAGATGTTTACCGGAACTACTCAATGATAAATATTTCACGGGTTGCGATTCGATTACTTTAATATGGTTGCGAAGCAATTTCCGCTCGTCACACAATGCGTGTGATGAGTGGTTGTTGAGGAGTTCTCCTGGTTCTTACCAGCAGAACTCCTCAACAATTAACGTCCCAGCATCGGGAAAAGCAATATTTTGTAACATGTGATGAGCAATTGACATTAGACTATTGTAACTTATACAAATTATAAACAGACCACTAAAAAGTGAAAAATAAAAACTTTTTTACAAAAAAATACAACCGACTTCCAAAAACAACACTACAAAGTGAAAAATAACTTTAATTTCGGAAGTCGGTGGCAAAAACGAAAATACATTTAATCAGACACCGACTTCCGAAATTAAAGTTATTTTTCACTTTGTAGTGTTGTTTTTGGAAGTCGGTTGTATTTTTTTGTAAAAAAGTTTTTTGCCGATGTGAACGCGACGAAGTCTAAAGACCAACTGAAGTCCGCGTGACAATGCTATCTATTTTATAGACTCGCACACACACACCTACCCACAGTGGAGAGAAAATTTATAAAAATTGTTATCACTGAGACCCAAATAATGCCGATAATACCGAGAAAGTCGAAACGCCTATCTCACATGTTTACTAGGTTTCAGACAGGCTCAGACTACATAATAGAAAATTCAAATATTTTTGAGTTTAGAACACAAATAAATGTTATTTTGTTCATAAACGTTTTTTTTATTGTAATAATCATGGTTTTTGATGATATTCTATTTATAAACATTATTTAAATATTCAAAAAATATTAACGCCGTAAAGACGCATAACTCTTTGCCGAGATTAAAAAAAAAACATTCACCACCGAATAGAGACGGTGTGAATAGAGCCATTGAACCAAAATTTTTATTCCCGCACACGTGTAGGACAATGAAAAATCGCACGCGTGTGAAATATATTGCATTGTGAACCTAATCCTAGTGCGATATGAACCAGTTTTCGAGGAAGTGTATTGAAAAATAAATTTCGCCCGGGGCTTAAGGGCACACTATTTGAATATTCCTGTTTTTAGAATCAATTTTAAATAGTCAAATTAGGGTATTTAGATCCTGAAAAAAAAATATGTCATAGATACATCCTTGCTTTAGGTAAATCTACGGTTCAAAACACGATAAATTGTAATTTGCTCGATGAAAAAAAAATCCGAAATGGGGTCGATTTCAAAACTATTTTTTGTTTCACTTCCTAGTTATAGCACAAAATTATATGAAAATTGCATGTACCATGAAGTAATAGTATTTCAGAGGGAATTCTACGGTTGGATTTTTAAGTGTACAACACATTTTTCTAAGATTTTTTCATCAGATTCATCCATATTACTATTTTCACTCTTCATCGAACTGTCTTCGCTACCATACCCTACCATATCCTACAATAATCACACATAATATAAATACAATGTGTCCGGTTGTCGGTAAAACTAAATAACAATAAATAAAAAACAATAATAACATTAAATAACATAAATAAAACTTATCTGGCGATTAAAAAATTTGCCCTTATAATAGTAGATTCGATAAATTATAGGTGTAGCAGTAGGTACGTCCCTTGATAATAAAGTACGGCAATTCTTCCTTCATATGTAGTTGTCGATATTTACTGATCTACATGAGCAGTGGTCAACATCAAAAACAAAAGAATATGGTTACAGCATAAGCAAAATAGTACGACCATTTTTAGCCCACACTTAATAAAAATATTATTGTTTTTTTTATTCAGTCACTAAAAGGGTTAAATAGGGGATGGAAGTTTGTATGGAAATTCACCATTTATGTCGATGGAATACCATCGGGCACACGGCTTGTCTACTTGATAAAATTCTTATATTCACTGACAGACAATGCACAGCCTAAACCGCTGGATCTAGAAGCATGAAATTTTGCAAAAGAGTTCTTTTTGTAATGAAAGTAATTAAATTTCTATTAAAATTGCAATTTAAAAAACCGTTGCAATTTTGAAATTTCACCTTAGTACCGCAAAATCATGTTTTTCTCTAACTAGCTTCTGCCCGCGACTTCGTTCACAATATACTAAAACAACAGACACATTATAAAAAACTTTCCTGTACAGTACGTTAGTAGTTGTGGTATCAGCAGCCTAAATATACAGAGAGTCGTCCGTTTAAGAAGCAGCTTGTCCTGAGGTCGAAACCCGCAGCCTTAACAGCATAAAATACCTAATGGCACAACACTGATACACTGAGTGATTCTTACAGATTGTTCCTGATGAACCCGGCTATCGCTAAAAAATATATCAGTGGATTGTACACACGGGATTTCTCATTAATACCTACTGTCAGCTAACCATTGATATTTATTTATATTATAAACATAGATGATATAAGAGGAATAAACTTCATGTATTCTGTGTACGTTCTACGAACTATCAAATAACAGTATATCAAAATGAAAAAAAAGAATCGAAAAAAAATATCAACAGTTGAGAATCGAACTTTTGTGGTTTGCTTTGATGAAAGTTGACTAAAATAGACGTTCTTATGTTATTATTATGTCATGCATGATTGACATCCTTCCGCTAAGCCTTAACTCAAAGATTTAGCGCGATGATAATCATTTAAAGGTTAAATCTGTAACTATCTGCTATATGCATTTCTTACTCAGCCCAATGAAGTAATGGAATAATTCACACACTGACACCGATATCGGCACGATATCTACCAGCGAAGACAGTGCGGGGTGAGAGTAGCGGGCATTCTTTCACTTGAGCAAACTACTTTATCACACTGCCGACTTCGAGACGTCGATACCTACTTATTAGTGTGCTTGTTTGTCGCGTCCCGATGGTCATCGATATTCACCAATATCATGGGGCCGGTAATAATTGTACCTATCGCTATCGAATCGTGTTGGTATCGTTATCTGATAATGTGAAAACAAAACGACATTTTATGTAATAATCTTAGATTAATCCACCGTAGACACCATAAAAAGTAAACATAAGGAAAAAAATCGACCTAAGAAAAACTAATTAAGTTGATCAACTGCAAATATTTTACACTGTGGCATGGATTTTCTGTGAAATCGTCGGCGGCGCGTCGTAAATAAACACGTCGCGCTGCATTTGGGGGAGGCGGAGGTAGCGTTTCATAGGCCTACAGGCCCGAATAACCTGGCCTTAACGGATGTTAACGTCAAAAGTGATCGGGGCTTGTTGACTAAAACTAATTTACCAAATCAAATTATTTTTTTGCATAATACAGGTAGGTTATAAACATATGTTACAAATAAATATAAAGTATTCTGTATCATTACCTAATAAGGTGTGCAAAGATTTATATTGTTGTTAATCTAATCATTAAAATAACATTACAAAATTGTTATAGGTACTCAAAAAAAAAATCATAATAGGTACTACAAATGTCAAAGGTATAAAAATAAAAATTGTCAGATGAATTATAAGACATGTCATAGACTTAACAATCAAATAAATTAAATTAAACATTGGTCCAAATTAAATTATTATAGCATAACACTATTTGTATTCTCTTAAATGCAATGTCAATAAATTACTCTTATTATAAGTATCTATCTATATTTTTATCCTGTAAGTACACCTTGTCATTATAATAACATTTATTCACTAGGAATTTGTGCAGCTTCGACTTGAACTGATGAACAGGTAATTTTTTGACATCATCAGGCAACTCGTTGTAAATCAATGATGATGATGTGATGATGATGACTTTTATTGATTAGTGCTGTTTTCCCATAAGGTACATTTTCTAATCTTTTTGTGTCACGTAGTTGTATGTAGTAGCTTTTAAAAGCAGTTTTATAATAATTAGGATTCAATTTCACAAAAATATTTAGTCCATATATGTATAACGAAGGCAGTGTCGGAATCTTTAGGCTTTTAAAGTAGGGTTGTCAGCTGGTAGTGTTGTCTACATTACACATTGCTCTGATGCATTTCTTTTGAGCTTTAAATACAGATTCCTTATTGACTGAGTTGCCCCAAGATATAATACCATATCTTAGGACAGGTGTAACAAGTCCGTGATAACCAGTTAATACGGCTTCTTTATTAACAATTTTTGAGTCTATACAGAGCAAATGAGGATTTATTAATTCTTTTGGAGACGTATTCTAAATGTGTTTTCCATGTGTGTTTTTATGAATATTAATTCCTAGAAATTTTGTACCTGTCACAGGATGTACTATTTCGCCTTGGTAACTAACGTTTATATTTGTCAGTTGAGTTCTCTGGTGAATGTGTATAATTTTCGTTTTGTCCGTATTTATTTTTAGATTATTTTCGGTTAACCATTGTACTATCGTATTTAATGTTTATTGACTACGTGCTCGTAATAATTTTCTTTGTCGCTTTTTATTATAACTGTGCTTGATACTAATAAGGTTTTTCACCAGTGTGTACTACCACGGATATTTGCGGTAAACCACTTTTCAACTTTACTACTAAAGTAATAAGGTTGAAAAATGTTCACCGCAAATGTCCGCGATGGTGCCTATTCAAATATGTTTGTTAAAAAAGCCTTTTCTCGAAAGCTACACTGACATACATCACACCAATAAGGTTCTTCACCAGTGTGTATCATCATTGTCCTGCCCTTATCCCAATTTTATTTGGGGGTCGGCGCAACGTCTTTTTCTTGCATACTTCTCATTAGACATCATCTAGGTAATCACTCCCTTTCTAGCCATATCATCTTTCTCACGCCCATCCATCGTGTTATTGGTCTTCCCCTACTCGTATAGCCATCCACATTCATGCTCAAAACTTTCCTCATTCCTCTGCATCACATACCATGACAAACGATTTCCGCACAACTTTTCAGTCACCGGTGTCACTTTGACTTCCTCTTATATACACATTTCTTACCACTGTGTATACGAATATGTTTTGAGAAATTACCCTTTTCACTAAAACTAGCTGACGAGAATCACTCAATCTTTTGCCAGTGTGTACAAGAATATGTTTTGATAAATTACACTTGATTAATAAAACTACGCTGACATACATCACACTTATACGGTTTTTGACCAGTGTGTATACCTACGAAAAAGTAATAAGTTGGGAAGTGTAATTGAGAACAAATTCCACACAGAAAGCGGCCCTACTTCAAACCAAAACGACGTATGATTCAAAATACCAATCACTTCCGAGGTTACAAATACACATACCTACTTGGTGATTGGTTTAAATACAGAACGAAAGCAGGCATTGGTTCACGCGTGTGCTGCAATGTTTGCTATGACAGCTGAGTCATAGCGGCGTGGACGATGTTATGCAGTAAGTGGACCAAGTCAAAAATAAAACAATTATTGTTATTGTACAATGTTTTGTTATTAAGTATATATTTTTGTTTTTTTTTTGGGTTACTTTTTAGAATTATTCATTGAACTCTCTGTCCCGCGAAACATGATTAATTTATTAAGTTTTTGTCTAGAAGGCATTAAAAGAGAATCTTTCTTCGCAATGTAGTGAAGACGGATTCTGAGAAATTCCATGATTATACATTTTATAAAAAAAATGAAATGTTTTGTATCAAAAATTCATTCAATGCAGTACAGTAGTGCTATTCTGTAAATATCTCACCGTGAAAACATGAGTGAAGTGATCTTAAAGTGAGCTGTCAATAGTATCAACCCCTAGCGTCAGGTGGAATGACGGCTCACTTCACGCTCACTTCACCTGAGTTATCACGGTGAGATGTTTACAGAATAGCACTACAGTTCTGTAGTATCACTAAATAAAATTTTCTTCAATTGGGATACAAAATATTCTTCATCTTTTATTTCTGCGTTCTAGATTTCTGATCTGTGAAGTCGTTTTACTGCCAAAATAGTTTTTTTTTATAGTTTTTGCTTTAACATGTGTGTTTTAGGTGTATTCAGAGCAGATTTGATATCTGATGATGGTATATTTATTGGCGTAACGCATGATTCTCTTTCTTCAAAACTATGGACTTCGGTTGAAATAAGATTATTTTTATGTTTTTCTTGATTCTTCAACACCGTCATTATATTCAGTGTTGATATTATTCTCCTGAAAATAACATTGAAGATCAGTTTCAAATCTATGAAAGACTGTCTCTATTTGAAATAGATACGTATACGACACGATACACAGCACGGATACGTACAGCTAAAACAAACATATCGACCCTAAAGAATCAAGTGCAAAACATAATAGTCCCAAATAATAATAATAGTATAGTCAAATAGTAGTTGGTAGCCTTACCAATTTACGTTTTTGTGCCTTAAGCGCTTGAAGGTCTGCAGTTTTATCGAGCAACTCAGGTAAATTACACACTTCAAAATTTGCAGACTAGCCCGAAAAATTAAACGTGCTTTTTTCGACCAAACAATGGTCAGTCGATTTATTGAGTACGGCGGTGCACAGTTAATGAGCAGGAGCCTTGATATTTATTTATTTTCAAAAATCAAAGTGACACTTCATCGCTTTGATATTATAAACCGCAGTGACTACATTCGAAAGGGCTGTGGTAGAGAACCCCAGGAATGAAGAATCTTCCGATTCGATCAGAACATTCTTCATTTTCATTGGAGGAGTTTCAAGGATATACCTATACCTTATCTAAGCTACACATTATTCTTTTCCGACATGCACGCGAAAGTCGCGGGCACAGCTGGTTTCTTGCATAAGTACTTACCCTAATTTTGCGTACACTACACACAGATGAAGTACCTACCGAGTCAACGACTTGTTCGGCGGAGAGAGTAGCTAAACAACTAACTAACGTTGTATTATGTGGGAAATTTCATAGTTTAGCCAATAGAATATTATCTGCATTCTGCCTAGTAGGTAGGTACACACGGCTACACATCAAGCTATAAATTTCCAGTTAACACTGACCTCTCATTGTAAGGAAATCCTGTACAATGCGAGATCAGCTTATTCTAGGTAGGTAGTCAATATAATAGTAATAGGTAGGTAATTAGGTATAATTATACCGGATGACATTTTTTACAGTCTTGAAAAAAATAGGGTATATTAGGTGAACGGAGTAGAAGCGTATAGCATACCTAGTTTTTTTTTTTTAATAGCTTAGTCAGAAAAAAATATCTGAGCACCAATAAATACTACAAATTCGATGTAAACTTTTCATTTTAGAATAATAAAAACATAAATTTTGAAAAAAAAAAATAAAATAAAAAATTCAAATCATATGCAACCTGCATTATGATTTGAATTTTGACTTTTTCTAATAAAAAAAAAAAATAAAAACTAGATATGCCATAGGCTTCTATTCCGTTCACCGAATATACCTTATTTTTTTCAAGACGGTAAAAAAAGTCATCCAGTATATTAATTAGGTATAATTATTATTTATTACGTACATAAACAGTAATAATAAGCGCGGTCGGGCCAATGATGACTGCTGGACAAGTAAGCGTGCGTCGTGAACTCTTGAGCGATCGCTGCCTGCCTGACCACACGGGGAAAACTTTTTAGAAACATAACAAATTATGCAATCTTTATAATAGGTTCACAGAGGGGTATAAATAAACGATAACAGCGCGCGCCTTCTACTTTTGTACGTGTTTGTATACATTTCCAGTTTACACTGACCTCTCATTGTATGGAAATCCTATACAATGCGAGATCAGCTTATACTGGATAAGTATAGCTTGATCTGTAGCCGGCTTGTACTTCCCGAATTCTCGGAATTTTGGCGAGCGGGCAGCGCTACAATGTAACGTCGTTTCAGTTCGGGACTATTCGGAATGGCGTTTGTGTGCGTGTAGCGCCTACTGCTCATCACTGATACTATCTCTGTCGGTCACGATGCCAAGTGAGATAGCGTGCGTTTTGGCTACGCCCACGAGTGAGTTCGTGTCCGCGGCTTGTTGCACCTTAAGCGCTTGAAGGTCTGCAGTTTTATTGAGCAACTCAGGTAAATTACACACTTCAAAATTTGCAGACTAGCCCGAAAAATTAATCGTGCTTTAATACGACCAAACAATGAACTGAAATGAATTTTTTTAATGCTATAGTTATTTCCACAAGTCGAAAACGCCGAACCTACATTACAAACCGATCGTTCATTATTGTTTACTTTTTCATTTTCTGTAATATCTCATAAAGATGCTGATGTTTCGGGGCGTAAAAAAACAGCATAATTTCAGATTTGATATGACATATTATACATTGTATTAGGTTGGGGAAAGTCTTTTCGTATTATAGTACCTATGTATGAACTTAAAATAAAATCTCTTTGGCTATACTATTTGTATCTGGCTGGTTTTGGTATCATTGAAAGTTTAAATTTTAAAGAACATAATTCAAAATACCGAGGCTATAGATGCCTGGAGACTCGCTTGCCCGAATTCAGACCCACCCGACACCATTTTCCCAGAGACGGTGGGATGAGCCGCTCTGCAGAGTAGTACAGAACAAATTACTTGACACGTCTGCTACTACTGCGGAGCGTGCGCGTCTGCTGGCTGTGGGTAAGTGGGAGTCGGGTCTGTGGCTTCATGCACTACCGTCGTCGAACATAGGCACTTTGTTCGACGACACTACTTTCCGCCTCGCTGCTTCCCTGCGTCTAGGAGCTCCTTCTTGTTCTCCTCATCGCTGTCACTGTGGCGAAGTTGTCAACAGCCTCGGACACCACGGCCTGTCTTGCAGCCGAAGTGCGGGTCGCTTAGCACGGCACGAGAACATCAATGACATCATCCGACGAGCCCTTGTCACCGTCGGCGTTCCAGCTGTATTAGAACCCAATGGCTTGGCACGCGACGATGGCAAGAGACCGGACGGCATGTCTTTATTTCCATGGAAGTTGGGAAGGCCTTTAGTGTGGGACGCAACGTGTGTCGATACTCTTGCGCCATCCCATCTTCCTGGCTCTGCGTGCTGTGCTGGCACTGCTGCTGCCGCTGCGGAAAACCTCAAGCGGCGGAAGTATAATAACCTTATCGGTAATTATATTTTTGAGCCGTTTGGGGTTGAAACCCTTGGGCCGTGGGGTCCGAGTGCACATAGTTTGTTCAACGAAATCTCCAAACGGCTGGTTGACACTTGCCGTGACCCAAGGGCTGGCTTTTACCTTGGCCAGCGGCTTAGCATTGCCATACAACGTGGCAATGCCGCCAGTCTCTTGGGTACCTTACCAGTCGACAGCGATGCGGAGGAATTTTTCGACGCCATATTTTAGTTTTTTTTAATAGTTTTAGTTATGTTACCTTTTAGTAAAATAATGTTTTTTAACAAATAAAATAATGATCATTGATTTTATTCAAAATTCAAATTAGGAAAATGTGTGATTTTCATTTGTTTTTCGTTCTGTCAAGATGAGTGAATCTAATGAAGAAATTCGATACATTTTAAAAGTTTACTACAAAAAAGGTAAAAATGGAACGCAAGCCGCGAAAAAAATTTGCGATGTTTATGGACCCAGTGCAGTGTCTGTGAGAGTAGCACAAATTTGGTTTAAGCGTTTTCAATCCGGAAATTTTGATGTCAAAGATGCACGTCGCTCTGGTCGCTCTATTACGGATAAAATGGTTGCCATTTTTGAAAAAGTGGAGCAAGATCGGCATATCAGTGTAGTTACGACGTAGCTGAAGAACTGGGAATTGACCACAAAACAGTTTTGGCGCATTTGAAAAAAACTGGGTACACAAAAAAGCTCGATATTTGGGTACCTCACGAGCTCACTGAAAGAAACCTAATGAGCCGTGTACTCATTTGTGATTCTTTATTACGACGTAATGAAACCGAACCATTTTTGAAGAAGCTGATAACTAGTGATGAAAAGTGGATCACGTACGACAAGAACGTGCGAAAAAGGTCGTGGTCAAAGGCCGGTCAGGCTTCACAGACTGTGGCGAAACCCGGGTTAACTCGCAACAAGGTGATGCTGTGTGTGTGGTGGGATTGGAAGGGCATTATTCGTTATGAGCTGTTACCACCAGGCAGGACCATCGATTCTGAACTCTACTGCGAACAACTGATGAGATTAAAGCAAGAAGTTGAGAGAAAGCGGCCGGAATTAATCAACCGAAGGGGTGTGGTTTTTCATCATGATAACGCTAGACCTCACACATCTTTAGCCTCTCAGCAAAAATTAAGAGAGTTTGGCTGGGAGGTGTTAATGCATCCGCCGTATAGTCCTCACCTAGCACCTTCAGATTTCCACCTGTTTCGGTCTCTTCAGAATTCTTTAGGCAGTGTCAGGTTAACATCACGAGAGGACTGCCAAAACCACTTGTCGCGGTATTTTGATCAGAATTCCCAAAATTTCTATAGCAATGGGATCATGTCCCTACCTTCAAGATGGCAAAAAGTTATCGAACAAAATTGTACCTACATACTTGCGATAAATGTAAATAATGTATATTAAAAAATGTTTTGAATTTTCTTAAAAAATGCGAAGAAACTTTTTCCCCAACCTATTATAACATTGTTAACGGTAATTTCGACTGTGTAGATTTAGATAATGTATTGTGCTACGCTGTCCCCAGAACTGTCCATAGACGGCGGGTGCGTGCGGGGAAACTCTTTGCAGTAGGTACCTGCCGATCTAACACTGGTCTACGTTCACCAGTTCGGCGAATGGCGGCAACCTACAATGAGGCATTCGAACATATAGATAATATAATAGGTCTTTACCTATGAAATTGCCGTTTTGTATGAAAAAATTTAAACGAATTTTTTTCATGCATTTTTTATTTGTATTAATCGAATTAATCACCCATGCAATCAATGCATCTTTGCCAACGCAGTGGCAGTTTATTGATGCCCTTCTTAAAGAAATCAGCTGGACGGGAGGCAACAAATTCTTCAGGCATTTTGTACTGCCTCTCGGGTATAGAATTTTTTTCCCGCCAAGAAGTTATCCAAATTCTGGAAAAAGTAGTAGTCTGTAGGCGCAAGGTCTGGTGAGTAGGGCGGATGACGGAGAGCTTCCAACCCCAGTTCTTGCAACTTGGAGACCGTCTGCTGTGCAGTATGAGGTCGCGCGTTGTCGTGCAGGAGCAACGGAGACGAGCGATTGACCAATGCTGGTTGGAGATGTGCCAGCTTCTCCATCATTCTGTTCAGTTCTTCACAGTACACATCTGAAGTAATGCTCACCCCGTTTGGTAAGAAGCTGTGATGGATCACACCGGCGCTAGACCACCAAACAGTGACCATCACTTTTCTAGGGGTAAGTTTTCGTTTAGGGCATTGTTTAGGTGCTGAACCAGGATCCAACCAACTTGCTGAGCGCTTGCGGTTATCAAACAGAATCCATTTTTCATCGCAGGTAACAATGCGGTTCAAAATTCCTTCATTTGTGTGTCTGTTGAGCAGTGCAAGGCACGTCTCGACGCGTACTTCGCGCTGGCGATCATTGAGTTCGTGGGGCACCCATTTGTCAAGCTTTTTTACCTTGCCAATTTGACGCAAATGAACCAATATTGTTTTGACGCTAACGTCGAAAGCTGCTGCTAATTCAGCCGTAGATTGTGTATCATCAGCTTCCACAATCGCCTTTAATTCGTCATTGTCGACCAAAGTCTTCGGACGACCGCGAGGTTCATTTTTCAGGTCGAAATTTCCAGAACGGAAGCGAGCAAACCAAGAACAAGTGGTGCGTTGGTTTGTAATGTTAGCTCCGTAAACGTCGTTGATGTTGCGTGCCGCTTGTGCCGCGTTGCTGCCACGACGGTACTCATATTCCATAATTACTCGAATTTTTAACGTATCCATGATGACGAAAAAGATTGAAATGCGATGAAAATGTAACACTAATCAATAAACAAATGACTACTTTTGGGAAAAAAAATCCATGTTTTTAAAATAAAATTAATTTGAAATTAGAATTCTTAGCCAAACAAAAATTATTTTGATTTCAAAAGGCCAGTACTGCAGAACGGCAATTTCATAGGTACCTAATATTACCTAATATTTGCATGTTCTTTAAAAAGGTTTCGTAGCCTTTTGTATGAGGCACTTGAACTCTAAGACTAATTATTGTTTGTTGCTGTTTATTTTTTGTTTCTATTTATTTTACAATATTAGTGTAACTGTCACAAATGAACATTTCACCTCCTAGCGATTAAGGTTTTATTTATTAATGGTAAACTGTGAACAGCGCTGTGGGCTACATTATAACTTAAGTTATTTATGTTTTTCTATTGTAATATTCCATTTTGTAGCTGTTTGTTGTTCCTACTTAATAAAATAAAAAATAATAATATAATTATTAAACAGTAGATACTTACTGTACAAACTGGTACTTGGTATCCTTTTCCTATTAATGATTTATAAAAATATTTTTCATCAAAATGAACGGAGCATAGGTTTTCACAGGCATCCAGTCATACTCTTGACTTTCTAGCTTAACTGCAGCTATCCACTTATTGTGCCGAATTGGATCGGCAGGGAAACTAAAAGAAAACAAATAAGCAAAATACATTACTGTTTCAAAAATGTTTAAATTTTATCGATTTACATTTCAATATTTCATCAGGAAGGAAATTACCTTCTAGATTAGGTCAAAAATTGACTGATTCTATTTTGACCATCTCAGTTTGACAACGTATTTGAACATTTTTTAATATAATTATAATTTTGCTACTACTTACTAGTGAAAAGTGATCCCTTTTGAGGAGGAGCCCGGTTCAAGTACTAGAAGAGCCGGCCGCCTGTTAAACATGAGTCACGTCGCAGACTTTAAAATTTTAAAGAAAAACAAGCAGAATCCGTACTCACTTCAAAAAGTGCAAGGTCTGCTTGGTCCAGCTGACTTCCAGCGCCGGTTAACTTATTGCCAGTGGGCACTGCAGCGATGCGCGGAGGACACCCACTTCATCGAAAACGTCATATGGTCAGACGAAAGCCTATTTACGCGCAATGGCATGTGGAATCGGCGTGTATGCCATCACTGGGCAGAAAGAGGCCATAATCCGCGTGCCACTCGGCCGTTAGCACATCAAATACGGTGGTCACTGAATGTGTGGGCTGGGATAAAGGGAAACAAAATAATATTACCTGTCTTCATCCCAGGAACTCTAAACCGTGTGAGGTATCTGGCTCTTCTAAACGGCACCGTCGCGCGCTACCTCTACAGATTGCCGCTAGCCGAGCTCCGAAGTGTGTGGTTTCAACACGACGGAGCACCCCCTCACATTTCAACAGAAGTGCGGTCACGGTTAAACGTGTTGTTTGATAGCCGCTGGATCGGGAGGTACGGTCCCGAGGCGTGGCCACCACGGTCACCTGATTTAACACCACTTGACTATACTTTTTTTGGGGTTGGGTCAAACAACTCGTTTATAAAAAAGAAAGCCACACTCGCGGGAGGAGATGGAAATGCGAATCCGCACAGCATTCCGTGTTATCAGGAACCACATACGCGAGGACCCGCTTTTGATGCGACGAGTGCACCAAAATATCCGTCGGCGATTGCAACAATGTGTAGACAGAGGAGGTCAGCATATTGAGCAGTTCAAAATCTAGGTAAGTTTTTAACATTATTTAAATGTATCATAATACCTAAAACATTTCGAAAACATTAAAATAAAAAATAACACTAAACGACTGTGCCACAAAATCAATAAGTTCAGAAGGCCCACTCTTTCCTAAAACTGCTTTTATACTCAGGGAGTATCCCGTTCAACGAACGTGTTACTACTGTGTCGTTACACGATTGCTATGAATAAACGCAAGTACTTAGGTATTACGAAGGCAACAAAATAATGTAAAAGTTTTTAAATTTCTGTTATTGGAGAAAACATTCACTTGCGAACATGTAAAACCGTCATTATCATTTAAATCCTAGCCTAAACTGTGGTTCAATAAATGAAACATTCCCCAAACTTAATTAGCGGTACATTATTTTTTTGATAAAATAATTTTTTCATATTAACGCTGTAAGCTTGTCGTACCACCGCCGGTCTGAGTGGCTAGGTAAAACAAATTCGTGTACTTGTTCCGTGAGTGGACCTTCTGTACTCGTATCTGTTTATTTTGTGGCCACGAGCCCGCGACGACACCTGTCGGCAGAAGCGCAACCACCCCGCGTTCATTACACGGCCGCTGCGTGCAGAATAACTGTCTAATACTCTGTATTTTAATTTTAATGTTATTGAAACGTGGCTTAGATAGGTAGGTACATGAATTTATGCTTTTTTTTATTTACTATGTTTGCGGATAGGTCCTTCCAAGCCCAAGGTGCCTCAGTGACGCGTTCCTTTGTCAGCCGGGCATTTGAGACGGGTTGTTAAATGTTATTGCTAAAACTAAACATACATAAATCTTTAGTTTTACTGATGACAACTCGAGGACGTCTTTCTAAGTTTCTATTTCATTATCTCTTTTTTAAAAGTCGCCGCTCGCCAATCAGCGCGGCCTGGCGGCCCGCGGCGGCCGGTTCGCTCGGCTTCGTGAGTATTCGTGAGACGCTCGGCATCGTGCGCATTGCGACGTTGCCGATTTGGGCAATGCTACTACGCTAGGTACTTCCGCGCTACTTTTAAACAGGAGGTTTCGAATTTATTGTCAATTAATTATTTTTTTGAATTCGGATAATTATTTTATTATGCTTATTTTTGTATGCCGATATTTTTATTTTAATCCATTAATGATATAGATTAACCAGTTTAAGGGAACGCCCTCTGTTATTTAACATACTGTATGTCGTGTTAAATTACCCTTTTCAGTAAAACAACGCTGACATACATCACACTTATACTGTTTTTGACCAGTGTGTAAAAGAATATGCCGTGTTAAACTGCTCTTATCATTAAAGCAACGCTGACATAGATCACAATTATATGATTTTTCACTAGTGTGTATACGAATATGTTGTGTTAAATTACCCTTTTCAGTAAAACAACGCTGACATACATCACACTTATACGGTTTTTGACCAGTGTGTACAAGAATATGTTGTGTTAAATTACGCTTTTCAGTAAAACTACGCTGACATACATCACACTTATAAGGTTTTTCGCCAGTGTGTAAAAGAATATGCCGTGTTAAACTACCCTTTTTAGTAAAACTACGCAGACATTCAGCCCCGCCTACTTGGACACGACTTTCGTTGGGTCATTTTGTTAGCGCAGTTACATTTCCTGACTTATTACTTATTCGTAGGTGTATACGAATAATGTTGTGTTAAATTACCCTTTTTAATAAAACAACGCTGACATACATCACACTTATACGGTTTTTGACCAGTGTGTAAAAGAATATGCCGTGTTAAATTGCTCTTTTGAGTAAAACTACGCAGACATTCATCACACTTATACGGTTTTTGACCAGCGTGTATACGAATATGTCGTGTTAAATTTTTCTTTACACTAAAACTACGCTGACATACATCACACTTATACGATTTTTGACCAGCGTGTATACGAATATGTTTTTTTAAACTGCCCTTATCACTAAAGCAACGCTGACATACATCACACTTATACGGTTTTTGACAAGCGTGTAAAAGAATATGTCGTGTTAAAGTGCTCTTATCATTAAAGCAACGCTGACATACATCACACTTATACGGTTTTTGACCAGTGTGTATAAGAATATGTCGTGTTAAATTACGCTTTTCAGTAAAACTACGCTGACATACATCACACTTATAAGGTTTTTCGCCATTGTGTAAAAGAATATGCTTTGTTAAATTACCCTTTTCAGTAAAGCTACGCTGACATACATCACACTTATAAGGTTTTTCGCCAGTGTGTATACGAATATGTTGTGTTAAAACACCCTTGTTAGTATAGCAACGCTGACATACATCACACTTATACGGTTTTTGACCAGCGTGTAAAAGAATATGTCGTGTTAAATTGTTCTTTTGAGTAAAACTACGCTGACATACATCACACTTATAAGGTCTTTCGCCAGTGTGTAAAAGAATATGCTTTGTTAAATTACCCTTTTCAGTAAAGCTACGCTGACATACATCACACTTATAAGGTTTTTCGCCAGTGTGTATACGAGTATGTTGTGTTAAACCACCCTTGTTATTAAAACTACGTTGACATATATCACATTTGGGTTTTCCATCACTTTGTGTACCAATATGTTGTATAATTTGTTTGTCTCGATTAAAATTACGCTGATCACATTTGTAAGACTCTTTTAAATAAGTGTCAGGTTCGGACGTACGTTTTTGAGTTGTCCGAATAACTTTAGAGTCAGATTTTTCCTTTTTCGTTTGCTCGGCTGTTATTGCATCTTCTAGTTTAATACTTCGAGTGTCCAGCTTTAGTTTCTTCGCAACTGTCGTCCCTGTGATTATAAATCTGGTAAGTACAATGTTGGAAGAAGGTTGAAGCTCAATTGCATGATTCAAACTAGGACCAAAAAGAAGAAATTCTTGGAGACATTGAACCCTCCGTATCAATAAGTTCAAACTCAAACTCAAAGCATTTATTTCAAATAAACCAATTACAGGCACTTTTGAATTGTCAATGGGTCGGTCAGTCAGAAAGATGAAGCTAGTTGCCCATTCCAAAGCGTAGTAGATCCCTATGGAGAAGAACGGGCAAGAAACTCCACGGACACTCTTTTAAATCATAATATTTTTACAAAATATTGGTTACATCGTTCAAGTTGAAAATATACATGTGAGAACAATGTAGAAAGACGTGCACGTTAAAAAGCGTCCGTAATAAAAAGATAATAACTAAAACAACTAAATTAAATATTAAAATTAAAAATAAGCCATGGCAGCTAAGAGACGACCAGTCCCAACTGACGGCGCCCGTTCACGAACATGACGCATGGATCAGCACCATTTAGCTCAACCATTTTGAAGGGAACTTAATGATCCAACACACACGCCACCATCAGCGAGACATTTGAGTGAGCATGACATACTCTCAACCGCCAGGGCACACTCAAGTCAGTGAAAGACGTACCCAGTAAAAGGTAGCTTAATAGTAGCTACATAGTGCTCACACGTGCTAAAAGCAAATGGTCCTAATAGCAAAACGACTTTAGCATAACGTCCTATTAGCAATCGTCCTACACTATTAGCAGTACATCCTATTTGTAACGTACAGAAATGCTGAACAATCACTATCGGTTTTTATCGTCATGCCTCAATATAGCACTTGTTTGCTTTAAGTTTTCTTTATATTTAGGAAAAATAAAGAAGAATAAGGCACTGCCACCTGCTGTGTCAATAGATAGACCATAGGTAATACAATTTTGTTAGTGTACTAAATTGTTGTAATAAATAATTTCTAATCAATTGAAGTTCAATTCTACACTTTTTGATGATGAAAAAAGAACTGACAAGCACATCACCACCAAAATATGGAGAGTAAAGTCAGGGAAACATTTAATTGATGCTCTAAAAACTAATAGATTTTCTAGTGATGTAAGTACGCTTTTTTTTAATACACGTATTTAAAAAAGTAAGTTTAAAAACTAAAACCCGACTGCTGAAGAATCACGTTCTAAAAAGTATGAAACAAGAAAATTTATATTCTCATCTGAAATTAGAAACAGACCGAAAATTAAAAATCCGGAGTCATACGTAATCTGTTCGATTTATGTCCTAGCATAACGTCTGACTCCGGATTTTTAATTTGTCGGTCTGTTTCTAATTTCAGATGAGAATATTAATTTTCTTGTTTCATACTTTTTAGAACGTGATTTTTCAGCAGTCGGGTTTTAGTTTTTAAACTTACTTTTCATTTAAATTATTATGAGGTTTTATCTCCGTCATAAAGTATTTGCAGAGCCATTTTACATTTTTAAAGAAGAATAATAAATATTATATAATATATGTTTGTAGTTTGGGTAGGTTTGGGGAGAAAAAAAAATGTTTGGCTCACACTTGAGCCGTGATTTTAGATAATATCCCCAAATATCGGAATATATACTATTTTACCATCTTTTTCAAAGATGGTAAAATAGAACTATTAGGATCATTTGCTTCGAGGAGATTTTGATATGGAGGGAATTATACACTTAATGACCAGAGACATGAAGTACAAAATTGTACTAAAGTCGACATACGCTCTGCTCCTAAACTATCTGATCAAAGTTTAAACAAAAGTTTTTCAAGTATATAACTTTCACGAAAAAATTGCAATTTTATTCAAGCTATCATTATTATTGCGTAAAAAAAAACTGAAACGCTCTATAAACCTAGTTTAGTGTTTTGCCTTCTTTGAAACTCATAATTCAAATCATAATTCGAAAGAAATTGACAAAACACTTCTATTACTAAAATAGGTATAAAGAGCGTTTTAGGTTTTTATGAATAAGGGGGTTACAAACTAACACTTACTTGTCGTCTCCCTGGCTCTTCGTTTCTTGTTAGATACTTCTTGTTCCTCTTCCACTTCTGTTTCAAACTCCATCAGAGGGACATCATCTTCTAAATCTGATTCAGAATCGTGTGGTGGTATATCTGCTACACCTAGACAGCTATTGTCTACATTTCCCAGTTCTAGCTCTGTAAGTAAACAAAAACAGTCAAGAGTATTACTTGTTTATTATTGAGAAGCGATCCGCTCCGACTTCGCACGGGCTCGATCTACTAATATGACCAAAAAATAATAATTAAAGGCTTTTTTGTTCTACTTGGATTTGTGTAAGCTAATTGTGGACTACCTACTTCTTGTTGTTATAATTATCAGGTTTGTTTGTATGATTGTTCGGTCCCTATGACAGTATATTTATTTAGCAGAGAACATCATCTATTTAGCCAACTATGTTGGGGTCGGCTTCCAGTCTAACCGGATGTAGCTGAGTACCAGTATTTTGCATGGAGCGACTGTCTATCTGACCTCCACAACCCCCCCGATACCCCTTGAGTGCGATATCAATATAACGATAACCATTTCCTATCAGGTGCAGGGTAAGCCCTCTCAGAAGAGGCAAAAGCTTTGTTGATTATTATGGATCCAGACGATAATGATCTAAATCCTGTGTCTAAACATAAACAACGTTTTATGTAGTGGATTAGGCCTACTGGGGACACCACTGTTAAAAAAAAACGCGCCTAGTTCTCTACCTCTGGGATGGTGTGGAAAAGAGAATTAAAAAAAGTATCTCCAAAATCGCAGCATATCGCAGAACCAGATTATGTGCTAAAATAGGAAAATAATTTGTACTATTTTAATCTGTAAACCATTTGTTGAGAGCTCTTGAGAATTTCAAGATATGTTTTTTTTCATACAAAAAAATCTTTAAATATTCATAACATTGAAAATAACGGTCAAAACGTAAAAGTCGTAAAACAGTATTAAATTGTATTTGATAGTAGATTTCAATTCCGTTTTTTTTATTTTTTAAATAACCCAATCAGTTTTTGTTGATTCCTAAGTCTTCTACGAGTTCATATCGGCCCACCGTGCGCCGGCCCCCATTCAGCTGGACCCGAGGCGGCGGCGCATAGTGTTCCGCGCGCGCCCCTATTGGACGTCGCGGAGTCCTACACCTCACTTCCCTCGCGGGTCTGAAGAGGCCCGCAAAAGCGGGCCAGCACTAGCCGGGGATCGTAGAAGGCGCGCAAGTTCCCATGATCCCCGCTCCAGGTGTGAGAAAGGAACACCGGGGTGGTTTTTTGTCAGTAAGAGTCTGACAGGCGCCTCCGCTCATCCCAGGGTTGGGTGCATTTGCATAGTTCATACAGGGATAATCATTGGTTGGTGCCTCAACACTTAATATTGTCTAAGGGGCCTCTGCGAGTTAGCTTCTCCTGGAGTCCCGAGATAATATCAAAGAGTAATAATGTAATCATTTGATTGTCAATAAAGTGTATACTGGTAGGTATACTTATAATAATTTAATTTAACTCAAACATAGCCTCTGATAATTATATTCAACCCTATTTTTTGGTCTTTACCAGATAGAAAAGCTTTTCGTTTTGTTTATCTGGAGTAGCCGGATAAAAAAAGTAGTGTGTGTGTGTGTGTGTGTGAGTATAGAAAATAAACCCCATAGTTTTTGGGACCCAGACCATCGCCTGATCAGGTGAACTATTGGTCTGTTTGCTTACCTATAGACTAACACTTACTTGTCGTCTCCCTGGCTCTTCGTTTCTTGTTAGATACTTCTTGTTCCTCTTCCACTTCAGTTTCAAACTTCATCAGAGGGACATCATCTTCTAAATCTGATTCAGAATCGTGTGGTGGTATATCTGCTACATCTAGACAGCTATTGTCTACATTTCCCAGTTCTAGCTCTGTAAGTGAATAAAAACAGTCAAGAGTATTGCTTGTTTATTATCAATATTTCTTTTATGTTACAACAAAATGTGGTTTGGTTCCGTTAGGTTGAATTAAACTTGACACTGCCAAAAGTTTGAAGTAGTTGTAAAAGTTATTTGATCAGTGTGGAATTGAATTACATACACACATACATTACATTATATTATCTTAATTTGTTTTACGATATTATTTATTAATAATATTATTTATGTTCTTAAAAACATACCATCACTTTGATGTTCCTCTTCTGGCACAATAATATCATCTAGTCCCTCACAAACAGCTGGTAATTCTTCTTTGATAGCAATGTTTTCAGTTTGACATTCATCATCTATACTTATGTGCACTATTGGAGATATAATAAACCCACTCAAAAAATCAAAGTGGTTTTGGTTTTTTAAAATATTGGGCTGTAAAAAGATGATTATAGTATTAGGAAAATATTTAATTTAATTTTATTAACTTAAGAAAACTTGCAGCTAGGTTATGGATATGATGACATTAGTGAGAGAAGGGCAATTACAAGTTTTCACTCACAAAATTAGGATAGGATAGGATATGCTGGTGATCACAGTCCCACGAGCACAAACCTTTTCTCATGATACTAGTCACTCAAAAGAGCCTCCACAAGTGAGAATACTTAAGAAGGTCCATGTAACCTCACTGACCACTGCACAATCTATTGCTGCATAGCTTGCACTGACATGAGGACCGTTATCAAACTGCCACATACAAGTTTCATACAGAAACTGTTGCAGTATTATAGGAATTAACATGTAATATTATAATACTTCACTTTTCAAAAGGGCTTAAATATGTATTAACAGTTTTTTTCAATACAAACAAAACTGATAACGTTAGAAAGAGCTCTAAGACTTATTTTAAAAGTAAGCTTCTCTAAGCCTCGTTTATACCCTACCTCTAAACTATACGAAGAATCTCAAGTGCTCTCAGTACGACAGCTCTACATATTACTTACCGTTCTACATAAACTTCCTAACATATCGGGGGCAAGAAAACAACGCATAGCCACCACAAGAAGAAATTATGATATATGTGAGTCCATCCATGTAAATACTCATTTTGCACAAAGATTTTTCCCTTACAGAGGAAATAAGCTATTTAATAAACTAAATAAGATAATTTCTATATCCAATTGCAATAAAAATTAATGTAAAAATAAAATTAAAAAATGGCTATTAAGATTAAATTATTACGAAACTGAAAAAATTATTGAAGTGGCAAGGTAGTTTCATGTTTGTATAACATATATATATATACACTTCTGGACACATCTTTTGGCCCACCTTGTATTTTCAGTTTCGTTTGGTCCTAGCCAAAATTTTATATTAGGTCGAGCAAAAAGTTTTTATGCAGTTTTGAACCTGGCACATTCACAATTTCATTCAATAGTCTTTTTTTGAATTTCGAACACAGAATTTAAAGAAACAAAAGACAATTTGGAGCCTGTTTGTTGATATCAAACAATCGAATACTAAGAAAACTTGGTTTTATTGGTTTACTTGGATTTAATTCTTGAAAAAGTGATTGATATCTTTGGTTTAGCAACAAACATTACTTATTCTTAACATTAAGGTGAGGTTCTATCAATAATCTATGGATACTTCACCTGAAGTCGCCGCCCAAGCTGTGGCACTTATTCAGGCCGGACACAGCCAAAGAAACGTGAGTGCTCAACTTAATTTAAGTCGATCTGCGGTCCGAAATGTTTATCGGAGGTACCTAGAGACTGGCGGCTTTGTTCGTCGCCAAGGAAGGCCACGATCTCGGGTCACAACTGAAAGGCAGGATCGATTCATCGTGACGACCAGCTTGAGAAATCGTCACCTTACCTCCATTGAGATACAAAACCAACTTCGCGACTTCCACGGAGCATCTGTGAGCGCTCGAACTGTTCGGAGAAGGTTAAAAGAACGCGATATGGTACCACACAAGCCAGCTAATGGCCCCAAACTAACGCGAGCCCACCGAACAGCGCGCCTTCATTTCTCACGCAGTCATTTAAATTGGACACAGCAAGATTGGAGCCGTGTACTCTTTTCTGATGAGTCTAAAATTGTGTTACATGGCAATGATGGAAGGAAGAAGGACTACCGACGTAAGGGAGAGCGTTTCGCACAATGCTGCTTTGAAGAGAGGGTTGCTTATGGCGGTGGCTCATGGACTGTCTGGGGCGGTATATCCGCGAGCGGCAAAACTCAACTTGAGGTTGTTACAGGACCACGGCTGCCAACATTAAATGCTGAAAGGTACATTCGTGAGTGCTTAGAACCTCACGTGATACCATACGCGGACTATGTGGGCCCAAATTTCCTTTTTATGCATGATAATGCAAGAGCCCATGCGGCCGGCATCGTCAGGGAATATCTTCGGGATGTGAACATCACAGTTATGGACTGGCCAGCCAGAAGCCCAGACATGAACCCCATTGAGCACATGTGGGACGAGCTAAAAAGACGTGTTAGGGCTCGTCAGCCAGTTGCCCAGACGATGCAGGAGTTGAAAACTGCCATAGAAGAGGAATGGGAGATGATCCCTCAAAATTTCATAGAGCGGTTTGATAAACTCTATGCCTAATCGTATGAGAGCTGTGGTAGGTGCCCATGGAGGCAACACGCGTTATTAAATTAAACCTTTATTTGATAAAACATGTTTTTTATTCAAAAATCAATTGCCTTAATAACAGATTGGCATTTAAAAAAAAGGAAACTGGGTTTCCTTTTTTTTCCGAAATAAGCCATTTTGAAGAGTCACTCTATTGTAAACACCTTCTTTTGACAAAAGTGTACATATCATCATTCAGCACTCAATGGTATGCTTGGCCTGAAGTCCAGACACAATAGGTATGAGCTTGAGAGGAATCACTTCTATATGTGAGTACTGGCCCTCCAGTACCAATTGACACTGCATGTCATTTATGTTTTTACCTTAGATACGAATAACAGTGGTGCCATATAAAAGAGATATTTTGTTCATGCGTATATCTTAATAAATGAAATAAATGAATCCCTCACACTATATTATACTGAAATTAAAAATTATAAAAATAAATGGCTGTTGAAGAACACCTCACCTCATAATCGTCATTCATCATCTGAGCGAACAGCTCTTCGGCTTCCAGACATTGTCTCAGTAATCGGTAGCATTGCTTTAGTTTAGCGCAGCATAAGAAACAAGCAAGAATCGGTCTAATGTCTTCAGTTACAAACTGCAACAAAAGTTGTCTTGCACTATTTTGTTTTATGAATGCTGTCCAAGCCAACAGTTGGTGGCCCAGAATGATTTCTGTGCGCCTCTTACAGAGAATGCACGAGCATTCTCTGGGCAAGGGGGTCTTAAGGCAGATTGGCGATTTAATGTACTACATACATATTTATTTCAAGTCCAGGTTTCCTCATACTGTTTTACGGAAGCACTGGAGCCTACATATTCGTGTAGGAGACGCATTTAAAACCTAATAGGCAATTTACTTAAATAATCCGGTCAGCGGGTCGTCTTAGGGGCTCTAAAAATAACAACTTACTTGAATATCAGTCAGCTTCTCATAAAGTTCATGTAAGTTCCTGTTGACTACTACATATATGCGGACATTCTCCGCTAAACATATCCTACACATTGGCAGTTTTTCCATCTTCTAACTCAAAATGTGTCACTCTTGCTATTAATACGATTATGATAAAATAAATCAACTTCCGTCGATCAAATTATGAAAAGTAAAGCAAATGGGTCTGTGAAAGTAAAGCTACTCAGCTACTTGCACAGGCTACTTGACAGCATCACAGCACCTTGCTTGACAGGCTGATGACAGCTTGACATTACAGTTTGGCTGATATTCTGGCTTTTTTTGGGAATTTAATGTCTGGCTATCGAGGCATTTAAGTCAAGTCTTTTTAGTTTTGTGTTTTGGTAATTATAGGATAGGTGTACATAGTCAATACAGCATGCATTATTATTTCATTTCGATTGTATTCACTGTATTTGTTTACTGGTTTAAAACAATGTAAGTTTTTGTCTTTTGATGTATTTACCTACTCGCTATGTACCTTAGAACATTTAACCTATGGAGATGGCATAGCTGAGCGAACCCCTCTGCCAGTCGATTGGCCATTATGACCATGCACGCTATAAAAAACTAGTTCCAGTGTTGCCAACTTAGTGGATTTCCACTAAAACTGGTGGTTCCAACCTCCTTTTTAGTGGCGAAATATTGCTTTTAGTGTCTGGTGGATTTTTCTAGTGGTGTAATAGACTTCTGTTTCAATTACTGAAAATGCTTTACCCGACTACGGCGAAACAAAAGGATGGTTATGATTTTGACCGGTATGTATGTATTGATACTAGTAAAGTTTAGCGATATGAATGTAATGAAAAACAATCAGAGGAACAGAATTAAGATAAATCTTTTACCTGATAAATTAAGAATACCCTGTGAATATGAAATTCCAATATATGAAACAAATCGGTACCAAAAAATCGTATATTTAATCTAAAACCGACGATGATGGTGCAGACAAAATCATCTGACGAAGACGATCTATGTAATTTAGAACAGCAGTTGTTATTGAGTAACTTTTTATTCTTGTCTTGTTGATTTGGTAATTGTTACGGAATATTTTATTACTTAATAATAAAGAAAATGAATTAGGTACTTATTATAACTTACTGTTTTATTTCGTAAATATGTGGACATTTTTGCGGTTATTAGAGTAGGGCCGCTTTTTGTTAGTGGTTTTCTGGTGGTTTTAGAAGTTGAATCTGGTGGAGAGCCAGTTTAACTGTTGGCAACACTGACTAGTTCATTCGCCGACCGCCGTCATTGTGTATCATATTGTGTCGCAAGTAAGTGCAGGGGGGTGAAACTTCCATACATTGACTTCAAACAAAATATTCATAGACAATGCTGCCGTCTGAAGGAAAAGGAACGGAAACTTTGGCCATAGTTTTACATTTTAGCAGATAGATAGAGCTACTTTTACCTACCTTAGTATCTACAACAAAAGTATAGCTACTATACAAAATAAATAATAATAAATAAGCATTATTGATTATTTTACTATTGCATTAGAAATAAATTTATTAAATATAGTAGCAAAATAAATAAAACCTTTTTCACAATTGAAACTAAACGTAAATAATGATAGACAGGAACAGTCAGTACCGTTGACTTTTGTAAACATTTCTTCTGTTTCGTTCAAATTTCATATTCCTGAACAATATTTTAGGAATTATTATTTATTCCGTTTCATTTTGATTCCAAATCGTCATTATTATTTTTGTTACACTTCATAAATTAATGTACAGTTTCGTTCGTTGTTTCTGTGTCGTGTGTTCGTGTGTTCTGGTGATCTGTTTTGTGCTCTTTTACAACTTAGGACTGTGCTTGTTTTCTTAAATAAATATTATTTCATTTCTATCTACCATTTTATTCCGTTTCATTTATTGGTATGTCCCTTGATGATGGCATTTATAGTTTAAGATTTTGAAGAATGTTTATGTTATTTATTTTGTGAAATAAGTAAATTCTTATGTGTATGTTTCGAATTCTACATTTCCTCTAGAATATGAATTTGTCATAGTCTTATTACTGTTGGCAACACAACATTTAGTGTCATTACTGTCATATTACGTTACTGTCAATGTCACATGCCACTGTACTGTACAAAGGAACATTAAATGGACCACACGTCTTTTGCCTTAAATCTGCATTTTTTATTAATTATAAACACACAAGTTTCCCAACAATTACACATAAGAATTAATTTATTCCACAAATAAAATAAAATTCATTCTTCAATACAATGTTTAGGGATTTAATACTAGAAACAAAAACTCCTAAAAGCGCCATCTAGTGAGCTAGGTAAGGAGACATTAGGACATGCAGCACTATCTCTAGGATTGAGTACTCACTTTTTACAAAACGAAAACCTGAGTGGCCCATCTATATTACTTTAGATAGTGTATTATCTATGAGTAAGTGCTCACAAAAAATGGTTTACTGTGCAGTTTCCACGTACAAAAAGCGATCAGCCACTTCAAATTTGCGAAGCCATGGTGTTTCCTACCACATGTAAGTATAAATTAAGGTTGTACGTTGTTTTATAGAATTTCGTTTCACATAAAATTTTTCTCATATTATCATTTCACAGAATAATCAATACGCAGAATACTTACTTTGAAGATAATTAAATCATTGATTTTTGTTTCACATAAAGTTTAATGTTAGAATATTCATATCATAGAATAACAAATCAAATATTATTTTTCTTTATATTATTTATTTAATATAAAACTTATTACCAAGAATAACATTTTATCGAGTGACAGTTTCTAAACGTTTCAATTCATACCTTTGATAAAATGCATACCCTCATAAAATTATAACACCGCGTTCACAAAAATAATGCGGGTAAATTCTTGTCAAGCAGGAAAGCAATCTTGTTATTCTCACTAATAGTGACTTCATGTGCACAAAGCATGCAACATGCAAGCAAGCATGCAGCAGGCATGATTTGTGTCACGGCTCCGGCGCTGCGGGGCTCCGGCGGTCCCACGCGAGTTTATCGTCGCAGACGGTATTAACGCTCACCACCGCAGCTTCGGCTTGCTAGCCTCAGCCGCGGCGGCGAGCGTTAACACCACCTGCTCCTCAGCTGGCGGCCCGCCTCGCCCCTCCGCGCCTACGCGGATTTAAATTACACTCTACGGTAGGGCACATAAGACTAGGTGGAGTCGGTTTTGAAGCGATTCGTTTCTGTCACTAACTTTTGTAGCACAACATATTGACTTTTTATGACAGTATTTTAATTAGATTTTTCTAATAATATAATTTCATAGAATAATCATACGCAGAACACATACTTTTCTGGTAGCAGGTCGTTTCTGTTTCTGATAATTTTATTATAGTTTACAGAAGAATTCAAGCAAATAAACTTGGAAAAAAATATGCGAAGGATTTAAAATTCAACCTTGAAATAAAATGCCTTGTAACACTTAGTTTCTTGAAACATTCAGAAATACCTTTTTATTTTCAAAAAATAATGGAGAACATGGAAGAAGACGAACAGTAAAATCATGGCAAATTGGTTTCAAGAAAACTATGTTTTTGGCACAATAAGTAGCCAACCCAAATATTCACCTGAATTTTGGAGTTGCCATGAATTAAATACTACCAAAAATACCAAGAACACAGAATGCAGCTGAAGGTTGGCACCATAAAATCAATGCTTTGATAGATAAACCTAATCCCAAGACCTACCTGCTTATCAAGGAACTGATTAAAGAAACAATATCAAACATAGCTGACATTGACAAAATTCTATGTGGTAGCCCACCAAAATCTAAAAAAAGAAAGTATACAAGTAAAGATGATCGTATTGATCGGATTCTACAACATAAAGAAGATTATTCCGAAATTAAATTATTACAAGCAAACGGAAAAAATATGAAATTGTAAATGAAAAAAAAAAATAGAAATAAGCATTTACTTCGAACAGTAAATTATTTTTTTTTTTATTTACAAAAACTAAAATCTGTAGAAATTATCACCTAATAAAACACTTTTCCAAATTAAAATGTCTATTGACTTTTATTATTAGTTTATTATTATATTTCTTAAAGGCTTAATTAATCTAACTACCTATAAAAATCATAAAAACAAAAAAATATGTACAAGTATATAAAAAAGGAGGGGAAATAATCATAGGGCATCAAAAAATTCGTCCGCATCGCTGTCGACAGGAAAAGTGCCCAAAAGGCTGGCAGCATTGCCACGTTGTATGGCAATGCTAATTCTATGGCCAAAAAATAGGCCAGCCCTATGGTCATGTGTAGAGTCGACCAACCGCTTGGCGATGTCCCGAAAAACTAAAAGGGCACTCGGACCCCATGGCCCTAGTGTTTCAACCCCAAACGGCTCAAACATATAAGTTCCAATAAGATTAGAGTATTTGCGCCGTTTGAGGTTTTACTACCTATACATTTATAAGATATTTATTTATAAAATTTTGGATAACATAACGTCTATTTTTACATTTTCGTTGAAATAAAATAGGTATCATGAAAAAATACACCGAACAAACAATATTCATTAAAAAATAATTCTACTGTTTGATAAGTTTGATAAATAGAAAAATGTGATTATAAAATTCATTGAATTGTGTTTCTGTAAAATATGTTTCATTCAAGTAAATAATAGGTCTTTACCTATGAAATTGCCGTTTTGTATGAAAAAATTTAAACGAATTTTTTTCATGCATTTTTTATTTGTATTAATCGAAGTAATCACCCATGCAATCAATGCATCTTTGCCAACGCAGTGGAAGTTTATTGATGCCCTTCTTAAAGAAATCAGCTGGACGGGAGGCAACAAATTCTTCAAAGGCATTTTGTACTGCCTCTCGGGTATTGAATTTTTTTCCCGCCAAGAAGTTATCCAAATTCTGGAAAAAGTAGTAGTCTGTAGGCGCAAGGTCTGGTGAGTAGGGCGGATGACGGAGAGCTTCCAACCCCAGTTCTTGCAACTTGGAGACCGTCTGCTGTGCAGTATGAGGTCGCGCGTTGTCGTGCAGGAGCAGCGGAGACGAGCGATTGACCAATGCTGGTTGGAGATGTGCCAGCTTCTCCATCATTGTGTTCAGTTCTTCACAGTGCACATCTGAAGTAATGCTCACCCCGTTTGGTAAGAAGCTGTGATGAATCACACCGGCGCTAGACCACCAAACAGTGACCATCACTTTTCTAGGGGTAAGTTTTCGTTTAGGGCATTGTTTAGGTGCTGAACCAGGATCCAACCAACTTGCTGAGCGCTTGCGGTTATCAAACAGAATCCATTTTTCATCGCAGGTAACAATGCGGTTCAAAATTCCTTCATTTGTGGTGTCTGTTGAGCAGTGCAAGGCACGTCTCGACGCGTACTTCGCGCTGGCGATCATTGAGTTCGTGGGGCACCCATTTGTCAAGCTTTTTTACCTTGCCAATTTGACGCAAATGGACCAATATTGTTTTGACGCTAACGTCGAAAGCTGCTGCTAATTCAGCCATAGATTGTGTATCATCAGCTTCCACAATCGCCTTTAATTCGTCATTGTCGACCAAAGTCTTCGGACGACCGCGAGGTTAATTTTTCAGGTCGAAATTTCCAGAACGGAAGCGAGAAAACCAATAACAAGTGGTGCGTTGGTTTGTAGTGTTAGCTCCGTAAACGTCGTTGATGTTGCGTGCCGCTTGTGCCGCGTTGCTGCCACGACGGTACTCATATTCCATAATTACTCGAACTTTTAACGTATCCATGATGACTAAAAAGATTGAATTGCGATGAAAATGTAACACTAATCAATAAACAAATGACTACTTTTGGAAAAAAAAATCCATGTTTTTAAAATAAAATTAATTTGAAATTAGAATTCTTAGCCAAACAAAAATTATTTTGATTTGAAATGGCCAGTACTGCAGAACGGCAATTTCATAGGTAAAGACCTAATATTACTTATTAGGTAAACAGTAAAATCTTATAGCTTTGCTTAATTTATTAAATTGACTTACATTTTTAAAGATGGGGTTCGATTCGATGTGGTGACCTTGGTATTGTGTCCACAAGGCCGCTCGCTTGTTCATGGACACCTGAACATTGCGTAGCATGTCTGGTGTTACTGTCCTAAAAGCGGCCTCAATCCGCACTTTCATTAGGTCCACTGTATCACACTGCACTGCGTACACTACATTTTTAATGTATCCCCACAAAAAAAAAAGTCTAACGGGGTTGCTCCAATACGGCTTCTTCAAATTCTGGATCGATAGTACTCGGGCGACCCTCTGAAGCAGGTGCGTGGAATGACCCAGTTTGGTACAAACGATGTACCATCCGCCTAGAACATGCCGACGAAGGCAGCCGTCGACGCTCAGCATCTGGTCTACCCTCAATAACACAGCGACGGTTCAGTTCTCGGACAGCCCGAAAATTTCCATCTTTCGCCCCGACACACATCATTATTTCGTAATATTCGCTATTACTTAACGACATTTTGCAAACACAACAATAATACTTATGTCAATTTGGTGTAGCCGTACTGAACTGATGCGCGTATCACAGGGATAGAAACGAGTGCACTGCTGCAGACGCGGAACAGACGTCGACTGACGAACGGGCAAAGCAATAAACATTGAATAACAATAACGCTAAATAAAGCTCTTAATCCCTGCTATTCTGGTACCTAAAAAGGGTAGCTGTCCTATTTAGTGTCCATTACTATTAAAAAATATTGTTCAAGAATTCAAGATTAATTTACATCAATAATAATTTCAACTAAACTCCGTTAAACTTTTAAGTAAATCTACCACACCAGAGCAAACTAATTACGTAATTCAAATTCAAAATTGAAAAATATTTTTTTTTTTGGATTGGGAAAATCATCAATCAAAGGAAGCGTTAGACTCTTACTGACTAAAATCCACCCTGTTCCTTCAGTTGCCCTTGCATCCCGGGGCCGCGTTATCTCATTAGAACATTCCCGCAACCCCGAAAATTCCCGCAACTCCGGAAAATCACTCGTTTCAATCCAATAAAGATCATAATATGGGGCCGCATTATCTTGTGAAAAGTCTGGATTAGAAGTAGTATTCACCAAGAGTAATTGAAACTACACGGACTGCAACTGTTTCACGTACCCTAAGACCCTAACCCATTCCGTCTTATTACAAAACAAGGCTCATCTTCAAACCGAGGTTTAAACCATGGACCCTTTTTTGAATTTCGATCTTTATTCCGACACATTAAGAGGTCTGTTTTACAAAACTGACAACTTAGTACCGGACTATTTTCAAAATCCATACTGAAACTTCAATCTTTTATCCCTATCACACTCCATAGTACAATCACTTCTAAAATACATCAACACCTACCGCACCAACCCTCTCTCCTCACTCATATCACGCATACCCGCACTTACTTCATAGCCTCTTACTCACACCAAAGACACATATGCACACTCACACACACTCATGCACACTCACACACACTCATGAATACACACACATTCATGCATACACACACACTCATGCATACACGCGCACTAACATACGCACTATCACTATGCGCGCTATTAAATTACCCAATATTCATTTCTTTTCCTTTTTGTTTAATTTAGACTCCTCCTTTAAAATGGAGGATTTGTTTACTTATTTTTATTCATTATTTATAATTCAATAACTTGTATACGACCACTGTACTGTAGTTGAAGGGCGGAATGTCCTAGCACAAGCATTTATTTTGCTTAAAGGGTCATTCCTAAAGTATATAATGTAACTAGGTACTGTAAGTTATTGAAATAAACATTTTAATTTTTTTTTTTTTTTTTTTTTTTTTTAATTTTTGATTTTTCATTAAATTATGGTTGAAAATGTCATATTTTTCATGATTACCTAGCATTAAACATATTTCGTAGATTAAGGTGGAATAGATATTATGTTAAAATGTTACAATTTAGTGGACTTTTTTTCGAGGTTAATAAATTAAACCTTAGGTAGTCAACAATGAAACAGATGCACAATGGACACAATGAAACACTTTCGTTATGTACTATCTTTGATGATTCATGTATTTTCCAAGGAAATTAATAATTTTTGTAACTAGAAATTAATCGTAACATTTCATATGATAATTTGTTTTTCTTTTAGGATGGCGCGTACTACAATTCTAAAAAGAAAGAAAGGCGATCATTTAGTGGAAACTATGCTTCGAGCTATTCTAATGCACAGACAAGAAAAGAGCTTGAGAAAAGCTGCACAAGAGTGCCTTTTTATTCTACGGTACTTATGATTAGGAATAAGACCTTTTTTGAATGAACTCAAGCATTTTTTGTCATGCACCTACTCCCTACAAAAATATGAGACGGACACTATTAATTATTATGTTTCATTGTTGAATTTGTGGTGTTTCATTGTGTACACCACACCACGCCAGCGATCCCCGAGTACAACACTATATCCCCGAGTACACCCCACATTTCGCCAGTTACGTCATGCTATCATGTAATAAAATGTATTTTAATAATATTTTCAGGATATGGCAACAATTTATGCATGTCATGCCTGTTGGGTTCGAGCGAATCGTCACCTGATTCATAACACATCAAGGGACTTACAAGAGGATGTTGTTCCATCCGTGGAACATGGATCATCAACACCGCCGCCACCACTGTCTCTGCCACCAACACCGCAGCCACAACTGGCTGTCTCGCCAACACCGCCACCGCTACCACTGCTGCCTCCATCACAGTAGTACAACTGGTGCTCGTACAGCATTAGCTGTAAGCTTGCCAAATTACAAGCGACCCAGTAACACTTCGAGCCTCTGTATATTGAATAGGTGTAATAATGGTGCACACGGCTACACATCAAGCTATACATTTCCAGTTTACACTGACCTCTCATTGTAAGAAAATCCTATACAATGCGAGATCAGCCTATACTGGAAAATATAGCTTGATCTGTGGCCGTGCGTACATCTAAAATATATTTTCACCTATAATTATTTTAATAGACAGAGAAGGTAGCAGCCATTCTCCTTCAGATGCGATGTTAGGCTACTATTGCAACTGTTTGGTGGGGAACCGAACAGGCGGCTGTTGCCGTCATCTGTTGGCGCTGGTATGGTATCTTGGCAAGGCAAGACAACAAGATAAACGTGCTAGCACCAGCGTCATTTTTAGACAATGTTTTGTTGTCTCTAGAAGACAGTTAATGTTTTTATCATTTTATATAAACAATAAAATAATTTGTTCGGCAATAAATACATACTTTTATTTATTATAATCCCAATTCAGTACCAACAAGTAGGTAAATATAAATAATATTATGGGTATTGAGGGCAGAAACCGAAATACGGAATTAAAGATTATGCAAATATCATTTTATGTGTAGGTACAATATAGAATTTGTGATTAATTTAAAAAAAATGTCAAGCACTATATATGGGTGCTTTACATGTTTGTCACACAAATCAAAATATCCAAAAAAAACTGCAAAATCTGATCTCAGACCAACAAAATATCATGTGTGTTTCACATACCTCACAAAGGCAACCACCAATTAGTACCTATGTTCGCTCACAGATGGCGTTATAATAAAATAAAACTAAGAAAAATCCCCGTTTTATAAACCTTATTTTGTCCAGTTTTGGTAAGTTCCTGACTCCTGAAACTTATTTTTTGATAAACTACAAAATACGACGATTATAATAACATAACAATCATTACTGAACATTGGCTTTGACTACCTAGACAACCGTCCATTGCTCCACCAGACATGTCCTTTAAAATTATCATACACATTTACACGACGTCAGACACTAAAGATCTACTGAACTGAAGTCATGAAATTCCGACACTTTTCCGCTGGGAGTACGCACACCATTGTACATACTTATAACAACTAAGTAGGTATCAAAAAAAAACATACAATATTGAGAGAGTATTACTATTTCATTACTTTGAAAGTAATGGGATAATGAAAAAAGTCACATGACATAAATTATTTTATTACTATGTAGATTTCAAAAATGTACAAACGAATCCTTAAGTCCGTACTTTTTGGTAATTGGACTCGCCCATCAAGGAGCGCTGTCGCAAATAAGACGCATTATCAATTTATTATGCATAACACAAAAGGTATTTTAATAAAACACGTATACTAAAAGATATATAATTAATTTATCTTTAAGATGGTGAAGGTTTCATAAAAATACGCTCGATAGTATTTGCGTGATTCTCAGTTTTTTTTATCCGCGTTAGACATCACTTTACAATTTAATTACACCATGCAATATAAACATCATCTAAAATATTCACAGATTAAGTTATTAAGAAAATGCTCTAATTTAAAATATATTTTTTCCTAATCATTATCGCCTTAAGTGCCTAAAGCCAATAGAAACTCTAAACCATATTTTTTGTGAGCGTCAGAAACATATCGCGCCGCGGGAAGTCGCCCGGGGCTTGACGGATGTTGACGTCAGAAGTGATCGGGGCTTGTTGGCTTAAACTACTATACCATAATCATACTAACAAGGTTTTTCACCAGTGTGTACCTACAACCGCGGACATTTGCGGTGAACCTTACTACTAAGGTAATAAGGTTGAAAAGCGTTCACCGCAAATATCCGCGATGGTGCCTATTCAAATATGTTTGTTAAAAAAGCCTTTTCTCTAAAGCTACACTGACGTACATCACCAATGTGTATCATAATTCTCCTGCCCTTATCCCAATTTTATTTGGGGGTCGGCGCAACGTCTTTTTCTTGCATACTTCTCATTAGTCATCATCTCGGTAATCACTCCCTTTCTAACCATATCATTTTTCACAAGTCCATCCATCGTTTTTTCAGTCTTCCCTACTCGTATAGCCATCCACATTCATGCTTAAAACTTTCCTCATTCCTCTGCATCACATGCCCATACCATGACAAACGATTTTCGCACAACATTTCAGTCACCGGTGTCACTTTCAGGGTTCCTCTTATATACACATTTTGTGCCGGACGGGCGTGATCGATGGACACGATGTGTTGAAACGAGGGTGTGTGCTTATCCAGGGTGTATCCCTATGTGAGGTTAGGCCTCCTAGTCCAAAACGGCCCTGACGTCCTGCACCTATAGGCTCAGGACATCTGCAAGCTGGTGACCGGTAGCTATGTGTCTTGTCTTGACGGGGAAGGGTTTCTTGTTGATGAAAATAATAACAGCAGTTTGATAAGTCTTCAGGAGATTTCAGGAGACGACTTGCGTAACTCTTCAGGAACATAATGACGATAAGGAGGTACCATGCCGATGGCTACGAAACTATGTTTTTGCTTGCGCGCTTAGGTACCTCGAAACTTTACCTTATCGAGAGCCGCAAATCGTCTCCTGATTTAAACTTTAATATAAAATATAATTATGTCATGTTATACATTGCCAGAATCGTCATTAAATTACCCAGCGATTGAGATACCTGTAACATTATTTACTGAAAAGATTTTACAGTGTAAACACAAAAAAGTTAATCATTTTGATTAAAAAATATTTTCCAAGCTAATTTACTCGAAAACCAATGAAGCTATTTTAATGAACTAAACAGGTATCTCAAGTTGGTCTAATGACCTGAAACACTATTTAAGTTACAAGATCACAGCTATGTTTTTCAGGGCGTGACACGCCCTGAAAACAACATTAAAAAAAAAATACAGCAAACTAACGTTCCCGACCCCTATAAACCCAATTAAGTAGGCTTTTCAGGAAGACTAGACCTCTAATAGTACGTCCAGGGCTAGGTCTTGATCTAGGGTACCTGGACGCACCAACAAAACCTATAAGTTACGGCTATGTAGCCCAATTAATTGGAGTTTATAAGGGTTGTACTTACGATTTCCTTAGGAAACACTATTTATCACTGTTTTCGACTATAAAACACTATTAATATTTAAAGTTAAATTATTTAAAAAAAACAAAAACATAACGCTGTTTGGTGACGCATCGTCGCGAACACATTTCTTACCACTGTGTATACGAATATGTTTTGAGAAATTACCCTTTTCACTAAAACTAGCTGACGAGAATCACTCAATCTTTCGCCAGTGTGTATACGAATATGTTTTTTTAAACTGCCCTTAACACTAAAACTACGCTGACATACATCACACTGATAAGGTTTTTCACCAGTATGTATACGAATATGTTTTGTTAAATAAAAACTTTTTTACAAAAAAATACAACCGACTTCCAAAAACAATACTACAAAGTGAAAAATAACTTTAATTTCGGAAGTCGGTGTCTGATTGAATATATTTTCGTTTTTGCCACCGACTTCCGAAATTAAAGTTATTTTTCACTTTGTAGTATTGTTTCTGGAAGTCGGTTGTATTTTTTTGTAAAAAAGTTTTTATTTTTCACTTTTTAGTGGTTCACATGTGCTTACCCCTTCACAGCGTACTGGCGTGATTTTTCATTTCATTTCATTTATTTTCATGAACAATTTACATTGTGTTGAATATTACATATTAAATAAAATTATCACATGCAGAAACAATACATTTAAAAGTCTAATTAAAATTGATGTGAAATGCTTAGTATATTATGAGTCAATTAATTTAAAATATGTCAACAAAGAAATATAATGTCAAATTAATAGCAGGTAAATGTTCAATGTCAAAATATTTAGTGTACAACTTCATCAAGGTCCCAGTGATGAGAACAGTATTAGGTCAAAAATAATTTAATATTTAAAGCTTACTGCTATTTTTATAGTGACTATTTTTATCACTTGACATAAATTCTGATACCGAGTATAAACATTTTTCCAACAAGAAGGCTTTTAATTTAATTTTAAAAGAGTGAGAGCTATAAATTAATAACTTTAAGTCAGTCGGTAACCTATTAAATTATATATTGATGTTATGTTATGAACTGGTGTGAACAACAAACAGACATGAGATTTCAGCAATCCCAGTCCATTTGCTATCATTTATTGAGGAGTTCCGTTGCCTATCTCAGAAGTTCTTCATCAGATCTTCACCAAATTGAAATGGGACCACTCCAAGAAAGTACTCTTCCAAAAACTATCCAAATCGCTTCAAGTGTGCCTATAAAATTGGAAGAGTTCTCTCTATTTCTCCAGGATCCCATCATAAGATCCTGACTTGATGATCATGGGACCACCTGGGAAGTATACCCTTTCAAACAAAAAAAAAATAATCCAAATCGGTCCAGCCATCTTCGAGTAATCGGGGAACATACATAAAAAAAAAAAAGGTTCCGACGAATTGATAACCTCCTCCTTTTTGAAGTCGGTTAATTAGACTTGTCACTAAAACTATGTTGACATACATCACACTTATACGGTTTTTGATCAGTGTGTATACCTACGAATAAGTAATAAGTCAGGAAGTGTAATTCAGAACAAATTTCACACAAAAAGTGGCCCTACTTCAAACCAAAACGACGTATGATTCAAAATACCAATCACTTCCGAGGTTACAAATACACATACTTGGTGATTGGTTTAAATTCAGAACGAAAGCAGGCATTGGTTCACGCGTGTGCTGCAATGTCTGCTATGACAGCTGAGTCATAGCGGCGTGGACGATGTTATGCAGTAAGTGGACCAAGTCAAAAATAAAACAATTATTGTTATTGTACAATGTTTTATTAAGTATATATTTTTCATTTTTTTTTTGGGTTACTTTTTACAATTCATTGAACTCTATGTCCCGCGCAACATGATTAATTTATTAAGTTTTTGTCTAGAAGGCATTAAAAGAGAATCTTTCTTCGCAAGGTAGTGAAGACGGATTCTGAGAAATTCCATGATTATACATTTTATAAAAAAAATGTAATGTTTTTCATCATTCAATGCAGTACAGTTCAAAAAAAAAAAACAATTTTTCTTCAATAGGGATAAAAAATATTCTTCACCTTTTAGTTCTGCGTTCTAGATTTCTGATCTGTGAAGTAGTTTTACTGCCAAAATAGTTATTTTTTAAACAGTTTTTGCTTAAACATGTGTGTTTTAGGTGTATTCAGAGCAGATTTAATATCTGGTGATGGTATATTTATTGGCGTAACGCATGATTCTCTTTCTTCAAAACTATGGACTTCGGTTGAAATAGGATTATTTTTATGTTTTTCTTGATTCTTCAACACCGTCATTATATTCAGTGTTGATATTATTCGCCTGAAAAAAACATTGAAGATCAGTTTCAAATCTATGAAAGACTGTCTCTATTTGAAATAGATACGTATACGACACGATACACAGCACGGATACGTACAGCTAAAACAAAAATATCGACCCTAAAGAATCAAGTGCAAAACATAATAGTCAAACCTTACCAATTTACGTTTTTGTGCCTTAAGCGCTTGAGGGTCTGCAGTTTTATTGAGCAACTCAGGTAAATTAAACACTTCAAAATTTGCAGACTAGCCCGAAAAATTAAACGTGCTTTAAATACGACCAAACAATGAACTGAATTTTTTTAATGCTATACTTATTTCCACAAGTCGAAAACGCCGAACCTACATTACAAACCGATCGTTCATCATTGTTTACTTTTTAATTTTCTGTAATATCTCATAGAGATGTTGATGTTTCGGGGCGAAAAAAAACAGCTTAATTTCAGATTTGATATAATAAATAAACAGTGTACAAACTGGTACTGCAGTTTTGTGTAACATGGTATCCTTTTCCTCTTAATGATTTATAAAAATCTTTTTCATCGAAATGAACGGAGCATAGGTTTTCACAGGCATCCAGTCATACTCTTGACTTTCTAGCTTAACTGCAGCTATCCACTTATTTTGCCGAATTGGATCGGCAGGGAAACTAAAAGAAAACAAATAAGCAAAATACATTACTGTTTCAAAAATGTCTAAATTTTATCGATTTACATTTCAATATTTCATCAAGAACGTAAAAATACCTTCTAAATTAGATCAAAAATAGACTGATTCTATTTTGCATAGTATTGACCATCCCGGTTTGACAACGTATTTGAACATTTTTGAATATAATTATAATTTTGCTACTACTTACTAGTGAAAAGTGATCCCTGGACATTTTAATCTTGTATGGCTCCTGCACCACTTCACAACACATGCTGGCATGATGATTCATAGCTGTTCACAATGATAAAAACGAAAACGTACGCGAAGATTTGACGTGTGCTCGCTTGCAAGAAAAATGTCTGACTGATGACGCGCTGGGCACGACTTTTAAGCCCCGCCTACTTGGACACGACTTTCGTTGGGTCATTTTGTTAGCGCAGTTACATTTCCTGACTTATTACTTATTCGTAGGTGTATACGAATATGTTGTGTTAAATTACCCTTTTCAGTAAAACAACGCTGACATACATCACACTTATACGGTTTTTGACCAGTGTGTAAAAGAATATGCCGTGTTAAATTGCTCTTTAGACTAAAACTACGCTGACATACATCACACTGATAAGGTTTTTCACCAGTATGTATACGAATATGTCGTGTTAAATTTTTATTTACACTAAAACTACGCTGACATACATCACACTTATACGATTTTTGACCAGCGTGTATACGAATATGTTTTTTTAAACTGCCCTTATCACTAAAGCAACGCTGACATACATCACATTTATACGGTTTTTGACAAGTGTGTAAAAGAATATGTCGTGTTAAATTACGCTTTTCAGTAAAACTACGCTGACATATTTCACACTTATAAGGTTTTTCGCCAGTGTGTATACGAATATGTTGTGTTAAAACACCCTTGTTAGTATAGCAACGCTGACATACATCACACTTATACGGTTTTTGACCAGCGTGTAAAAGAATATGTCGTGTTAAATTGCTCTTTTGAGTAAAACTACGCTGACATACATCACACTGATAAGGTTTTTCACCAGTATGTATACGAATATGTCGTGTTAAATTTTTCTTTACACTAAAACTACGCTGACATACATCACACTTATACGATTTTTGACCAGCGTGTATACGAATATGTTTTTTTAAACTGCCCTTATCACTAAAGCAACGCTGACATACATCACACTTATACGGTTTTTGACCAGTGTGTAAAAGAATATGTCGTGCTAAATTACCTTTTTCAGTAAAACTACGCTGACATACATCACACTTATAAGGTTTTTCGCCAGTGTGTATATGAATATGTTGTGTTAAACCACCCTTGTTACTAAAACTACGTTGACATATATCACATTTGGGTTTTCCACCACTTTGTGTACGAATATGTTGTATAATTTGTTTTACTCGATTAAAATTACGCTGATCACATTTGTAAGACACTTTTAAATAAGTGTCAGGTTTGGACGTACGTTTTTGAGTTGTCCGGATAACTTTAGAGTCAGATTTTACATTTTTCGTTTGCTCGGCTGTTATCGCATCTTCTAGTTTAATACTTCGAGTGTCCAGCTTTGGTTTCTTCGCAACTGTCGTCCCTGTGATTATAAATCTGGTAAGTACAATTGTTGGAAGAAGGTTGAAGCTCAATTGCATGATTCAAACTAGGACCAAAAAGAAGAAATTCCTGGAGACATTGAACCCTCCGTATCAATAAGTTCTAAAAGCAAATGGTCCTAATAGTAAAACGACCTATAAACAAAGCAACACTTTAGCATAACGTCCTATTAGCAATCGTCCTACACTATTAGCAGAACGTCCTATTTGTAACGTACAGTAATGCTGAACAATCACTATCGGTTTTTATCGTCATGCCTCACTATAGCACTTGTTTGCTTTAATTTTTCTATAATTTTAGGAAAAATAAAGAAGAATAAGGCACTGCCACTTGCTGTGTCAATAGATAGACCATAGGTAATACAATTTTGTTAGTGTACGAGGGCTGCACTAAAAGTATCGGGAATGGAATTTTTTATGATGGAAAAAGAACTGATAAGCACATCACCACCAAAATATGCAGAGTAAAGTTAGGGAAATATTTAATTGATCCTCTAAAAACTTATAGATTTTCTAGTTTAAAAACTAAAACCCGACCGCTGAAAAATCACGTTCTAAAAAGTATGAAACAACAAAATTAATATTCTCATCTGAAATTAGAAACAGACCGACAAATTAAAAATCCGGAGTCATACGTAATCTGTTCGATTTATGTCCTAGCATGACGTGCGACTCCGGATTTTTTATTTGTCGGTCTGTTTCTAATTTGAAATGAAAATATTAATTTTCTTGTTTCATACTTTTTAGAACGTGATTTTTCAGTAGTCGGGTTTTAGTTTTTAAACTAACTTTTCATTTAAATTATTTTGAGGTTTTATCTCCGTCATAAAGTATTTGCAGAGCCACTTTACATTTTTAAAGAAGAATAATAATTATTATAATAGGTCTTTACCTATGAAATTGCCGTTTTGTATGAAAAAATTGAAACGAATTTTTTTCATGAATTTTTTATTTGTATTAATCGAAGTAATCACCCATGCAATCAATGCATCTTTGCCAACGCAGTGGCAGTTTATTGATGCCCTTCTTAAAGAAATCAGCTGGACGGGAGGCAACAAATTCTTCAAAGGCATTTTGTACTGCCTCTCGGGTATTGAATTTTTTTCCCGCCAAGAAGTTATCCAAATTCTGGAAAAAGTAGTAGTCTGTAGGCGCAAGGTCTGGTGAGTAGGGCGGATGACGGAGAGCTTCCAACCCAAGTTCTTGCAACTTGGAGACCGTCTGCTGTGCAGTATGAGGTCGCGCGTTGTCGTGCAGGAGCAGCGGAGACGAGCGATTGACCAATGCTGGTTGGAGATGTGCCAGCTTCTCCATCATTGTGTTCAGTTCTTCACAGTACATATCTGAAGTAATGCTCACCCCGTTTGGTAAGAAGCTGTGATGAATCACACCGGCGCTAGACCGCCAAACAGTGACCATCACTTTTCTAGGGGTAAGTTTTCGTTTAGGGCATTGTTTAGGTGCTGAACCAGCATCCAACCAACTTGCTGAGCGCTTGCGGTTATCAAACAGAATCCATTTTTCATTGCAGGTAACAATGCGGTTCAAAATTCCTTCATTTGTGTGTCTGTTGAGCAGTGCAAGGCACGTCTCGACGCGTACTTCGCGCTGGCGCTCATTGAGTTCGTGGGGCACCCATTTGTCAAGCTTTTTTACCTTGCCAATTTGACGCAAATGGACCAATATTGTTTTGACGCTAACGTCGAAAGCTGCTGCTAATTCAGCCGTAGATTGTGTATCATCAGCTTCCACAATCGCCTTTAATTCGTCATTGTCGACCAAAGTCTTCGGACGACCGCGAGGTTCATTTTTCAGGTCGAAATTTCCAGAACGGAAGCGAGCAAACCAATAACAAGTGGTGCGTTGGTTTGTAGTGTTAGCTCCGTAAACGTCGTTGATGTTGCGTGCCGCTTGTGCCGCGTTGCTGCCACGACGGTACTCATATTCCATAATTACTCGAATTTTTAACGTATCCATGATGACGAAAAAGATTGAAATGCGATGAAAATGTAACACTAATCAATAAACAAATGACTAATTTTGGAAAAAAAATCCATGTTTTTAAAATAAAATTAATTTGAAATTAGTATTCTTAGCCAAACAAAAATTATTTTGATATGAAATGGCTAGTACTGCAGAACGGCAATTTCATAGGTAAAGACCTAATATAATATATGTTTGTAGTTTGGGTAGGTTTGGGGAGAAAAAAAAATGTTTGGCTCACACTTGAGCCGTGATTTTAGATAATATCCCCAAATACCGGGATATATACTATTTTACCATCTTTTTCAAAGATGGTAAAATAGAACTATTAGGATCATTTGCTTCGAGGAGATTTTGATATGGAGGGACATTGAATTATACACTTAATGACCAGAGACATAAAATCCAAAATTGTACTAACGTCGACATACGCTCTGCTCCTAAACTATCTGATCAAAGTTTAAACAAACCATATTCAAGTTATATTTCACGAAAAAATTGCAATTTTATTCAAGCTAAAAAAAAAACGCTCTATAAACCTATTTTAGTGTTTTGCCTTCTTTGAAACTCAAATCACAATTCGAAAGAAATTGACAAAACACTTCTATTACTAAAATAGGTATAAAGAGCGTTTTAGTTTTTTATGAATAAGGGGGTTACAAACTAACACTTACTTGTCGTCTCCCTGGCTCTTCGTTTCTTGTTAGACACGTCTTCTTGTTCCTCTTCCACTTCAGTTGCAAACTCCATCAGAGGGACATCATCTTCTAAATCTGATTCAGAATCGTGTGGTGGTATATCTGCTACATCTAGACAGCTATTGTCTACATTTCCCAGTTCTAGCTCTGTAAGTAAACAAAAACAGTCAAGAGTATTACTTGTTTATTATTGAGAAGCGATCCGCTCCGACTTCGCACGGGCTCGATCTACTAATATGACCAAAAAATAATAATTAAAAGCCTTTTTGTTTTACTTGGATTTGTGTAAGCTAATTGTGGACTACCTACTTCTTGTTGTTATAATTATCAGGTTTGTTTGTATGATTGTTCGGTCCCTATGACAGTATATTTATTTAGCAGAGAACATCATCTATTTAGCCAACTATGTTGGGGTCGGCTTCCAGTCTAACCGGATGCAGCTGAGAACCAGTATTTTACATAGAGCGACTGCCTATCTAACCTCCACAACCCAGTTAATGGGTAATACAATACCCCTTGAGTGCGATATCAATATAATGCTAACCATTTCCTATCAGGTGCAGGGTAGTCTGCCCTCAAGGCACACCGGGACTTTTCCCGGTGGGCCGGTCCCTCTGTAAACCGGTACGGTCCGGCTGGCGGACCGGACCGGCACAAGTACGGACCCAGAGCCGGATTACAGCTCCATTTTCCCTTAATTTTTATGTAGAGCCAAGCCGTGGTTAGTGAGATAATTATTATTTTATTTCGAACCTCAAAAATGTTTAAATACAACAGCACTACAGCACGGTAGCTAACAAGGTCTTGACACTACACGCTAGAAGCCTCGGTACAAATCGAAAAAAACGACCGCAACAATGGAGAGTGAACACTGACGAGGAACAGAGCTCCCACCTCTTTCTTGCCTTTACTGGCCGGCTTGAGTGGAGATTCGAAAGAGCAAACGTGCTCGGAGGAAGGAAGGGTTCCAGTAAGATGCTGCTAGGGATCATGACCGTACTTCCGGCATTTTTTTGATAGCCGTGGTATACCTCTCCATTCCTCATAAGCACCCCAGCTCAGGACATGTTGCCTCCTTGTCGCTACGACGGTATGTGCTAGCTTCCGTTTTCGGGGGCATATTATTGAGTGTGCAAGTCATCCCCTGCCATTTTATCCATGTAAATATATAAAACATTGATCAGACAGGGGCCATAGTCCTTCCATAGTTCTAGATAACCAGTCCACTTTAGCCACTCAAGTCCAATATCTTTGTTTTCATATTGTGCAATATTCCTACACCAACCGGGGGTTGTCCTTTGGTGCACTTGCGTAGTTCATACAGGGATAATCGTCGGTTGGTGCCTCAATACTTAAAATTGTCTAAGGGGCCTCTGCGAGTTAACTTCGGCCCTTCGTACGCCTTCCAAACGTGCGGGACTGCAGGGGTCCCGAGATAATATCAAAGAGTAATAATGTAATCATTTGACTGTCAATAGTGTGTACTCGTAGGTATACTTATAATAATTTAATTTATCTCAAACATAGCCTCTCATAATTATATTCAACCCTATTTTTTGGTCTTTACCAGATAGAAAAGCTTTTTGTTTTTTTTTTATCTGGAGTAGCCGGATAAAAAAAGTAGTGAGCCACAGTTTAAAAAAAAAATCTCCATATTTTTTTGGGACCCAGACCATCGCCTGATCAGGTGAACTATTTATTGGTATGTTTGCTTACCTATAGACTAACTAACACTTACTTGTCGTCTCCCTGGCTCTTCGTTTCTTGTTAGATACTTCTTGTGCCTCTTCCACATCAGTTGCAAACTCCATCAGAGGGACATCATCTTCTAAATCTGATTCAGAATCGTGTGGTGGTATATCTGCTACATCTAAACCGCTATTGTCTACATTTCCCAGTTCTAGCTCTGTAAGTAAACAAAAACAGTCAAGAGTATTACTTGTTTATTATCAATAAGTATTTCTTTTATGTTACAACATAAAAAACTTTATTACAAAAAACAAAACAACCAACTTCCAAAAGTGACGAGTGACGAGTGTGTGTGTTCGTGTGTGTGTGTGTGAGTGAAGTGACTGTATGCACGGAAAATTTGCACGCTAATAATGTTAAGCAAAAACATGTATGCTCTGTATGTAATTCCTGTACCATCTTATATACCATGTTTTTATGCAAATAAATGTTATTCTATTCTATTCTAAAAAAAAACTACCTACAAAGTGAAAAATAACTTTAATTTCGGAAGTCGGTGTCTTAGGATCTGTATTTTAGTTTTTGCCACCGACTTCCGAAATTAAAGTTATTTTCATTTTGTAGTACTTATTTTTTTTGGAAGTCGGATGTTTTTTTTTTTTTGTAAAAAAGTTATTTTATTTTTCACTTATTAGTGGGTCAGTCTGTAATTTATCTAAGTTACAATAGCCCAATGTCAACTGCTCATCACCTTTTACAAAATATTGCTTTTCCCGATACAAGGACGTTAATTGTTGAGGAGTTCTCCCAGTAAGGAGAACAGGAACTGATGGTGACGTTACCATCAGCTCCTCTTCAACATACGTATTGTGACGAGCATAAATTGCTTAGCAATCATCAAATCGCAACCCTTGAAATACGTATTATTGAGAAGATCCGATGGCCATCTATGGTCTTCCTCATCAGTTCCACTTCACCAAATGGTGCTTTCCGGGAGCAAATGCACGAGTTACTATAAAAAATACCCAAATCGCTATAGTTGTGCCTTTAAAATTTGAAGGTTCTCCTCAATTTCTCTAAGATGCCATCATCAGATCCTGGTTTCCTTATCATGGTACCACCCTTGGGATATCTCCTTCCTCCTCCTCCTTGTCGGACCACGCACAATAAAGGGTTCCGTAGTTGGGATGAATTTATCTTAAGAACAAACTTAACATTGTAATTGGATAACATGTTCTCCCATACATTCCAACTGTAAAAGTAAGTTTGTACTCACAATATTGATAGATTTACCATGTTATTTTAAGACCACAGACTTCTTATAGGTTTTCCTGTAATCTACAGGTAAAGATCTTATTTTCTGTATTTTTTTCAAAATTTTAGGGTCAGTAGTTTCTGAAATAGGGGGGGGGGGGATGGTCAATATTCGTCTATTTTCTTAAATAACTTTAAAACAATTTATTTTAAAATTATAAAAAGAAATATATTTGAGACCCTCATAGTAAGCCCTTTCATTTGAAATGCCACATGGTGTAGTTTGCAAAACTTTTTTTTTAATTTTCTTATTTGCCCCCGAAAAGTAACCTCTATATTCAAAATTCATTTATTTACTTCACCCGTCCGAGTTTGGGTCACAGAAATTCATATGTGTACCAAATTTCAACTTAATCGCTTTATTAGATTCGGAGCAAATTGGCTGTGACCAACGACCATATAGCCCATAGACGCCTAATAACAGGCGACCGATGTCTGTCAACACATCAGACTTATAGATCTGATATAGGTCGCCAGTCAACAATTTCGATTCAGTTTCAACCACTTCTGTGAGCTGTAAACACTTCCGCGTTAGTCGATTAAAAATTGTTCAAAATAATATAATGGCCCCTTGCACAATACGTTGGTGTGGTAACAACAGCCAGACTTCGAGTTTCCGAAAAGATGGCATAACATTTCATCGGTAAGTAAATAGTTATATATTCATAATTAGATTAGATTTATGTTCCGTTATTATTTATCGGAGTTCATCCTACACTGGTCAAACTTGTAGGTGGACGAAAGGTGCAAGGTCTCTCGTTGATGTCTTTCATGTTTGCGTCCCTTTCTTCTGAAAGTATTTTTTTAGCTATCTCTTTTCCTCTATTATTTGGTAAACATACCTAACGAATAATAGTGATGCACCAAATCATATGACCAAAGTTATCGAGAAAGCAAAAACCTATACTATCTAAACGAAATTTGAAAATCTTTTTGACTTCAAAAAAGGAAGTTTCTCAATTCGACTTTTTTTATGTGTGTTCGCAGATAACTTCGTCGTTTAAGAACCGATTTTGATGATTATTTTTTTATTGGAAAGGAGATTTCCCAAGGGTGGTACCATGATAAAGAGACCAGTTCCAGTTCTCTTAGTTCCTTACTGGGAGAACTCCTCAACAATTAAGGTCCTTGTATCGGGAAAAGCAATATGTATTTTGTAAAAGGTGATGAGCAGTTGACATTAGGCTATTGTAACTTAGATAAATTACAGACTGACCCACTAAAAAGTGAAAAATTAAAGTCTTAAGTCTTAAACTTACAAAATTTAGTTTTGTTTTATTAATTAAGACATTTGTTTAACTATTACCAACCTCCGAAAAAAGTATGACTGTATGATATCTTTTTAAATAAATACGGAAAGAATTTTGATACTCGTATGTTGTTTTTATTTTTTACATTTTATGTTTAAGTAATTACATGTTAAAATAATATTAATTATTATTATTTATTTATTATTTATTATATAAGGTAACTTCACAGCTGACAGTAAGCAAACACAAATTATTATACCAAACATTACGCCAATTACGAAGTACTCGAAAAAAAATAAATGGATGAATGGATGGAGTATTAATAAATGGGAAGGTGAAAAAGCCCATTAAACATTTTATAAAGTACAATTATTATCAAAAAAATATCGATACCTTCGTGTTTTATTTAAACCTGTCCCATCCCTAGTGATACGTAATGACCTTGGAAGGGCCAATCAGAACGCAGTACCCCGCTTCCTCATACCTCAGCTAGTTGACAGAATTGTTTTGATGCGTTAAATCAAGCATTAGGCGTCTATGTGCTATATGGTCGTTGGCTGTGACAGATGGACAGACAGACAGACAGACACACGAGTGATCCTAGGGTTTCGTTTTTTCCTTTTGAGGTACGGAACCCTAAAATATATATATATACGGTTGAATTGAGAAACCTCCTTTTTTTAAGTTGGTTTTTAACTTAACACTGGCAAAAGTTTGAAGGAGTTCAAAAAATTTTTTGATCAGTATGGAATTGAATTACATATACACATTTTCTTAATTTGTTTTAAGATATTATTTATTGATAATATTATTTATGTTCTTAAAACATACCATCACATTGATGTTCCTCGTTTGGCTCAATAATATCATCTAGTCCCTCACAAACAGCTGGTAATTCTTCTTTGATAGCAATGTTTCCAGTTTGACATTCATCATCTATACTTATGTGCACTATTGGAGATATAATAAACCCACTCAAAAAGTCAAAGTGGTTTTGGTTTATTAAAGTATTGGGCTGTAAAAATATGATTATAGTATTAGGAAGATATGCTGGTGATCACAGTCCCACGAGCACAAACCTTTTCTCATGATACTAAAGTCACTCAAAAGAGCCTCCACAAGTGAGAATACTTAAGAAGGTCCATGTAACCTCACTGACCACTGCACAATCTATTGTTGCATAGCTTGCACTGACATGAGGACCGTTATCAAGCTGCCACATACAAGTTTCATACAGAAACTGTTGCAGTATTATATGGATTAACATGTACCTACTATTGTTGTAAACGCCTTCTTTAGACACAAGTGTACATATCACCATTCAACACTCAATGGTATGCTTGGCCTGAAGTCCAGACACAATAGATGTGACCTTGAGGGGAATCACTTCTATATTATATTGAAATTAGAAGATATAAAAATAAATGGCTGTTGAAGAACACCTCACCTCATAACCGTCATTCATCATCTGAGCGAACAGCTCTTCGGCTTCCAGACATTGTGTCAGTAATCGGTAGCATTGCTTTAGTTTAGCGCAGCATAAGAAACAAGCAAGAATCGGTCTAATATCTTCAGTTACAAACTGCAACAAAACTTGTCTTGTAGGTACTATTTTGTTTTTATGAGGAAAATATTTCTACTCTACATGGTAATGCTGTCCAAGCCAACAGTTGGTGGTCCTGAATGATTTCTGTGTGCCTCTTACAGAAAATGCATGAGCATTCTCTGGACATGGGGGTCTTAAGGCGATAGCGCCAGGGTAGCCCGCGAAATTCAAAATTTCTTACTTTTTTTGCAATTTGCAAGTCAGTATTAGATTTTATGTTGTTCAAAATTTGATTCGCGACCGTTACAAGTATGTATTTACAGAATTATAATCATTAAAGTCATCAATACAACTCTTTAAGACCAGGTAATCCTGTTGAATGACTATTTCATGAAATCTTGACATTTGAGGATTGTACTAACTTAAGGAGTTGTATTACTGATTCTAATGATTATAATTCTGTAAATACATATTTGTTACGGTAGCGAATCATACTTTAATCAACATACAACCTAAGACTGACTTACAAATTGCAAAAAACGTAAGAAAATTTGAATTTCGCGGGCTGTCCTGGCGCTTCCCCGATAAGGCAGATTGGCGATTTAATGTACCACATACATATTTAGTTTAAGTTCAGGTTTCCTCATACTGTTTTACGGAAGCACTGGAGCCTACATATTCGTGTAGAAGAGGCATTAAAAACCTAATAGCAATTTACTTAAATAATTCGATCAGCGGGTCGTCTTAGGGGCTCTAAAAATAGGCAACAACTTACTTGAATATCAGTCAGCTTCTCATAAAGTTCATGTAAGTTCCTGTTGACTACTACATACATGCGGACATTCTCCGCTAAACATATCCTACACATTGGCAGTTTTTCCATCTTCTAACTCAAAATGTGTCACTCTATCTTGCTATTACTACGATTATGATAAAATAAATCAACTTCCATCAACCAAATTAGGAAAAGTAAATACTAGAAAGTAAAGCTACTCAGCTACTTGACACTGACAGGCTGTGAGGCTGATGACAGCTCCACAGCTTGACATTACAGTTTGGCCGATATTTTGGCTTTTTTTGTGAATTTAATGTCTGGCTACCGAGGCATTTAAGTCGAGTCTTTTTAGTTGTTTTTGGCATATACACACATCAAAAGTGTCTAGGGATCAACATATATTTTTGCAATAACTTTTCTCCTGATTGATATTAATTAAAATTTTCTTTAAGGATTCATCAAATAAAGTGTTTTCGTTTGTCACAGTAACGATAAACCAAGTCACCTTTGCATTAATAAAGAAATTTGCCATTTTCCTAATAAAGGGATTTTTGACATTTGAACCACTAACATTAAAGTTCGAAAAAAAGACTGAAATAACAGTTTTCTTTAAAATTTTATTGGGTAACTTAAACAATTAATAATCCGTGTTTCTACCGCGAACACTAACAACACAAGAACATCGGTTTGGCATACTCAAAATGAGTTCATCCAAATCACGCTGTGGAATGGCCGCCCATGTTCGTTGCAACAACAAAAAAAGGTCTTCTTGCGACTGGATACCCTCCATATTCGGCAGAGCTCTTCTCTGTAGCATATCCCATGCATGCTCAATCGGGTTCAAGTCTGGCGACTGAGCAGGCCAGGGCAGGACATTGATGTTAGCTGCGGCGAGAGTCTGTCTTACAACTCTTGCGGTGTGCGGTCGTGCATTATCATGCATTAACTGAAATAAGGGACCGATTTGCACTTGTAGAGGAACGATGACGTCTGATACAATCGTCTCAGCATAAATTTGAGCGTTGAGGTTGCCTCTGATCCAAATCAACTCAGTTCTTCCGCCGATCCAAATACCCGCCCATACCATGATGGTTCCACCACTATAAGGATGGACTTCCTGGCAGGATTTTAATCGCTGTTGGCGTCCAGGGGTTCTCCAGTGTCGTATACGTCTTGTATCCGGTCTAATACCAAAACGAGACTCATCAGAAAAGCACACGAAACGCCATTGTTCTTCTGCCCAATTTCTGTGTTCAAGAGCCCATTGATATCGAATCCTACGATTGTGCATTGCTATAGGTGGTACCCGTAGCGGTCTTCGGGAATGAAGGTTCACTTCATGCAAGCGGTTTCTGACTGTTTGGTCGCTAATTAAGTTCCCTGAAGAGTGATGAAGCCTCACGGCTAACATCATGGCGGTTATAGTTGGAGCTCTTCGAGTTAAGATTTGAATGTATCGGTCTTGTCTCCGTGTGGTGCAGCGATACCGTCCTCCATGGCGCTCAGCCACGGTACCAGTGCTTCGGTAACGTGTCCAAAGTCGACTGATAACACTCTGACTTGTATTCAGAGCTAAAGCCACAGTACGTTGCCGGGAACCAGCTTCTATCATTCCCACGGCTCTGAGCATTTCTTCCCTGCTTAAATGACGTCGCCGCTCCATAATAACGTTGGTTTTAATCAGTAGTAGGGAAACAGTAGCACTAATAATGTCTTCAATGCGTTGTATGTTTTTATAGGGAAAATATTGACAGCTGATTTTCATCTTTTACTCGAATTTGATTCACAGTTCCTGATTCAAATTATGAAATGCACCAAAAAGGATCCATATAAATTTATAAAATCATAAATTTATTACAAAGCCACATCTCAGTCTCAAGAAATCCGCATAAAAATGCTTGATCCCTAGACACTTTTGATGTGTGTAGGTACATAGTCAGTACTACATGCGTTATTATTTTATTTCGATTAGTTTCACTGTTTTTGTATAGTGGGATAAAACAATTTACGGATGATGCGCTAAGGTAGCTCGCGAAATTCAGATTTTCTTACGTCTTTTGCAATTTACAGGTCAGTGTCAGGTTGTATGTTGATTAAAGACGCGGCCGTAGCTAACATGGCTTTACAGAATTATAATCATTAGAATCAGCAAAACAACTCCATAAGTTAGATTTTACCTCAAATCTAGCGATTTCATGAAATCATGGGGTTTGAGGTCAATTCTAACTTATGGGAGTTGTATTGCTGATTCTAATGATTATAATTCTGTAAGCCATATTAGCTACACTCCTACCAACTTATCTGTGAAATGGCGAAAATTGTAACTACGGCCGTCATGTTGTTTCATTCGATTGTGCCGACGGACGCATGTCATTCGATTGTGTCGACGCATCGACGGTGCCGCCTCATTCGATTCACAGATAAGTTGGTAAGACTGTACGGCCGCGTCTCATATTTTAATCAACATACAACCTGACACTGACCTGCAAATTGCAAAAAACTTAAGAAAATTTGAATTTCGCGGGCTTTCTTAGCGCATCCCCCTTAAGTGTGCATCCACACTGCCGGCCAAGCGCGGTTGCGACGACGGGCGGAAATATCAAACATATGAAACCTCCGGTTGCGTCCATAGTGTAGTGACTAAGGCGGGCGCCTAGCGCGACGGTCCCGAGCGAGATAGCGCGCGTAGTTTTAAACGTTCCTATCCGCGCGTTATGGCCACACTATGGGCCTAGTCAACAAGCGACTTAATGCGCGGGTGACAGAGATATCAAACCAGGTATCAGTTTTGACCGTAAGAGTCTGCAAACATTTTTTTTTTTGAAAATGGCGGTAAATACTGTAGTATTTATAAATACGATACCCGTATATGCACGCTGGCACACCGGTGTTCCGTCCAGCGCCGTCACCTTCACGGCGCTCTGGAACACCGGTATGCCACGCGGTTCACGCGGTTTCAATCTCTATTGTTACTATAACTAAGGGCTAATATCCTGTAAGGTTATGTTTTACTCTATGTATGAAAGATATTCTGGTCATAATAGTCATTTTTTTTTAAATCTTTATTTAAGGAGCTTGGTCAACAAGACTAAGTCGGAGCGACTTAGTCTTGTAAGGCTTTCTTATAATAATAGTAATACATCATTTTATAAATACAATACAGGTATTATTATCTTCTACGTATACCAATCCGTACAAGTTTATATAACAGTCTCGCTGTTTCTGACAAGGGGGATGCTAGAATGATATTGCATCTTCCCAACTCTTTAACATCAACACCAAAGTGCAATAATAACTCAGCTCTGAGATCTTCGTTCCGGGCACACTCCACCATGATGTGAAAAACGTCTTCTACTTTTCCACATTCTGTGTAGTTGGGGGAGGGAACTTTTTTCATTAAATATGCGAAATTATTTAAGGGGATATGTCCAGAACGAAGTCTGAGAGCTGTCATAATAGTCATTCACAACGAAAAATATCGATAGGCTACACTAAGAATATAAGTTGAAAAGAGACGCTTCAAAACGTCTGTGGTCGCGATTGCGCACGAATTACGTGCGCCAGCGAAATGTTGTGTTATGGTGTTTTTTCAACGGTAAGTGGATAAATATTCATTTATAAGTATATAATACATCCTTGTACATAATATTTGCACGAAATAACATCATCATAATACTTTTTTTGGTCAAAGAAAATGTTACGTAAAAAACCGTTACTGTACTTTTTTGAAATGGCTCTGCGCAATATGAAGTTTCAGTTTCATTATTATGACAATGTTACGTAGGACACTCTAAAAAACGCAGCTTTTAGGTTACTTGTCTGTTTATTCAAGAACCCAAAAAACATTGCAATAAGTGCCTAGAGCCAATAGAAACATGAGTGGACCATTTCTTGTGAGCAGGGTCATAAATATGTCACGCTGCGGGAATTGACAGGTCTGGTGACATTTCATAACTGCCCGCGTTTAGCGGTTAATCTAAACCAGATATAATCACATAATCGCACAGTAAACATCCACACCACAGTAATCGCACAATAACAAGAAAATTATGGAGCACAAAATAAAATATATTTTGAATCTTCTCTGGTGATTTTAGGTGATATTTTACTCAGGATATAGTCAAATGTTGGCACGGGCTATCTAAAAATACCAAATCCTCGTCCATGGTTTGCAACACCTGAAATACGTCATAAACGCTACAACAGCTCGTTCGTCACTGTGACCACCGCACGCCCCCGCCGTCGCGCCGCCTTAGGCCCTAGTCACCGCGCATTCACTGTGGACGCACACAAGTCTTTATCTTCTGATGTATTAACCTACTCACTATGTACAGTCCTACCAACATATCTGTGAACTGAAAGAGGACGGCACCGTCGATACAATCGAATGACATGCGTCGGCACAATGGAATGACATTTCAACATGACAGCCATAGTTCCAATTTTCGCCATTTCACAGATAAGTTGTTAGGAGTGTACAGACGCCAGCACTTCAAGCTACTACAATCTGTCAAATTTCTTATTTATAGGGGTCCACCACAGATTAGGTAGAGATGCTACGCATCATCTTTACCTAATCTGTGGTCCGAGTGCTTATAGAGCACAGTCTAAAAAAAGCGCGGGAAACTTCGTACTTGGCGGACGCGTCTTTTTTGAGATAATTTTTATAAATTTATAAAACTCTAAATAAAAGATCAGTAGTCGTAGTTTTAGTGTTCCATTTTCTTTTACTTTTAGTTTAATTTTAGTGTAGAATATTTTCATCGGTAGTGGTATGTTTTTTTTTAGTTATTTAAACGAATATGAAAGACCCGCCTGATCCGGGGATTTGATTCCTCCGGCAGGCAATTTTGTTACCATCATCTCTAATGAATCGGGCATGGATACCGATGGGTCGACTTCAGCTCATTTAAAAAGGAGTCGTGTGCATGTGTGCAAGCACTGCAATAAGCGTCGCCGTACCCGAAAAAACCACGGTTCCGCGTCTTCGGGTTGTGGTTGCATGGCAGAAGTTACTGCATCAGAGCCCAACTGCCCTGAAATAATCGTCACTAATGAAATACCTTGTACTAGTAACAAAATGCCCGATATCCCTGCTCCATCCTTAGTTGTTTCCACTCAGATAGGTCGGAAAACATACGACAAAACGGACAGCGCGCCTTTTGCCATTCATGTACAAAAAAATATTATTTCACCAGACGATGGATCGACACTGCACCCAATCACTTTTGGCAAGTTCCTAAAACACAATGCCTTCCAAAACATAATCAACGGGAGTGTCAAAAAAATCGGACGCAATAAAATTTCTTTAACTTTTTCGAATTTTCTGGACGCAAATTCCTTTATTACACATAAATCATAATAGTCTTGAAACGTATAATTACAAAACTTTTATACCTACTTTTAATGTGTTCGAGCTATATGTAAAATAAAACGAACGGATTCTTGCAAGCCACATTTCCAAAACTTAAAAATATTGACTGTACCATCACTTTATATTTATGAAGCCTGTATATTTGTAAAAAACAACATGTCTTTATATAAATCTGTCGAAAGTCAACGGCGCTCAAAAAAAATTGCACACATTAAGCACTAAAACCCAATTTCTATATTCTGTATTTATGCAATGGCTCCAAAACTTTATAACAAATTACCTGATCAAATTGTATCAAGCAGCAACATGAATGAGTTTAAACGTAAGCTATTTAAATTATTGATTAACAAGGCGTATTATTCTGTCAAAGAATATCTTAATGACAAATTGCAATAATATTCAAGTATAAAAATTTATATCTGTCTGTATAGGTAATTAAAAAGTAGTTCCCATAACATAATGATATTCTTTACTGACATTTTCTATTTTATTTATTGTATACGAAATTGTGACTAAATACTAGCTATTTGTTTATGTACCGTCTTATTTTATTGACATATTATTATTAATTATTAGTGTTTGGCATGAAATTGTGACATTTGCTAACATATTGATTTTATTTTATTGTATTTCTTTGAATGTGACATTCCATTTTGTATGCCTTCTGGCGGGACATAGCATGGACCAACATTTTTATTTTTATATAACATCTGTATAATTTTACTCTATGTGCACAAAATGATTTTGAATTTGAATTTGAATGTTACCAGAATGGGTTTAGTGCGTGGTGTTCCTGCAGAATGGTCTCCGGAGGAGGTTATTGATAACATAACGGTACTTATTGGTTGCGGACCGATTTTAAAAGTCAGACGTCTTAATTTTAAAACCACTGTTGATGGTACAACCATTTGGAAACCATCCGAATCCATAGTTTTTACATTTGATGGGCAGGTTCTACCGAAAAGAATTTTCATGTGCATTACCTGTAGATTTATATAATAGGTCTTTATGAAATTTTATGAAATTGCCGTTTTGTATGAAAAAATTTAAACGAATTTTTTTCATGCAATTTTTATTTGTATTAATCGAAGTAATCACCCATGCAAACAATGCATCTTTGCCAACGCAGTGGCAGTTTATTGATGCCTTTCTTAAAGAAATCAGCTGGACGGGAGGCAACAAATTCTTCAAAGGCATTTTGTACTGCCTCTCGGGTATTGAATTTTTTTCCCGCGAAGAAGTTATCCAAATTCTGGAAAAAGTAGTAGTCTGTAGGCGCAAGGTCTGGTGAGTAGGGCGGATGACGGAGAGCTTCCAACCCCAGTTCTTGCAACTTGGAGACCGTCTGCTGTGCAGTATGAGGTCGCGCGTTGTCGTGCAGGAGCAGCGGAGACGAGCGATTGACCAATGCTGGTTGGAGATGTGCCAGCTTCTCCATCATTGTGTTCAGTTCTTCACAGTACACATCTGAAGTAATGTTCACCCCGTTTGGTAAGAAGCTGTGATGAATCACACCGGCGCTAGACCACCAAACAGTGACCATCACTTTTCTAGGGGTAAGTTTTCGTTTAGGGCATTGTTTAGGTGCTGAACCAGGATCCAACCAACTTGCTGAGCGCTTGCGGTTATCAAACAGAATCCATTTTTCATCGCAGGTAACAATGCGGTTCAAAATTCCTTCATTTGTGTGTCTGTTGAACAGTGCAAGGCACGTCTCGACGCGTACTTCGCGCTGGCGATCATTGAGTTCGTGGGGCACCCATTTGTCAAGCTTTTTTACCTTGCCAATTTGACGCAAATGGACCAATATTGTTTTGACGCTAACGTCGAAAGCTGCTGCTAATTCAGCCGTAGATTGTGTATCATCAGCTTCCACAATCGCCTTTAATTCGTCATTGTCGACCAAAGTCTTCGGACGACCGCGAGGTTCATTTTTCAGGTCGAAATTTCCAGAACGGAAGCGAGCAAACCCATAACAAGTGGTGCGTTGGTTTGTAGTGTTAGCTCCGTAAACGTCGTTGATGTTGCGTGCCGCTTGTGCCGCGTTGCTGCCACGACGGTACTCATATTCCATAATTACTCGAATTTTTAACGTATCCATGATGACGAAAAAGATTGAAATGCGATGAAAATGTAACACTAATCAAGAAACAAATGACTACTTTTGGGAAAAAAATCCATGTTTTTAAAATAAAATTAATTTGAAATTAGAATTCTTAGCCAAACAAAAATTATTTTGATTTGAAATGGCCAGTATTGCAGAACGGCAATTTCATAGGTAAAGACCTAATATTTTCCCTACCGTACAGTGTTTTAACTGCTGTCGTTTTGGACACACTAAAATTCAGTGCAGGTCCAAGCCTCGTTGTTATAAATGTAGTCAAGGCCACACTGGGGATAGTTGTGAAAGAGAACAAGAAAGTGCATCTTGCTGTCTTTGCTCTCGTTTTCACTATGCTACTAATAAGATTCGCCTAGAATTTTCTAGACAAAAATTAATTAAAACATACATGGCACAAAGTTCAGTATCTTATGCTGAAGCGGCAAAAGTATATCCACCAGTAACTATGTCGTATGCTGATACACTTTTATCTTCTCCTTCCAAAAACTTTGCACATACCCCATCAATCTCTTCACCTAATAGAATGCCTGCTTCAAGTAGCTATAAAAAGACTGTCTTCCTCAAACCACGCTCCCCTCCCAAATCTGTACAAGGATATAATAAAGAGGCTCACAATGCCATTATTAAAGATTATGACATTCCCCAACCATCAAATGGTTGTGCTCTTTCTATTAATCATAATAATGACAAAAATGACACAAATTTTTCCATAAATGATTTTCTTTCTGCATTACACAATCTTGTTTCTCAGTTCAACATTTCACCGTCCAACATTGCCCCATCTTTCAATGTATCTCAATCCATTCATATTCCACCTTGAGGGTGGAGAAGTTGGAGGCGCGCCATAACACCAATTTCAAGTCGTTCGTGGTGCGCGTTCTGACTCACCATTTGCTGACCTTCCTCAAGGAAGAGTTTTGGCCGAAAGGTGTGTTGTATCGGCGTTTCCGCGGCCAGCTACGCGACACCTCGCAGCGTAACACGACGCCGTCACTTCGTGTCCAGTAGTTTTTAAGTTTGTTAAATGTTTTTATATGTATTAGTTTATAATTTTGTACCAATCATTTGTGTATTTTATCTATGGGCCCTAGTAGCCTGAAAATAAAGGAATTACTATTATTATTATTATTTCCTTTATTTTATTTACATACATATTAATTACATTTTTAAATATTTTTATAAAAACATAAAATTAAAAAAACATTTAAATATATAAAAAATAGTAGCCCACCGGTATTGGGAACAGGGTCCAAGCTACCGGTGGTCAGGGCTCTAGAGAGAGGAACCTCCTCACTATGCGTGCCGTGTCCAGGAGTACTGCTTTCCTAATCAAGCCCTTGACCCAGCCGCGCAATAAGAGCCTCCCGAGGTGTTGGTCGAGACTCTCCGCTATTAGGCCATTAACCGTAACGATTATCGGTACATACAATGATTGCAGAGTCCACGTCCCACATGCCGACAACCTCGTGTGCTAAGTCAAGATACTTGGTTTTTTTATCTTTCTCAGCTTTCACGAGATTCTTGTCATGAGGGACAGCGATATCAACAATCATTGCACGGCGCTCTCGTCGATCTATCACCACAATATCAGGCTTATTGGCTACAATAGTCCTGTCAGTGATGATAGATCGATCCCAGTACAATGTGGCGTGACCATTTTCGAGAACTGGGTCGGGCACATACCTGTAATATGGTACTTCGGACTCCACAAGGTTGTACTGCAAGGCAAGTTGCTGGTGGATAATCCTAGCCACTAGATTGTGTCTGTGCAAGTACTCGCCGTTAGCAAGACGAGAACAACCAGAAACAATGTGTCGGATTGATTCACCGGGACGGTGGCATTGCCCGACAGATGTCAACCGCACCATCCTTGACAATGTATTTCCGATAATTATTCGTCATGACAACTTCATCCATAATTGCACAGACAAAACCTTCGGTTTCCCCGAAGAGGTCGCCGAAACGTAACCAGGATACAGACGCCAAAAAGTCTACATCAGGCTTTGGAGGGCCCGGATTATTATTATTATAATGGACAACACATCCAAAATAATCCAGTGGAACTGCCGCAGTCTAGTAAACAAAAAAAGTGATGTTATATCAGAACAATCAACAACAAATAAAAATGGATATTATTGCTGAACTTCACTCAAACAAGAAATTCGGTCAGTTCTGGAAAAACACCAATAAAATTAATCATAAGCCGGGCCTCCCCGTTAGCGTGGCGGGAGTGCACGAGCCTAGTGAGATCGCCACTATGTTCTCCCACCATTTCAAGGTTGACGCCTCTGGGGCCAGCGCGGCAGGGGCCCGATGCTGAGGAAGGTAGTGAGCGTAGTGTTCATTTTACTGCGAAGGAAGTGCGTGCGGTGATCAAGGGTATGGTGAGGGGTAAATCCCCGGGTCACGATAGCCTCAGCATCGAGCACCTGCAGCACGCAGGTGTACACCTACCCAGAGTGCTTGCTATGTTTTTTACCCTGTGTTTAGGCCACTCCCATCTGCCCGAAAATCTAATGCGTACTATAGTTGTACCAATCATCAAAAATAAAACTGGTGATACATCAGATGTAAACAACTCTATACCGATCTCACTAGCCACAGTGGTCGCCAAAGTGCTGGACAGTCTGCTTGGTCAGCACCTGGATAAACACGTCTCGCTAAACGACGCGCAATTCGGTTTCAGGCCAGGGCTTTCCACCGAGAGTGCTATCCTGTGCCTCAAGCAGACTGTACAGTATTACACGAGTAGAAAGACCCCAGTCTATGCATGCTACCTCGATTTATCAAAAGCGTTCGATCTTGTATCGTACGATATTCTATGGGATAAATTAAGGGATGAAACTAGTCTACCTAGGGAAATTGTGCTATTATTTATGCATTCGTATAACAACCAAAAGAATTTTGTAAGATGGGCAGGCTCCACCTGCACCTATAGGCTCAGGATATCTGCAAGCTGGTGACCGGTAACTATGTGTTGAAGTGTTGACGGGGAAGGGTTTCTTGTTGATGAAAATAATAACAGCAGTTTGATAAGTCTTCAGGAGACGACTTGCGTAACTCGTCAGGAACAGAATGACGATAAGGTGGTACCATGCCGATGGCTACGAAACTATGTTTTTGCTTGCGCGCTTAGGTACCTCGAAACTTTACCTTATCGAGAGCCGCAAATCGTCTCCTGATTTAAACTTTAATATAAAATATAATTATGACATATTATACATTGCCAGAATCGTCATTAAATTACCCAGCGATTGAGATACCTGTAACATTATTTACTGAAAAGATTTTACAGTGTAAACAAAACAGTTATTCATTTTGATTAAAAAATATTTTCCAAGCTAATTTACTCGAAAACCAATAAAGCTATTTTAATGAACAAAACAGGTATCTCAAGCTGGTCTAATGACCTGAAACACTATGCAAGTTACAAGATAACAGCTATGTTTTTCAGGGCGTGACACGCCCTGAAAACCTAAATCGATGCAACATTTAAAAAAAAACTGCAAACTAACGTTCCCGACCCCTATAAACCCAATCAAGTAGGCTTTTCAGGAAGACTAGACCTCTAATAGTACGTCCAGGGCTCGGTCTTGATCTAGGGTACCTGGACGCACCAACAAAACCTATAAGTTACGGCTATGTAGCCCAATTAATTGGAGTTTATAAGGGTTGTACTTACGACTATAAAACACTATTAAAATTTAAAGTTAAATTATTTAAAAAAACAAAAACATAACGCTGTTTGGTGACGCATCGTCGCGAACACATTTCTTACCACTGTGTATACGAATATGTTTTGAGAAATTACCCTTTTCACTAAAACTAGCTGACGAGAATCACTCAATCTTTCGCCAGTGTGTACAAGAATATGTTTTGTTAAATTACACTTGATTAAAACTACGCTGACATACATCACACTTATACGGTTTTTGACCAGTGTGTATACGAATATGTTTTTTTAAACTGCCCTTAACACTAAAGCAACGCTGACATACATCACACTGATAAGGTTTTTGATCAGTGTGTATACCTACGAATAAGTAATAAGTCAGGAAGTGTAATTCGGAACAAATTTCACACAAAAAGTGGCCCTACTTCAAACCAAAACGACGTATGATTCAAAATACCAATCACTTCCGAGGTTACAAATACACATACTTGGTGAATGGTTTAAATTCAGAACGAAAGCAGGCATTGGTTCACGCGCGTGCTGCAATGTCTGCTATGACAGCTGAGTCATAGCGGCGTGGACGATGTTATAATAATAATAATAATAATTCCTTTATTTTCAGGCTACTAGGGCCCATAGATAAAATACACAAATGATTGGTACAAAATTATAAACTAATACATATAAAAACATTTAACAAACTTAAAAACTACTGCACATGAAGTGACGGCGTCGTGTTACGCTGCGAGGTGTCGCGTAGCTGGCCGCGGAAACGCCGATACAACACACCTTTCGGCCAAAACTCTTCCTTGAGGAAGGTCAGCAAATGGTGAGTCGGAACGCGCACCACGAACGACTTGAAATTGGTGTTATGGCGCGCCTCCAACTTCTCCACCCTCAAGGTCCAATTGGTCTTCACCCGTATGTACTCTACGATGTCCTCAGGCTTTGTAGAGTGGTGCAACCGGGACACGTACAGCTGCGTCGTCGGTACTGCAGGACGTAGCAACATGTTAGAACCAGCCGGCGCCGTCCCACACTGGTTGCGATAAGTAGGCTTCTTCTTCTTTCTCTCCACCTTGATGAAGCCGTCCTCGTCGCATGTGTTCTTCGGTGGAACCTGCTGTTCGTGGTCCATCACAGCGCCTTTAGTCGCGCTAGATGCTAAGCGACTCTGCTTTCCCCCTTTTGGTTTTCCTGCGTGTCGTTTCGTTTGCGACACAGCAGTTTTCGTCTTGGCGACAGTTGTAGAATAAGTACGTACGGGGGTCGATGTACCTATCTCACGCGTCGCTTCCCCGGCAGGTACGACGCGATCAGCAGAACACGATGCAACGCTTGCATTCTTGACAGTCGATGACGTAGATTCACTCGCCGACTGAAAACTGCAGACAGAAGCATTTTGTGCCCCGCGACATGAGTTTACATTGGAGCCTTCTGGTGACCCACTTGTCGGAATAGCGTTGCGCAACAACGCTACTTCGGCTCGCAATTCACCAATGGTGATATCCGATGACTCCAACTTGGACTTCATCTCAGCCTGGCTCACCTTCAGAGACGTGATGTCCTTCAGCAGCCTGGTGACGTCGACGTGGTCGAAAGTGACAGAAGGCAGCTTGTGCAGCTCCTTCGTTATGCAGTAAGTGGACCAAGTCAAAAATGAAACAATTATTGTTATTGTACAATGTTTTTTTATTAAGTATACAGGGTGTTTGGTGCATCGTTTGCCAAATTGAATTGGCCGAAAGAAGAGGTCATTTGCTATCGCTTCAGGCTCAAGTACTCATTTTTGGCCACACCGGTTTTTTTATTACAACTTTCTAATTTTTATTTTGAAAAAATCCAAAACTCAGCATTAAAGCTTAAATTAAAAAAAAGTTTTAAGTGTAGTCGTCAAATTTCATTTTTATTTACATATGTACTGTTGTATGGCTCTATCAAATTTAAAATTACTTGCCAGTTACATCTAGTTTTTTTTTAATAAATCACAAAGTTTTTGGAAAAATAAAAAATGAACTTAAAACTCAACTTTAAATAGCTATAAAAAAAAAACTAAAAGCGATCGGGATCTTCGAATTATTTTAAAAAGTTCTCTAGTCTATCCCCTTTCCAACGGTATGCAATGTGTTAAAAAACTCTTTTAATATCTTTAATAATTAGCTAAATGTGTAGTCGAGACACATCAGGCTGATATTGGATATTACGTTTAAAACACTAGTTTTCGCATAAATTACATGCTATTAGTAGATAGATACTGTTATCTCACGTCTTACGTAGTCTCTTATCTCGTTCTTACATAGGGAACTTTCCTCGAAATTGAAAAAAAAATACATTATTACAAAAATAATCATTTATTAATAAGTAATTTAATTACATACTAATCTTACAAGTCTTGTTCAAACTGTCTACCACTATTGCGTATGCACGCGCGACATCTTCGTCTTATCTCAACTGTAGTGGTGCGTAAACGCATTTCTGCTTTGATCGTCATGAAAGCCGCCTCAATGCGTTGGACTAAATCATCTCTTGTCTCAACTTCCGTGGCGTAGACGAGTTCTTTGGCCCGTCCCCAGACGTAAAAATCCAACGGAGTTAAGTCTGGAGAACGTGGAGGCCAAGGAATAGGGCCATCCCTCCCAATCCATGAGTCCGGGAATGCATCATTCAAGTACTCCCTGACGGTTATTCTCCAATGAGCGGGACAACCGTCATGTTGGAAAACAAAAGACCTGTCTTCACTGAAAATTGGCAAATCAGCTAATAATAAGGGCAACTCTGTTTGCAGAAATTCTAATTCTTGTAAGATTAGTATGTAATTAAATTACTTATTAATAAATGATTATTTTTGTAATAATGTATTTTTTTTTCAATTTCGAGGAAAGTTCTCTATGTAAGAACGAGATAAGAGACTACGTAAGACGTGAGATAACAGTATCTATCTACTAATAGCATGTAATTTATGCGAAAACTAGTGTTTTAAACGTAATATCCAATATCAGCCTGATGTGTCTCGACTACACATTTAGCTAATTATTAAAGATATTAAAAGAGTTTTTTAACACATTACATACCGTTGGAAAGGGGATAGACTAGAGAACTTTTTAAAATAATTCGAAGATCCCGATCGCTTTTAGTTTTTTTTTTATAGCTATTTAAAGTTGAGTTTTAAGTTCATTTTTTATTTTTCCAAAAACTTTGTGATTTATTAAAAAAAAACTAGATGTAACTGGCAAGTAATTTTAAATTTGATAGAGCCATACAACAGTACATATGTAAATAAAAATGAAATTTGACGACTACACTTAAAACTTTTTTTTAATTTAAGCTTTAATGCTGAGTTTTGGATTTTTTCAAAATAAAAATTAGAAAGTTGTAATAAAAAAACCGGTGTGGCCAAAAATGAGTACTTGAGCCTGAAGCGATAGCAAATGACCTCTTCTTTCGGCCAATTCAATTTGGCAAACGATGCACCAAACACCCTGTATAATAGGTCTTTACCTATGAAATTGCCGTTTTGTATGAAAAAATTTAAACGAATTTTTTTCATGCATTTTTTATTTGTATTAATCGAAGTAATCACCCATGCAATCAATGCATCTTTGCCAACGCAGTGGCAGTTTATTGATGCCCTTCTTAAAGAAATCAGCTGGACGGGAGGCAACAAATTCTTCAAAGGCATTTTGTGCTGCCTCTCGGGTATTGAATTTTTTTCCCGCCAAGAAGTTATCCAAATTCTGGAAAAAGTAGTAGTCTGTAGGCGCAAGGTCTGGTGAGTAGGGCGGATGACGGAGAGCTTCCAACCCCAGTTCTTGCAACTTGGAGACCGTCTGCTGTGCAGTATGAGGTCGCGCGTTGTCGTGCAGGAGCAGCGGAGACGAGCGATTGACCAATGCTGGTTGGAGATGTGCCAGCTTCTCCATCATTGTGTTTAGTTCTTCACAGTACACATCTGAAGTAATGCTCACCCAGTTTGGTAAGAAGCTGTGATGAATAACACCGGCGCTAGACCACCAAACAGTGACCATCACTTTTCTAGGGGTAAGTTTTCGTTTAGGGCATTGTTTAGGTGCTGAACCAGGATCCAACCAACTTGCTGAGAGCTTGCGGTTATCAAACAGAATCCATTTTTCATAGCAGGTAACAATGCGGTTCAAAATTCCTTCATTTGTGTGTCTGTTGAGCAGTGAAAGGCACGTCTCGACGCGTACTTCGCGCTGGCGATCATTGAGTTCGTGGGGCCGTAGATTGTGTATCATCAGCTTCCACAATCGCCTTTAATTCGTCATTGTCGACCAAAGTCTTCGGACGACCGCGAGGTTAATTTTTCAGGTCGAAATTTTCAGAACGGAAGCGAGCAAACCCATAACAAGTGGTGCGTTGGTTTGTTGTGTTAGCTCCGAAAACGTCGTTGATGTTGCGTGCCGCTTGTGCCGCGTTGCTGCCACGACGGTACTTATATTCCATAATTACTCGAATTTTTAACGTATCCATGATGACGAAAAAGATTGAAATGCGATGAAAATGTAACACTAATCAATAAACAAATGACTACTTTTGGAAAAAAAATCCATGTTTTTAAAATAAAATTAATTTGAAATTAGAATTCTTAGCCAAACAAAAGTTATTTTGATTTGAAATGGCCAGTACTGCAGAACGGCAATTTCATAGGTAAAGACCTAATATTTTTGTTTTTTTTTTTGGGTTACTTTTTACAATTCATTGCACATGTCCCGCGAAACATAATTAATTAAGTTTTTGTCTAGAAGGCATTAAAAGAGAATCGTTCTTCGCAATGTAGTGAAGACGGATTCTGAGAAATTCCACGATTATACATTTTATAAAAAAAAATGTAATTAATGTTTTTCATCAAAATTCCATTCAGTTCTGTAGTATCGCTAAATCAATTTTTCTTCAATTGGGATAAAAAATATTCTTCACCTTAATATTTCTGCGTTCTAGATTTCTGATCTGTGAAGTAGTTTTACTGCCAAAATAGTTTTTTTTTAATAGTTTTAACTTTAACATGTGTGTTTTAGGTGTATTCAGAGCAGACTTAATATCTGATGATGGTATATTTATTGGCGTAACGCATGATTCTCTTTCTTCAAAACTATGGACTTCGGTTGAAATAAGATTATTATTATGTTTTTCTTGATTCTTCAACACCGTCATTATATTCAGTATTATTCTCCTGAAAATAACATTGAAGATCAGTTTCAAATCTATGAAAGACTGTCTCTATTTGAAATAGATACGTATACGACACGATACACAGCACGGATACGTACAGCTAAAACAAAAATATCGACCCTAAAGAATCAAGTGCAAAAAATAATAGTCAAACCTTACCAATTTACGTTTTTGTGCCTTAAGCGCTTGAAGGTCTGCAGTTTTATTGAGCAACTCAGGTAAATTACACACTTCAAAATTTGCAGACTAGCCCGAAAAATTAAACGTGCTTTACTACGACCAAACAATGAACTGAATTTTTTTAATGCTATAGTTATATCCACAAGTCGAAAACGCCGAACCTACATTACAAACCGATCGTTCATTATTGTTTATTTTTTAATTTTCTGTAATATCTCATAGAGATGTTCATGTTTCGGGGCTAAAAAAACAGCTTAATTTCAGATTTGATATAATAATATAATAAATAAACAGTAGATACTCACTGTACAAACTGGTACTGCAGTTTTGTGTAACATGGTATCCTTTTCCTCTTAATGATTTATAAAAATCTTTTTCATCGAAATGAACGGAGCATAGGTTTTCACAGGCATCCAGTCATACTCTTGACTTTCTAGCTTAACTGCAGCTATCCACTTAATTTGCCGAATTGGATCGGCAGGGAAACTAAAAGAAAACAAATAAGCAAAATACATTACTGTTTCAAAAATGTCTAAATTTTATCGATTTACATTTCAATATTTCATCAAGAACGAAAAAATACCTTCTAAATTAGGTCAAAAATTGACTGATTCTATTTTGCATAGTATTGACCATCCCGGTTTGACAACGTGTTTGAACATTTTTGAATATAATTATAATTTTGCTACTACTTACTAGTGAAAAGTGATCCCTGGACATTTTAATCTTGTATGGCTCCTGCACCACTTCACAACACATGCTGGCATGATGATTCATAGCTGTTCACAATGATAAAAACGAAAACGTACGCGAAGATTTGACGTGTGCTCGCTAGCAAGAAAAAATGTCTGACTGATGACGCGCTGGGCACGACTTTTAAGCCCCGCCTACTTGGACACGACTTTCTTTGGGTCATTTTGTTAGCGCAGTTACATTTCCTGACTTATTACTTATTCGTAGGTGTCTACGAATATGTTTTATGAAAGTGCTCCTATCACTAAAGCAACGCTGACATACATCACACTTATACGGTTTTTGACCAGCGTGTATACGAATATGCCGTGTTAAACTACTCTTTTCAGTAAAACTACGCTGACATACATCACACTTATACGATTTTTGACCAGCGTGTATACGAATATGTTTTTTTAAACTGCCCTTATCACTAAAGCAACGCTGACATACATCACATTTATACGGTTTTTGACCAGTGTGTAAAAGAATATGTCGCGTTAAACTGCTCTTTCGAGTAAAACTAAGCTGACATACATCACACTTATACGGTTTTTGACCAGCGTGTATACGAATATGTGTTTTTAAACTGCCCTTATCACTAAAGCAACGCTGACATACATCACATTTATACGGTTTTTGACCAGTGTGTAAAAGAATATGTCGTGTTAAACTGCTCTTTCGAGTAAAACTAAGCTGACATACATCACACTTATACGGTTTTTGACCAGCGTGTATACGAATATGTTTTTTTAAACTGCCCTTATCACTAAAGCAACGCTGACATACATCACACTTATACGGTTTTTGACCAGCGTGTATACGAATATGTCGTGTTAAATTGCTCTTTTGAGTAAAACTACGCTGACATACATCACACTTAAACAGCTTTTCACCAGTGTGTAAAAGAATATGCCGTGTTAAACTACTCTTTTCAGTAAAACTACGCTGACATACATCACACTTATACGATTTTTGACCAGCGTGTATACGAATATGTTTTTTTAAACTGCCCTTATCACTAAAGCAACGCTGACATACATCACACTTATACGGTTTTTGAGCAGTGTGTAAAGGAAAATGTCGTGTTAAATTACGCTTTTCAGTAAAACTACGCTGACATACATCACACTTATAAGGTTTTTGACCAGCGTGTATACGAATATGTCGTGTTAAATTGCTCTTTTGAGTAAAACTACGCTGACATACATCACACTTATACGGTTTTTGACCAGCGTGTATACGAATATGTGTTTTTAAATTGCCCTTATGACTAAAGCAACGCTGACATACATCACACTTATACCGTTTTTGACCAGTGTGTAAAAGAATATGTCGTATTAAACTACACTTTTCAGTAAAACTACGCTGACATACATCACACTTATAAGGTTTTTCGCCAGTGTGTATACGAATATGTTGTGTTAAACCACCCTTGTTACTAAAACTACGTTGACATATATCACATTTGGGTTTTCCACCACTTTGTGTACGAATATGTTGTATAATTTGTTTTACTCGATTAAAATTACGCTGATCACATTTGTAAGACTCTTTTAAATAAGTGTCAGGTTTGGACGTACGTTTTCGAGTTGTCCGGATAACTTTAGAGTCAGATTTTTCCTTTTTCGATTGCTGGGCTGTTATTGCATCTTCTAGTTTAATACTTCGAGTGTCTAGCTTTTGTTTCTTCGCAACTGTCGTCCCTGTGATAATAAATCTGGTAAGTACAATGTTGGAAGAAGGTTGAAGCTCAATTGAATGATTCAAACTAGGACTAAAAAGAAGAAATTCCTGGAGACATTGAACCCTCCGTATTAATAAGTTCTAAAAGCAAATGGTCCTAATAGTAAAACGACCTATAATCAAAGCAACACTTTAGCATAACGCCCTGTTTCGTCTCGAAACAGTTTATGTTTTTTTTTTTTTATATTTTGTCAAATATTGCATTATTGCGTGTTAGGATAAGATGACACAATTTGGTTTATAAACGTGATGCTCTTTCATTTTTCTTTATTGTATACTGGGTCGACGATAAACTGCGTCGACTGGAACGCATCCTTTCCGTGAGGAATGGACGTTGCGTACGGGGTTCGCACCACCAGTTGTCACAAAAACGTGAGACGTCGCGATCGCCCGCGCCGCCGCTATATGCAGTGATTCTGTTTCCCGTTTGATTACGTTCGAAAATCTAAGTTCCCCTTTCATCTTCCTGGAAGACAGTGTATTACGTGACCTATGGACCTATATGTTTGGGATTATTGACTGGAGATTCTCTGTGGTGTGCTCTGCCGACAAGCCCCGACGTTCTACCAAGCCAGGACCCTCGGATTGTGGCTGCGGGAAGGTTGAAGCGGGTAAGTCGCTGGACCCAGTAAATTCCCTACATAATTGTTTGTTCCTACGAGCCGGATATTATCTTCCAAATTGTGTCATCTTGTTCGCGCGGGTACGGTGTGTAAAATTCGCCATCTTTGTTTCGCAAAATGCCGGATGACGAAGCAACTTCCTGCTAACAAGACATCTTCGAAAGGGATTTAATTTTGGATGAACTCAAACGAATTAGTTTACTTGCAAATTCAAATGAGCAACAATTTCGGTCGCGAACATCCGATTTATTGGCTCACCAAAGAAAGTTCAATAGGGTTCAGGCTAGGATTGAAAAGATGCTAATTAAATCCAAATCTTTTTGCAAAGATGAGAACATAAGAATTCGTAATGATTTTAATGACTTGTACTACGAAATAGTCGGTCATTTAAACTCGTTAAAAGCAGACGAGGAGCGAAAAAGGCGTCTAAATCGTTCAAGTAATTTTTCTTTTGAGACGGTAGGTAACGATAGGCGAAACCTACCTACCTTACCTTTACCAGAATTCAAAGGCGATCCTACAGATTGGCCATCATTCTACGATTTATTCAAATCACTCGTGCATAGCAACAATGCGTACTCGAATACGGAGAAACTTAGGTACCTACTCCTTACCGTTAAAAATGAGCCGTTTAACCTAATTAAGTCGATACCTATAACGGAAGATAACTATTCTATCGCATTAGACATTTTGTTAACCCGCTATGAAAACAAACGGGTTATTGCATCAAAACATTTAGATCGAATTTTAGACATAGAACAGTGCTCCGAAAAATCTTCGCTTAGTGTACGAAAATTACTAAATGCCTACCAGGAAAACATTAAGGCATTAGAAGTCATGGGCTTTCCGACTGAGCAGTGGAATTTCGTTCTGTTGCACATTTTACTACGTAAAATACCGATCAGTCTGAGAAAGGGTTTCGAGCGTTCATTAACCAGTCCGTCTGATATTCCCGATGTGGACACGCTGATTTCATATTTGCAACATGAAATAACCGCGGATGAGATTGTATCATCTAATTCCATAAGTACCTCCGCACCGCAAAATAATAAACAATCTACATTGCGAGGTAACAAAGACGACAATGCGAAAGGTGTCTCTTCGGCAAAACGCGCGTTTCCCGCGAATGTTCAAGCGTCAGCCCAAACTCGACCTACGGTCGATAGTAATAAGGCGCGATCTTGCGTGCAGTGCAACGGTTCGCACTCGTTGACAAAATGTACGGAGTTTTTAAATCTGTCACCACATGATAGGTACGCTTTCGTGCAAAACAAAAATGTGTGTTATAATTGCTTGAACGTCGGGCACGACGTAAAAAACTGCAAATCGAATTTCGTGTGTAGAACGTGTCATAAAAGACATCATAGTTTAATTCATTTTTCAACTCAAGCATTACCGATCTTAAGCGAAGTTGCGCAACCTGTAGTCACCCCGCTCTCTCCTACGGAGGATGTACCCGTTTCCGTCGCGATTCATGGAAATTGTGCATCTAACTTACCTCTCGCTCGCACACAGACTGTTTTATTGTCAACCGCGTTAATTAATGTGTGCGTGGATCACACAAAAGTATCCACGGTGCGTTGCCTAATTGATACAGGTAGCCAGGCGTGTTTTATTACGGAAGCATGTGTACAACGACTCGGCTTAGCGCGTAGGTATAGCAATGTGCCGGTGTTCGGTATTGGTGACACCAAGCCCGTCCATTCAAAAGGTTTAGTATCGTGCTCAATTACGCCGATAGGTAAACAACAGCCCGTCATTCCGGTTAATGCATTAATTTTGCCTCAATTAATTTCAAAAATGCCAAGTGTACCACTGCCTTATTCGGGATGGTCACACATTAAAAATTTAAACTTAGCCGATCCGGACTTTCATACGCCGCAGCCCGTTGAGATGTTACTAGGAGCGGATATACTATCCCACGTGTTACTAGGCAACATTATAACGGGCCCGCCGGGTACGCCGATCGCTATGAATAGTGTGTTAGGTTATTTACTTTTCGGTAAATTAACGTTCGATAAGGTTGTTCCGACTCCACTCCAAGTGTGTTTTAGCTCGTTTGACAACGACAATCTTCAGAAGTTTTGGGAGCTGGAGTCAATACCAGAGAAGCGGAGTTACACTCCCGAAGAAACGATATGTGAGTCATTTTATCAAAATACGCATACTCGTGACACGAACGGGCGATACGTGGTCGCCCTCCCATTCAAGCCCGACGCACCGCCCCTCGGCGAGTCGCGGCCTACTGCGCTAGCACGGTTCCATAAACTCGAGTATCGGCTAGAACGTAACCCTAAGCTGAAGGATGAATATCACGCGTGTCTCCAGGAGTACGTGGACCTCAACCACATGGAGCCCGTCGATGCTCAAACCCCAGCTGACAAATGTTATTACATTCCGCACCACTGCGTGGTTAAAGAATCAAGTACGACGCCCACTCGTGTTGTATACGACGCCGGGTGCCGCTCGACGAGTGGTTATTCGCTAAATGACGTTCTACTAACGGGTCCTAAGCTTCACCTGGACATAGTAGACGTACTTCTGAAATTTCGTGTCCATTCCGTCGCGCTTACGGCTGACATAAAACAAATGTATCGTAATATACTAGTTCGTGAAAGTGATAGAGACTTCCAGCGCATCGTGTGGCGTCAATCACCAGATGATCCCATACGGGACTACCGCTTGCGTACAGTCACATTCGGCGTGAACTCATCACCCTATCCCGCCTTGCGTACTATTCAACAGCTCGCTCGTGATGAGGCCGACCGGTTTAAACTCGCCTCGCCCGTTTTACTCAACGACGTCTTCGTGGATGACATCGTCTCTGGCGAAGACTCAATAGCCAGAGCACTCGCTCTGCAGCAAGAATTAATAGGTATTTGTAGGACGGCAGGATTTGAACTGCGTAAGTGGCATAGCAATGCGCCCGCGTTACTCGCTGCGGTGCTACCGCCAGAGTCTCATGGTGAGCGGCCGGAGAACGTTCCGTTCGCTGAAATGGAAAACGATAAAAGGGTCAAAGTCCTTGGTCTACAGTGGGACCCTAAGTCCGATTCATTTAATTTTAAAGTACAAGTTTCATCTCAAAAATGTACTAAACGTGTCATTCTGTCTGAGATAGCAAAAATTTACGATCCTCTCAGATTATTATCACCGGTTACACTGTTTGCCAAACTTTTGATACAACTTTTGTGGATAGCCAACGTGGACTGGGACGCTGCGCCGCCCGTTGACATAACCAATTCGTGGACTTCTTTCGTTTCTGAGCTACCGCTCATATCACAAATTTTGTTCCCGCGTCACATATTTAAAAATGATAATTCAACGTCAATCCAAATTCACGGTTTTGCTGACGCTTCCAGTAAGGCGTTTGGAGCGTGTGTATACATACGCTATCAGAATAATGATGGTATTATTCAAACTCACCTAATCATGGCAAAGACCCGCGTTGCCCCGTTGCGTGTGTGCCTTACCATTCCGCGCCTCGAATTAATGGCCGCTGTCCTTTTATCTAAATTACTTGAAAAGGTAATACTTACCTACGGTAATCGTGTAAGCCTCGACCAGGTCTACGCTTGGTCTGATGCCTCCATCGTGCTAGCATGGCTACGCTCATCGCCGCACGAGTGGAAAACGTTCGTCTCGAACCGTGTCAGCGAGGTCGTATCTCGCGTGCCCGCGGATTGCTGGCGCCACGTCCCGTCGGCCGACAACCCCGCCGACGCCGCGTCACGTGGCCTGCTGCCCGCTGCGCTGGTACACCACGACTTGTGGTACCATGGACCCCCATGGCTCCATCTAAGTCCAGACTCCTGGCCAGTTCAAAACCCGATCGCGGACACATGCGAGGAAAAGCGTAACGTAACGATGTGCTCTAGCGCGTCTACGGCACCGCCCATACAGGATGTTCATTTTATCTCGCGATTTTCGTCGCTCGGCAAACTTGTTCGCGTCACAGCGATGATATTTCGTTTCTTTAATAAATGTAAAGGAGCAAAACAAGTCTTTCCGACACACATTACTGTGCCCGAATATAATGTCGCTTTAACGCGACTTATCAAAATAACACAACAGTCCATTTTTAACGAAGACATATTCAAGATCGCACAGGGTAAATTACCGTCAACGCGTTTACGACGCTTAACGCCATTCTTGGACAATACGGACGAGTTACTTAAGGTTGGTGGTCGAATCCACAAATCGCTTTTACCGTTTGAATCTAAGCACCAACTGATTTTGCCTAAGAAACACCCTTTGACTGATCTTATTATTGATGACGCACATTTGTGTAATTTACATGCGGGCCCGCAGTCCGTGCGACATGCACTTTTGCAACGGTATTGGATTTTATCGAGTCGAGACATCGTTCGTCAACGCATTCATCGATGCGTGTCGTGCTTTCGCGCGCGACCCGCTCGCAACCAACCGCGCATGGGACCGCTCCCTGCAGTGCGCGTCCGCCCCGCGCGACCTTTTATAAAGACCGCGGTAGATTTTGCCGGACCATTTTACGTTCGCGCCAATAAAGTGCGCAACGCTAAAATTATAAAATGTTATGTGTCAGTTTTCGTATGTATGAGCGTTAAGGCCATACATCTCGAGTTAGTGTCCGAGCTTTCGACAGAAGCTTTTTTAGCAACCCTGCGACGTTTCACGTCCCGACGTGGCTTATGCACTGATATATATTCAGATTGTGGAAAGAATTTCATCGGAAGTGATAATTATTTAAAAGAACTTTACGCGTTTTTACGCAATGACACGGTGCAAAGTGTGCTTAATCAGCAAACCCTTCAGCAAGGTATCACGTGGCACTTTCAACCGCCTCACGCGAGCCATTTTGGGGGTCTTCATGAATCCGGAGTTCGAATTTTTAAGCACCATCTTCATCGTGTAGTAGGTACACGCACTCAAACATATGACGAGATGCATACCCTGCTGTGTCAGGTCGAAGCAGTCTTAAATTCGCGCCCGCTCTGCGTTTTAAGTGCGGATTCGTCCGATCCCTTACCCTTAACACCATCTCACTTCTTGATCGGAGAACCCATGACGGCTTTACCTGATGTTTCCTTAATTGATGAGACGCCGAACCGTCTCACTCGTTGGCGCTGGATTCAACAATCAGTTCAGCACTTTTGGAAAAGATGGAGCAAAGAATATCTCCATGAGTTTGTAGTGTGTAGTGTGTTAAGTAGCTATATTATGTATTTAGTTTAGTTAGAACACACATGTCAGTTAGGTGGCAGTCGCTAAATATACGTCGTATAGAACACACGTCTTTTATTCATACGTATATAACCACGTCCCTCTACATGGCGACCCTGCCAGAGGCACGGTGTGGATTGCGTCGCGACGAAGGAATGTGACGGTGTCAGCATTTTAACCGTGGGACCGCGTCGCGTCGGCCTCCGTGCATTAGGATAGCGCTGGTGCATCGAAAAGGAATACAGTTGAATTATATTATTAATGGGTTGTCTTCAGACTTTCTTTTAATCAAAAATAATGGGAAAAGAGTGTAGCAAGTGCATATGTGAAAACAGGGAAAGCATAATTTCACAGCACGGCAGTGAAAATAATGGCGGGGCAGATATCTCATCACACTTTCGAACGAGCACTATACTACTGGCGGTGATGGTTGCTGCCTGTTCAGGAGCTGTCCTGTACCTGCTGTACGCCCAATACAAGAGATGCCACAGTGACTGGGTGCGTACAGGGATACAAAACGGCATGCAAATGGATTTCATTAGGCGAATGCAAGAACGGATGTCGGGCCGAGGACGAGGCCGCTCTACTGAGGAGGATGCTGCTTAACGGATTGGACGAGTACCTACGCCAACAATGTTAAATAAATGAAAATAAAAAGTGAAGTGCATTAAGTGTCAAAAGTGAAACATAAAATAATAAAATAAAATAAATAAATATTACGAACTTCCAGTAAAATAAACCATTAGAGAACTGCGTTGTGTCTACGAAGATATGAACATTTTAAGAACCTTAAGTGATGATTTATAGATGGTGTTAGTGATAAATTGTCATTTATGGAAATACGGTTAAACAACATATATAAAGAGTTAGATTATATCAGAGTAAGTCTCAGGAAATTAGGTCCAGAGAAAAGATTACTAGAAGTAGGTATAAGTAAAATTAGAAGAGCTAAGGAAATATATAACTCTTATAAATTATGTATTAAGGAGTTAGAAGTGAAACACTTCACAACTGAATATTCAGGACTATTAATTGATAATTTGTGTAAATCTATAGAAGAAAATTATATAAAAATATTGAGTTACAGTGAGTCTAAATCATCTGACAACATGGCAAGTTTCGATTTAAAAACGGCGAATTCACTTGTTCCTGTGATGGATGGTAATGAAGAGACCACGGAAAAAATGATACAAGATGGCCTTCGAAATAGAAGACTCAGCACAATCATTGCGGCTCGCGATTACCAACAGCTGAAGGACGCCATTCGTGCAGCGATAGATGAGGAGCCGGACCAGTCAGGCCAACAAGCGGTAATGCACTTAAGAGGTAAGCCAAGGGGCAGAGCAAGACGGCAAAATAATCGCGGCCATGGGTTCTACAATCGAAATAACTACAATCAAGGTAATAATAATTATTATAATAATTCTTTCTATCGTGGACGCGCCAATTCTTCAAACTACAGAGGACGGAGTAATAATTACTACAATCGAGGACGAGGAAATAGTACCTCACGATTTCAATCACAATCAGGTTACGGACGTGGACGTAGTTTTAAAGGACAAAATCGACGATTTTATGGTCGAAACAACCAACAACAAGTTGCATATAGTGCTGAGCAACGAGCAAACCAACAACAGCAAGAGAATACGACAGAAAATCGTGAGTTGGGTAACCCGAATACGTTTTTTCGAGCATAAAATATTAACATGTCAGGGGTTAGGTTGTGTTACATTTAGAATAGGTAATAAGCTGTGTTCATTCTTGGTAGATACAGGGGCAACATTATCAGTCATAGCTAAAAATAAAATACCACATTATGTCACATTAAAAAGTAATAATACAATAATCAAAGGCATTGGCGGTAGGATTTATTCCCATGAAATTGCAGACTTAACATTGCAATTGAATTACAGCCCACAAACACAGTCATCATATTCAACTTACAGAGAATCAGCGATGTTTACATTTAAGTTCTATGTATTAAATAACATGCCATGTCAGGCGGATGGAATTATTGGCTTAGACTTTCTTAGAATGTATAATGCAAACATTGACTTATTAAACAATGTTTTAAAATTACAAAGTAATAACAAAGAGTTTTTAATAGAAATGTGCCAGAATAATGGTTTAAATAAAAGTCTGTATTTACCACGCAGAAGTGAATCAATTCATTTTACACAACTAACGTTGAGGTTAACGTTGAGGTTTTATAGTTATATACACCGTATGAACTCGTATTCGGTAAACCATGTAATATTCCAAGTAGGTTAAAAGATGATTTAGAGCCATTGTATAATGCAGATGATTATGCTTTAGAATTAAAATATAGATTACAGTTAGCACATAAGGATGCGAGAAAAAGGTTAATAGATAGTAAGATGAAAAGAAAGGTCACTTATGATAGAAATAAAAATCCTGTCAGTTATAAGAAAGATGATTTAATTTTAATAAGGAATGAAAATACAAGTAAAATGGACAGACTGTATAATGGACCATATGTCGTGATTGAAGAAGATGGACCTAATGTTAAGGTAATAAAAAATAGTAATGTAGAAACGGTACATAAAAACCGTACAAAACCATATAAAGTATAAAAAAAAAAAAAAATATTTTAAAATTGTTTAGAAATAGTTATAAAAAAAAATAATAATAATAATACACTTTAAATAATAGTTTAAAAATTGTAATAAGATTTAAAAAAAAAAAAAAAAATGTATACCTACCAAAGGTAATTGTTTTTTTTTTTTTTTTTCTCCCTTTTAAGGAGGGTGATGTAGTGTGTAGTGTGTTAAGTAGCTATATTATGTATTTAGTTTAGTTAGAACACACATGTCAGTTAGGTGGCAGTCGCTAAATATACGTCGTATAGAACACACGTCTTTTATTCATACGTATGTAACCACGTCCCTCTACAAGTTACAGCAGAGTAGTAAGTGGCTTCAGGACAGAGGCATGACCCTTCGTGAAGGCACTATTGTGGTGGTATGCGACGACCATTTGCCTCCGTTGCAATGGAAGTTGGCGCGCATCCACGCTCTACATCCCGGTTCTGACAATGTCACTCGCGTAGTGACCCTGAAAATGGGAAACTCCCTTTATAAACGACCAGTCGTTAAAATATGTCCTCTTCCTCTAGAGTAATTAGAGTTATTATGAATCGTAGTTTTAAGTTACACTTCTTTTCAATCTTAGTTTTAACTTAATAGCTTTAAAAGCAACTGCGTGCTTTTAAGGTGAGCGGCATGTTTCGTCTCGAAACAGTTTGTTTTTTTTTTTATATTTTGTCAAATATTGCATTATTGCGTGTTAGGATAAGATGACACAATTTGGTTTATAAACGTGATGCTCTTTCATTTTTCTTTATTGTATACTGCGTCGACGATAAACTGCGTCGACTGGAACGCATCCTTTCCGTGAGGAATGGACGTTGCGTACGGGGTTCGCACCACCAGTTGTCACAAAAACGTGAGACGTCGCGATCGCCCGCGCCGCCGCTATATGCAGTGATTCTGTTTCCCGTTTGATTACGTTCGAAAATCTAAGTTCCCCTTTCATCTTCCTGGAAGACAGTGTATTACGTGACCTATGGACCTATATGTTTGGGATTATTGACTGGAGATTCTCTGTGGTGTGCTCTGCCGACAAGCCCCGACGTTCTACCAAGCCAGGACCCTCGGATTGTGGCTGCGGGAAGGTTGAAGCGGGTAAGTCGCTGGACCCAGTAAATTCCCTACACGCCCTATTAGCAATCGTCCTACACTATTAGCAGAACGTCCTATTTGTAACGTACAGAAATGCTGAACAATCACTATCGGTTTTTATCGTCATGCCTCACTATAGCACTTGTTTGCTTTTATTTTTCTTTATATTTAGGAAAATAAAGAAAAATAAGGCACTGCCACTTGCTGTGCTCGCGCAAGTTTAGTAATAAGTTTGTTTTTAATCTCGGCAAAGAGATATGCGTCTTTACTATAATATTTCCGACCGCAGTTTTGAGCTATATTTCCTTCCCTCCCAATTCCCATACAACAGAACGAGAGGGATATATATCACACGCGCCGAATCAGAGGCATCTCCGCTGCAGCGATAGCCAATCGCCGCACACATCCATTGTGACTTGAGAGAAATTATTGGAATGTCGAACCGCAGTTTTACCGCAACCGCACCGCAAAGCACCGCGCCGCAAATTAATCCGCTACATTATCAAAAACTCTGAAACTTTTTTTATATAAGTGTTGGCCGACACAAGTGTACCGATGAAAGTCCTCGTGTAAAAGTGCACCACAGTGAAAGGAAGAAAATCAGTAAAACGAGGGACGTCAGATATGGCTGTCCTTGAGTTAACGCGTGTCATCCAGAAGGTTCTCAAGTAAGTCCATCCATCCCTATTTTCTTACTCACAACCTCATGTTTCCTTTTGCTCAATTCTGTGTGTCGTCTAACATTCCACTCCGCGAATGGTCCTTCGAAAGCCGCTTCAACTTATACTTACACCATTAGTCTGGTTCCAATCGAGCCGGATTCAAAGAATCAACGATCATATATAGGTCTCATTCCTAGGGTTTAGGTCAAAATACCTAAAATACAAAGTTCGTAAACCGCCATATTGAACGCTTACTTACGTTCGTACATTCCCGCTAGATACAGTAGGTATTCAGTGAGAATTACTCTACCAACTTGATATTTCGCCTGTTGCATTGAAATAGCATAGGTAAATATTCTAACCGCTAATTATCGTGAGTTAGTTCGGCTAACTTACCTACAACTTATATTCAACCGCATTCCTTGATACACCCGCTAAGAAAAAAAATATTATTCTAAGTCCCGCTTAGAATAACCCGCTTTAACTAATATTTTTAACCGACTTCAAAAAGGAGGAGGTTCTCAATTCGTCGGAACCTTTTTTTTTTTTATTTCTTTTTTATTTTTTTTTTTATGTATGTTCCCCGATTACTCGTTGATGGCTGGACCGATTTGGATTTTTTTTTTGTTCGAAAGTGTATACATCACAGTTGGTCCTATATAAAATTGATTAACTTTGCTTAGGTAGTTTTTGAGTTAGCTTCAATAATACGTATTTTTTCCCACTTTTATAAGGATGATGTTCTAGTTTGTTTTGCAGATAGTGGTATTAGAATTTGTGTGGGGTAGGTACACAACTAAAAAGTGAAAAATAAAAACTTTTTTACAAAAAAATACAACCGACTTCCAAAAACAACACTACAAAGTGAAAAATAACTTTAATTTCGGAAGTTGGTGGCAAAAAACGAAAATACATTTAACACCGACACCGACACAAGAAATGCATATATAACTCTAAAAAGAACGCAAATATCAAGTTTATTAATAAAAGTGTAAACAAATGCAAAGCGGTATGGAAAGTAATTAAGGATGAATTTATGGGCAATAACTTTAAGAACGATATAGAAAACATCCTTATTGACAATACAGTACTTACAGACCCTGCTGAAATAGCAAATGCGTTTAATAATCACTATATCAATATAGCACACTCTTCCAGCACAAGTAAAAAGGCTAATTCTGACCAAAGTTCACAAGTTCATTCGATGTTTCTGAAACCTGTGTCCGAGAATGAAGTCAGAGCGGTAATAACATCATTAAAAAACACAAATTCAGCAGGTTATGACGAAATTAATACGAGGATTATAAAAGCATGCACCAATGAACTTATTATTATTATAACATATTTAATCAATCTATCATTCGCACTTGGCACCTTTCCGGAATCATTGAAAGTGTCAATTGTTAAGCCACTTTTTAAAAAAGGTGAAAAGTCGGATATTAATAATTATCGCCCAATAACATTAATACCTATTATATCGAAAATTTTTGAAAAGTGTATGTGCAAGAGATTGATAGACTACTGCGATAAATTTAACATTATTAAAAAAGATCAGTTTGGCTTCCAAAAAAACAAATCCACAACTCTAGCTATCTTCTCTCTTATAAAAACCATTTTGACTAATATTAACCAAAACCACTTTACTACAGGTTTGTTTTTTGATTTATCTAAAGCCTTTGACCTAGTATCTCACGACCTGTTACTACAAAAATTGGAGGCAATTGGCATTAGAGGCGTTGCACTTCAATGGATATCGACATACTTATGTAACAGACAACAGCGTGTTATAATTACAAAAGTGGATAGATATAACGACATGACAAAGCACTCGTCTGAACTCAAATGCAACAAATATGGCGTCCCGCAAGGCAGTGTGTTAGGCCCAATTTTATTCCTATTGTATATTAATTCTATTACTGACATAACTAATCATAAATGTGTATTATTTGCTGATGACATTTCCATTATTGTGACATCTGATAAAAATAATAATACAATTGACGATCATGAAATTGACATTAATAATATAATTGACATACTCATTAATTGGCTAAATAAAAATAATTTATCATTAAATCTTGAAAAATCTGTATATATACAATTTAACCGATCGAATAATCCTAAATATAATTACAAAATGAATATAAATAAAATTGGTGAAGTAACACAAACTAAATTTCTGGGCATTACTTTGGATCAGGACGTAAACTGGAAAACCCATGTCGACTCTGTCTCAAAACGAATAAATAAGTTTGTTTACGCGCTAAAAAAAATTAGGAATATCACAAACATCCAAACGGCAATAACAACATACCATGCATATGTTGAATCGGTGTTACGCTATGGGTTGATTATGTGGGGCAATAGCACCGATCAAAATAGAGCTTTTGTTGCACAAAAAAAATGTATTAGAGCAATATACGGACTTCAATCCGATGATTCTTGCCGTCCGGTATTTCAAAAACTTGGTTTGTTACCGCTACCGTCTCTTTATATATATGAGATATGTATGTTTGTGTGGAAACATAAGGAGTTATTTACAAAAGCAAACGATGTACGTCCTCGAAACCGGCGCGACCCTCATAGGCTCGTGCTGGATGTAATTCCAAGACTAACCAAATATAAAAATAGCTGTTTGTATATGTGTGTAGAAATATTTAATAAGATACCGAGCGACCTAAAAATCCTAAATACCAGAATGTTTAAACGTAAATTGCATGATTGGCTGTCCACTAATTGCTTTTATAGTGTTAAAGAATTTATTGACAAAAAAAAATGTAAATGAAGTGACTGTATGCACGAAAAATTTGCATGCTTATAATGTTAAGCAAAAACATGTATGCTCTGTATGTAATTCCTGTACCATCTTATATACCATGTTTTTATGCAAATAAATGTTATTCTATTCTTATTCTATTCTAAAAAAGTTTTTTGTACGTTATATTTTCTAGAGCTATTCCAACATGGAAGTTCTTAAAATTAAAGTTAAATTACTTCAAGCTAAAAACCAAGTAATTTATGAACGTTTATCGTCATTATATGAAGCTTCTAAGAAAATAAATACGACTGGTATCGCTTCGTTCGGTGGAAACATTCATGGCGGACACGGAGATACTCTCAGTCACTCGTCAAGAATTTAGTACCAATTTAGATAAAATAAATACATATTCTTTACAATTAAATCCTAATCATAAAATCGATTATAACAGTCTAGCATCTTACGATGGAGTATATACTCGCGTAGAACGAGTGCGATCACGTATCGCCGCGAAGTTTTCAAGGTCATTGAATGACTCAGCGACTCATGATAACGCAAAACAATATAAAAGTGCGGTCAAACTGCCACCGATTCAAATTCCGTCCTTTGATGGTAGGATTGCCAATTGGCCTGTTTTTTATGAATCATTTAAATCAAATATCCATAGTGATTTAAACCTTACAGATTCTCAACGTGTGCAGTATTTGATAGATAATTGACATTAGCCGCTGTTAACGCTCTCCTGAACTCAAACACAGATCTTGATGTGTTTGTGACTGAATGGAAGATGATTCTGTCAGAGTGCTTGAATTTTTGTGAGAAGAATGCATGACTGTGTTAAACAAACTATATATTATGTAGTGTAAGTAATTATATTTAAATAGTGTAATTGGTTTCGGCCGTTCTATTTAAAATAAATAAATAAATAATTTAAAAGGAAACGCATTGCAAATAACCGCCGGTAACGACAGCGATGTCGGTGAACAAAATATGACAAGCCTGTCACTTGATAGTGATTTCGTTAGTTCCAATTAAAGCCATCGGGTCAAATATACTACAGACACTATACCACGCGGAGTCACGATTGTCAAACTCGATTTTAGTTATGTCAAAATTGTTATTAAATTTAGAGGTTTTTTTTTGCAGAATAGCTCTAAGATTCTCATAGCACAAAGTAAGGAATTTTAGTGATAGTTTAGTTCGGTGTATAACAGAATCGGCACCATTGTTGAGATTTAATAAAATCAGGTGCTAACGACCTTTTCAAGTTGCATTATTTTTACGACTATAACTTAATCACCAGAGACATGAAGTACAAAATTGTACTAACGTCGACATACGCTCTGCTCCTAAACTATCTGATCAAAGTTTAAACAAAAGTATTTCAAGTTATAATAGTTCTTTACCTATGAAATTGCCGTTTTGTATGAAAAAATTTAAACAAATTTTTTTCATGCATTTTTTATTTGTATTAATCGAAGTAATCACCCATGCAATCAATGCATCTTTGCTAACGCAGTGACAGTTTATTGATGCCCTTCTTAAAGAAATCAGCTGGACGGGAGGCAACAAATTCTTCAAAGGCCTTTTTTACTGCCTCTCGGGTATTGAATTTTTTTCCCGCCAAGAAGTTATCCAAATTCTGGAAAATGTAGTAGTCTGTAGGCGCAAGGTCTGGTGAGTAGGGCGGATGACGGAGAGCTTCCAACCCCAGTTCTTGCAACTTGGAGACCGTCTGCTGTGCAGTATGAGGTCGCGCGTTGTCGTGCAGGAGCAGCGGAGACGAGCGATTGACCAATGCTGGTTGGAGATGTGCCAGCTTCTCCATCATTGTGTTCAGTTCTTCACAGTACACATCTGAAGTAATGCTCACCCCGTTTGGTAAGATGCTGTGATGAATCACACCGGCGCTAGACCACTAAACAGTGACCATCACTTTTCTAGGGGTAAGTTTTCGTTTAGGGCATTGTTTAGGTGCTGAACCAGGATCCAACCAACTTGCTGAGCGCTTGCGGTTATCAAACAGAATCCATTTTTCATCGCAGGTAACAATGCGGTTCAAAATTCCTTCATTTGTGTGTCTGTTGAGCAGTGCAAGGCACGTCTCGACGCGTACTTCGCGCTGGCGATCATTGAGTTCGTGGGGCACCCATTTGTCAAGCTTTTTTACCTTGCCAATTTGACGCAAATGGACCAATATTGTTTTGACGCTAACGTCGAAAGCTGCTGCTAATTCAGCCGTAGATTGTGTATCATCAGCTTCCAGTAGGTTTTTACTGACTTTCATTTGCAAGATGATCTAAATAATTTTTACAAACAATAAATAGTGTTTCTGGTGGAATGTCGAACCCAGGATCGAGCCCGTTTGGTCGTAGCCAAATACTACGGCGAACTCCGCCACCAACGCCTACCGAACCATTACCCCCGGGCGACCCCAATCCACCAGCACCAGCGGAGACAGTTTTGCCGAATGAAGTCATCAGTACGCCGGAGATCCAGAAATGGATAGGATCTATAGATGCCATTCTGAACGAAGTTTGCACTGTTGTCGCTGAAGGGAAAATGAACTCGGACCAGAATCTTCGTGTCTCCACTCTTTGCCGGAAGGTCTCAAGTGGGACTTCTCAGATGGCCGTATTATACCAATCATTGAAATCGAAAATGATCCAGGCCCATACCACAATCCAGCACTTACAGGTTCATCAGAACGTTGTGGACTCTATCCAGCAGTTTTCAAAGAGGTTGTAGAGAATAAGTTGAATCCCTCGGAAAATACTTCTTATGCTAGCATGGTGAAGAAAGGTTCCGATAACTTCGTCCGTCCTGCAAATTTGAGGTCAGTCGCCATCTATCCCAGCGATAAGACCCAAACAAGTGACGACACCAAGTCACTTGTACAAAAGATAATCTCCCCCGAACAACTTAAACTTCATGTCCGTGGCCTGAGAGAAAAGTCAAAAATGGGGGCGTTCTGATTAGCACGGAAAATAAAGGCGATATTGACAAATTGAAAAATTCCGTAAAATTATTATCATCGGGCCTTACAATAGAAGAACCTTCGAAGCGCCGTCCTAGAGTCGCTGTCATTGGTGTACCCGTTGCCCTTACCGAGAGGGAGGTATTCGACTGTATTTACGAGCAAAACTTTTCAGTCCAGTTTCCGAGTATAACTCGTGAGTCCTTCCTTAAGAGCATCAAATTAAGCCATAAATCGGGTAAGAAAGGCCTTCCTACCTGTAACTACATCTTGGAATTACCCGCTAGCATAAGGAAAATTATGATAAACCAAAGCCGAATTTTTATTGATTGGACATCATGCCCTGTGAGGGATTTCACTATAGTCACCAGGTGCTTCAATTGCCAGCAATTTGGGCACGCAGCCAAGTTTTGCCGAGAAACTAGTCCTACTTGTAACCACTGTGGAGAGACTGGACACTCCTTCAAGGAATGCAGCAGCAAATCTTCTCCCTCTCAATGTGCGACGTGCAAACGGTTTAAGAGAAAATGTGACCATTCAACTGGCGATGCAGATTGCCCGGCGCGCAAATACGCAGAGGTCAACTACATTAACTCAATAGATTATGAAGGCGCCTAAGAGCGCCCCCGAATACTTTTATTTAGTAAGCACATAAACAGGTAGTTTATCCTCTATTTATATTTCCACTTAGTTTGTAACTATCATGACAAATCAGCTAATTTATGATCTAGATAGTTTTTCTGTGTCTGAATCTAAAGTTTGTAATGTAGGGGACTGTAAACACCTTCTTCCTTCTGTGGACAAAACGTTAACCCTACTCACACAGAATATTCGCAGCATAAATCGAAACATGAACGGTTTCGAAGTGTTATTACAGAGTCTTGACATAAGCTGTGATATTATCGTCCTAACAGAATGTTGGTTGTCAAAGCAGACAGTAAACTTACCACCTCTTGACGGTTATTATTCATACAAAACAGACAAAAACATAAACCAAAACGATGGATTAGTAGTTTATATCAAAAATAATTTACGAACAATTAAAGAAGAACCAGTATCCCAAGATAGTAATTGCTTAATAATTAAAGTTAGTCCCGATACTGTAGTCATGGCTATTTATAGGCCTCCTTCTTTAAATATGGACAGATTTTTAGACTCTCTTGACACAAACTTAAAAAACATAACATCTTTTAAAAACATAATACTTTTGGGCGATATTAACATTAACATTGCTTCCGGGAAAACCGACACCCATGTTCATAATTATCTGAATATTTGCTCATTTCATGGACTATTACCAGCTCACTATCACCCCACGCATCAGAGCGGCTCATGTTTAGATCATATCATTCTAAAATCAAAAAATCCATCCAAAACATTGGTTACTAATTCTTCGCTTACAGATCATCAAGCTATTTTATTATCATTGCAAATAAGTTCACCAAGAAAAAACTGCATGCGTAGCTTCACTAAAGTCAATATGACAAACCTTGAAAATGACATACGCGATATTAATTTTGACCCTGTTTATAATTCAAACGATGCAAATATTTCTTTAAAGTATTTCATAGATTCGCTACAATATGCAATAAGGAAAAACACTTTTATTAATACAATGCCAAGAAAGTACAGTTGTATTAAACCCTGGATTACACCCGGTCTCGTTCGTTGTATAAGACATAGAGACAAACTTCACCTAAAATTGAAACTCGCACCTGACAACGAAGTACTTTCTGTTACATATAAAAGATATCGAAACTTTTGTAATAATCTTTAAAAAAAAACTAAAAAATCAGTATGATAAAAATGAATTACAAAAGGCGGGAAAAAATAGTAAACTTGTCTGGAAATTTATAAAAACTAATACATTTAGATCGAAAAACCCCGAACCTCCGCTAGATTTACTATCAACAGAGATAAACCCATCCGAAGCAATAAATAAAGTAAACTATGATTTTGCTAACGTTGGTAAAACCTTGGCTGAAAAATCTTTAAATTTTAGTAATTTTACCCCTCAAAACCCAAGTACGACATCCTTTAAACTAAATTATTTTGTTTTATTAGATACTGACGTTAACGAAGTAGTAAAAATAAATGGGTTAAAAGTTGTTTGTGCTACTGGGTGGGATGACATACCTAATAATATACTTATAAGATTTAAATACCTACTTGCCCCTCCACTAACACACATTTTTCAGCTTTGTTTATCCAAAGGAATATTTCCTAATTTGCTTAAAAAAGATGTGGTCACACCTGTATTCAAGTCTGGAAACAAAAACTGTATGAATAACTACAGACCCATTTCAGTTTTAACAGGCCTCTCAAAAATTTTAGAAAAAATAATTAACAGTAGATTGATAAAATATCTGGAAGATAACAGACTGCTTTCAGATAATCAATTTGGTTTTAGGCCCAAAAGATCAACTAGCCAAGCAGTACACAAATTAACTAATTATATTACTACCAATTTGGATAATGGTGTGCACTCAATGGGTATTTTTCTAGACCTTGCCAAGGCCTTCGACACTATTTCTTGTACTTTACTTTTGAACAAGCTAGAAACACTTGGGATAAGAGGCGCACAGCTTCTACTATTTTCAGATTATCTCAGCGATCGTCATCAATGTGTAAAAATAGGTCAGTATACAAGTTCTGAACTTAAAAATAGTTGTTTTGGAATTCCACAAGGCAGCATTTTAGGCCCAACGTTATTTTTAATCTATATAAATGAACTGTGTAGCCTACCACTCCATAATGGTATCATAATGTCATATGCGGATGACACCGCTCTATTGTTCTCAGGCAAATCAAGAGTTGAGGTTTATGAAAATGCTCAGAATGGTTTTAACATTGTGTCTGATTGGCTCCATAATAATCTCCTAACATTAAATGCAGATAAAACCAAATACATTTTATTTACAATGAGAAATACTAACATACCGCTTACTAATCTAAACATTTACGCACATAATTGTAGCAAGTACGCTAACACTGCATGTTCTTGCCCCACTTTAGTGAAAGCTGACCATTTGAAATATCTAGGTGTCACTATTGATTCCAATTTAAATTTCCGTAAACATATCGATTTACTATGTGCTAGAGTGCGCAAATTAATATATGTATTTAAGAATTTACGGAACATAGCCGACTTTAAATTAATTAAGCAGGTTTATCTAGCTATGTGTCAATCCATTCTTACTTATTGCATAACTTCTTGGGGTGGTGCTGCAAAAACAATTTTACTCCCTCTAGAGCGCGCGCAAAGAGCAATTCTAAAACTTGCTACCTTTCGCCCTTTTAGATTTCCTACGCAGCAGCTCTACTAAGCATGTAATGTACTAACAGTATGACAATTATTCATTCAGAGCATAGTACTACACCAGCACACTGCACTTCCTTTTGACCCGGTACCTACCGACAAGAGAAGGAAGGACTTGGTTTGCATAAACCCTCTAACAAAACATGCGTTTGCCAACCGATTCTATGTATTTTTAGGACCTTTTCTGTATAATAGGCTCAACAAGGTGCTAAGCCTCTATAGGGTAAGCTATACAAAATGTAGTATTATGTTATCAGAATATTTAGCGATACTCAATTACACAGACACAGAAAAACTTCTAGAAATTTTGTCATGATGATAATTTTATTCCCTTGTCAGTGTGAGTTCACTTTTGTGTATTTACATAATTATGCTAGTTTTAGGTATTTATGTATCAAATATGCTTTTCTCATAGTTGTTAATAGATTATTATCGGTTTTACTTAAAATTTTAATGTCCAATGTAATTTAACTGTAAAGTGATGGCCTGAAACACAGGTTTGTTTAAACCTAGATCGGGCGGGTCGCTACCTATTGTTCTAACTCCGAACCATCATTACTTGCACCAGTAATAAACAAATATTTTAGCTTTAGTTTATTATTAGGAACTTTATTTGTATAGGAAAATTTTATTACTGTTTGGCTAAATGTACACTTTTTTGTAAACATTTTATTATTAAATATTTTTTTTTTTATTTTAATTTTATTTTATTGTCGACCAAAGTCTTCGGACGACCGCGAGGTTCATTTTTCAGGTCGAAATTTCCAGAACGGAAGCGAGCAAACCAATAACAAGTGGTGCGTTGGTTTGTAGTGTTAGCTCCGTAAACGTCGTTGATGTTGCGTTGCGTGCCGCTTGTGCCGCGTTGCTGCCACGACGGTACTCATATTCCATAATTACTCGAATTTTTAACGTATCCATGATGACGAAAAAGATTGAAATGCGATGAAAATGTAACACTAATCAATAAACAAATGACTACTTTTGGAAAAAAAAATCCATGTTTTTAAAATAAAATTAATTTGAAATTAGAATTCTTAGCCAAACAAAAATTATTTTGATTTGAAATGGCCAGTACTGCAGAACGGCAATTTCATAGGTAAAGACCTAATATTTCACGAAAAAGTTGCAATTTTATTCAAGCTATCATTATTATTGCGTAAAAAAAAACTGAAACGCTCTATAAACCTATTTTAGTGTTTGCCTTCTTTGAAACTCATAATTCAAATCATAATTCGAAAGAAATTGACAAAACACTTCTATTACTAAAATATGTATAAAGAGCGTTTTAGGTTTTTATGAATAAGGGGGTTACAAACTAACACTTACTTGTCGTCTCCCTGGCTCTTCGTTTCTTGTTAGATACTTCTTGTTCCTCTTCCACTTCTGCTTCAAACTCCATCAGAGGGACATCATCTTCTAAATCTGATTCAGAATCGTGTGGTGGTATATCTGCTACATCTAGACCGCTATTGTCTACATTTCCCAGTTCTAGCTCTGTAAGTAAACAAAAACAGTCAAGAGTATTACTTGTTTATTATTGAGAAGCGACTTCGCACGGGCTCGATCTACTAATATGACCAAAAAATAATAATTAAAGGCTTTTTTGTTTTACTTGGATTTGTGTAAGCTAATTGTGGCCTACCTACTTCCTGTTGTTATAATTATCAGGTTTGTTTGTATGATTGTTCGGTCCCTATGACAGTATATTTATTTAGCAGAGAACATCATCTATTTAATATCCACGTTCGTCATGACATTTTGCTCCAAAAATTAAATGACTATGGTGTTAGGGGTAATGTTAATAATCTAATAAAATCCTATTTAAGCGATAGACACCAAGCTACTCAAATAAATAGAGTATGCCCAATATCGAAAGAAGAAAAAGTTTACGAGTCTCAGTTCACTAATGTCCGTTTTGGGGTACCACAAGGTAGCGTATTGGGCCCACTACTCTTTATTGTATATATTAATGATTTACCATCCATAACCCACCATCAAATGACGCTTTTTGCTGACGACAGCACAGTTCTGTTTGGTGGTGACAATTTGCATTCTAGCATTAATGTGGAGATTGATATGTTTTTAACTAATGCAACTGAATGGCTATCATCTAATAATTTAAACCTAAATCTGTCAAAAACAAAAATTATGAAATTTAGACAAAATTTTCTAGCATCGCCAAATTTAAATATAACATTCAAAGATTCAAATATTGAAGAAATAGATGAAATTAAGTTTTTGGGGCTACATATTGACAGAAGACTTAACTGGAAAAATCACATAGGTTATGTCTGTAAACGCTTAAATCAACAGTCATATGCCCTTTATAAATTAAGTAAAATAGCAGATAAATCTGCTGTTCTTAGTGCGCATCATGGTTATGTCTCTTCCATTTTAAGGTACGGTCTTATGTTCTGGGGCAATTCAACCAACAAAAACCTAGCTTTTAAGGCGCAAAAGCGGTGTATCCGATCAATCGTGAACATTGATTCAACGGACTCCTGTGTTCGACATTTTAAGAAACTAAAAATACTACCACTTCCCTGTATGTTTATTACGAATGTGCCATTTTCGCAAAATATAAATATTCACCGTTTCAAATTTAGTAATAGAGCCAGACATAAAGACAAAATGTCACGTGAACCCCACAAAACTGCTCTTTTCCACAAAAGTGTTTTTTATCTAATACCTGACATATATAATAAATTGCCAAAGACAATTAGAGATTTAGATTTGCATAATTATAAAAAGAAATTATTTCAGTTGCTGTTAGACAAATATTACTATACTTTAAAAGATTATCTCGATGATGTTATTTAATTTTAATTGTTCCCCTGATAAGTAAAATGTATATATTTCTTAATTTGTATTATTTAATTCTAACTGAATTTATAATTTATGTCTCGTTATTTTAATTGTTGCCTTGACATGTAAAAATATTCGTTAATTCTAAAGTGCTGCATATTTAAATTGTTATTATTTTAATTTTCTATTTGATTGTGCTGTTAAAATATTACCCACTTTAAAATTATTGTATGCCATTATGGCGGGTCATAGCTGTGTACAATTTCGGAAACATGTAACAACTTATTGCTTACCTATGTACCACAATAAAGAATATTTGTATTTTATTTGTATTTATTTAGCCAACTATGTTGGGGTCGGCTTCCAGTCTAACCGGATGCAGCTGAGAACCAGTATTTTACATAGAGCGACTGCCTATCTAACCTCCACAACCCAGTTAATGGGTAATACAATACCCCTTGAGTGCGATATCAATTTAATGCTAACCATTTCCTATCAGGTGCAGGGTAGTCTGCCCTCAAGGCACACCGGGACTTTTCCCGGTGGGCCAGTCCCTCTGTAGGCCGGTACGGTCCGGCTGGCGGACCGGACCGGCACAAGTACGGACTCAGAGCCGGATTACACCTCCATTTTCCCTTCATTTTTATGTAGAGCTAAGCTGTGGTTAGTGAGATAATTATTATTTTATTTCGAACCTCAAAAATGTTTAAATACAACAGCACTACAGCACGGTAGCTAACAAGGTCTTGACACTACACGCTAGAAGCCTCGGTACAAATCGAAAAAAACGACCGCAACAATGGAGAGTGAACACTGACGAGGAACAGAGCTCCCACCTCTTTCTTGCCTTTACTGGCCGGCTTGAGTGGAGATTCGAAAGAGCAAACGTGCTCGGAGGAAAGAAGGGTTCCAGTAAAATTCTGCTAGGGATCATGACCGTACTTCCGGCATTGTTTTGATAGCCGTGGTATACCTCTCCATTCCTCATAAGCACCCCAGCTCAGGACATGTTGCCTCCTTGTCGCTACGACGGTATGTGCTAGCTTCCGTTTTCGGGGGCATATTATTGAGTGTGCAAGTCATCCCCTGCCATTTTATCCATGTAAATATATAAAACATTGATCAGACAGGGGCCATAGTCCTTCCATAGTTCTAGATAACCAGTCCACTTTAGCCACTCAAGTCCAATATCTTTGTTTTCATATCGTGCAATATTCCTACACCAACCGGGGGTTGCCCTTTGGTGCACTTGCGTAGTTCATACAGGGATAATCGTCGGTTGGTGCCTCAATACTTAAAATTGTCTAAGGGGCCTCTGCGAGTTAACTTCGGCCCTTCGTACGCCTTCCAAACGTGCGGGACTGCAGGGGTCCCGAGATAATATCAAAGAGTAATAATGCAATCATTTGATTGTCAATGTGTGTACTCGTAGGTATACTTATAATAATTTAATTTATCTCAAACATAGCCTCTCATAATTATATTCAACCCTATTTTTTGGTCTTTACCAGATAGAAAAGCTTTTTGTTTTTTTTTATCCGGAGTAGCCGGATAAAAAAAGTAGTGAGCCACAGTTTAAAAAAAAAAATCTCCATATTTTTTTGGGACCCAGACCATCGCCTGATCAGGTGAACTATTGGTCTGTTTGCTTACCTATAGACTAACTAACTAACACTTACTTGTCGTCTCCCTGGCTCTTTGTTTCTTGTTAGATACTTCTTGTGCCTCTTCCACATCAGTTGCAAACTCCATCAGAGGGACATCATCTTCTAAATCTGATTCAGAATCGTGTGGTGGTATATCTGCTACATCTAGACGGCTATTGTCTACATTTCCCAGTTCTAGCTCTGTAAGTAAACAAAAACAGTCAAGAGTATTACTTGTTTATTATCAATAAGTATTTCTTTTATGTTACCACATAAAAAACTTTATTACAAAACAAAACAACCAACTTCCAAAAGTGACGAGTGACGAGTGTGTGTGTGTGTGTTCGTGTGTGTGTGTGTGTGTGTGTGTGTGTGTGTGTGTGTGTGTGAGTGAAGTGACTGTATGCACGGAAAATTTGCACGCTAATAATGTTAAGCAAAAACATGTATGATCTGTATGTAATTCCTGTACCATCCCAACTAGCAAAATCGTCGTATAATTCCAGTCTTATATGACTTCATGTTATAAAACGGTTATATATCGGTATTTAGTTAACTATTACGTTAAATAGACGTTCATCTTACGATCTTTCAGTCGCCTGACTGTAATGTCTTATTATAAAGTTGAGTAAACGTTTTCAGGACTAACTTATACGACGTCGTATAATGGAAGCAGTGTATATGTTCAGTAAACGTTTTTAGGACTAACTTATACGACGTCGTACAATGGTGTCAGTGCATATGTTGCGTAAACGTTTTCAAGACTAACTTATACGACGTCATAATGATGTCAGCCGTTTAACTTTTATATAATTAAAACACCGCTTAAAAGTTTGCGCAGGACCTTTATATATTACAAAACTGTTTTAGTCATATGGAAGACTAATTAAGACTTTTATGAGACTAAAATGTTGAATTTCAACGGTAGTACATAACTTTAAGTAGACTTTTAAATCATCTATAGGTCAAACCCACACTTTAATTAAACCATTTCTATTTTATTTTGTCATTCAAAAGTGATTCAATTAAAAAGTAAGTAATGATGAGAGAAATCTAAAGTCAGCTGAAAATGGCCGGGGCGTCATGGTCTCAAGGAAAAGTATATGCGACCTTTTTGTTATATTAGTGTATTATAGAGGTCGCCATATAACTTAGACAAGATGGTTGGAGCTTTATTATGAAAACATATCTTGAATAATTAACTAAAACCCTTGAATTACAAAGTAATAGAGGAGGGCATTAAAAACTTGACAACAACACATATATACATTGTTATAAAACTAAAGTTCCCTGAAGAAATACCTATCACAATTAGTATTATATCACACTAACTTAAATAATGTAGATACAATATAGATATTTTGAAATCATGGAAATTAACTTCATTTACTTTTTCTCTTATTCTTTCATACACGCACAATATTAAACACGCGAATCAAAACGGTTGTCGTTGATTCGTATTGTTTGACACTGTACAACGTCATTATAACTGCAATGTGACATACGCGGTCACATAAGGGTCTCATCACAACAAGTATTGGACCAAAAAGTCGGTCTTTGTACTTTTATTTAACTTTTATGTAACGTTCAACGGTCATTGGCTGACTTCTATATAACTACTAAACGATATTAATGTCGTATAATTTGGGCCCTTTTCGCGTTTTTTAGACGTTTATATGTACGTTTTTGCGACCAATCTTAAAAACGTAAATGAAAATGTAAAACGTTAACTTGACTATTATAAAACGTTAATTTGTTAGTTGGGATCTTATATACCATGTGTTTATGCAAATAAATGTTATTCTATTCTATTCTAAAAACAAACTACAAAGTTATTTTTCAATAACTTTAATTTCGGAAGTCGGTGTCTTAGGATCTGTATTTTAGTTTTTGCCACCGACTTCCGAAATTAAAGTTATTTTCATTTTGTAGTATTTTTTTTGGAAGTCGGATGTTTTTTTTTTTTTTTTGTAAAAAAGTTATTTTATTTTTCACTTATTAGTGGGTCAGTCTGTAATTTATCTAAGTTACAATAGCCCAATGTCAACTGCTCATCACCTTTTACAAAATATTGCTTTTCCCGATACAAGGACGTTAATTGTTGAGGAGTTCTCCCAGTAAGGAACCAGGAGAACAGGAACTGATGGTGACGTTACCATCAGCTCCTCTTCAACATACGTATTGTGACGAGCATAAATTGCTTAGCAATCATCAAATCGCAACCCTTGAAATACGTATTATTGAGAAGATCCGATAATAATAAATAAATAATAATAAATATGTTTGGACATATCACACAACGCCATCTAGCCCCAAGCTAAGCAACCTAATGCTTGTGTTATGGTAACGAGATGGCTGATAAACTACTTATATACATTTTTTTTTTTTTTTTGTAAATACATACATATTATAGATAGAAAAACACCCAGACTCGGAACAAATACTTGTAGGTCGTACAAATATTTGTTCCGTGCGGGAATCGAACCCGCGACATGCTGCTCAGCAGTCAATCGCTCAACCACTGCGCCAACCGTGTCGTCCGATGGCCATCTATGGTCTTCCTCATCAGTTTCACTTCACCAAATGGTGCTTTCCGGGAGCAAATGCACGAGTTACTATAAAAAATACCCAAATCGCTATAGTTGTGCCTTTAAAATTTGAAGGTTCTCCTCGATTTCTCTAAGATGCCATCATCAGATCCTGGTTTCCTTATCATGGTACCACCCTTGGGATATATCCTTCCTCCTCCTCCTTGTCGGACCACGCACAATGAAGGGTTCCGTAGTTGGGATGAATTTATCTTAAGAACAAACTTAACATTGTAGTTGAAAAACATGTTCTCCCATACATTCCAACTGCAAATGTAAGTTTGTACTCACAATATTGATAGATTTACCATGTTATTTTAAGACCACAGACTTCTTATAGGTTTTCCTGTAATCTACAGGTAAAGATCTATTTTCTGTATTTTTTTTCAAAATTTTAGGGTCAGTAGTTTCTGAGATAAGGGGGGGGGAATGGTCAATATTCGTCTATTTTCTTAAATAACTTTAAAACAATTTATTTTAAAATTATAAAAAGAAATATATTTGAGACCCTCATAGTAAGCCCTTTCATTTGAAATGCCACATGGTGTAGTTTGCAAAACTTTTTTTTTAATTTTCTTATTTGCCCCTCAAAAGTGACCTCTATAAGTATTCAAAATTCATTTATTTACTTCACCCGTCCGTGTTTGGGTCACAGAAATTCATATGTGTACCAAATTTCAACTTAATCGCTTTATTAGATTCGGAGCAAATTGGCTGTGACAGATGGAATGACAGACAGACAGACACACGAGTGATCCTATAAGGGTTCCGTTTTTTCCTTTTCAGGTACGGAACCCTAAAAAATATATATATACGGTTGAATTGAGAAACCTCCTTGTTTTTAAGTTGGTTTTTAACTTAACACTGGCAAAAGTTTGAAGGAGTTCAAAAAATTTTTTGATCAGTATGGAATTGAATTACATATATATACACATTTTCTTAATTTGTTTTAAGATATTATTTATTGATAATATTATTTATGTTCTTAAAACATACCATCACTTTGATGTTCCTCCTTTGGCTCAATAATATCATCTAGTCCCTCACAAACAGCTGGTAATTCTTCTTTGATAGCAATGTTTCCAGTTTGACATTCATCATCTATACTTATGTGCACTATTGGAGATATAATAAACCCACTCAAAAAGTCAAAGTGGTTTTGGTTTATTAAAGTATTGGGCTGTAAAAATATGATAATAGTATTAGGAAGATATGCTGGTGATCACAGTCCCACGAGCACAAACCTTTTCTCATGATACTAGTCACTCAAAAGAGACTCCACAAGTGAGAATACTTAAGAAGGTCCATGTAACCTCACTGACCACTGCACAATCTATTGTTGCATAGCTTGCACTGACATGAGGACCGTTGTCAAGCTGCCACATACAAGTTTCATACAGAAACTGTTGCAGTATTATGTGGATTAACATGTACCTACTATTGTTGTAAACGCCTTCTTTTGACAAAAGTGTACATATCACCATTCAACACTCAATGGTATGCTTGGCCTGAAGTCCAGACACAATAGATGTGACCTTGAGGGGAATCACTTCTATATTATATTGAAATTAGAAGATATAAAAATAAATGGCTGTTGAAGAACACCTCACCTCATAACCGTCATTCATCATCTGAGCGAACAGCTCTTCGGCTTCCAGACATTGTGTCAGTAATCGGTAGCATTGCTTTAGTTTAGCGCAGCATAAGAAACAAGCAAGAATCGGTCTAATGTCTTCAGTTACAAACTGCAACAAAACTTGTCTTGTAGGTACTATTTTTTTTTTTTGATTTTATGTTGTTCAAAATTTGATTTGCGACCGTTACAAGTATGTGTTTACAGAATTATAATCATTAAAGTCATCAATACAACTCTTTTAGACCAGGTAATCCTGTTGAATGACTATTTCATGAAATCTTGACATTTGAGGATTGTACTAACTTAAGGAGTTGTATTACTGATTCTAATGATTATAATTCTGTAAATACATATTTGTTACGGTAGCGAATCATACTTTAATCAACATACAACCTAAGACTGACTTATAAATTGCAAAAAACGTAAGAAAATTTGAATTTCGCGGGCTGTCCTGGCGCTTCCCCCTCAAGGCAGATTGGCGATTTAATGTACTACATACATATTTAGTTTAAGTTCAGGTTTCCTCATACTGTTTTACGGAAGCACTGGAGCCTACATATTCGTGTAGAAGAGGCATTAAAAACCTAATAGCAATTTACTTAAATAATTCGATCAGCGGGTCGTCTTAGGGGCTCTAAAAATAGGCAACAACTTACTTGAATATCAGTCAGCTTCTCATAAAGTTCATGTAAGTTCCTGTTGACTACTACATACATGCGGACATTCTCCGCTAAACATATCCTACACATTGGCAGTTTATCCATCTTCTAACTCAAAATGTGTCACTCTTGCTATTACTACGATTATGATAAAATAAATCAACTTCCATCGACCAAATTAGGAAAAGTAAATACTAGAATAGAAATAGAAAGTAAAGCTACTCAGCTACTTGACACTGACAGGCTGTGAGGCTGATGACAGCTCCACAGCTTGACATTACAGTTTGGCCGATATTCTGGCTTTTTTTTGTGAATTTAATGTCTGGCGACCGAGGCATTTAAGTCAAATCTTTTTAGTTGTTTTTTGGCATATAGGTACATAGTCAGTACAACATGCGTTATTATTTTATTTCGATTGGTTTCACTGTTTTTGTATAGTGGGATAAAACAATTTACGGATGATGCGCTAAGGTAGCTCGCGAAATTCAGATTTTCTTACGTCTTTTGCAATTTACAGGTCAGTGTCAGGTTGTATGTTGATTAAAGACGCGGCCGTAGCTAACATGGCTTTACAGAATTATAATCATTAGAATCAGCAAAACAACTCCATAAGTTAGATTTTAACTCAAATCTAGCGATTTCATGAAATCATGAGGTTTGAGGTCAATTCTAACTTATGGGAGTTGTATTGCTGATTCTAATTCTGTAAGCCATATTAGCTACACTCCTACCAACTTATCTGTGAAATGGCGAAAATTGTAACTACGGCCGTCATGTTGTTTCATTCGATTGTGCCGACGCATGTCATTCGATTGTTCGACGCATCGACGGTGCCGCCTCATTCGATTCACAGATAAGTTGGTAAGACTGTACGGCCGCGTCTCATATTTTAATCAACATACAACCTGACACTGACCTGCAAATTGCAATAAACTTAAGAAAATTTGAATTTCGCGGGCTTTCTTAGCGCATCCCCCTTAAGTGTGCATCCACACTGCCGGCCAAGCGCGGTTGCGACGACGCGACGGGCGGAAATATCAAACATATGAAACCGCCGGTTGCGTCCATAGTGTAGTGACTAAGGCGGGCGCCTAGCGCGACGGGCCCGAGCGAGATAGCGCGCGTAGTTTTATACGTTCCTATCCGCGCGTTATGGCCACACTATGGGCCTAGTCAACAAGCGACTTAATGCGCGGGTGACTGAGATATCAAACCAGTTTTCACCGTTTTCAGTTTTGACCGTAAGAGTCTGCAAACATTTTTTTTTTTTGAAAATGGCGGTAAATACTGTAGTATTTATAAAAACGATACCCGTATATGCACGCTGGCACACCGGTGTTCCGTTCAGCGCCGTCACCTTCACGGCGCTCTGGAACACCGGTATGCCACGCGGTTCACGCGGTTTCAATCTCTATTATTACTACAACTAAGGGCTAATATCCTGTAAGGTTATGTTTTACTCTATGTATGAAAGATATTCTGGTCATAATAGTCATTTTTTTTTAAATCTTTATTTAAGGAGCTTGGTCAACAAGACTAAGTCGGAGCGACTTAGTCTTGTAAGGCTTTCTTATAATAATAGTAATACATCATTTTATAAATACAATACAGGTCTAATTATCTTCTACGTATACCAATCCGTACAAGTTTATATAACAGTCTCGCTGTTTCTGACAAGGGGGATGCTAGAATGATATTGCATCTTCCCAACTCTTTAACATCAACACCAAAGTGCAATAATAACTCAGCTCTGAGATCTTCGTTGCGGGCACACTCCACCATGATGTGAAAAACGTCTTCCACTTTTCCACATTCTGTGCAGTTGGGGGAAGGAACTTTTTTCATTAAATATGCGAACTTATTTAAGGGGATATGTCCAGAACGAAGTCTGAGAGCTGTCATAATAGTCATTCACAACGAAAAATATCGATAGGCTACACTAGAATATAAGTTGAAAAGAGACGCTTCAAAACGTCTGTGGTCGCGATTGCGCACGAATTACGTGCGCCAGCGAAATGTTGTGTTATGGTGTTTTTCCAACAGTAAGTGTGTAACTCTTGTGTGCTGGGTGCTGGTTTTGAAGTGAAACTCCGAATTGCAGATATACAAGTATATTACTTTTAACGTGGCGGTACATGGAGAAAACACGGAGCGCAAGAGACGTGCGGCAGTCGCTATAGCTATTTTTGCACTACTGGGGTCCGTGCGTTGAAGACCCAGGCTCCGCGCACCCCGCACCTCTCTTACCTCTTACAATTAAATATTGACATGTAGGTACGTCGCGTATATATTATATGCGTCGCGAACATGCCCCACCCTAGTGCTGAACTAGCAGCACTCATCCCCAATCGGAAGGCGAGCGACGCGCGTGGCAGATCGTGTAAGTAGTCCAGTTTTGGTTTTGATCTTAACCATTCTGACCCGGCCGTCTTTTCCATGCATTTTCTTGTATTAAGCCCCGCGGCCACGCATTCCGGGGCCCGTCAGGCTCAACCACTAGCACAAGATCTCCCACTTGTAAGGGTCTCTGCTCAGCATGCCACTTCTTCCTTGGTACTAGGTCGGGCAGGATCTCTCTCACCCAACGTTTCCAATACTGGTCGGCAAGCAGCTGGACAATGCGCCACTGCTTCCTTAAGTAAAATTCCGACCCGTCGAAAGTACCCATCTGGGGCAAGATGGATGACGACCCCACAAGAAAATGGTTTGGTGTTAATGTTTCCTGGCTATTTGCCTCGACTGAAACATGGGTCAATGGCCGGCTGTTTACTATATTTTCGACTTCGGCTAGCAGAGTATTCAAAGTCTCTTCTTTCGGTGCTCGTTCTTTCAGTATGACTTTTAAGGAAGTTTTGACGCTTCGGACTAACCTTTCCCATGCCCCACCCCAGTGTGGGCTGGCAGGGGGAATAAAAGTCCACTTGGTACCCTGATTCATGGCCGCATTCTTTAGCGTTTCTTCATCCAGTTCTTTTAATGATTTCGAGAGTTCTGCATCGGCACCTCTTAGATTCGTGCCATTATCAGAGAATATCTGTTGAGGCCAACCTCGTCTCGCAGCCATGCGACGGAGAGCCATGATAAAGGAGTCGGACGTGAGCGATGCGACTGTCTCCAGATGTATAGCCCTCACGGTCAAGCAAGTAAACAGTACGCCATACCGCTTCTCTCTACGTCTGCCAATAGCGACTGCCATAGGGCCGAATAAATCCACACCACAAAATGTGAATGCTCGATGATGATGGGCCACCCTGGCATAAGGTAAGTCTCCCATTCTAGGTATTTCAGGTTTGCACTTTTTGATCCGACATATCATACATTTGGATGAAACATTTTTCACAGTAGGTCTCATTCTGGTAATCCAGTATTTTTGTTTTAAGTTATTCACAACCGTTTCTTGATAACCGTGCGCGGCACTAATGTGGTAATGTTTGACAATTAGCCGTGCGATATAATTTCGACCATCCATAATTGCAGGTCTCTTAGTTTTAGGTGAAACATCAGTGGCTTTTTCTATGCGACCACCAGCGCGCAGGACTCCGTGCTCGTCAAGAGACGGTGACAAGGTAAGTATTTTACTATTTTTCTGTATATATTTCCCGTTTTTCAGGTCATTCAACTCTTGTGGAAACGATTGAGCCTGCGAGTATTTCAGCAATAAATTTTCAGTGCACTCCATGCTAATGACATCATCTTCGGTAAGTTTTCTTTCGACATTTTTTAGACGTGACATTGCGTGAGAGAATGAGTCGGGCATTATGCATTTTTCGTCCTTCCAGGGTAACCCGACGTACCACTTTCCGTCAACGAGTCGAAGTTTGCTCCAGCAGTTCACGAGCGCGTTCATCATCGCAGTTCAGCCGCGGTTTAGCAGAAACCCCCATGGATTCTACGGCAAAGTGACAGCGAACCTCTTCGTGTAATTCGTTAAGTAACCGTTTGTTCTCGGTGACGTCATCGTTGTTACCAAAATTAGTGATCAATAAAGTTGCATGCGGCGTGCGCGTCGGTGACGTCACGCCCGTAGGCGCCCTGCCGTGCACACACCAGCCCAGCGGCGTACGGGTGGCGCAGGGCTCGTGCTTACCACCGGCTATCACTTCCAATGGTAGGATTAAATGAACGTTATCTTGCCCTATTAATATTTCAGGCTTAAACTGTCCAAAACATAAATCATTTTTCAGTCTATGTAGATGCGTAAACTTGTCACAATTAACTAAGTTCGTACTTTGCCTCGGTAAATCTAGTGCTTTTACACTGCGCGCGCTAAACGTAAACATTGTTCCATCTTGGTTTGACAACGTTGTATCAATCACCTGCGTGTCGCACACTAACTCAGTATTGTCCCACGCACCGCGCACATGCATGCACTCCCGTCGCCCGCGCAACCCGGCTCGTGCGGCCAGCCCCGAACTTATCAATGACACAGTCGATCCGTCGTCGAGCAGAGCTGTCGCGTTAATTATGCCATTAGGTCCGTGAATGTTTACTTGCATAACTTTTAACAATATCGTAGTTTTATAGTTCATGTTTATATGCGTAACGACTTCAGAACGCGGTTCACTCACTTCATTGTCTGTTATTTCCGTAATGTTTACACTCGCTTGATTATTAGAGTTCGTGTTCGTACAGTTATAGTGCAACAAAGGATGGTGCGGCTGGCCACAGTTGTCTTTATCGCAGGGAGCCGCCGGACACGTGTCCTTGTTATGACGTGACACTAAACACTTATAACATAAACCAGAACGTTTTACATATTGCCATCGGTCCTTTCGTAATGACTTTTTGAACTTTTTACAGTCAGTTAGTTTATGTTTAGTTATGCGGCAAAACTTACACTTATCTTCACCGAGTTCATTTTGCACTAATAATGTTTGTGAACGGTGTGAGTCACTTTGTTTACGTTTTGTAGAACTATCACAGTATGCGTTAGTCAAGCACACGGCCGTTTTTGATATCTTGATAGCTTCTTCATTTAAAAAGTTAGATAGCACAATAAGCCTTGATTCTGTGCCTTTATTGATGAGTGGGTAACTGTAATCGACCCATTTGGATACCAGCACTGTAGGTAGCTTGGACAATATTATGGAAACCACATTCATTCCTCGCAGGTACTCATCATGACCGATAGCTGACACTGCTGCCACATAGTTTTTAACCTTTATCGCGAATGGCACTAAATCTTTGTGATAATCTGAAGACATTGGCGCGAGTTTATTGATACTTTGTATTATCCTGGAAATGATAATGTCCGGGTTGCCAAATTGCAATTCCAGCGTGGAAATCACGATATCTGGTGAGGTAGCTCCGATCAACAGAGCGGTTACTGCTTCTTTAGCTGATCCATGAAGGCATTTTCGTAGCCTCCACAGATTCTCTTTAGCGTTGAAATTACACACTTGTGTTGATTCCTCGTACGCCTGTTTGAATTGGAGCCACTCCATTGGGTCACCGCAGAACGAAGGTAAGTCACGCGGTGTGCATAATCGGCTCAGCATTCTGGCGTCGGAACCGCCAGCAGCGGAGGCAGCGGTTAGGTCCCTCAGTGCAGTCACTAGGAGGTGAACTGTGTCCTCAGTGCCGTCGCGGGCTGGCGGCGGCGGGTGCAGTCTGTCCATTTTGTTACCATTCTGCGGCACAGACTGCGGTTCCAGCTCCTGCTGACTGCGTTCTAACCACTTCTCAACTTCTTTGTGTGTATGTATTTCACTTCCTTCCGATTGTGAACTGTATTCTTCCAACTGTGCTAGATCCGCCGCTAGCTTTTTATCAATCAATTCCATTTGTATGCGGGCTTTAGCTTCTGCCGCTTCTAGTTCTAGCTTCTTTTTCCGTGCCATAATGGACGAGGACGTACTTGCTACTTTAGTCTTTAGTGATTTTGGTTTTTCACTTTTGAGCACACTACCCACATCCATAGAAACTGTTTTGTCACAGATATTTTTCATATGTTCATGTGATGTTCCAGGTAACGGCGATTCTTCGGCTTGAACTAGATTAAGCGATGGTAGCTCCTGCTTGGCCTGACGCTGTTCAGCCTCGGCTTCGAGTTCTTTTTGCCGCTTCGAAGTGCTTCTTGTATTCACCATCGTGCGTGACGGAGTCCGGTTCATTCAGCTAGATCCGGTTCGAAGGACCAGCTTTGTAACTCTTGTGTGCTGGGTGCTGGTTTTGAAGTGAAACTCCGAATTGCAGATATACAAGTATATTACTTTTAACGTGGCGGTACATGGAGAAAACACGGAGCGCAAGAGACGTGCGGCAGTCGCTATAGCTATTTTTGCACTACTGGGGTCCGTGCGTTGAAGACCCAGGCTCCGCGCACCCCGCACCTCTCTTACCTCTTACAATTAAATATTGACATGTAGGTACGTCGCGTATATATTATATGCGTCGCGAACAAAGTGAATAAATATTCATTTTTAAGTATACAGGGTTACAGGAAAAGTCGACCTAGATCCGTTAAGGGCGTGTAGTACACATCATTTCTGAATGATTTTACTATGGAACCCCCCATCCTAAACTTAACCGTTTTCGAGATATTCGAGTTTTAATTTTTTTTATGAAAATGCCCAATTTTTCGGCTATTGAATTGAATATTTTGTATTTATTTGACTCTTATGATTATTTTTTTGGTTTTTTACATGAAGAATGAGATGCTTAATGACCTCAATGACTAAAATTGCACGTAAGTTAACTAAATAGGTCATTGTAGACGATCGAAACTTAAGAAAAAAAGTAAAAATTATAAAAACATATTTTTCTTTTCTGGATATCTCAAAAAATAATTATCGCACTTGCTCTGCAGATGTGCTTAAAAACATCCACATTTTATCAGCTATCCAACGAGGTATAACACTCTAGGGTATTTATTAACCTCAAAGGTGAAACTTAGTTTCTAAGGCTACATGGCAGTCAGAATAAATCATCTCATAGTTCAAATCTCATAGTTGGCGTACAGATCGTCGGTGATTGTAGTAAGCTAAATGAAACAATAAATCAGTTCAAAATAACATTTATTCACCTAATGTTTTTGAATAACATTTTATAGTTCATGTTCTACGTGTCCACCTCTTTTTCGCACACATTTTCTCATTCTTTCACGTAGTCCACTTTTCACTACACCAGTGGTTAATGTTCTTCTTATGTCGTTAGCAGCATTAATTATCCTTTCTTTGAGAACTTCCACTGACGATATGGGGTTGGGCTCACTGTAAACGAGGCTCTTCATGTGCCCCCATACATAAAAATCCATGGGTGTCAGGTCAGAACATCTGGCTGGCCAGGGTAAAGGCCCACCTCGTCCAATCCATTTGTTAGGATAGTTAATGTCCAACCATTCCCTAACGCTTCTTCTGAAATGAGCAGGGCAGCCATCATGTTGAAACCACATGTCCCGCAGTAATTCTAATGGGAGATCATCTAGTAGGTCACCTAAGTCACCTCTTAAGAAATTTTCATAAGTTTCACCATTGAGGTTGTCTGGAAGAAAGTAAGGCCCAATCAAATGGTTGGAAATGATGCCCATCCACACATTTACACAAAATCGTCGTTGTGACCCCTTTACTCTTTTCTTATTTGGATTGCCTAGTTCTTTAGGAGCCCAATAGTGTGCGTTATGGTAATTAGTAATCCCGTCCTTATCGAATTTGGATTCATCTGTCCACAATATTAATTTTAGGAAATTCGGGTCCTCGATATCTGCAGAAGTCCATGCGTCTCGCGGGATCTCCTTCTTCAATTACATGTACCGGCGTGTAGTGGTATGGATACAGGCCTGCCGTATGAACCGTAAACCACACTTTCCACTGAGTTAGACCCAGTTCACGGGCAACAATATTGGTCGAAGTGGTTGGGTCTCTTCTGAACCGTTCTACGATTTCGTTGTCTTGTTCCTCGTCGTCATCAATGACACGTGGTCTTCCTAAGTCCGAACGTCGTCGCGAAACAGAGCCAGTTTCACGAAGTCGTCGGTAAACTCCGTCGAAAACGCTCACATCAGGTACTCGACGGTCGGGATAGCGTCGTATGTACTCAGTCCGAGCTTGTGCGGACACGCAATTGCAGTATCCGTAGCAGATAAGCATATCCGCATATTCTTCGTTCGAGTATGTTGCCATTTTCAATAGTCCAGTATCACAAGCACAAATCAGAGTCCAGTAAACAAGCACAGTAGTCACAGTTAGAAAAATCAGTCCAGAAACAAAGCCAAGCCGTGTGGGAATCCGAAAGCACAATAATTCGCATCTACCATGGACGAATCGCATGAGCAGACTAAAATGGATGGCAAGCAAACCAACGACCAAATACAAAACAATGGGCATGTTGTATCCCCAAACTTGTTTTTGCACATTATTTTTCTCACTCTCACCTGCATAAATCGTAAGTTGTCTCGCTCACACGCACCGGATTAACTTGAAGGACAATAGCCGAGGGACCCGTTAGACCTACTACCTGAACCTTTTCAACTATGTTTTTTTATATGAGTTTAAATACAACCCTAGGTTGTTATACTTCGTTGGATAGCTGATAAAATGTAGATGTTTTTAAGCACACCTGCAGAGCAAGTGCGATAATTATTTTTTGAGATATCCAGAAAAGAAAAATATGTTTTTATAATTTTTACTTTTTTTCTTAAGTTTCGATCGTCTACAATGACCTATTTAGTTAACTTACGTGCAATTTTAGTCATTGAGGTCATTAAGCATCTCATTCTTCATGTAAAAAACCAAAAAAATAATCATAAGAGTCAAATAAATACAAAATATTCAATTCAATAGCCGAAAAATTGGGCATTTTCATAAAAAAAATTAAAACTCGAATATCTCGAAAACGGTTAAGTTTAGGATGGGGGGTTCCATAGTAAAATCATTCAGAAATGATGTGTACTACACGCCCTTAACGGATCTAGGTCGACTTTTCCTGTAACCCTGTATAATACATCCTTGTACATAATATTTGCACGAAATAACATCATCATAATACTTTTTTTGGTCAAAGAAAATGTTACGTAAAAAACCGTTACTGTACTTTTTTGAAATGGCTCTGCGCAATATGAAGTTTCAGTTTCATTATTATGACAATGTTACGTAGGACTCTCTAAAAAACGCAGCTTTTAGGTTATTTGTCTGTTTATTCAAGAACCCAAAAAAACATTGCAATAAGTGCCTAGAGCCAATAGAAACATGAGTGGACCATTTTTTGTGAGCAGGGTCATAAATATGTCACGCTGCGGGAATTGACAGGTCTGGTGACATTTCATAACTGCCCGCGTTTAGCGGTTAATCTAAACCAGATATAATCACATAATCGCACAGTAAACATCCACACCACAGTAATCGCACAATAACAAGAAAATTATGGAGCACAAAATAAAATAGATTTTGAATCTTCTCTGGTGATTTTAGGTGATATTTTACTCAGGATATAGTCAAATGTTGGCACGGGCTATCTAAAAATACCAAATCCTCGTCCATGGTTTGCAACACCTGAAATACGTCATAAACGTTACAACAGCTCGTTCGTCACTGTGGCCACCGCACGCCCCCGCCGTCGCGCCGCCTTAGGCCCTAGTCACCGCGCATTCACTGTGGACGCACGCAAGTCTTTATCTTCTGATGTATTAACCTACTCACTATGTACAGTCCTACCAACATATCTGTGAACTGAAAGAGGACGGCACTGTCGATACAATCGAATGACATGCGTCGGCACAATGGAATGACATTTCAACATGACAGCCATAGTTCCAATTTTCGCCATTTCACAGATAAGTTGTTAGGAGTGAACAGACGCCAGCACTTCAAGCTACTACAATCTGTCAAATTTCTTATTTATAGGGGTCCACCACAGATTAGGTAGAGATGCTACGCATCATCTTTACCTAATCTGTGGTCCGAGTGCTTATAGAGCACAGAACTATAGTCTAAAAAAAGCGCGGGAAACTTCGTACTTGGCGGACGCGTCTTTTTTGAGATAATTTTTATAAATTTATAAAACTCTAAATAAAAGATCAGTAGTCGTAGTTTTAGTGTTCCATTTTCTTTTACTTTTAGTTTAATTTTAGTGTAGAATATTTTCATCGGTAGTGGTAAGTTTTTTTTTAGTTATTTAAACGAATATGAAAGACCCGCCTGATCCGGGGATTTGATTCCTCTGGCAGGCAATTTTGTTACCCGAAAAAACCACGGTTCCGCGTCTTCGGGTTGTGGTTGCATGGCAGAAGTTACTGCATCAGAGCCCAACTGCCCTGAAATAATCGTCACTAATGAAATACCTTGTACTAGTAACAAAATGCCCGATATCCCTGCTCCATCCTTAGTTGTTTCCACTCAGATAGGTCGGAAAACATACGACAAAACGGACATCGCGCCTTTTGCCATTCATGTACAAAAAAATATTATTTCACCAGACGATGGATCGACACTGCACCCAATCACTTTTGGCAAGTTCCTAAAACACAATGCCTTCTAAAACATAATCAACGGGAGTGTCAAAAAAATCGGACGCAATAAAATTTCTTTATCTTTTTCGAATTTTCTGGACGCAAATTCCTTTATTACACATAAATCATAATAGTCTTGAAACATATAATTACAAAACTTTTATACCTACTTTTAATGTTACCAGAATGGGTTTAGTGCGTGGTGTTCCTGCAGAATGGTCTCCGGAGGAGGTTATTGATAACATAACGGTACTTATTGGTTGCGGACCGATTTTAAAAGTCAGACGTCTTAATTTTAAAACCACTGTTGATGGTACAACCATTTGGAAACCATCCCAATCCATAGTTGTTACATTTGATGGGCAGGTTCTACCGAAAAGAATTTTCATGTGCATTACCTGCATGCATTACCTGTAGATTTATATAATAGGTCTTTACCTATGAAATTGCCGTTTTGTATGAAAAAATTTAAACGAATTTTTTTCATGCAATTTTTATTTGTATTAATCGAAGTAATCACCCATGCAATCAATGCATTTTTGCCATTGCAGTGGCAGTTTATTGATGCCTTTCTTAAAGAAATCAGCTGGACGGGAGGCAACAAATTCTTCAAAGGCATTTTGTACTGCCTCTCGGGTATTGAATTTTTTTCCCGCGAAGAAGTTATCTAAATTCTGGAAAAAGTAGTAGTCTGTAGGCGCAAGGTCTGGTGAGTAGGGCGGATGACGGAGTTTCCAACCCCAGTTCTTGCAACTTGGAGACCGTCTGCTGTGCAGTATGAGGTCGCGCGTTGTAGTGCAGGAGCAGCGGAGACGAGCGATTGACCAATGCTGGTTGGAGATGTGCCAGCTTCTCCATCATTGTGTTCAGTTCTTCACAGTACACATCTGAAGTAATGTTCACCCCGTTTGGTCAGAAGCTGTGATGAATCACACCGGCGCTAGACCACCAAACAGTGACCATCACTTTTCTAGGGGTAAGTTTTCGTTTAGGGCATTGTTTAGGTGCTGAACCAGGATCCAACTAACTTGCTGAGCGCTTGCGGTTATCAAACAGAATCCATTTTTCATCGCAGGTAACAATGCGGTTCAAAATTCCTTCATTTGTGTGTTTCCTTTTGTTTCTTCGCGTCGAGACGTGCCTTGCACTGCTCAACAGACGTTGAGCAGTGCAAGGCACGTCTCGACGCGTACTTCGCGCTGGCGATCATTGAGTTCGTGGGGCACCCATTTGTCAAGCTTTTTTACCTTGCCAATTTGACGCAAATGGACCAATATTGTTTTGACGCTAACGTCGAAAGCTGCTGCTAATTCAGCCGTAGATTGTGTATCATCAGCTTCCACAATCGCCTTTAATTCGTCATTGTCGACCAAAGTCTTCGGACGACCGCGAGGTTCATTTTTCAGGTCGAAATTTCCAGAACGGAAGCGAGCAAACCAATAATAAGTGGTGCGTTGGTTTGTAGTGTTAGCTCCGTAAACGTCGTTGATGTTGCGTGCCGCTTGTGCCGCGTTGCTGCCACGACGGTACTCATATTCCATAATTACTCGAATTTTTAACGTATCCATGATGACGAAAAAGATTGAAATGCGATGAAAATGTAACACTAATCAATAAACAAATGACTACTTTTGGAAAAAAAATCCATGTTTTTAAAATAAAATTAATTTGAAATTAGAATTCTTAGCCAAACAAAAATTATTTTGATTTGAAATGGCCAGTACTGCAGAACGGCAATTTCATAGGTAAAGACCTAATATTTTCCCTACCGTACAGTGTTTTAACTGCTGTCGTTTTGGACACACTAAAATTCAGTGCAGGTCCAAGCCTCGTTGTTATAAATGTAGTCAAGGCCACACTGGGGATAGTTGTGAAAGAGAACAAGAAAGTGCATCTTGCTGCCTTTGCTCTCGTTTTCACTATGCTACTAATAAGATTCGCCTAGAATTTTCTAGACAAAAATTAATTAAAACATACATGGCACAAAGTTCAGTATCTTATGCTGAAGCGGCAAAAGTATATCCACCAGTAACTTAGTCGTATGCTGATACACTTTTATTTTCTCCTTCCAAAAACTTTGCACATACCCCATCAATCTCTTCCCCTAACAGAATGCCTACTTCGAATAGCTATAAAAAGACGGTCTTCCTAAAACCACGCTCCCCTCCCAAATCTGTACAAGGATATAATAAAGAGGCTCACAATGCCATTATTAAAGATTATGACATTCCCCAACCATCAAATGGTTGTGCTCTTTCTATTAATCATAATAATGACAAAAATTACACAAATTTTTCCATAAATGATTTTCTTTCTGCATTACACAATCTTGTTTCTCAGTTCAACATTTCACCGTCCAACATTGCCCCATCTTTCAATGTATCTCAATCCATTCATATTCCACCTTGAGGGTGGAGAAGTTGGAGGCGCGCCATAACACCAATTTCAAGTCGTTCGTGGTGCGCGTTCTGACTCACCATTTGCTGACCTTCCTCAAGGAAGAGTTTTGGCCGAAAGGTGTGTTGTATCGGCGTTTCCGCGGCCAGATACGCGACACCTCGCAGCGTAACACGACGCCGTCACTTCGTGTCCAGTAGTTTTTAAGTTTGTTAAATGTTTTTATATGTATTAGTTTATAATTTTGTACCAATCATTTGTGTATTTTATCTATGGGCCCTAGTAGCCTGAAAATAAAGGAATTACTATTATTATTATTATTTCCTTTATTTTATTTACATACATATTAATTACATTTTTAAATATTTATATAAAAACATAAAATTAAAAAAAACATTTAAAAATATAAAAAATAGTAGCCCACCGGTATTGGGAACATGGTCCAAGCTACCGGTGGTCAGGGCTCTAGAGAGAGGAACCGTGCGTGCCGTGTCCAGGAGTACTGCTTTCCTAATCAAGCCCTTGACCCAGCCGCGCAATAAGAGCCTCCCGAGGTGTTGGTCGAGACTCTCCGCTATTAGGCCATTAATCGTAACGATTATCGGTACATACAATGATTGCAGAGTCCACGTCCCACATGCCGACAACCTCGTGTGCTAAGTCAAGATTAGATTAAGATTAGGTTTTTTTATCTTTCTCAGCTTTCACGAGATTCTTGTCATGAGGGACAGCGATATCAACAATCATTGCACGGCGCTCTCGTCGATCTATCACCACAATATCAGGCTTATTGGCTACAATAGTCCTGTCAGTGATGATAGATCGATCCCAGTACAATGTGGCGTGACCATTTTCGAGAACTGGGTCGGGCACATACCTGTAATATGGTACTTCGGACTCCACAAGGTTGTACTGCAAGGCAAGTTGCTGGTGGATAATCCTAGCCACTAGATTGTGTCTGTGCAAGTACTCGCCGTTAGCAAGACGAGAACAACCAGAAACAATGTGTCGGATTGATTCACCGGGACGGTGGCATGCCCGACAGATGTCAACCGCACCATCCTTGACAATGTATTTCCGATAATTATTCGTCATGATAACTTCATCCATAATTGCACAGACAAATCCTTCGGTTTCCCCGAAGAGGTCGCCGAAACGTAACCAGGATACAGACGCCAAAAAGTCTACATCAGGCCCATGGAGGGCCCGGATTATTATTATTATTATAATGGACAACACATCCAAAATAATTCAGTGGAACTGCCGCAGTCTAGTAAACAAAAAAAGTGATGTTATATCAGAACAATCAACAACAAATAAAAATGGATATTATTGCTGAACTTCACTCAAACAAGAAATTCGGTCAGTTCTGGAAAAACACCAATAAAATTAATCATAAGCCGGGCCTCCCTGTCAGCGTGGCGGGAGTGCACGAGCCTAGTGAGATCGCCACTATGTTCTCCCACCATTTCAAGGTTGACGCCTCTGGGGCCAGCGCGGCAGGGGCCTGATGCTGAGGAAGGTAGTGAGCGTAGTGTTCATTTTACTGCGAAGGAAGTGCGTGCGGTGATCAAGGGTATGGTGAGGGGTAAATCCCCGGGTCACGATAGCCTCAGCATCGAGCACCTGCAGCACGCAGGTGTACACCTACCCAGAGTGCTTGCTCGTGCGGTGATCAAGGGTATGGTGAGGGGTAAATCCCCGGGTCACGATAGCCTCAGCATCGAGCACCTGCAGCACGCAGGTGTACACCTACCCAGAGTGCTTGCTATGTTTTTTACCCTGTGTTTAGGCCACTCCCATCTGCCCGAAAATCTAATGCGTACTATAGTTGTACCAATCATCAAAAATAAAACTGGTGATACATCGGATGTAAACAACTCTATACCGATCTCACTAGCCACAGTGGTCGCCAAAGTGCTGGACAGTCTGCTTGGTCAGCACCTGGATAAACACGTCTCGCTAAACGACGCGCAATTCGGTTTCAGGCCAGGGCTTTCCACCGAGAGTGCTATCCTGTGTCTCAAGCAGACTGTACAGTATTACACGAGTAGAAAGACCCCAGTCTATGCATGCTACCTCGATTTATCAAAAGCGTTCGATCTTGTATCGTACGATATTCTATGGGGTAAAAACTAGTCTATCTAGGGAAATTGTGCTATTATTTATGCATTGGTATAACAACCAAAAGAATTTTGTAAGATGGGCAGGCTCCACCTCCACCTATAGGCTCAGGATATCTGCAAGCTAGTGACCGGTAACTATGTGTTGAAGTCTTGATGGGGAAGGGTTTCTTGTTGATGAAAATAATAACAGCAGTTTGATAAGTCTTCAGGAGATGACTTGCGTAACTCGTCAGGAACAGAATGACGATAAGGTGGTACCATGCCGATGGCTACGAAACTATGTTTTTGCTTGCGCGCTTAGGTACCTCGAAACTTTACCTTATCGAGAGCCGCATATCGTCTCCTGATTTAAACTTTAATATAAAATATAATTATGACATGTTATACATTGCCAGAATCGTCATTAAATTACCCAGCGATTGAGATACCTGTAACATTATTTACTGAAAAGATTTTACAGTGTAAACAAAACAGTCAAAAAATATTTTCCAAGCTAATTTACTCGAAAACCAATGAAGCTATTTTAATGAACAAAACAGGTATCTCAAGCTGGTCTAATGACCTGAAACACTATGTAAGTTACAAGATAACTGCTATGTTTTTCAGGGCGTGACACGCCCTGAAAACCTAAATCGATACAACATTAAAAAAAAAAACAGCAAACTAACGTTCCCGACCCCTATAAACCCAATCAAGTAGGCTTTTCAGGAAGACTAGACCTCTAATAGTACGTCCAGGGCTAGGTCTTGATCTAGGGTACCTGGACGCACCAACAAAACCTATAAGTTACGGCTATGTAGCCCAATTAATTGGAGTTTATAAGGGTTGTACTTACGACTATAAAACACTATTAATATTTAAAGTCAAATTATTTAAAAAAACAAAAACATAACGCTGTTTGGTGACGCATCGTCGCGAACACATTTCTTACCACTGTGTATACGAATATGTTTTGAGAAATTACCCTTTTCACTAAAACTAGCTGACGAGAATCACTCAATCTTTCGCCAGTGTGTACAAGAATATGTTTTGTTAAATTACACTTGATTAAAACTACGCTGACATACATCACACTTATACGGTTTTTGACCAGTGTGTATACGAACATGTTTTTTTAAACTGCCCTTAAGACCAAAGCAACGCTGACATACATCACACTGATAAGGTTTTTCACCAGTATGTATACGAAAATGTTTTGTTAAATTAGACTTGTCACTAAAACTATGTTGACATACATCACACTTATACGGTTTTTGACCAGTGTGTATAAGAATATCTTTTTTTAAACTGGCCTTATGACTAAAGCAACGCTGACATACATCACACTTATACGGTTTTTATCAGTGTGTATACCTACGAATAAGTAATAAGTCAGGAAGTGTAATTCAGAACAAATTTCACACAAAAAGTGGCCCTACTTCAAACCAAAACGACGTATGATTCAAAATACCAATCACTTCCGAGGTTACAAATACACATACTTGGTGATTGGTTTAAATTCAGAACGAAAGCAGGCATTGGTTCATGCGTGTGCTGCAATGTTTGCTATGACAGCTGAGTCATAGCGGCGTGGACGATGTTATGCAGTAAGTGGACCAAGTCAAAAATAAAACAATTATTGTTATTGTACAATGTTTTGTTATTAAGTACCTATATATTTTTGATTTTTTTTTTTGGGTTACTTTTTACAATTAATTGAACTCTATGTCCCACGAAACATGATTAATTTATTAAGTTTTTGTCTAGAAGGCATTAAAAGAGAATCTTTCTTCGCATGGTAGTGAAGACGGATTCTGAGAAATTCCATGATTATACATTTTATAAAAAAAAAATGTAATGTTTTTCATCATTTAATGCAGTACAGTTAAAAAAAAAAAAACAATTTTTCTTCAATTGGGATAAAAAATATTCTTCACCTTTTATTTCTGCGTTCTAGATTTCTGATCTGTGAAGTAGTTTTACTGCCAAAATAGTTTTTTTTTTAATAGTTTTTGCTTAAACATGTGTGTTTTAGGTGTATTCAGAGCTGATTTAATATCTGGTGATGGTAAATATACCAAATAATAATAATAATAAAAAAAAAATAATAATAATAGAAAAATATAAAAATAATGTTATATTTTTCTTGATTCTTCAACACCGTCATTATATTCAGTGTTGATATTATTCTCCTGAAAATAACATTGAAGATCAGTTTCAAATCTATGAAAGACTGTCTCTATTTGAAATAGATACGTATACGACACGATACACAGCACGGATACGTACAGCTAAAACAAACATATCGACCCTAAAGAATCAAGTGCAAAACATAATAGTCAAACCTTACCAATTTACGTTTTTGTGCCTTAAGCGCTTGAGGGTCTGCAGTTTTATTGAGCAACTCAGGTAAATTACACACTTCAAAATTTGCAGACTAGCCCGAAAAATTAAACGTGCTTTACTACGACCAAACAATGAACTGATTTTTTTTAATGCTATAGTTATTTCCACAAGTCGAAAACGCCGAACCTACATTACAAACCGATCGTTCATTATTTTTACTTTTTAACCGACTTCAAAAAGGAGGAGGTTCTCAATTCGTCGGAACCTTCCTCGATTACTCGAAGATGGCTGGACCGATTTGGATTTTTTTTGTTTTGTTAGAGAGTGTATACATCACAGTTGGTCCCATATAAAATTGATTAACTTTGCTTAGGTAGTTTTTGAGTTAGCTTAATAATACGTATTTTTTCCCCACTTTTATATGGATGATGTTCTAGTTTGTTTTGCAGGTAGTGGTATTAGAATTTGTGTGGGGTAGGTACACAACTAAAAAGTGAAAAATAAAAACGTTTTTACAAAAAAATACAACCGACTTCCAAAAACAACACTACAAAGTGAAAAATAACTTTAATTTCGGAAGTCGGTGGCAAAAAACGAAAATACATTTAACTAGACACCGACTTCCGAAATTAAAGTTATTTTTCACTTTGTAGTGTTGTTTTTGGAAGTCGGTTGTATTTTTTTGTAAAAAAGTTTTTTTAATTTTCTGTAATATCTCATAGAGATGTTCATGTTTCGGGGCTAAAAAAACAGCTTAATTTCAGATTTGATATAATAATATAATTATTAAACAGTAGATACTGGTATAAACTGGTACTGCAGTTTTGTGTAACATGGTATCATTTTCCTATTAATGATTTATAAAAATCTTTTTCATCGAAATGAACGGAGCATAGGTTTTCACAGGCATCCAGTCATACTATTGACTTTCTAGCATAACTGCAGCTATCCACTTATTTTGCCGAATTGGATCGGCAGGGAAACTAAAAGAAAACAAATAAGCAAAATACATTACTGTTTCAAAAATGTCTAAATTTTATCGATTTACATTTCAATATTTCATCAAGAACGAAAAAATACCTTCTAAATTAGGTCAAAAATTGACTGATTCTATTTTGCATAGTATTGACCATCCCGGTTTGACAACGTGTTTGAACATTTTTGAATATAATTATAATTTTGCTACTACTTACTAGTGAAAAGTGATCCCTGGACATTTTAATCTTGTATGGCTCCTGCACCACTTCACAACACATGCTGGCATGATGATTCATAGCTGTTCACAATGATAAAAACGAAAACGTACGCGAAGATTTGACGTGTGCTCGCTAGCAAGAAAAAATGTCTGACTGATGACGCGCTGGCCACGACTTTTAAGCCCCGCCTACTTGGACACGACTTTCTTTGGGTCATTTTGTTAGCGCAGTTACATTTCCTGACTTATTACTTATTCGTAGGTGTCTACGAATATGTTTTATGAAAGTGCTCCTATCAGTAAAGCAACGCTGACATACATCACACTTATACGGTTTTTGACCAGCGTGTAAAAGAATATATCGCGTTAAACTGCTCTTTCGAGTAAAACTAAGCTGACATACATCACACTTATACGGTTTTTGACCAGCGTGTATACGAATATGTTTTTTTAAACTGCCCTTATCACTAAAGCAACGCTGACATACATCACACTTATACGGTTTTTGACCAGTGTGTAAAGGAAAATGTCGTGTTAAATTACGCTTTTCAGTAAAACTACGCTGACATACATCACACTTATACGATTATTGACCAGCGTGTATACGAATATGTTTTTTTAAACTGCCCTTATCACTAAAGCAACGCTGACATACATCACATTTATACGGTTTTTGACCAGTGTGTACAAGAATATGTCGCGTTAAACTGCTCTTTCGAGTAAAACTAAGCTGACATACATCACACTTATACGGTTTTTGACCAGCGTGTATACGAATATGTGTTTTTAAACTGCCCTTATCACTAAAGCAACGCTGACATACATCACACTTATACGGTTTTTGACCAGTGTGTAAAGGAAAATGTCGTGTTAAATTACGCTTTTCAGTAAAACTACGCTGACATACATCACACTTATAAGGTTTTTCGCCAGTGTGTATACGAATATGTTGTGTTAAACCACTCTTGTCAGTAAAGCAACGCTGACATACATCACACTTATACGGTTTTTGACCAGCGTGTATACGAATATGTCGTGTTAAATTGCTCTTTTGAGTAAAACTACGCTGACATACATCACACTTATACGGTTTTTGACCAGCGTGTATACGAATATGTGTTTTTAAATTGCCCTTATCACTAAAGCAACGCTGACATACATCACATTTATACCGTTTTTGACCAGTGTGTAAAAGAATATGTCGTATTAAACTACACTTTTCAGTAAAACTACGCTGACATACATCACACTTATAAGGTTTTTCGCCAGTGTGTATACGAATATGTTGTGTTAAACGACCTTTGTTACTAAAACTACGTTGACATATATCACATTTGGGTTTTCCACCACTTTGTGTACCAATATGTTGTATAATTTGTTTTACTCGATTAAAATTACGCTGATCACATTTGTAAGACTCTTTTAAATAAGTGTCAGGTTTGGACGTACGTTTTTGAGTTGTCCGGATAACTTTAGAGTCAGATTTTTCCTTTTTCGATTGCTGGGCTGTTATTGCATCTTCTAGTTTAATACTTCGAGTGTCTAGCTTTTGTTTCTTCGCAACTGTCGTCCCTGTGATAATAAATCTGGTAAGTACAATGTTGGAAGAAGGTTGAAGCTCTCAAACTCAAACTCAAACTCAAAGCATTTATTTCAAATAAACCAATTACAGGCACTTTTGAATTGTCAATGGGTCGGTCAGTCAGAAAGATGAAGCTAGTTGCCCATTCCAAAGCGTAGTAGATCCCTATGGAGAAGAACGGGCAAGAAACTCCACGGACACTCTTTTAAATCATAATATTTTTACAAAATATTGGTTACATCGTTCAAGTTGAAAATATACATGTGAGAACAATGTAGAAAGACGTGCACGTTAAAAAGCGTCCGTAATAAAAAGATAATAACTAAAACAACTAAATTAAATATTAAAATTAAAAATAAGCCATGGCAGCTAAGAGACGACCAGTCCCAACTGACGGCGCCCGTTCACGAACATGACGCATGGATCAGCACCATTTAGCTCAACCATTTTGAAGGGAACTCTATTGAATGATTCAAACTAGGACTAAAAAGAAGAAATTCCTGGAGACATTGAACCCTCCGTATCAATAAGTTCTAAAAGCAAATGGTCCTAATAGTAAAACGACCTATAATCAAAGCAACACTTTAGCATAACGTCCTATTAGCAATCGTCCTACACTATTAGCAGAACGTCCTATTTGTAACGTACAGAAATGCTGAACAATCACTATCGGTTTTTATCGTCATGCCTCACTATAGCACTTGTTTGCTTTTATTTTTCTTTATATTTAGGAAAAATAAAGAAAAATAAGGCACTGCCACTTGCTGTGCTCGCGCAAGTTTAGTAATAAGTTTGTTTTTAATCTCGGCAAAGAGATATGCGTCTTTACTATAATATTTCCGACCGCAGTTTTGAGCTATATTTCCTTCCCTCCCAATTCCCATACAACAGAACGAGAGGGATATATATCACACGCGCCGAATCAGAGACATCTCCGCTGCAGCGATAGCCAATCGCCGCACACATCCATTGTGACTTGAGAGAAATTATTGCAATGTCGAACCGCAGTTTTACCGCAACCGCACCGCAAAGCACCGCGCCGCAAATTAATCCGCTACATTATCAAAAACTCTGAAACTTTTTTTATATAAGTGTTGGCCGACACAAGTGTACCGATGAAAGTCCTCGTGTAAAAGTGCACCACAGTGAAAGGAAGAAAATCAGTAAAACGAGGGACGTCAGATATGGCTGTCCTTGAGTTAACGCGTGTCATCCAGAAGGTTCTCAAGTAAGTCCATCCATCCCTATTTTCTTACTCACAACCTCATGTTTCCTTTTGCTCAATTCTGTGTGTCGTCTAACATTCCACTCCGCGAATGGTCCTTCGAAAGCCGCTTCAACTTATACTTACACCATTAGTCTGGTTCCAATCGAGCCGGATTCAAAGAATCAACGATCATATATAGGTCTCATTCCTAGGATTTAGGTCAAAATACCTAAAATACAAAGTTCGTAAACCGCCATATTGAACGCTTACTTACGTTCGTACATTCCCGCTAGATACAGTAGGTATTCAGTGAGAATTACTCTACCAACTTGATATTTCGCCTGTTGCATTGAAATAGCATAGGTAAATATTCTAACCGCTAATTATCGTGAGTTAGTTCGGCTAACTTACCTACAACTTATATTCAACCGCATTCCTTGATACACCCGCTAAGAAAAAAAATATTATTCTAAGTCCCGCTTAGAATAACCCGCTTTAACTAATATTTTTAACCGACTTCAAAAAGGAGGAGGTTCTCAATTCGTCGGAACCTTTTTTTTTTTTTATGTATGTTCCCCGATTACTCGTTGCTGGCTGGACCGATTTGGATTTTTTTTTTTTGTTCGAAAGTGTATACATCACAGTTGGTCCCATATAAAATTGATTAAAACTTTGCTTAGGTAGTTTTTGAGTTAGCTTCAATAATACGTATTTTTTCCCACTTTTATATGGATGATGTTCTAGTTTGTTTTGCAGGTAGTGGTATTAGAATTTGTGTGGGGTAGGTACACAACTAAAAAGTGAAAAATAAAAACTTTTTTACAAAAAAATACAACCGACTTCCAAAAACAACACTACAAAGTGAAAAATAACTTTAATTTCGGAAGTCGGTGGCGAAAAACGAAAATACATTTAACTAGACACCGACTTCCGAAATTAAAGTTATTTTTCACTTTGTAGTGTTGTTTTTGGAAGTCGGTTGTATTTTTTTGTAAAAAAGTTTTTTGTACGTTATATTTTCTAGAGCTATTCCAACATGGAAGTTCTTAAAATTAAAGTTAAATTACTTCAAGCTAAAAACCAAGTAATTTATGAACGTTTATCGTCATTATATGATGCTTCTAAGAAAATAAATACGACTGGTATCGCTTCGTTCGTTGGAAACATTCATGGCGGACACGGAGATACTCTCAGTCACTCGTCAAGAATTTAGTACCAATTTAGATAAAATAAATACATATTCTTTACAATTAAATCCTAATCATAAAATCGATTATAACAGTCTAGCATCTTACGATGGAGTATACGAGGGTCATTCAATAAATACTTAGCCTACAAAAAGTAAACGAAAATTTTGGAAAAGTGGCAATTTATTTTTCAACATAGTCTCCTTTTAGTTCGATACACTTAGCCCAGCTATGCTCCAACTTTTTTAACCCGTCCGAAAAATAGTTTTTGTCAAACTCTGCAAAATAGGCCTCCGTGGCGGCGATGACCTCCTCATTCGATCCATATCTATTCCCGGCGAGTGATTTTTTCAGATTAGGAAACAGAAAGAAGTCACAAGGGGCCAAATCTGGAGAATACGGTGGATGGGGCAGCAATTCGTAGCGTAATTCGACCAATTTGGCCATGGCAACGGCAGACGTGTGAACCGGTGCGTTGTCGTGGTGAAACAGCACTTTTTTCTTCGCCAGATGGGGTCGTTTTTTCTTTAATTCGGCGTCGAATCGGCCCAATAAATCGGCATAGTAAAGCCCTGTAATTGTTTTACCCTTCTCGAGGTAATCGATGTAGATCACACCTTGTGAATCCCAGAAAACGGTGGCCATAACTTTTCCGGCCGATTTTACAGTTTTCGCCTTCTTTGGAGCACGTTCCCCGGTCTGGATCCATTGTTTTGATTGCTCCTTGGTCTCTGGTGTGTACCAGTGGATCCAGGTTTCATCGACGGTCACAAAACGACGCAAAAACTCCGCTGGATTCCGCTTAAACAGCGCCAAACACGTCTCCGATGTGGTCTCACGGTTGCGCTTGATTTCTGGTGTGAGTAAACGCGGCACCCATCGCGCCGACAGCTTTCTCATGCCGAGTTCCTCGTGAAGAATATGATGCACTGTTCCTTCTGAAATACCTACAGTCTCAGCTAGCTCCCGAACCTTCAATCGGCGATCTGCCAATACGAGATCATGGATTTTTTTAATGTTTTCCTCCGTAGCAGCTGTTTTCGGTGCACCTGGACGTGGTTCATCAAAAACCGACGTACGGCCACGTGCAAACTCGTTGAACCAATTCTTGACGGTGGCCATCGATGGAGAAGAGTCACCGTACACAGCATCCAAGCGCTCTTTGATTTCGATGCGCGTTTTCCCTTCCAAAAATAGGAATCGAATCACCGAACGATATTGCTCTTTTTCCATTTTTGTAAAACCGATCGACACGTTCGCTTCCATAAGTTGTCAAATTAAAACAAATGAAGGGATTGGAATGAAAATTTGAAAAAAGAATTAAAAAAGAATGTGCTACACTGTGGTAAAACTCTTTTGAAACTACAGCGCCCTCTGGCGATGAGGCTAGGTACTTATTGAATGCACCTCGTATCAAGATAAACGAGCACTAGGCTCACATTACATGTCTAACATATTAAATATTAAACCCGCAAATAACAATTCCGCATCTTTAAATTAGACCCCGCAATCGCACATTTATTTGAAATGCATAAGAGAGATGAGGAAATTCCTACTTATACGGATTTCGTTGAATTTATAAAATCGCAAGTTAAAATATTGGATCGAACTATTTCCTCTCGAACCGCGTTAGTGAGTAACAACCCCAATAAAAATAATTCTTCTCGTAGTCAGTCACGTGATGGTACAGTACATACTTTTGTAGCTGTTGATAATAATCAAACTTGTTTGTGTTGCAATAAAATTGATCATTGTAAACTTTACACTTGCCCAACCTTTCAATCACTCTCAGCCAATTCGCGTTTGGATTTTATTAAAAACAAACGTGGATGTGTAAATTGCCTTAGTGTATCGCACACTGCTTCACAGTGTAAATCTACGAGTATACATACTTGTAGGACGTGTAACAAAAGACATCATTCTCTTTTACATCTAGAACACAGTTCGCAGCCGCCTGAATCTGTCTCGACTGACGCTGCCACTAGCTCCGCGAATTCGCAACAGGGGCCCAATTCTGTAACTTGCCACGAAGCAACACGCCATTGACACTCTATCGACACACTACAAACATTGTTTCGCCACTGTTGCAAATTTGGTATTCTGTAAAAACTTCAGTGGCGTTTCAGTGGTGTCTCAGTAGTGTGTCGGTGGTGTGTCGATAGAGTGAAACATCATATTTCACTAAAAACGTGCATTTTTTGTTAAAAAATAAGATTTTTATCACGACATTTGTCTGACTGTCACAAGTCTGCCTTTCTGAAAAAAAAAAACCAACAACTGTCAAATGCATCGGCCAAACCAAACTATAGGTATATTTATTATTGATTTGGTTCAATGCATCGGTGACTTGTTTCACAGCTCTTGACACAGTTGTTTGTGAAACATTATGCAATACGCTTTGGCCAACCAGTGTTTGGTATGATCCTGTGGCGTAAAAGCTCAGCGCAATAAGTATCTGAAATGTTTAAATTTTTTTTATATGAATTTTATGGAACAACTTCGGCAATTCATAATTGTGCTGATATAATTTTATCATTTACATAATTATTCACATCAGTTTTAAAAGTTGGGTCGGAGTGTCAAGTTAGGTACCTTCACATACAAACCTTTAATTCAGCAGAGATTCCATTCTGCCGTCGCCGTCTCTGGAGAAAGGGAATGAGCTCGCCAATTAACTCCCTTGCTTGCTCCTTACCAAGCCGAAACGTTTTGACGAAATCCGCCTCGGGAAGATCACGAAAGGCATTCACTTGCAGCCTCATTAGTGCGTGAGATTTGCGGCGCTGGCGCAAAAGCAAACGTCGGCGGTCGGCACTATTAGCCAATGCTAAAATACGCCACCGCAAAGAAGGTACACAAGGCCTCATTGTGCCGAAACGGAAAAACTACGTCCACTTGCAGCACTTGACGTGACACACACACGGGTACTTTATTTTAAATTGACAAAAAATAAACAAATTGAAGTAAGTACATAAAGAAACACACACACACACAAAACAAACAATTTAATATAAGTACATAAAACAAAAAGTATAATATTAAATCACGTAAGTATATTAAACACGTATTACTACTTAATGAACCACTATTGGGAAAGAGGTGTCGTTGTTCAGTGGCTTCACAATGGCGGTTTGATGGGCATAACACTATTCAAACACGATAGACTGAACTGTCAAATACACTTAAAATAATTACAGACTACCCTTATCTTTGGCCATCACGATGCCATTGACACATTATAGTGGACCAGACTACCAATATTACAATAGTCTTACTATGGCGTTTCAATGGCACTACAGTGGCAAGTCAATGACCATAGATAATTTGTGGAATACCAAATGTCAAAAACTATTCTATTGAGACACTACTGACACACAACCGACACACTATTGACAAGTTGGTTACTTTACAGACTTGGGCCCCAGGTGGCGCTGTGTGCGTGCTCTCGTGTCGGTACAAACACCGCGTACTACGGTACTTCTGTCAACTGCGCAAGTCTATGTCGATAACAAATATAACAAATACGTTTCTGTGAGATGTTTCATAGATAACGCTTCACAAAATAATATAATTACTTCCGCTTGTTGTAAAAAACTACAATTAAACATTATACCGCTTTCAAACTCGGTTATAAAGGGTGTCGGAACCTCTTCGCGGCCTATCATAGGTTACGTTGAGACAACAGTTACTGCTAAAAATAAAACTAATTCTTTTAAAATTATCGCTCTTGTGGTCGATTGTATCACGGATAAATTACCATCTCACTTTGTTGACACTTCTGCTGTGCAACATTTGTTTGATTTACCGCTCGCTGACCCACTGTGGCACGTACCTGGTGAGGTTGAATTGCTTCTAGGGGCAAAGCTGTTCCCGTATTCAGGGTGTCCCGTAATTAATGGATAACCTCTTACGGGGTCATTGTACTCATCATTATGAACAACTTTTACTATGGGACCAAACCTGAAATCACGAAAAAAAAATCAGCAGTTCCCTACATTTTGACGAGTTATGCGAAAATAAATGTAGGGAACAGTTGATTTTTTTTTCGCTATTTCATGTTTGGTCCTATAGTAAAAGATGTTCATAATGATGAGTACAATGACTCCTTAACAGGTTATCTATTAATTACGGGACACCCTGTTTATTACTTCACAATAAAATTATCTCACCTACCGCTCCGTCCGCTATTGAAACCGTGTTCGGTTACATTCTTACGTACCTCACGTACCCGCTTGTTTATCTAATGATAATTATAGTCCCGCTGAATTAAATACCGCTTCATATTTTTCTACCGCGCTGAATATAGATAATGCTCATTGTTTTCTATCTTTAGACGAATCGTTACATAAATTTTGGAATATCGAAGAAATACCTTCAAAACCTTTTATGAGCCCTGCTGAACTGGAGTGTGAACAGCTGTACGCTTCTACTGTGTCACGTGACTCCAGTGGTAGGCATTGCACCGCGTTACCATTCTGCAAAAATCCAGATTCACTTGGAAATTCTTATGCAGTCGCTTATCGACGTCTTATTCATTTGGAAAAACTAAGCTTCGCGACCCTGTTTTGCGCGCTAGTTATAATGAAATAATCCAAGAGTATATCGATCAAAATGATTTAACTGAAACTACACCTAGTTCTGTTGATCAGACTGTAGGTTATTACATACCGCATCACCCTATTATTAGGAATGATAAACAAACACCACTAAAGTTCGCATCGTTCTTGACGCAAGCGCTAAGTCTCATAATGGCGTGTCAATGAATGACTTGTTACACACAGGGCCGAATTTACAGGCTGACATATTTTTATTACTTTTAAAATTCCGCTTGTTCCCTATTGCGGTTACAGCTGACATAAAACAGATGTATCTTCGAATAGCTGTTATTGATGAGCATCGAAAATACCAAAAAATATTGTTTCGTTTTAATACCGCTGAACCTATTCGCGAATTTCAATTCAATCGAGTTGCTTTTGGTCTCAAGCCCAGTCCCTTTCTAGCCATGCGCACTATGCGCCAGCTATCAGAAGATGAAAAACACCGCTTCCCGCGCGCATCCATTGCTGCTTCTCATGAGCTATACATGGATGACTTGGCTAATTCGACCCCGTCTCTGGAAGAAGCCAAGATTCTTTCCGCTGAACTTATCGCCTTATTTAAGGCTGGGGGTTTTGACCTTACTAAGTGGGCAAGTAATTCTTTGGAACTACTAGATTCCCTCCCACATTCCAACCGCTCTTCTATCAATTTCTCTGAGGATAATTTAAAGATTCTTGGACTCAAATGGATTCCTTGCGAGGACTGTTTCACCTTTACTACATCTAATTTGGATAATAGTTGTACTAAACGCTCCATACTCTCCGCTATTGCCCGTCTGTGGGATGTTCCCGGTCTTGTGGCTCCTGTAGTTTTATTCGCAAAATTACTCATAAAGGAATTATGGAAATTAAATACAGATGGGGATGAAACTCCACCCGATTCTATTGTACTTCTCTTTAAAAAATTTAAAGAGCAATTACCTTTACTTTCTTTTTAAAATTACCTCGTCATGTAGCCGTTACTATGGGTTGCGTGACAAATATAGTGGGTTTTGCTGATGCCAGCTTGAATGCATATGGCTGCGTCATATACTTACATGTGACTGATTCAAATGGTAACACACACGTAAATTTGGTGTATGCTAAATCCAAAGTTGCACCTGTTAAGGTCATATCTCTAGCTCGTCTAGAGCTCTGTGCCGCTGTTCTTTTGTCTAAATTAACTAAATTAGTTTATGACACTTACCGCTCTCGTACCGCTATTAATGATATATTTGCCTTTTCCGATTCTACAATTACGCTTTCATGGATTAATTCCTCACCGCACAAATGGAACATTTTTGTTAGTAACCGCGTCGCTAAATGTCAAGAAAATCTTGATCCTAAGCATTTTTATCATATTAACGGAAAGGAAAATCCTAGTGACTGTCTGTCTCGAGGTCTTCTCCCTGAACAGTTATTAAACCACGATTTATGGTGGCATGGCCCTAAGGGGCTTCTGCGCCCAAATACAGAGTGGCCTATCACTCCTTTTGTTTCCTCGTGCAACGAACAATTGCCTGAATTTAATAATAAAACTCTAACATTGGTATCTACCGTATCCGAACTTAATTTAATAATAGGTCTTTACCTATGAAATTGCCGTTTTGTATGAAAAAATTTAAACGAATTTTTTCATGCATTTTTTATTTGTATTAATCGAAGTAATCACCCATGCAATCAATGCATCTTTGCCAACGCAGTGGCAGTTTATTGATGCCCTTCTTAAAGAAATCAGCTGGACGGGAGGCAACAAATTCTTCAAAGGCCTTTTTTACTGCCTCTCGGGTATTGAATTTTTTTCCCGCCAAGAAGTTATCCAAATTCTGGAAAATGTAGTAGTCTGTAGGCGCAAGGTCTGGTGAGTAGGGCGGATGACGGAGAGCTTCCAACCCCAGTTCTTGCAACTTGGAGACCGTCTGCTGTGCAGTATGAGGTCGCGCGTTGTCGTGCAGGAGCAGCGGAGACGAGCGATTGACCAATGCTGGTTGGAGATGTGCCAGCTTCTCCATCATTGTGTTCAGTTCTTCACAGTACACATCTGAAGTAATGCTCACCCCGTTTGGTAAGATGCTGTGATGAATCACACCGGCGCTAGACCACTAAACAGTGACCATCACTTTTCTAGGGGTAAGTTTTCGTTTAGGGCATTGTTTAGGTGCTGAACCAGGATCCAACCAACTTGCTGAGCGCTTGCGGTTATCAAACAGAATCCATTTTTCATCGCAGGTAACAATGCGGTTCAAAATTCCTTCATTTGTGTGTCTGTTGAGCAGTGCAAGGCACGTCTCGACGCGTACTTCGCGCTGGCGATCATTGAGTTCGTGGGGCACCCATTTGTCAAGCTTTTTTACCTTGCCAATTTGACGCAAATGGACCAATATTGTTTTGACGCTAACGTCGAAAGCTGCTGCTAATTCAGCCGTAGATTGTGTATCATCAGCTTCCACAATCGCCTTTAATTCGTCATTGTAGTTGTTGTAGGGAGGGCTTTACGAGACGTGAGACTAAGCGGACGTGTTTTTTGTATTGATTATTATGTAATAAACAATTACGACAAATAATTATAATTATTTGCGCCGTCAGTATAAAAGTAAAGTGTGTCACGTGTGACTTGTAAGTTTTTACTGACTTTCATTTGCAAGATGATCTAAATAATTTTTACAAACAATAAATAGTGTTTCTGGTGGAATGTCGAACCCAGGATCGAGCCCGTTTGGTCGTAGCCAAATACTACGGCGAACTCCGCCACCAACGCCTACCGAACCATTACCCCCGGGCGACCCCAATCCACCAGCACCAGCGGAGACAGTTTTGCCGAATGAAGTCATCAGTACGCCGGAGATCCAGAAATGGATAGGATCTATAGATGCCATTCTGAACGAAGTTTGCACTGTTGTCGCTGAAGGGAAAATGAACTCGGACCAGAAGCTTCGTGTCTCCACTCTTTGCCGGAAGGTCTCAAGTGGGACTTCTCAGATGGCCGTATTATACCAATCATTGAAGTCGAAAATGATCCAGGCCCATACCACAATCCAGCACTTACAGGTTCATCAGAACGTTGTGGACTCTATCCAGCAGTTTTCAAAGAGGTTGTAGAGAATAAGTTGAATGCCTCGGAAAATACTTCTTATGCTAGCATGGTGAAGAAAGGTTCCGATAACTTCGTCCGTCCTGCAAATTTGAGATCAGTCGCCATCTATCCCAGCGATAAGACCCAAACAAGTGACGACACCAAGTCACTTGTACAAAAGATAATCTCCCCCGAACAACTTAAGCTTCATGTCCGTGGCCTGAGAGAAAAGTCAAAAATGGGGGCGTTCTGATTAGCACGGAAAATAAAGGCGATATTGACAAATTGAAAAATTCCGGAAAATTATTATCATCGGGCCTTACAATAGAAGAACCTTCTAAGCGCCGCCCTAGAGTCGCTGTCATTGGTGTACCCGTTGCCCTTACCGAGAGGGAGGTATTCGACTGTATTTACGAGCAAAACTTTTCAGTCCAGTTTCCGAGTATAACTCGTGAGTCCTTCCTTAAGAGCATCAAATTAAGCCATAAATCGGGTAAGAAAGGCCTTCCTACCTGTAACTACATCTTGGAATTACCCGCTAGCATAAGGAAAATTATGATAAACCAAAGCCGAATTTTTATTGATTGGACATCATGCCCTGTGAGGGATTTCACTATAGTCACCAGGTGCTTCAATTGCCAGCAATTTGGGCACGCAGCCAAGTTTTGCCGAGAAACTAGTCCTACTTGTAACCACTGTGGAGAGACTGGACACTCCTTCAAGGAATGCAGCAGCAAATCTTCTCCCTCTCAATGTGCGACGTGCAAACGGTTTAAGAGAAAATGTGACCATTCAACTGGCGATGCAGATTGCCCGGCGCGCAAATACGCAGAGGTCAACTACATTAACTCAATAGATTATGAAGGCGCCTAAGAGCGCCCCCGAATACTTTTATTTAGTAAGCACATAAACAGGTAGTTTATCCTCTATTTATATTTCCACTTAGTTTGTAACTATCATGACAAATCAGCTAATTTATGATCTAGATAGTTTTTCTGTGTCTGAATCTAAAGTTTGTAATGTAGGGGACTGTAAACACCTTCTTCCTTCTGTGGACAAAACGTTAACCCTACTCACACAGAATATTCGCAGCATAAATCGAAACATGAACGGTTTCGAAGTGTTATTACAGAGTCTTGACATAAGCTGTGATATTATCGTCCTAACAGAATGTTGGTTGTCAAAGCAGACAGTAAACTTACCACCTCTTGACGGTTATTGTTCATACAAAACAGACAAAAACATAAACCAAAACAAAGAAAGAAAAGAAAGAAAAATCGTTTATTTTGCACAAATAAAACAAAAAGTATTAATAAAATTTATTTTATTATTATTAATAATAAAACAAACAAAACGATGGATTAGTAGTTTATATCAAAAATAATTTACGAACAATTAAAGAAGAACCAGTATCCCAAGATAGTAATTGCTTAATAATTAAAGTTAGTCCCGATACTGTAGTCATGGCTATTTATAGGCCTCCTTCTTTAAATATGGACAGATTTTTAGACTCTCTTGACACAAACTTAAAAAACATAACATCTTTTAAAAACATAATACTTTTGGGCGATATTAACATTAACATTGCTTCCGGGAAAACCGACACCCATGTTCATAATTATCTGAATATTTGCTCATTTCATGGACTATTACCAGCTCACTATCACCCCACGCATCAGAGCGGCTCATGTTTAGATCATATCATTCTAAAATCAAAAAATCCATCCAAAACATTGGTTACTAATTCTTCGCTTACAGATCATCAAGCTATTTTATTATCATTGCAAATAAGTTCACCAAGAAAAAACTGCATGCGTAGCTTCACTAAAGTCAATATGACAAACCTTGAAAATGACATACGCGATATTAATTTTGACCCTGTTTATAATTCAAACGATGCAAATATTTCTTTAAAGTATTTCATAGATTCGCTACAATATGCAATAAGGAAAAACACTTTTATTAATACAATTCCAAGAAAGTACAGTTGTATTAAACCCTGGATTACACCCGGTCTCGTTCGTTGTATAAGACATAGAGACAAACTTCACCTAAAATTGAAACTCGCACCTGACAACGAAGTACTTTCTGTTACATATAAAAGATATCGAAACTTTTGTAATAATCTTTAAAAAAAAACTAAAAAATCAGTATGATAAAAATGAATTACAAAAGGCGGGAAAAAATAGTAAACTTGTCTGGAAATTTATAAAAACTAATACATTTAGATCGAAAAACCCCGAACCTCCGCTAGATTTACTATCAACAGAGATAAACCCATCCGAAGCAATAAATAAAGTAAACTATTATTTTGCTAACGTTGGTAAAACCTTGGCTGAAAAATCTTTAAATTTTAGTAATTTTACCCCTCAAAACCCAAGTACGACATCCTTTAAACTAAATTATTTTGTTTTATTAGATACTGACGTTAACGAAGTAGTAAAAATAAATGGGTTAAAAGTTGTTTGTGCTACTGGGTGGGATGACATACCTAATAATATACTTATAAGATTTAAATACCTACTTGCCCCTCCACTAACACACATTTTTCAGCTTTGTTTATCCAAAGGAATATTTCCTAATTTGCTTAAAAAAGATGTGGTCACACCTGTATTCAAGTCTGGAAACAAAAACTGTATGAATAACTACAGACCCATTTCAGTTTTAACAGGCCTCTCAAAAATTTTAGAAAAAATAATTAACAGTAGATTGATAAAATATCTGGAAGGTAACAGACTGCTTTCAGATAATCAATTTGGTTTTAGGCCCAAAAGATCAACTAGCCAAGCAGTACACAAATTAACTAATTATATTACTACCAATTTGGATAATGGTGTGCACTCAATGGGGATTTTTCTAGACCTTGCCAAGGCCTTCGACACTATTTCTTGTACTTTACTTTTGAACAAGCTAGAAACACTTGGGATAAGAGGCGCACAGCTTCTACTATTTTCAGATTATCTCGGCGATCGTCATCAATGTGTAAAAATAGGTCAGTATACAAGTTCTGAACTTAAAAATAGTTGTTTTGGAATTCCACAAGGCAGCATTTTAGGCCCAACGTTATTTTTAATCTATATAAATGAACTGTGTAGCCTACCACTCCATAATGGTATCATAATGTCATATGCGGATGACACCGCTCTATTGTTCTCAGGCAAATCAAGAGTTGAGGTTTATGAAAATGCTCAGAATGGTTTTAACATTGTGTCTGATTGGCTCCATAATAATCTCCTAACATTAAATGCAGATAAAACCAAATACATTTTATTTACAATGAGAAATACTAACATACCGCTTACTAATCTAAACATTTACGCACATAATTGTAGCAAGTACGCTAACACTGCATGTTCTTGCCCTACTTTAGTGAAAGCTGACCATTTGAAATATCTAGGTGTCACTATTGATTCCAATTTAAATTTCCGTAAACATATCGATTTACTATGTGCTAGAGTGCGCAAATTAATATATGTATTTAAGAATTTACGGAACATAGCCGACTTTAAATTAATTAAGCAGGTTTATCTAGCTATGTGTCAATCCATTCTTACTTATTGCATAACTTCTTGGGGTGGTGCTGCAAAAACAATTTTACTCCCTCTAGAGCGCGCGCAAAGAGCAATTCTAAAACTTGCTACCTTTCGCCCTTTTAGATTTCCTACGCAGCAGCTCTACTAAGCATGTAATGTACTAACAGTATGACAATTATTCATTCAGAGCATAGCACTACACCAGCACACTGCACTTCCTTTTGACCCGGTACCTACCGACAAGAGAAGGAAGGACTTGGTTTGCATAAACCCTCTAACAAAACATGCGTTTGCCAACCGATTCTATGTATTTTTAGGACCTTTTCTGTATAATAGGCTCAACAAGGTGCTAAGCCTCTATAGGGTAAGCTATACAAAATGTAGTATTATGTTATCAGAATATTTAGCGATACTCAATTACACAGACACAGAAAAACTTCTAGAAATTTTGTCATGATGATAATTTTATTCCCTTGTCAGTGTGAGTTCACTTTTGTGTATTTACATAATTATGCTAGTTTTAGGTATTTATGTATCAAATATGCTTTTCTCATAGTTGTTAATAGATTATTATCGGTTTTACTTCAAATTTTAATGTCAAATGTAATTTAACTGTAAAGTGATGGCCTGAAACACAGGTTTGTTTAAACCTAGATCGGGCGGGTCGCTACCTATTGTTCTAACTCCGAACCATCATTACTTGCACCAGTAATAAACAAATATTTTAGCTTTAGTTTATTATTAGGAACTTTATTTGTATAGGAAAATTTTATTACTGTTTGGCTAAATGTACACTTTTTTGTAAACATTTTATTATTAAATATTTTTTTTTTTATTTTTATTTTATTTTATTGTCGACCAAAGTCTTCGGACGACCGCGAGGTTCATTTTTCAGGTCGAAATTTCCAGAACGGAAGCGAGCAAACCAATAACAAGTGGTGCGTTGGTTTGTAGTGTTAGCTCCGTAAACGTCGTTGATGTTGCGTTGCGTGCCGCTTGTGCCGCGTTGCTGCCACGACGGTACTCATATTCCATAATTACTCGAATTTTTAACGTATCCATGATGACGAAAAAGATTGAAATGCGATGAAAATGTAACACTAATCAATAAACAAATGACTACTTTTGGAAAAAAAAATCCATGTTTTTAAAATAAAATTAATTTGAAATTAGAATTCTTAGCCAAACAAAAATTATTTTGATTTGAAATGGCCAGTACTGCAGAACGGCAATTTCATAGGTAAAGACCTAATATTTCACGAAAAAGTTGCAATTTTATTCAAGCTATCATTATTATTGCGTAAAAAAAAACTGAAACGCTCTATAAACCTATTTTAGTGTTTGCCTTCTTTGAAACTCATAATTCAAATCATAATTCGAAAGAAATTGACAAAACACTTCTATTACTAAAATAGGTATAAAGAGCGTTTTAGGTTTTTATGAATAAGGGGGTTACAAACTAACACTTACTTGTCGTCTCCCTGGCTCTTCGTTTCATGTTAGATACTTCTTGTTCCTCTTCCACTTCTGTTTCAAACTCCAGCAGAGGGACATCATCTTCTAAATCTGATTCAGAATCGTGTGCTGGTATATCTGCTACATCTAGACGGCTATTGTCTACATTTCCCAGTTCTAGCTCTGTAAGTAAACAAAAACAGTCAAGAGTATTACTTGTTTATTATTGAGAAGCGACTTCGCACGGGCTCGATCTACTAATATGACCAAAAAATAATAATTAAAGGCTTTTTTGTTTTACTTGGATTTGTGTAAGCTAATTGTGGCCTACCTACTTCTTGTTGTTATAATTATCAGGTTTGTTTGTATGATTGTTCGGTCCCTATGACAGTATATTTATTTAGCAGAGAACATCATCTATTTAATATCCACGTTCGTCATGACATTTTGCTCCAAAAATTAAATGACTATGGTGTTAGGGGTAATGTTAATAATCTAATAAAATCCTATTTAAGCGATAGACACCAAGCTACTCAAATAAATAGAGTATGCCCAATATCGAAAGAAGAAAAAGTTTACGAATCTCAGTTCACTAATGTCCGTTTTGGGGTACCACAAGGTAGCGTATTGGGCCCACTACTCTTTATTGTATATATTAATGATTTACCATCCATAACCCACCATCAAATGACGCTTTTTGCTGACGACAGCACAGTTCTGTTTGGTGGTGACAATTTGCATTCTAGCATTAATGTGGAGATTGATATGTTTTTAACTAATGCAACTGAATGGCTATCATCTAATAATTTAAACATAAATCTGTCAAAAACAAAAATTATGAAATTTAGACAAAATTTTCTAGCATCGCCAAATTTAAATATAACATTCAAAGATTCAAATATTGAAGAAATAGATGAAATTAAGTTTTTGGGGCTACATATTGACAGAAGACTTAACTGGAAAAATCACATAGGTTATGTCTGTAAACGCTTAAATCAACAGTCATATGCCCTTTATAAATTAAGTAAAATAGCAGATAAATCTGCTGTTCTTAGTGCGTATCATGGTTATGTCTCTTCCATTTTAAGGTACGGTCTTATGTTCTGGGGCAATTCAACCAACAAAAACCTAGCTTTTAAGGCGCAAAAGCGGTGTATCCGATCAATCGTGAACATTGATTCAACGGACTCCTGTGTTCCACATTTTAAGAAACTAAAAATACTACCACTTCCCTGTATGTTTATTTACGAATGTGTCATTTTCGCAAAATTAAATATTCACCGTTTCAAATTTAGTAATAGAGCCAGACATAAAGACAAAATGTCACGTGAACCCCACAAAACTGCTCTTTTCCACAAAAGCGTTTTTTATCTAATACCTGACATATATAATAAATTGCCAAAGACAATTAGAGATTTAGAGTTGCATAATTATAAAAAGAAATTATTTCAGTTGCTGTTAGACAAATGTTACTATACTTTAAAAGATTATCTCGATGATGTTATTTAATTTTAATTGTTCCCCTGATAAGTAAAATGTATATATTTCTTAATTTGTATTATTTAATTCTAACTGAATTTATAATTTATGTCTCGTTATTTTAATTGTTGCCTTGACATGTAAAAATATTCGTTAATTCTAAAGTGCTGCATATTTAAATATTTAAATTGTTATTATTTTAATTTTCTATTTGATTGTGCTGTTAAAATATTACCCACTTTAAAATTATTGTATGCCATTATGGCGGGTCATAGCTGTGTACAATTTCGGAAACATGTAACAACTTATTGCTTACCTATGTACCACAATAAAGAATATTTGTATTTTATTTGTATTTATTTAGCCAACTATGTTGGGGTCGGCTTCCAGTCTAACCGGATGCAGCTGAGAACCAGTATTTTACATAGAGCGACTGCCTATCTAACCTCCACAACCCAGTTAATGGGTAATACAATACCCCTTGAGTGCGATATCAATTTAATGCTAACCATTTCCTATCAGGTGCAGGGTAGTCTGCCCTCAAGGCACACCGGGACTTTTCCCGGTGGGCCAGTCCCTCTGTAGGCCGGTACGGTCCGGCTGGCGGACCGGACCGGCACAAGTACGGACTCAGAGCCGGATTACAGCTCCATTTTCCCTTCATTTTTATGTAGAGCTAAGCCGTGGTTAGTGAGATAATTATTATTTTATTTCGAACCTCAAAAATGTTTAAATACAACAGCACTACAGCACGGTAGCTAACAAGGTCTTGACACTACACGCTAGAAGCCTCGGTACAAATCGAAAAAAACGACCGCAACAATGGAGAGTGAACACTGACGAGGAACAGAGCTCCCACCTCTTTCTTGCCTTTACTGGCCGGCTTGAGTGGAGATTCGAAAGAGCAAACGTGCTCGGAGGAAGGAAGGGTTCCAGTAAAATGCTGCTAGGGATTATGACCGTACTTCCGGCATTGTTTTGATAGCCGTGGTATACCTCTCCATTCCTCATAAGCACCCCAGCTCAGGACATGTTGCCTCCTTGTCGCTACGACGGTATGTGCTAGCTTCCGTTTTCGGGGGCATATTATTGAGTGTGCAAGTCATCACCTGCCATTTTATCCACGTAAATATATAAAACATTGGTCAGACAGGGGCCATAGTCCTTCCATAGTTCTAGATAACCAGTCCACTTTAGCCACTCAAGTCCAATATCTTTGTTTTCATATCGTGCAATATTCCTACACCAACCGGGGGTTGTCCTTTGGTGCACTTGCGTAGTTCATACAGGGATAATCGTCGGTTGGTGCCTCAATACTTAAAATTGTCTAAGGGGCCTCTGCGAGTTAACTTCGGCCCTTCGTACGCCTTCCAAACGTGTGGGACTGCAGGGGTCCCGAGATAATATCAAAGAGTAATAATGCAATCATTTGATTGTCAATAAAGTGTGTACTCGTAGGTATACTTATAATAATTTAATTTATCTCAAACATAGCCTCTCATAATTATATTCAACCCTATTTTTTGGTCTTTACCAGATAGAAAAGCTTTTTGTTTTTTTTATCCAGAGTAGCCGGATAAAAAAAGTAGTGAGCCACAGTTTAAAAAAAAAATCTCCATATTTTTTTGGGACCCAGACCATCGCCTGATCAGGTGAACTATTGGTCTGTTTGCTTACCTATAGACTAACTAACTAACACTTACTTGTCGTCTCCCTGGCTCTTCGTTTCTTGTTAGATACTTCTTGTGCCTCTTCCACTTCTGTTTCAAACTCCATCAGAGGGACATCATCTTCTAAATCTGATTCAGAATCGTGTGGTGGTATATCTGCTACATCTAGACAGCTATTGTCTACATTTCCCAGTTCTAGCTCTGTAAGTAAACAAAAACAGTCAAGAGTATTACTTGTTTATTATCAATAAGTATTTCTTTTATGTTACAACATAAAAAACTTTATTACAAAACAAAACAACCAACTTCCAAAAGTGACGAGTGTGTGTGATCGTGTGTGTGTGTGTGTGAGTGAAGTGACTGTATGCACGGAAATTTTGCACGCTAATAATGTTAAGCAAAAACATGTATGCTCTGTATGTAATTCCTGTACCATCTTATATACCATGTTTTTATACAAATAAATGTTATTCTATTCTATTCTAAAAAAAAACTACAAAGTGAAAAATAACTTTAATTTTTGAAGTCGGTGTCTTAGGATCTGTATTTTAGTTTTTGCCACCGACTTCCGAAATTAAAGTTATTTTCATTTTGTAGTTTTTTTTTTGAAAGTCGGATGTTTTTTTTTTTTGTAAAAAAGTATTTTATTTTTCACTTATTAGTGGGTCAGTCTGTAATTTATCTAAGTTACAATAGCCCAATGTCAACTGCTCATCACCTTTTACAAAATATTGCTATTGTTATTTTTATTGATTTTTATTTTTTACTGATGGTGACGTTACCATCAGCTCCTCTTCAACATATGTATTGTGACGAGCATAAATTGCTTAGCAATCATCAAATCGCAACCCTTGAAATACGTATTATTGAGAAGATCCGATGGCCATCTATGGTCTTCCTCATCAGTTCCACTTCACCAAATGGTGCTTTCCGGGAGCAAATGCACGAGTTACTATAAAAAATACCCAAATCGCTATAGTTGTGCCTTTAAAATTTGAAGGTTCTCCTCGATTTCTCTAAGATGCCATCATCAGATCCTGGTTTCCTTATCATGGTACCACCCTTGGGATATCTCCTTCCTCCTCCTCCTTGTCGGACCACGCACAATGAAGGGTTCCGTAGTTGGGATGAATTTATCTTAAGAACAAACTTAACATTGTAGTTGAAAAACATGTTCTCCCATACATTCCAACTGTAAAAGTAAGTTTGTACTCACAATATTGATAGATTTACCATGTTATTTTAAGACCACAGACTTCTTATAGGTTTTCCTGTAATCTACAGGTAAAGATCCTATTTTCTGTATTTTTTTGAAAATTTTAGGGTCAGTAGTTTCTGAGATAAGGGGGGGGGGGGGGGGGGAGTGGTCAATATTCGTCTATTTTAAAACAATTTATTTTAAAATTATAAAAAGAAATATATTTGAGACCCTCATAGTAAGCCCTTTCATTTGAAATGCCACATGGTGTAGTTTGCAAAACTTTTTTTTAAATTTTCCTATTTGCCCCCCAAAAGTGACCTCTATATTCAAAATTCATTTATTTACTTCACCCGTCCGAGTTTGGGTCACAGAAATTCATATGTGTACCAAATTTCAACTTAATCGCTTTATTAGATTCGGAGCAAATTGGCTGTGACAGATGGACTGACAGACAGACAGACACACAAGTGATCCTATAAGGGTTCCGTTTTTTCCTTTTGAGGTACGGAACCCTAAAAAATATATATATACGGTTGAATTGAGAAACCTCCTTGTTTTTAAGTTGGTTTTTAACTTAACACTGGCAAAAGTTTGAAGGAGCTCAAAAAATTTTTTGATCAGTATGGAATTGAATTACATATACACATTTTCTTAATTTGTTTTAAGATATTATTTATTGATAATATTATTTATGTTCTTAAAACATACCATCACTTTGATGTTCCTCCTTTGGCTCAATAATATCATCTAGTCCCTCACAAACAGCTGGTAATTCTTCTTTGATAGCAATGTTTCCAGTTTGACATTCATCATCTATACTTATGTGCACTATTGGAGATATAATAAACCCACTCAAAAAGTCAAAGTGGTTTTGGTTTATTAAAGTATTGGGCTGTAAAAATATGATTATAGTATTAGGAAGATATGCTGGTGATCACAGTCCCACGAGCACAAACCTTTTCTCATGATACTAGTCACTCAAAAGAGCCTCCACAAGTGAGAATACTTAAGAAGGTCCATGTAACCTCACTGACCACTGCACAATCTATTGTTGCATAGCTTGCACTGACATGAGGACCGTTATCAAACTGCCACATACAAGTTTCATACAGAAACTGTTGCAGTATTATATGGATTAACATGTACCTACTATTGTTGTAAACGCCTTCTTTTGACAAAAGTGTACATATCACCATTCAACACTCAATGGTATGCTTGGCCTGAAGTCCAGACACAATAGTTGTGACCTTGAGGGGAATCACTTCTATGTTATATTGAAATTAGAAGATATAAAAATAAATGGCTGTTGAAGAACACCTCACCTCATAACCGTCATTCATCATCTGAGCGAACAGCTCTTCGGCTTCCAGACATTGTGTCAGTAATCGGTAGCATTGCTTTAGTTTAGCGCAGCATAAGAAACAAGCAAGAATCGGTCTAATGTCTTCAGTTACAAACTGCAACAAAACTTATCTTGTAGGTACTATTTTGTTTTTATGAAGAAAATATTTCTACTCTACATGGTAATGCTGTCCAAGCCAACAGTTGGTGGTCCCGAATGATTTCTGTGCGCCTCTTACAGAAAATGCATGAGCATTCTCTGGACATGGGGGCCTTAAGGCGATAGCGCCAGGGTAGCCCACAAAATTCAAAATTTCTTACTTTTTTTGCAATTTGCAAGTCAGTATTAGATTTTATGCTGTTCAAAATTTGATTCGCGACCGTTACAAGTATGTATTTACAGAATTATAATCATTAAAGTCATCAATACAACTCTATAAGACCAGGTAATCCTGTTGAATGACTTCATGAAATCTTGACATCTGAGGATTGTACTAACTTAAGGAGTTGTATTACTGATTCTAATGATTATAATTCTGTAAATACATATTTGTTACGGTAGCGAATCATACTTTAATCAACATACAACCTAAGACTGACTTATAAATTGCAAAAAACGTAAGAAAATTTGAATTTCGCGGGCTGTCCTGGCGCTTCCCCCTCAAGGCAGATTGGCGATTTAATGTACTACATACATATTTAGTTTAAGTTCAGGTTTCCTCATACTGTTTTACGGAAGCACTGGAGCCTACATATTCGTGTAGAAGAGACATTAAAAACCTAATAGGCAATTTACTTAAATAATTCGATCAGCGGGTCGTCTTAGGGGCTCTAAAAATAGGCAACAACTTACTTGAATATCAGTCAGCTTCTCATAAAGTTCATGTAAGTTCCTGTTGACTACTACATACATGCGGACATTCTCCGCTAAACATATCCTACACATTGGCAGTTTTTCCATCTTCTAACTCAAAATGTGGCACTCTTGCTATTACTACGATTATGATAAAATAAATCAACTTCCATCAACCAAATTAGGAAAAGTAAATACTAGAAAGTAAAGCTACTCAGCTACTTGACACTGACAGGCTGTGAGGCTGATGACAGCTCCACAGCTTGACATTACAGTTTGGCCGATATTTTGGCTTTTTTTGTGAATTTAATGTCTGGCTACCGAGGCATTTAAGTCGAGTCTTTTTAGTTGTTTTTGGCATATAGGTACATAGTCAGTACTACATGCGTTATTATTTTATTTCGATTAGTTTCACTGTTTTTGTATAGTGGGATAAAATAATTTACGGATGATGCGCTAAGGTAGCTCGCGAAATTCAGATTTTCTTACGTCTTTTGCAATTTACAGGTCAATGTCAGGTTGTATGTTGATTAAAGACGCGGCCGTAGCTAACATGGCTTTACAGAATTATAATCATTAGAATCAGCAAAACAACTCCATAAGTTAGATTTTACCTCAAATCTAGCGATTTCATGAAATCATGAGGTTTGAGGTCAATTCTAACTTATGGGAGTTGTATTGCTGATTCTAATGATTATAATTCTGTAAGCCATATTAGCTACACTCCTACCAACTTATCTGTGAAATGGCGAAAATTGTAACTACGGCCGTCATGTTGTTTCATTCGATTGTGCCGACGCATGTCATTCGATTGTGTCGACGCATCGACGGTGCCGCCTCATTCGATTCACAGATAAGTTGGTAAGACTGTACGGCCGCGTCTCATATTTTAATCAACATACAACCTGACACTGACCTGCAAATTGCAAAAAACTTAAGAAAATTTGAATTTCGAGGGCTTTCTTAGCGCGTCCCCCTTAAGTGTGCATCCACACTGCCGGCCAAGCGCGGTTGCAACGACGGGCGGAAATATCAAACATATGAAACCGCCGGTTGCGTCCATAGTGTAGTGACTAAGGCTGCGTTTCCACCAGAGATGTGCGATGGAAATGTGTCGTGCGAGGATGTCTAGCTGTGCTGTGAAAATGTGTGGGTGTTTCCACCAAAGCTGTGCGATGATAATGTGCCTACGAGGATGTGTAGCGGAGCTGTGAAAATGCGCATTTATGTGTGGCGCGAGGATGCGTTGCGAAGCTGTGAAATGTGTCGACGGGGGTGCGGTGTAGTGGGAGCGGAGTAACGCGAACGCCTGCCTGCCGCTCACCGCGCTGCGCTCACGTCTCACTTTGCTGTCGTAAGCGCTTGTAGTCGTACGCATGTCGTACGGTTGCGTGGCATAATGGACGAAAAATTAATTGATGCCGTTAAAAAGTTTCCGTGTTTGTGGAACACTTCTTTGTCATTTTACAAATGTAATGAAACTAAGGACGCTGCGTGGGAGGAAATAGTCAAAGAAATAAAATATAAAGATGGTAAGTAATAATCATGTATTAAAATCAGGTATATTAAAATACAAGTTACAATATTTGGGTATTTATTGTGTGCGATGAATTCGTGACGAAATACGAGTATCTTGCCATGACACTTTTCCTTGATTATTGAAATAAGAGCAGTATTTCTCTCTTACTTCATAACCATCACTTGACACGACGACGGAAATGCTAGGAACGGATACAAGAGTACTTGTATTTGTGTTATCAATGCAATCCAAATAATTAGTTTGTCTTTCAATTAAAAAATTATGCATTACACATGTGGCTTTTACGATTTTGTCAACCGTTTCCACTCTGCATTCAAAGTCTTTACGATACACATACCACTTTCGTGCCAATACACCGAATGTAGCTTCTACAATGCGACGTGCCCTCGAAAGTCTATAGTTAAATATACGTTTCTGTTGGTCTAACTGGTCCCGCGGATATGGGCGCATGAAATTTTCCATCAAAGGAAAAGCCTCATCTCCAATGAATACAAATGGTACTGGTTCACCTCCTTCATATAATGGTTCAGGTTCTGGAAGATTCAATCTTTTTTCTTTCAAATATTTTCCAAAAACACTATCATCAAATATTCCAGCATCACTAAATCTTCCCATGGATCCCACATCAACCATTATAATCTTTCTCCTAGCGTCAGCTAAGCACATAAGCACTATAGAAAATCTTTGTTTGTAATTAAAAAAAGAGGACCCAGTGTTTGCAGGACACATTATATAAACATGTTTACCGTCTAGAGCCCCCAAACAATTTTTAAACTGCCATAGCTCTTGAAAATCCTTTGCTATTCGCTTCCAGTCGTCTTTGGTAGGTTTTGGAATAACAAGAGGTTGTAAAACAAGCCAAAGAGCATTACAAACTTCTGCCACAATTCTCGACACACTTGCTACTCCAATCCTAAAATTTTCTGCCAATCGTGTGAACGACGAGCCCGTGGATAAATACCTGCAAAAAAAGGAATAAAAATGTTATATTCCTAATCATAATTTTCTATTATTTCAGTGAAAAGCGCAAAGTATCGTTGGAAACAACTACGGGATAGCCATCGGGACGCGCTAAAGAGGCAGAAATCTAAAAAAAGCGGACAGGCTACAACCAAAACACGTGAATGGAAATACCAAAAATTGATGGAATTTCTTTTACCGTACATGGCCAACAGAGATAGAGAGTCAAGTTATAAAGAGGATATTTCGTCACCAAATAATAAAGATGACTATTCATTAAACCAAGATGACTCTTCGCAGAGCGCTCAATATTCATTAAACCAAGATGACTCTTCGCAGAGCACTGAACATACACCAAATCAAGCTGACAATCCCAACAATCTTTACGAAATAGCCTCAACTTCAGGCATTTCAACAGATTCGGTCACCCCGTCATCATCAAAGAAGAAAAAAGGCGATGAATTATCAATTTTAATACAAAAACATATGAAAAATCAAGAAGATTTTCGAAAAGAAAGGCAAGAATTAAGAGAACTTTTAAAACCAACGGACTGCGATGATACTGATCATTTTTTTCTTTCAATGGCGAAAACATTTAAAAAATTACCAGATTACATGCAAGTTCCTTTAAAAAGGAAACTTTTTAATATGATTAGCGAAGCCGAAGAATCTTACGTGCTGTCGTGGTATAATCAAAATATTGGTTATTCTTCAAGCTCTGGTAGCAGTATAGCAGTAGGTAGTAATATAGCAGGCCAGATGGATTTGCCGCCTCAGCTGGATCCTGAACAACTTGGTTATTCTTCAAGCTCTGGTAGGAATACAAATAAAACAGTGGGCCAGATGGATTCATCTTTCCAACTGGAAGCTGTACAACCAGCATCTCCGGGAACACAACATTCAGACCTACAAACGCCAAATACTTCAAACAAAGTAGGAACAGAGCCTAATTTACCATGAAAAAGAGGAACTTGTTGTCTACTTATTTTGCAGATTATGTTGTACTTTTCAATTAATATGTTTAATAAAGACAAAATTGATTCAAACTATTTTACTTACTTTAAACATACCGCCAATTTTTCCTTGGTGCTGATGCATTCTCTGTAGTGAGTGTCTTCTTTCTTGATAATGTTCTCAATCAAATTGTGTAACTCATAAAAGTTACTTCTAGATACTCGATAAGAATTTTCGAATATTTCATCATCAGCCGTATAAAAAAAGGTAAAGAATTCTCCATGTAATCGATGATATTTAATATGGTTACGTATCCAAAACCTGTGTGTTCTTCTATTGCTCAAAATTATAGAACTAATAAACTCCGTATCTTCTGCTTCCATTTCTTCATCACAAATTGTTAAATATAAAAGTATTTTCTTTTTCCAATTATCCATATTATTATCTATTTTGCGCACTTCTACTTCCAACAAACTCCGTCTATGGACTGGCTGGTACAGTATGCGCAAACCTCGCAACACATCTTTCTCAACACACATTCCTCGCACACTTCCCTCGTACACATCCCTCGCACACATCCCTCGCACACATCCCGCGCTTGTTTTGTATGCGCAAAAATCTAGCTCCGCTGAGCCGTTTCCACCAGAGCTGTGCTGACCGAGGCAAGGTAAATGAAGCGATCCTATTGGTTCTTTACAAACACATCCCTCGCTATGCATCCTCGCACATCTCTGGTGGAAACGCAGCCTAAGGCGGGCGCCTAGCGCGACGGGCCCGAGCGAGATAGCGCGCGTAGTTTTCAAACGTTCCTATCCGCGCGTTATGGCCACACTATGGGCCTAGTCAACAAGCGACTTAATGCGCGGGTGACAGAGATATCAAACCAGGTATCAGTTTTGACCGTAAGAGTCTGCAAACATTTTTTGTTTTTTTTTTAAAATGGCGGTAAATACTGTAGTATTTATAAATACGATACCCGTATATGCACGCTGGCACACCGGTGTTCCGTCCAGCGCCGTCACCTTCACGGCGCTCTGGAACACCGGTATGCCACGCCGCGCCGTTCACGCGGTTTCAATCTCTATTATTACTATAACTAAAGGTTATGTTTTACTTTATGTATGAAAGATATTCTGGTCATAATAGTCATTTTTTTTAAAATCTTTATTTAAGGAGCTTGGTCAACAAGACTAAGTCACTCCGTAAGGCTTTCTTATAATAATAGTAATACATCATTTTATAAATACAATACAGGTCTTATTATCTTCTACGTATACCAATCCGTACAAGTTTATATAACAGTCTCGCTGTTTCTGACAAGGGGGATGCTAGAATGATATTGCATCTTCCCAACTCTTTAACATCAACACCAAAGTGCAATAATAACTCAGCTCTGAGATCTTCGTTCCGGGCACACTCCACCATGATGTGAAAAACGTCTTCTACTTTTCCACATTCTGTGTAGTTGGGGGAAGGAACTTTTTTCATTAAATATGCGAAATTATTTAAGGGGATATGTCCAGAACGAAGTCTGAGAGCTGTCATAATAGTCATTCACAACGAAAAATATCGATAGGCTACACTAGAATATAAGTTGAAAAGAGACGCTTCAAAACGTCTGTGGTCGCGATTGCGCACGAATTACGTGCGCCAGCGAAATGTTGTGTTATGGTGTTTTTTCAACGGTAAGTGGATAAATATTCATTTACAAGTATATAATACATCCTTGTACATAATATTTGCACGAAATAACATCATCATAATACTTTTTTTGGTCAAAGAAAATGTTACGTAAAAAACCGTTACTGTACTTTTTTGAAATGGCTCTGCGCAATATGAAGTTTCAGTTTCATTATTATGACAATGTTACGTAGGACACTCTAAAAAACGCAGCTTTTAGGTTACTTGTCTGTTTATTCAAGAACCCAAAAAACATTGCAATAAGTGCCTAGAGCCAATAGAAACATAAGTGGACCATTTCTTGTGAGCAGGGTCATAAATATGTCACGCTGCGGGAATTGACAGGTCTGGTGACATTTCATAACTGCCCGCGTTTAGCGGTAATCTAAACCAGATATAATCACATAATCGCACAGTAAACATCCACACCACAGTAATCGCACAATAACAAGAAAATTATGGAGCACAAAATAAAATATATTTTGAATCTTCTCTGGTGATTTTAGGTGATATTTTACTCAGGATATAGTCAAATGTTGGCACGGGCTATCTAAAAATACCAAATCCTCGTCCATGGTTTGCAACACCTGAAATACGTCATAAACGCTACAACAGCTCGTTCGTCACTGTGACCACCGCACGCCCCCGCCGTCGCGCCGCCTTAGGCCCTAGTCACCGCGCATTCACTGTGGACGCACACAAGTCTTTATCTTCTGATGTATTAACCTACTCACTATGTACAGTCCTACCAACATATCTGTGAACTGAAAGAGGACGGCACCGTCGATACAATCGAATGACATGCGTCGGCACAATGGAATGACATTTCAACATGACAGCCATAGTTCCAATTTTCGCCATTTCACAGATAAGTTGTTAGGAGTGTACAGACGCCAGCACTTCAAGCTACTACAATATATAGTTATTAGTTATTTATATATGGCATCTCGCAGTTGACCACTAAGGGTCGAGACTGCTCAACCGGGCGTTTCCTGTGGGTTCTTTAAGCGAACTTAAAGCCCCCGGCCAGGCCTAAAACTAAGGTAAATTATTAGTCGACTGAGCGTCGCTAATAATAATATGACAGCCAGACGGGGCAGGCTGGATCATGACGGGGGGGACAAGTGCTACAGGCTCAGCTGTGCCCCCAGCTGGCACAGCTTCACCGAGTAGGGGATAGGGGGGGGGGGCGGTTACGATTGCGACCTCGGCGGCGAGGTCGGAATGTATTCCGGGGTGGTCTACGTTTATAAACCGTACTGGTGGCCTTGCTACTCTCCTGAAGGAGGGTTATGGGGTCATCAGGGTCGGTGAGAATCTACTACAATCTGTCAAATTTCTTATTTATAGGGGTCCACCACAGATTAGGTAGAGATGCTACGCATCATCTTTACCTAATCTGTGGTCCGAGTGCTTATAGAGCACAGTCTAAAAAAAAAAAAAGCGCGGGAAACTTCGTACTTGGCGGACGCGTCTTTTTTGAGATAATTTTTATAAATTTATAAAACTCTAAATAAAAGATCAGTAGTCGTAGTTTTAGTGTTCCATTTTCTTTTACTTTTAGTTTAATTTTAGTGTAGAATATTTTCATCGGTAGTGGTATGTTTTTTTTTAGTTATTTAAACGAATATGAAAGACCCGCCTGATCCGGGTATTTGATTCCTCCGGCAGGCAATTTTGTTACCATCATCTCTAATGAATCGGGCATGGATACCGATGGGTCGACTTCAGCTCATTTAAAAAGGAGTCGTGTGCATGTGTGCAAGCACTGCAATAAGCGTCGCCGTACCCGAAAAAACCACGGTTCCGCGTCTTCGGGTTGTGGTTGCATGGCAGAAGTTACTGCATCAGAGCCCAACTGCCCTGAAATAATCGTCACTAATGAAATACCTTGTACTAGTAACAAAATGCCCGATATCCCTGCTCCATCCTTAGTTGTTTCCACTCAGATAGGTCGGAAAACATACGACAAAACGGACAGCGCGCCTTTTGCCATTCATGTACAAAAAAATATTATTTCACCAGACGATGGATCGACACTGCACCCAATCACTTTTGGCAAGTTCCTAAAACACAATGCCTTCCAAAACATAATCAACGGGAGTGTCAAAAAAATCGGACGCAATAAAATTTCTTTAACTTTTTCGAATTTTCTGGACGCAAATTCCTTTATTACACATAAATCATAATAGTCTTGAAACGTATAATTACAAAACTTTTATACCTACTTTTAATGTGTTCGAGCTATATGTAAAATAAAACGAACGGATTCTTGCAAGCCACATTTCCAAAACTTAAAAATATTGACTGTACCATCACTTTATATTTATGAAGCCTGTATATTTGTAAAAAACAACATGTCTTTATATAAATCTGTCGAAAGTCAACGGCGCTCAAAAAAATTGCACACATTAAGCACTAAAACCCAATTTCTATATAATAGTATTTATGCAATGGCTCCAAAACTTTATAACAAATTACCTGATCAAATTGTATCAAGCAGCAACATGAATGAGTTTAAACGTAAGCTATTTAAATTATTGATTAACAAGGCGTATTATTCTGTCAAAGAATATCTTAATGACAAATTGCAATAATATTCAAGTATAAAAATTTATATCTGTCTGTATACCTAATTAAAAAGTAGTTCCCATAACATAATGATATTCTTTACTGACATTTTCTATTTTATTTATTGTATACGAAATTGTGACTAAATACTAGCTATTTGTTTATGTACCGTCTTATTTTATTGACATATTATTATTAATTATTAGTGTTTGGCATGAAATTGTGACATTTGCTAACATATTGATTTTATTTTATTGTATTTCTTTGAATGTGACATTCCATTTTGTATGCCTTCTGGCGGGACATAGCATGGACCAACATTTTTATTTTTATATAACATCTGTATAATTTTACTCTATGTGCACAAAATGATTTTGAATTTGAATTTGAATGTTACCAGAATGGGTTTAGTGCGTGGTGTTCCTGCAGAATGGTCTCCGGAGGAGGTTATTGATAACATAACGGTACTTATTGGTTGCGGACCGATTTTAAAAGTCAGACGTCTTAATTTTAAAACCACTGTTGATGGTACAACCATTTGGAAACCATCCCAATCCATAGTTGTTACATTTGATGGGCAGGTTCTACCGAAAAGAATTTTCATGTGCATTACCTGTAGATTTATACAGGGTGTCCCGTAAATAATGGATAACCTCTTAAGGGGTCATTGTACTCATCATTATGAACAACTTTTACTATGGGACCAAACCTGAAATCACGAAAAAAAAATCAGTTGTTCCCTACATTTATGTTCGCGTAACTCGTCTAAATGTAGGGAACAGCAGATTTTTTTTTCGCGATTTCAGGTGTGTCCTAAAGTAAAAGTTGTTTATAATGATGAGTACAACAACCCCTTAAAAGGTTATCCTTTATTTACGGGACACCCTGTATAATAGGTCTTTACCTATGAAATTGCCGTTTTGTATGAAAAAATTTAAACGAATTTTTTTCATGCAATTTTTATTTGTATTAATCGAAGTAATCACCCATGCAAACAATGCATCTTTGCCAACGCAGTGGCAGTTTATTGATGCCTTTCTTAAAGAAATCAGCTGGACGGGAGGCAACAAATTCTTCAAAGGCATTTTGTACTGCCTCTCGGGTATTGAATTTTTTTCCCGCGAAGAAGTTATCCAAATTCTGGAAAAAGTAGTAGTCTGTAGGCGCAAGGTCTGGTGAGTAGGGCGGATGACGGAGAGCTTCCAACCCCAGTTCTTGCAACTTGGAGACCGTCTGCTGTGCAGTATGAGGTCGCGCGTTGTCGTGCAGGAGCAGCGGAGACGAGCGATTGACCAATGCTGGTTGGAGATGTGCCAGCTTCTCCATCATTGTGTTCAGTTCTTCACAGTACACATCTGAAGTAATCTCACCCCGTTTGGTAAGAAGCTGTGATGAATCACACCGGCGCTAGACCACCAAACAGTGACCATCACTTTTCTAGGGGTAAGTTTTCGTTTAGGGCATTGTTTAGGTGCTGAACCAGGATCCAACCAACTTGCTGAGCGCTTGCGGTTATCAAACAGAATCCATTTTTCATCGCAGGTAACAATGCGGTTCAAAATTCCTTCATTTGTGTGTCTGTTGAACAGTGCAAGGCACGTCTCGACGCGTACTTCGCGCTGGCGATCATTGAGTTCGTGGGGCACCCATTTGTCAAGCTTTTTTACCTTGCCAATTTGACGCAAATGGACCAATATTGTTTTGACGCTAACGTCGAAAGCTGCTGCTAATTCAGCCGTAGATTGTGTATCATCAGCTTCCACAATCGCCTTTAATTCGTCAGTGTCGACCAGTCTTCGGACGACCGCGAGGTTCATTTTTCAGGTCGAAATTTCCAGAACGGAAGCGAGCAAACCCATAACAAGTGGTGCGTTGGTTTGTAGTGTTAGCTCCGTAAACGTCGTTCATGTTGCGTGCCGCTTGTGCCGCGTTGCTGCCACGACGGTACTCATATTCCATAATTACTCGAATTTTTAACGTATCCATGATGACGAAAAAGATTGAAATGCGATGAAAATGTAACACTAATCAATAAACAAATGACTACTTTTGGAAAAAAAATCCATGTTTTTAAAATAAAATTAATTTGAAATTAGAATTCTTAGCCAAACAAAAATTATTTTGATTTGAAATGGCCAGTATTGCAGAACGGCAATTTCATAGGTAAAGACCTAATATTTTCCCTACCGTACAGTGTTTTAACTGCTGTCGTTTTGGACACACTAAAATTCAGTGCAGGTCCAAGCCTCGTTGTTATAAATGTAGTCAAGACCACACTGGGGATAGTTGTGAAAGAGAACAAGAAAGTGCATCTTGCTGCCTTTGCTCTCGTTTTCACTATGCTACTAATAAGATTCGCCTAGAATTTTCTAGACAAAAATTAATTAAAACATACATGGCACAAAGTTCAGTATCTTATGCTGAAGCGGCAAAAGTATATCCACCAGTAACTATGTCGTATGCTGATACACTTTTATTTTCTCCTTCCAAAAACTTTGCACATACCCCATCAATCTCTTCCCCTAACAGAATGCCTACTTCGAATAGCTACTCGTATAAAAAGACGGTCTTCCTAAAACCACGCTCCCCTCCCAAATCTGTACAAGGATATAATAAAGAGGCTCACAATGCCATTATTAAAGATTATGACATTCCCCAACCATCAAATGGTTGTGCTCTTTCTATTAATCATAATAATGACAAAAATGACACAAATTTTTCCATAAATGATTTTCTTTCTGCATTACACAATCTTGTTTCTCAGTTCAACATTTCACCGTCCAACATTGCCCCATCTTTCAATGTATCTCAATCCATTCATATTCCACCTTGAGGGTGGAGAAGTTGGAGGCGCGCCATAACACCAATTTCAAGTCGTTCGTGGTGCGCGTTCTGACTCACCATTTGCTGACCTTCCTCAAGGAAGAGTTTTGGCCGAAAGGTGTGTTGTATCGGCGTTTCCGCGGCCAGCTACGCGACACCTCGCAGCGTAACACGACGCCGTCACTTCGTGTCCAGTAGTTTTTAAGTTTGTTAAATGTTTTTATATGTATTATGTAGTTTATAATTTTGTACCAATCATTTGTGTATTTTATCTATGGGCCCTAGTAGCCTGAAAATAAAGGAATTACTATTATTATTATTATTTCCTTTATTTTATTTACATACATATTAATTACATTTTTAAATATTTTTATAAAAACATAAAATTAAAAAAACATTTAAATATATAAAAAATAGTAGCCCACCGGTATTGGGAACAGGGTCCAAGCTACCGGTGGTCAGGGCTCTAGAGAGAGGAACCTCCTCACTATGCGTGCCGTGTCCAGGAGTACTGCTTTCCTAATCAAGCCCTTGACCCAGCCGCGCAATAAGAGCCTCCCGAGGTGTTGGTCGAGACTCTCCGCTATTAGGCCATTAACCGTAACGATTATCGGTACATACAATGATTGCAGAGTCCACGTCCCACATGCCGACAACCTCGTGTGCTAAGTCAAGATACTTGGTTTTTTTAACTTTCTCAGCTTTCACGAGATTCTTGTCATGAGGGACAACGATATCAACAATCATTGCACGGCGCTCTCGTCGATCTATCACCACAATATCAGGCTTATTGGCTACAATAGTCCTGTCAGTGATGATAGATCGATCCCAGTACAATGTGGCGTGACCATTTTCGAGAACTGGGTCGGGCACATACCTGTAATATGGTACTTCGGACTCCACAAGGTTGTACTGCAAGGCAAGTTGCTGGTGGATAATCCTAGCCACTAGATTGTGTCTGTGCAAGTACTCGCCGTTAGCAAGACGAGAACAACCAGAAACAATGTGTCGGATTGATTCACCGGGATGGTGGCATTGCCCGACAGATGTCAACCGCACCATCCTTGACAATGTATTTCCGATAATTATTCGTCATGACAACTTCATCCATAATTGCACAGACAAAACCTTCGGTTTCCCCGAAGAGGTCGCCGAAACGTAACCAGGATACAGACGCCAAAAAGTCTACATCAGGCTTTGGAGGGCCCGGATTATTATTATTATAATGGACAACACATCCAAAATAATCCAGTGGAACTGCCGCAGTCTAGTAAACAAAAAAAGTGATGTTATATCAGAACAATCAACAACAAATAAAAATGGATATTATTGCTGAACTTCACTCAAACAAGAAATTCGGTCAGTTCTGGAAAAACACCAATAAAATTAATCATAAGCCGGGCCTCCCCGTCAGCGTGGCGGGAGTGCACGAGCCTAGTGAGATCGCCACTATGTTCTCCCACCATTTCAAGGTTGACGCCTCTGGGGCCAGCGCGGCAGGGGCCCGATGCTGAGGAAGGTAGTGAGCGTAGTGTTCATTTTACTGCGAAGGAAGTGCGTGCGGTGATCAAGGGTATGGTGAGGGGTAAATCCCCGGGTCACGATAGCCTCAGCATCGAGCACCTGCAGCACGCAGGTGTACACCTACCCAGAGTGCTTGCTATGTTTTTTACCCTGTGTTTAGGCCACTCCCATCTGCCCGAAAATCTAATGCGTACTATAGTTCTACCAATCATCTATATATATAAAAATGAATTGCTGTTCGTTAGTCTCGCTAAAACTCGAAAACGGCTGGGCCGATTTGAATATTTTTTATTTTGTTTTTTTCTACTTTTTACTGGGGTGGTTTAAAAGAAAAAAAATAGGAAAAAAAAAGAAATTTAAATTTTGACAGGACAACGTCTGGCGGGTCAGCTAGTCAAAAATAAAACTGGTGATACATCGGATGTAAACAACTCTATACCGATCTCACTAGCCACAGTGGTCGCCAAAGTGCTGGACAGTCTGTGTTATAGGAATAAGGTGCACTTTTGCTTGTAGGAATTTTAGGTAATAGAAATACGTGTTTGCGCTATGCTGATTTATTTGCGACTGTTTTGAAGGGCAATAGTTCTATGTAATATAAGGTCACACACACATGCATACGTACTTGTTTAACCAATACACACATACAAAGATTCCAACTCAACATACCGCCCACCAAAGGGACTATTTTCCCTTTAACAAAATAAGTATTCTAACAGAACTAAAAAGACCGTAATAACTATTGAGTTACGCTCGATATTCATGCAAGGTTACATCATTAACTAACACTAACAAAATTATGTTTCAACGTCTATTGGTAAATAACACAACTTATTAAATGATCTTTGCACAACACTATCACCACTCTTCACACTGTACACCCGCGTCACACCGTCAGTACCTGGATGTTTGTCCACTATACGTCCCATTATCCATTTACCCGGAGGTAAGTTATCGGATTTTATTAGCACAATGTGTCCTATGTCAAACTCCTTTACTTTGTTGTGCCATTTCGAACGTTGTTGCATTCTTGACAGGTATTCTTGCTGCCATCGGTGCCAGAAGTTACTCAATAACCTTTGCTGATGTTGCCATCTTGACAAATGACTCATTGGGATATCTTTGAGGTCTGGAGTTGGAACAGTGATAGGGGTTTCACCGATAAGAAAATGACCGGGGGTTAGTGGTTGAAGGTTGTCGGTGTCCGTGTCATCTATTATGCTCAGAGGTCGAGAGTTGAGGCAAGCCTCAACTTGACATAGCAGGGTGCTCATCTCTTCGTAGGTCAAATGATTGTTTATGATTCTTTTCAGGTGATGTTTCATAGATTTCACCCCTGCCTCCCACAGTCCGCCCATGTGTGGGCTATAGGCTGGGATGAGGTGCCATTTAGTTCCTTCTATAGCTAACTTCTCGGCGATTGGACCGTCGAATTGTAATTTTGCTTCAGCCCAATCTGCGGCAAGTATTCTATTCGCCCCAACGAAGTTGCGTCCTTGGTCGCTCCATATCTGAGCGCATCTTCCTCGTCTAGCTACAAACCTTCGGAAGGCTCCAATGAAGGCATCTGACGTGAGATCTCCTACTAGTTCCAGGTGAACCGCTTTTGTCGACATACAGACAAAAAGAGCGATGTATGCCTTGTTCGTCCTTGCTCCTCGGCCTCTCGACATTAAAATATTATATGGACCTGCGAAGTCTATGCCTGTATTCAAGAAAGGTTTCGCAGGGGTGACTCGAACGCGAGGTAAGTCTCCCATTTGTTGTGACCTTGCAGTAGCGTTTAATTTTGCACAAGTAAGACATTTTCTTACCTTGGATTTAACTAAAGTCTTTACTTTCAGTATCCAGAATCTAGTTCGCAGGAAGCATAGCATAACTTGAACTCCGCCGTGCAGCGTCTTCAGGTGAGCGTCGGCGACGAGGAGAGACGTAAGATTGTTGTCTCGATCAAGAATAATCGGATGTTTGCCATTTTCATTTAGGTCAGAGTGACGCAGTCTCCCGCCCACCCTGAGGATTCCATCATCGTCCAGGTAAGGTTTTAAACTGATTAATTTACTATTCCTTTTAATTTGTACTTTTGTTTTCAGTTGCTGTATTTCTTCTTCAAAGCTATCCCTCTGTACTACTCTTATGCAGGTTTTCAGCGCCTCATCCAATTCCTTCGTGTTTACAGGTGAGTCTTTGTTTTCTAATTTCCTTCCCTTTAAGAATCTTTTGCAGTACAGTATCACTTTAAGCAGTTCTTGTAACGTGTCACATTTATCAAAATATGTAGCTATACTTTTCTCATTATCAAGCTTTAGGTTAACTTGTAATGTTTCCTTTCTTTCCAGATCTGTCATCATCGCCTTTGGTCTGCTGTAGTGGATTTCTCCTTCTCTCAACCAATCCGGACCCCTCCACCATAGTTCATCGTTTTTCAGGTCTAGCAAGGACTGTCCTCGCGATGCAGTGTCAGCAGGATTTTGTGGTGATTTGACATGGTACCAATTATGATTGCCGATGTTGTCAAGTATTTCAACTACTCTGTTTCTAACGTACGTGTTCCACCTGATAGGATCACCGAACAGCCAGGAAAGTACAATAGTGGAATCGGTCCATGCGAATATCTGACAGGTGGGTATATTCATTGCTTCCCTTATCTGTTTCAGAAGACCAGCAAGTAGTACAGCTCCACTGAGTTCCAGACGAGGTAATGTTTGGGGTTTAGTCGGTGCTACTTTCGTTTTAGCCGCAATGATTGATGTCTTTACTTCACCCATGGCTGTTCGTACTCTGAGATAAGCAACTGCGGCGTAAGCTCGAGATGACGCGTCACAGAAGCCGTGGATAGTGACGTTATTCATTATAGTTTCAGTAGTATGAAGCCATCGGTCAATTTCGATAACAGGTAAGTTTAAATGAAAACCTTCTCGTAGGTTGTTCCATTCAGCGGCAATGGTTTCGTCTACTTCTTCATCCCATGTTACTCCTTGCATCCATAATCTTTGAATGAGAAGTTTTGCAGGCAAAACAGAAGGTGCCAGCCAGCCTAGTGGGTCAAACAATCTTTGCAGGTCAGCCAGGATTGTTCTTTTCGTAGTGGTCTTTGACATTGCAGGTAGGTTCAGGCTGTATTGGAATAGATCTTTGCCCATGTTCCAGTGTAATCCTAATGCTTGTGTGATTCCGTCTAATGTTATGTCTAGTTTCACGTGAGAGCTTCTTTCAGATTCATCAAATTCTTTAAGAAAGTCGGCGTCGTTAGAACACCACTTTTTCAGTTTGAACCCGCCTTTCTGTAGTATGGCGTCTATTTCTTTGGCCACTTTTACTGCATCTGGTAGATTGTCTTTACCAGACATCATATCATCCATAAAGTAGTCGCGCCTTATAATTTCCGCAGCTTCAGGATGGTTTAGTCCTTCATCTCTAGCTACTTGATGCAAGGTCCTTACTGCCAAGTAAGGAGCAGAAGCAGTTCCAAACGTGACTCTGGTAAGACGGTAGTCTTTGACAGGTTCTTGATCATTAACTCTCCACAGTATTCGTTGCAGATCTCTGTCCCTTTCACTAATGACAATTTGCAGGTACATTTTCTGGATATCAGCCACGAAGCAAATTTTCCTCATACGCCATCTCATGATAAGACTTCTCATGTCATCTTGTAACTGTGGTCCCACCAACAGTTCGTCATTGAGTGATACATTGTTTGTTCCCCTTTGAGAAGCGTTGAAAACAGTTCTTAGTTTGGTCGTTTCTTTATCTTCTTTAATTACAGCGTGGTGTGGTAGGTACACAGATGGATTGGTTATTTCTTGGTTTGGTACTTCTTCCATGTAATTTGTTTCGTAATCTTTCATGACTGTAGCATAGTCGTTCTTAAGTTTTGGGTTATTCTTGAATCTTCGTTCTAATTGATATAATCTCTTTAATGCTATTGTTCTCGTATCTCCTTGGGTTGATGCTAGCATGTTTGATTTCTTTGGTAATGTCACAATATACCGTCCGTCTTTATTTCTTACAGTTGTAGACTCGTAGATCTCCTCGCACTTTCGTTCCTCCGCTGTGGGTTCTCGTTTGTCGTATGGATCTTGTTCCCACATTCGTTTTAGCATATCGTTTAGATCAAGATTGAGGTGCATGACGATAATTTCATCTCCTGGTAATTTGTTCTCTACGTTCCCAAACAGGATCCAACCTAGGGTGGTGTTTTGAGCACATGGTGTTCCTGGAGGACCTTTGATAACTTCACCCTTCATGATTTGGGCACACACGTCAACACCTAGCAATAAATCTACTCGGCCTGATTTATTGAAGCTTGGATCCGCCAGAGGAAGTCCTTGCAGATGCGGCCAGGTGCTGGTGGAAATGGTTTGTGATGGTAAGTTGGCAGTGAGTCGCGTAGACATGATGTATGTTTTGATCTTCAAGTTGAAACCAGCGTCGTGTCTGGAGAGTAGTTCGATTTCTGCAGCATGTTTAACATTTGTTTTGGTTGAGCCGACTCCAGTGATGGTGCCATTGATCGGCGTTCTCTTCAATCGTAACATCTGGGCCGCTCTTTCACTCATAAATGTAGCTTGGGAGCCGTGGTCAATCAACGCACGGAGCACTGTCACTTGTCCCGATTCGTAGTTTCTCACTGGTACCAGGGCTGTGGCCAGTAATGCAGTGGACAAATTAGCAGCGACATGCGATGAAAGCGTAACCTTGGTTTCGGCCGATTTTGCAGAATCTTGATGAGTTTCAACTTCTTTATCTGGTTGGTTCTTATTGTCTGGTTGATTTGGAGACGTCATGGGCGTGGATTGATGCGTGAGCGTGTGATGACGTTTGTGACATTTACGACAGGACATCTTCAGGCGACATCTATAAGCTGAGTGTCCAGGGGCCAGACAATTATAGCATAGGTTGTGCTGTTTCAGGTACTCGCACCTCTCTGTTGGATTAAGTTTGATAAAACCGTCACAATGACACAATGTGTGGTCTTCTTTGCACATAGTGCAGCTTCTTGGTTTCGAAGAGGTCGTAGCATTTGAAGTTGATACGTGAACAGCGTATTCTTTTCCCTTAGGTGTAGATTTCTCTCTGGTCGGAGGTGTGACAAGCTCGAGCGTGCGGAACTTCGATTGTAAGAACTTGTTAAGTGCATCCCATTTAGGTAACTCATCGACATTATCTTCGTAGGCAACATCTTCCCATTCACGATGCGTCTCTGGGTCCAATTTTTGAACAACTAAAAATATAATGAGCGGATCCCAGGAGCTCGTTGACAAATTCAGGTTTTTCAGTGCATTCAGACATTCTGTAGTCGTATCCAATATTGATTTAATGTTATTTGCTGTTTGTATAGATATCTTCTTCTGGTTAAACAATCTTTTCAGTATTGAATTGATGATAATACGTTTGTTGCCGAAACGCGCCTTAAGCATACTAAACGACTCGTCATAGTTAACCTCTGTAACTTGCACGTGCTTCAAGAGCGACAGGGCTTCTCCCGTAAGACTGCTTTTCAAATAGTGTAACTTTTGTACTTTATTTAGTGTTGGGTTATCATGCACTAATGACGTAAATAGATCCTGATAAGCAGGCCACTCGTCGTAAATACCTGAGAAGGTTGGGAGTTGAATCCTGGGTAACTTGACTTGCACTTCCATTAATGGAGCCGAACCGCTGTTGTTATTGTCAGCTTGCATATGTAACGGCGGCGACTTGTTGTATGCACTCAGTAAATCATTAAGATCGGCTAGCAAACAAATATATAAATCTTCCTGAATAATGTAATCTTCGTTCACAAAATATGGAATGCCATGTCGATTCGCTTTCGGAACACACTTCACCAGCTCTATATGTGCATTTTTAAACGTAGACCAATAATCTTCAATGTTTTTAATCCGTGTTTCTATGTATCCTTTTGTTAAACGTTGTTTCGGACATTTCTTAAGATTTGCTTGCGTTTTTTCCAACAACATAGCTGTATCTTCTAACACATTTAGCAATTGTTCCGGTGTATTTGCCATATTTGTTGTAATAAGCCTTCAAGTTGCCATAAAATAGATCGTTTCTTCGTATGTTTGTAAGGTTATTTTCTTGTTATTATCACATTCACTAATGTCTCATCACGTCTTGAGGCTTAAAAATTGACATCTATTTTTAGCACAAATTCTTTCTATTGTTCTCCGCTCGGTGCGCGAGCCGTTCTTTTGTATTAGCGCTCGGTGCATGAAACGTCGTAAGTCGAACAGTTATCCGGCTCGATGTCGACCAAATGTTATAGGAATAAGGTGCACTTTTGCTTGTAGGAATTTTAGGTAATAGAAATACGTGTTTGCGCTATGCTGATTTATTTGCGACTGTTTTGAAGGGCAATAGTTCTATGTAATATAAGGTCACACACACATGCATACGTACTTGTTTAACCAATACACACATACAAAGATTCCAACTCAACAGTCTGCTTGGTCAGCACCTGGATAAACACGTCTCGCTAAACGACGCGCAATTCGGTTTCAGGCCAGGGCTTTCCACCGAGAGTGCTATCCTGTGCCTCAAGCAGACTGTACAGTATTACACGAGTAGAAAGACCCCAGTCTATGCATGCTACCTCGATTTATCAAAAGCGTTCGATCTTGTATCGTACGATATTCTATGGGGTAAAAACTAGTCTACCTAGGGAAATTGTGCTATTATTTATGCATTGGTATAACAACCAAAAGAATTTTGTAAGATGGGCAGGCTCCACCTGCACCTATAGGCTCAGGATATCTGCAAGCTAGTGACCGGTAACTATGTGTTGAAGTCTTGATGGGGAAGGGTTTCTTGTTGATGAAAATAATAACAGCAGTTTGATAAGTCTTCAGGAGATTTCAGGAGACGACTTGCGTAACTCGTCAGGAACAGAATGACGATAAGGTGGTACCATGCCGATGGCTACGAAACTATGTTTTTGCTTGCGCGTTTAGGTACCTCGAAACTTTACCTTATCGAGAGCCGCATATCGTCTCCTGATTTAAACTTTAATATAAAATATAATTATGACATGTTATACATTGCCAGAATCGTCATTAAATTACCCAGCGATTGAGATACCTGTAACATTATTTACTGAAAAGATTTTACAGTGTAAACAAAACAGTCAAAAAATATTTTCCAAGCTAATTTACTCGAAAACCAATGAAGCTATTTTAATGAACAAAACAGGTATCTCAAGCTGGTCTAATGACCTGAAACACTATGTAAGTTACAAGATAACTGCTATGTTTTTCAGGGCGTGTCACGCTTTTCAGGAATACTAGACCTCTAATAGTACGTCCAGGGCTAGGTCTTGATCTAGGGTACCTGGACGCACCAACAAAACCTATAAGTTACGGCTATGTAGCCCAATTAATTGGAGTTTATAAGGGTTGTACTTACGACTATAAAACACTATTAATATTTAAAGTTAAATTATTTAAAAAAACAAAAACATAACGCTGTTTGGTGACGCATCGTCGCGAACACATTTCTTACCACTGTGTATACGATTATGTTTTGAGAAATTACCCTTTTCACTAAAACTAGCTGACGAGAATCACTCAATCTTTCGCCAGTGTGTACAAGAATATGTTTTGTTAAATTAGACTTGTCACTAAAACTATGTTGACATACATCACACTTATACGGTTTATGACCAGTGTGTATAAGAATATCTTTTTTTAAACTGGCCTTATGACTAAAGCAACGCTAACATACATCACACTTATACGGTTTTTGATCAGTGTGTATACCTACGAATAAGTAATAAGTCAGGAAGTGTAATTCAGAACAAATTTCACACAAAAAGTGGCCCTACTTCAAACCAAAACGACGTATGATTCAAAATACCAATCACTTCCGAGGTTACAAATACACCTACTTGGTGATTGGTTTAAATTCAGAACGAAAGCAGGCATTGGTTCACGCGTGTGCTGCAATGTTTGCTATGACAGCTGAGTCATAGCGGCGTGGACGATGTTATGCAGTAAGTGGACCAAGTCAAAAATAAAACAATTATTGTTATTGTACAATGTTTTAATATTAAGTACATATTTTTGTTTTTTTTTTTTCGGTTACTTTTTACAATTCATTGAACTCTATGTCCCGCGAAACATGATTAATTAAGTTTTTGTCTAGAAGGCATTAAAAGAGAATCGTTCTTCGCAATTTAGTGAAGACGGATTCTGAGAAATTCCACGATTATACATTTTATAAAAAAAATGTAATGTAATGTTTTTCATCAAAATTCCATTCAATGCAGTACAGTTCTGTAGTATCGCTAAATCAATTTTTCTTCAATTGGGATAAAAAATATTCTTCACCTTTTATTTCTGCGTTCTAGATTTCTGATCTGTGAAGTAGTTTTACTGCCAAAATAGTTTTTTTTTTAATAGTTTTAACTTTAACATGTGTGTAATAGGTGTATTCAGAGCAGACTTAATATCTGATGATGGTATAATAGGTTGGGGAAAAAGTTCCTTCGCATTTTTTTAAGAAAATTCAAAACATTTTTTAATATATGACGGCGCTACGTCATCGTACTATTGTAAACGGCACGTGCAGCGGACCGATCAGACGATGTCGCTATCCCCACCTCCCCACTACTCGACTTGTTTGTGCTCGGGTATAAAACGAGGCCGGTCAGAGCGATCGGGGCATTCTAGTCTTGACTTCGATCCGGTGCACATGTTGTCATAACGCCTAGAGTTGCTATTTACTGTGTTAAAATATTTTAATTAACAGTTATTATAATTAATTAATTAAGTGAAGTGAATCAAATAAAAGTGATTAATAAGGAAAACTACCTACTTTCTATTTAAAATGTCCGATCCTGATAATACGCCTACATCAGAAGTGCGGGATCCACGTCCACATGAAACAGAACCACATAGAACTTCGGCGAGTATGGAAAACAATTTCTTCACAATGTTCTCCAATGGAATGGAAGCAATTCTTCAAAAAATTGCTGAAAGCATGGGTTCCCGTCCATCTCCGGGAAATATGCAAATACAGTTGATGCCTTTTGATCCTGATGCACCAGAATCTGATATAGTAAACTGGTGTTCGCTCAGCGATATTATAATTAAAAAAAAGGAAGTAGATGGAGTCGATTTGATTTTGGCTCTTTCTCATGCACTGAAGGGCCGTGCTGGCCTCTGTCTCACCAAGATACAACCAGACAATATCACCTGGAGCTCTATTCGGGAAATTCTGATTTCCAGATTTAGCAAGCCTATGATGATGCAAGATTATTTTGATCAAGTTATTAAGTTTCAGATTAATAACACAGAAAGCCCTGCAGAAGCGGGTATGCGTCTGTGGCAATTAATAGAGAAAATTCCTGAAGCAAACATGACAGACACAGTCGTGACAGGTTTTGTCATATCTGTTTTGTCTCAATGCGATGACAAGATTCGTCGAGAACTTAACTCAGTTGTAATTAACGATAAACATCAACTTTTTCGTACCTTGCGAAGCTTCACATTGAAAAGAAGAATTGACGAGCCAGCTACATCTGACAATGATGCAAAAAGGTTTCGTCCTTCAACAGATTTCCATGGAAATTGCCATTTCTGCAAGAAACGAGGACACCGAGGTCAAGACTGTAGAGATAAACAGCGGTACCTGCTTAAAAAATCGAATGTTCCAGAAAACAGTATGGATTCAACCAAGTCTAATGTCATTTGCTACATATGCCGCGAGCGTGGACATGCTGCTACTACATGTCCTAAGCGGTGGCCGAAAAAAGAAGATGCAGCATCAAGCAGCAAGAGCAGCAGCGGCGGCAACAGCAGCAAGCAGGTGAACCTATGCTCCAAGGTGACGCGAGGTATGTTACAGATAAATAATTTACAACTACCTTTTATTTTCGACTCTGGTTCCGAATGTAGTCTTATAAGACAAAGTAATTGTGAAATTCTCAATGGTGAAAAGTTTCATGAACAAGTGGTTCTAAAGGGTGTAGGGCCTAATAGCGTAAATTGTTCGTTACAAGTAAAATGTCCAACCATGGTACAAGGTTGCTTGTTTGATGTTATTTACCACGTTTTACCTGATGACTGTCTGAGCGAAAAAGTTTTACTGGGTCGTGATATTTTGCACCAAGGAATTTCCGTTAAAATTAGTAGTGACAGTTTAACTTTTTCTAAAACAAAGGCTTTCAATGCCTGTTTAAGAGTCGAGGAGACCTTTGATATGGCTTCAATTGATACGGACCTTGAAGGGAAAAATAAGGAACAACTAATTGAGATCCTTAAAAAATACTCTTCGAATTTCATACAAAAGCTTCCCACTTCTCGTGTATCTACCGGTGAACTTAAAATTAACTTGATTGATACTAATAAAACCGTACACAGACGACCATATAGGTTATCCCCCGCAGAATCCGATATCGTGAGTAAAATCGTTCAGGAATTATTAGATGCTAATATAATTCGGGAAAGCTCTTCACCTTTTGCAAGTCCAATTTTATTAGTTAAAAAAAAAGATGGTTCTGATCGTATGTGCGTGGATTACAGAGAGCTGAATAGTAACACTAAACCGGATAGCTACCCTCTTCCACTGATAAACGATCAAATAGATAAATTATATGGAGCTCACTTCTTTTCTAGTATAGATATGGCCTCTGGGTTTCACCAAATTAAAGTAAATGAGGAATCAGTTGAAAAAACTGCATTCGTTACACCAACAGGTCAGTTTGAATGGTTAACTATGCCATTCGGTCTCAGAAATGCTCCTCAAGTATTTCAAAGAGCTATAAATACAGCACTAAAGCCTCTTAATGACAGTCAAATTTTAGTCTATATGGATGACGTACTCTCTGCATCAGAATCTATAGAAGAGGGGTTGGTACGTCTTAACAAATTGTTGGATACTTTGTCAAAGGCTGGATTTTCATTTAACTTTAAAAAATGTTCTTTTATGAAGAAACAGATCGAATATTTGGGTTTTGTAATATCAGCTGGCGAAGTCAGACCAAACCCTTGTAAAGTTGAAGCTTTGAAAAATGTCCCCACACCAAAAACTGTTAAACAAGTTCGACAATTCATCGGTCTAGCTACTACTACTACTATTTCCGGCAATTTATCCCCAATTTTTCAAAAATTATGAAACCCTTATATCCCTTGACAGCTGGGAAGGGTAATATTTGTTGGACCCCAGAACACGATAAAATTCACGCAGATATTGTCAATCGTCTCGTCACAGAACCCGTTCTAAAAATTTTTGATCCTAATTTAACCATAGAACTCCATACCGACGCGAGTAGTGATGGGTATGGAGCAGTCCTAATTCAGAGGAGGAACAACCTTCCCCATGTCGTTGCCTATTTCAGCCACAAAACAACTGATGCGGAAAGTCGCTATCACTCCTATGAATTAGAGACGCTAGCGGTAGTAAAATCTGTAGAGCATTTTAGGCATTATCTCTTCGGGCGTAAATTTAAAGTTTTCACCGATTGTAATGCATTAAAAGCATCTCATTCTAAAAAAGATTTAACACCAAGAGTTCATAGATGGTGGGCTATTTTGCAGTCCTATGATTTTGACATAGTGTATAAAGAGGGTAAAACAATGGCTCATGCAGATTTTCTTTCTCGAAATCCGTTGACTATTAAAGGTAGTGAGGTATGTGCTTTAAAACAAAGACGTACAAGAATAGTTAATTTATCTGAATTGGAAAGAGGATGGTTGCAAGTTGAACAATCACGAGACTCTGAAATAGCAGAAATTATTTCGAAAATGCGATCAAATGAATTGCCTACTGATGTGGAACGCACTTACGATATTAGACAAGGCATTCTGTATCGAAAGATTGAACGAAGCAAAATCACAAAATGGCTTCCTATTTTACCCAAATCATTAATTTGGTCTTTAATAAACCTCGTGCACAATGAAGTAAAACACCTTGGATTTGAGAAAACACTTGATAAATTATATGACCTCTATTGGTTTCAAAATATGTCAAAATTTGTGAAAAAATTCGTTGATTCTTGTGTCACATGTAAGGCTTCTAAAGGTTCATCAGGTGCTCAGCAAGTTCGTTTGCATCCTATCCCAAAATTGGCTATTCCATGGCACACCATCCACCTAGATTTAACGGGCAAACTTAGTGGAAAAAGCGAACGTAAAGAATACTGTTCCGTCATTATAGACGCATTTACCAAATTTGTTCTCCTGGAACATACTATAAATTTGAATTCAGTTAATGCCATTAAAGCGGTTAAAAACGCAGTAGCTTTATTTGGCGCTCCAAAGCGAATAATAGCTGACCGAGGTCGTTCCTATGATAACAGCGATTTCAAACAATTTTGTACTGATAATCATATTGAACTTCATCTTATTGCGACTGGTACTAGTAGGGCAAATGGTCAAGTAGAACGAGTCATGCGAACTTTAAAAAGTTTACTTACCATTGTTGAAAGTGACCCAGTTGCTGTATGGCAAGACCAATTGGGAGATATTCAACTTGCCCTTAACAGTACACGCTGTAGAGTAACAGGGTTCTCCCCATTGGAACTGATGTTTGGAATTCAGGGAAATTCATTACAATTATCAAGAATATCTGTGAGCTCTCACGACACTAATAGACTTGATCTTGAATCAGCTAGGTCAAACGCATCTGACAATGTTCAAAGACTGTCTCAATCTGATGCCGAACGGTTCAATAAGGGAAAAGCCAGGGTACGTCCTTTTTCCATAGGTGATTTTGTTTTCATAAAAAGCGAAGAAAGACACCAAACCAAATTAGATCGCAAGTATAAGGGCCCATTTAAAATCATTTCTGTTTTAGAAAATGACCGTTATGAATTGAAACATATTAATGGATCTAACAGAATTTACAAGTATTCTCACGAAAATTTACGGGAAGTGCCTCATGGACAATCTGGTTTAATAGAAATCACAGAAAATATCAGTGATGATGACGTGACGGCGAATAATAATGATGAGCTTGTTCATGAAACTACCCACGAAAATGATGTTTTAAATGATACTATTTTAGGGAGCAGTGACACCGTGTCTGTTAATAGTGAAACAATGACTGCCGGCTCTTGTACTTTAACAGCCAGTAGCAATAATCAATTTAGTAGATCACGTACATCATCGGTAGAGTCTTTGGAGCCTGAATCAATTAACGTTGTGACTAGTGCCTTAATACATAGAGAAAATTAATGAAGTAGAAATTACGAGGTAACTGATTATATAAGCTACAGGGACCATTTTAGTCCGGACTAGCAAATTCAGGACCAGTGTAAACTGAAGTGATCTTGAAGGGTCGTCTATGACCGGACCAAGCAGTAATAATCCTGAAGGGTTAGTTATAACCGGACCAGGGGATTATAACTCTGAAGGGTCATTGGACCGGACCAGGGGATTATAACTCTGAGGGTCTTTAGACCGGACCAAGGGAGTATAACTCTGGAGGGTCATTAGACCGGACCAGACCATAAGATATGATTTTAATATCAGGATGAACGAACACTAAGTTGTGGTTCACTTTTCCAGATACCTAGGAACCTCTGGTGCGCGTGCGAGGACGTACGCACGTCAGCATGGCCGTGACGGCGCTACGTCATCGTACTATTGTAAACGGCACGTGCAGCGGACCGATCAGACGATGTCGCTATCCCCACCTCCCCACTACTCGACTTGTTTGTGCTCGGGTATAAAACGAGGCCGGTCAGAGCGATCGGGGCATTCTAGTCTTGACTTCGATCCGGTGCACATGTTGTCATAACGCCTAGAGTTGCTATTTACTGTGTTAAAATATTTTAATTAACAGTTATTATAATTAATTAATTAAGTGAAGTGAATCAAATAAAAGTGATTAATAAGGAAAACTACCTACTTTCTATTTAAAATGTCCGATCCTGATAATACGCCTACATATACATTATTTACATTTATCTAAAGTATGTAGGTACCATTTTGTTCGATAACTTTTTGCCATCTTGTAAGTAGGGACATGATCCCATTGCTATAGAAATTTTGGGACTTCTGATCAAAATACCGCGAAAAGTGGTTTTGGCAGTCCTCTCGTGATGTTAACCTAACACTGCCTAAAGAATTCTGAAGAGACCGAAACAGGTAGAAATCTGAAGGTGCAAGGTCAGCACTATACGGCGGATGCATTAACACCTCCCAGCCAAACTCTCTTAATTTTTGCTGAGTGGCTAAAGATGTGTGAGGTCTAGCGTTAACATGATGAAAAACCACACCCCTTCTGTTGATTAATTGCGGCCGCTTTCTCGCAACTTCTTGCCTTAATCTCATCAGTTGTTCGCAGTAGAGTTCAGAATCGATGGTCCTGCCTGGTGGTAACAGCTCATAATGAATAATGCCCTTCCAATACCACCACTCACTCAGCATCACCTTGTTGCGAGTGAACCCGGGTTTCGCCACAGTCTGTGAAGCCTGACCGGCCTTTGACCACGACCTTTTTCGCACGTTCTTGTCGTACGTGATCCACTTTTCATCACCAGTTATCAGCTTCTTCAAAAATGGTTCGGTTTCATTACGTCGTAATAAAGAATCACAAATGAGTACACAGTTCATTAGGTTTCTTTCAGTGAGCTCGTGAGGTACCCAAATATCGAGCTTTTTTGTGTACCCAGTTTTTTTCAAATGCGCCAAAACTGTTTTGTGGTCAATTCCCAGTTCTTCAGCTACGTCGTAACTACTGATACGCCGATCTTGCTCCACTTTTTCAAAAATTGCATCCATTTTATCCGTAATAGGGCGACCAGAGCGACGTGCATCTTTGACATCAAAATTTCCGGACTGAAAACGCCTAAACCAAATTTGTGCTACTCTCACAGACACTGCACTGGGTCCATAAACATCGCAAATTTTTTTCGCGGCTTGCGTTGCACTTTTACCTTTTTTGTAGTAAATTTTTAAAATGTACCGAATTTCTTCATTAGATTCACTCATCTTGACAGTACGAAAAACAAATGAAAATCACACATTTTCCTAATTTGAATTTGGAATTATGTTCTTTAAAATTTAAACTTTCAATGATACCAAAACCAGCCAGATACAAATAGTACAGCCAAAGAGATTTTATTTTAAGTTCATACATACTATAATGCGAAAAGACTTTTTCCCCAACCTAATATTTATTGGCGTAACGCATGATTCTCTTTCTTCAAAACTATGGACTTCGGTTGAAATAAGATTATTTTTATGTTTTTCTTGATTCTTCAACACCGTCATTATATTCAGTGTTCATATTATTCTCCTGAAAATAACATTGAAGATCAGTTTCAAATCTATGAAAGACTGTCTCTATTTGAAATAGATACGTATACGACACGATACACAGCACGGATACGTACAGCTAAAACAAACATATCGACCCTAAAGAATCAAGTGCAAAACATAATAGTCAAACCTTACCAATTTACGTTTTTGTGCCTTAAGCGCTTGAGGGTCTGCAGTTTTATTGAGCAACTCAGGTAAATTACACACTTCAAAATTTGCAGACTAGCCCGAAAAATTAAACGTGCTTTAATTCGACCAAACAATGAACTGAAATGTTTTAATGCTATAGTTATTTCCACAAGTCGAAAAAGCCGAACCTACATTACAAACCGATCGTTCATTATTGTTTATTTTTTAATTTTCTGTAATATCTCATAGAGATGTTCATGTTTCGGGGCTAAAAAAACAGCTTAATTTCAGATTTGATATAACAATATAATAAATAAACAGTAGATACTCACTGTACAAACTGGTACTGCAGTTTTGTGTAACATGGTATCCTTTTCCTCTTAATGATTTATAAAAATCTTTTTCATCGAAATGAACGGAGCATAGGTTTTCACAGGCATCCAGTCATACTCTTGACTTTCTAGCTTAACTGCAGCTATCCACTTAATTTGCCGAATTGGATCGGCAGGGAAACTAAAAGAAAACAAATAAGCAAAATACATTACTGTTTCAAAAATGTCTAAATTTTATCGATTTACATTTCAATATTTCATCAAGAACGAAAAAATACCTTCTAAATTAGGTCAAAAATTGACTGATTCTATTTTGCATAGTATTGACCATCCCGGTTTGACAACGTGTTTGAACATTTTTGAATATAATTATAATTTTGCTACTACTTACTAGTGAAAAGTGATCCCTGGACATTTTAATCTTGTATGGCTCCTGCACCACTTCACAACACATGCTGGCATGATGATTCATAGCTGTTCACAATGATAAAAACGAAAACGTACGCGAAGATTTGACGTGTGCTCGCTAGCAAGAAAAAATGTCTGACTGATGACGCGCTGGGCACGACTTTTAAGCCCCGCCTACTTGGACACGACTTTCTTTGGGTCATTTTGTTAGCGCAGTTACATTTCCTGACTTATTACTTATTCGTAGGTGTCTACGAATATGTTTTATGAAAGTGCTCCTATCACTAAAGCAACGCTGACATACATCACACTTATACGGTTTTTGACCAGCGTGTATACGAATATGCCGTGTTAAACTACTCTTTTCAGTAAAACTACGCTGACATACATCACACTTATACGGTTTTTGACCAGCGTGTATACGAATATGTGTTTTTAAACTGCCCTTATCACTAAAGCAACGCTGACATACATCACATTTATACGGTTTTTGACCAGTGTGTAAAAGAATATGTCGTGTTAAACTGCTCTTTCGAGTAAAACTAAGCTGACATACATCACACTTATACGGTTTTTGACCAGCGTGTATACGAATATGTTTTTTTAAACTGCCCTTATCACTAAAGCAACGCTGACATACATCACACTTATACGGTTTTTGACCAGCGTGTATACGAATATGTCGTGTTAAATTGCTCTTTTGAGTAAAACTACGCTGACATACATCACACTTAAACAGCTTTTCACCAGTGTGTAAAAGAATATGCCGTGTTAAATTACGCTTTTCAGTAAAACTACGCTGACATACATCACACTTATAAGGTTTTTCGCCAGCGTGTATACGAATATGTTTTTTTAAACTGCCCTTATCACTAAAGCAACGCTGACATACATCACATTCATACGGTTTTTGACCAGTGTGTAAAAGAATATGTCGCGTTAAACTGCTCTTTCGAGTAAAACTAAGCTGACATACATCACACTTATACGGTTTTTGACCAGCGTGTATACGAATATGTGTTTTTAAACTGCCCTTATCACTAAAGCAACGCTGACATACATCACATTTATACGATTTTTGACCAGCGTGTATACGAATATGTTTTTTTAAACTGCCCTTATCACTAAAGCAACGCTGACATACATCACACTTATACGGTTTTTGAGCAGTGTGTAAAGGAAAATGTCGTGTTAAATTACGCTTTTCAGTAAAACTACGCTGACATACATCACACTTATAAGGTTTTTGACCAGCGTGTATACGAATATGTCGTGTTAAATTGCTCTTTTGAGTAAAACTACGCTGACATACATCACACTTATACGGTTTTTGACCAGCGTGTATACGAATATGTGTTTTTAAATTGCCCTTATGACTAAAGCAACGCTGACATACATCACACTTATACCGTTTTTGACCAGTGTGTAAAAGAATATGTCGTATTAAACTACACTTTTCAGTAAAACTACGCTGACATACATCACACTTATAAAGTTTTTCGCCAGTGTGTATACGAATATGTTGTGTTAAACCACCCTTGTTACTAAAACTACGTTGACATATATCACATTTGGGTTTTCCACCACTTTGTGTACGAATATGTTGTATAATTTGTTTTACTCGATTAAAATTACGCTGATCACATTTGTAAGACTCTTTTAAATAAGTGTCAGGTTTGGACGTACGTTTTTGAGTTGTCCGGATAACTTTAGAGTCAGATTTTTCCTTTTTCGATTGCTGGGCTGTTATTGCATCTTCTAGTTTAATACTTCGAGTGTCTAGCTTTTGTTTCTTCGCAACTGTCGTCCCTGTGATAATAAATCTGGTAAGTACAATGTTGGAAGAAGGTTGAAGCTCAATTGAATGATTCAAACTAGGACTAAAAAGAAGAAATTCCTGGAGACATTGAACCCTCCGTATTAATAAGTTCTAAAAGCAAATGGTCCTAATAGTAAAACGACCTATAATCAAAGCAACACTTTAGCATAACGCCCTGTTTCGTCTCGAAACAGTTTATGTTTTTTTTTTTTTATATTTTGTCAAATATTGCATTATTGCGTGTTAGGATAAGATGACACAATTTGGTTTATAAACGTGATGCTCTTTCATTTTTCTTTATTGTATACTGGGTCGACGATAAACTGCGTCGACTGGAACGCATCCTTTCCGTGAGGAATGGACGTTGCGTACGGGGTTCGCACCACCAGTTGTCACAAAAACGTGAGACGTCGCGATCGCCCGCGCCGCCGCTATATGCAGTGATTCTGTTTCCCGTTTGATTACGTTCGAAAATCTAAGTTCCCCTTTCATCTTCCTGGAAGACAGTGTATTACGTGACCTATGGACCTATATGTTTGGGATTATTGACTGGAGATTCTCTGTGGTGTGCTCTGCCGACAAGCCCCGACGTTCTACCAAGCCAGGACCCTCGGATTGTGGCTGCGGGAAGGTTGAAGCGGGTAAGTCGCTGGACCCAGTAAATTCCCTACACGCCCTATTAGCAATCGTCCTACACTATTAGCAGAACGTCCTATTTGTAACGTACAGAAATGCTGAACAATCACTATCGGTTTTTATCGTCATGCCTCACTATAGCACTTGTTTGCTTTTATTTTTCTTTATATTTAGGAAAAATAAAGAAAAATAAGGCACTGCCACTTGCTGTGCTCGCGCAAGTTTAGTAATAAGTTTGTTTTTAATCTCGGCAAAGAGATATGCGTCTTTACTATAATATTTCCGACCGCAGTTTTGAGCTATATTTCCTTCCCTCCCAATTCCCATACAACAGAACGAGAGGGATATATATCACACGCGCCGAATCAGAGGCATCTCCGCTGCAGCGATAGCCAATCGCCGCACACATCCATTGTGACTTGAGAGAAATTATTGGAATGTCGAACCGCAGTTTTACCGCAACCGCACCGCAAAGCACCGCGCCGCAAATTAATCCGCTACATTATCAAAAACTCTGAAACTTTTTTTATATAAGTGTTGGCCGACACAAGTGTACCGATGAAAGTCCTCGTGTAAAAGTGCACCACAGTGAAAGGAAGAAAATCAGTAAAACGAGGGACGTCAGATATGGCTGTCCTTGAGTTAACGCGTGTCATCCAGAAGGTTCTCAAGTAAGTCCATCCATCCCTATTTTCTTACTCACAACCTCATGTTTCCTTTTGCTCAATTCTGTGTGTCGTCTAACATTCCACTCCGCGAATGGTCCTTCGAAAGCCGCTTCAACTTATACTTACACCATTAGTCTGGTTCCAATCGAGCCGGATTCAAAGAATCAACGATCATATATAGGTCTCATTCCTAGGATTTAGGTCAAAATACCTAAAATACAAAGTTCGTAAACCGCCATATTGAACGCTTACTTACGTTCGTACATTCCCGCTAGATACAGTAGGTATTCAGTGAGAATTACTCTACCAACTTGATATTTCGCCTGTTGCATTGAAATAGCATAGGTAAATATTCTAACCGCTAATTATCGTGAGTTAGTTCGGCTAACTTACCTACAACTTATATTCAACCGCATTCCTTGATACACCCGCTAAGAAAAAAAATATTATTCTAAGTCCCGCTTAGAATAACCCGCTTTAACTAATATTTTTAACCGACTTCAAAAAGGAGGAGGTTCTCAATTCGTCGGAACCTTTTTTTTTATATTTTTTTTTTATGTATGTTCCCCGATTACTCGTTGATGGCTGGACCGATTTGGATTTTTTTTTTGTTCGAAAGTGTATACATCACAGTTGGTCCTATATAAAATTGATTAACTTTGCTTAGGTAGTTTTTGAGTTAGCTTCAATAATACGTATTTTTTCCCACTTTTATAAGGATGATGTTCTAGTTTGTTTTGCAGATAGTGGTATTAGAATTTGTGTGGGGTAGGTACACAACTAAAAAGTGAAAAATAAAAACTTTTTTACAAAAAAATACAACCGACTTCCAAAAACAACACTACAAAGTGAAAAATAACTTTAATTTCGGAAGTTGGTGGCAAAAAACGAAAATACATTTAACACCGACACCGACACAAGAAATGCATATATAACTCTAAAAAGAACGCAAATATCAAGTTTATTAATAAAAGTGTAAACAAATGCAAAGCGGTATGGAAAGTAATTAAGGATGAATTTATGGGCAATAACTTTAAGAACGATATAGAAAACATCCTTATTGACAATACAGTACTTACAGACCCTGCTGAAATAGCAAATGCGTTTAATAATCACTATATCAATATAGCACACTCTTCCAGCACAAGTACAAAGGCTAATTCTGACCAAAGTTCACAAGTTCATTCGATGTTTCTGAAACCTGTGTCCGAGAATGAAGTCAGAGCGGTAATAACATCATTAAAAAACACAAATTCAGCAGGTTATGACGAAATTAATACGAGGATTATAAAAGCATGCACCAATGAACTTATTATTATTATAACATATTTAATCAATCTATCATTCGCACTTGGCACCTTTCCGGAATCATTGAAAGTGTCAATTGTTAAGCCACTTTTTAAAAAAGGTGAAAAGTCGGATATTAATAATTATCGCCCAATAACATTAATACCTATTATATCGAAAATTTTTGAAAAGTGTATGTGCAAGAGATTGATAGACTACTGCGATAAATTTAACATTATTAAAAAAGATCAGTTTGGCTTCCAAAAAAACAAATCCACAACTCTAGCTATCTTCTCTCTTATAAAAACCATTTTGACTAATATTAACCAAAACCACTTTACTACAGGTTTGTTTTTTGATTTATCTAAAGCCTTTGACCTAGTATCTCACGACCTGTTACTACAAAAATTGGAGGCAATTGGCATTAGAGGCGTTGCACTTCAATGGATATCGACATACTTATGTAACAGACAACAGCGTGTTATAATTACAAAAGTGGATAGATATAACGACATGACAAAGCACTCTTCTGAACTCAAATGCAACAAATATGGCGTCCCGCAAGGCAGTGTGTTAGGCCCAATTTTATTCCTATTGTATATTAATTCTATTACTGACATAACTAATCATAAATGTGTATTATTTGCTGATGACATTTCCATTATTGTGACATCTGATAAAAATAATAATACAATTGACGATCATGAAATTGACATTAATAATATAATTGACATACTCATTAATTGGCTAAATAAAAATAATTTATCATTAAATCTTGAAAAATCTGTATATATACAATTTAACCGATCGAATAATCCTAAATATAATTACAAAATGAATATAAATAAAATTGGTGAAGTAACACAAACTAAATTTCTGGGCATTACTTTGGATCAGGACGTAAACTGGAAAACCCATGTCGACTCTGTCTCAAAACGAATAAATAAGTTTGTTTACGCGCTAAAAAAAATTAGGAATATCACAAACATCCAAACGGCAATAACAACATACCATGCATATGTTGAATCGGTGTTACGCTATGGGTTGATTATGTGGGGCAATAGCACCGATCAAAATAGAGCTTTTGTTGCACAAAAAAAATGTATTAGAGCAATATACGGACTTCAATCCGATGATTCTTGCCGTCCGGTATTTCAAAAACTTGGTTTGTTACCGCTACCGTCTCTTTATATATATGAGATATGTATGTTTGTGTGGAAACATAAGGAGTTATTTACAAAAGCAAACGATGTACGTCCTCGAAACCGGCGCGACCCTCATAGGCTCGTGCTGGATGTAATTCCAAGACTAACCAAATATAAAAATAGCTGTTTGTATATGTGTGTAGAAATATTTAATAAGATACCGAGCGACCTAAAAATCCTAAATACCAGAATGTTTAAACGTAAATTGCATGATTGGCTGTCCACTAATTGCTTTTATAGTGTTAAAGAATTTATTGACAAAAAAAAATGTAAATGAAGTGACTGTATGCACGAAAAATTTGCATGCTTATAATGTTAAGCAAAAACATGTATGCTCTGTATGTAATTCCTGTACCATCTTATATACCATGTTTTTATGCAAATAAATGTTATTCTATTCTTATTCTATTCTAAAAAAGTTTTTTGTACGTTATATTTTCTAGAGCTATTCCAACATGGAAGTTCTTAAAATTAAAGTTAAATTACTTCAAGCTAAAAACCAAGTAATTTATGAACGTTTATCGTCATTATATGAAGCTTCTAAGAAAATAAATACGACTGGTATCGCTTCGTTCGGTGGAAACATTCATGGCGGACACGGAGATACTCTCAGTCACTCGTCAAGAATTTAGTACCAATTTAGATAAAATAAATACATATTCTTTACAATTAAATCCTAATCATAAAATCGATTATAACAGTCTAGCATCTTACGATGGAGTATATACTCGCGTAGAACGAGTGCGATCACGTATCGCCGCGAAGTTTTCAAGGTCATTAAATGACTCAGCGACTCATGATAACGCAAAACAATATAAAAGTGCGGTCAAACTGCCACCGATTCAAATTCCGTCCTTTGATGGTAGGATTGCCAATTGGCCTGTTTTTTATGAATCATTTAAATCAAATATCCATAGTGATTTAAACCTTACAGATTCTCAACGTGTGCAGTATTTGATAGATAATTGACATTAGCCGCTGTTAACGCTCTCCTGAACTCAAACACAGATCTTGATGTGTTTGTGACTGAATGGAAGATGATTCTGTCAGAGTGCTTGAATTTTTGTGAGAAGAATGCATGACTGTGTTAAACAAACTATATATTATGTAGTGTAAGTAATTATATTTAAATAGTGTAATTGGTTTCGGCCGTTCTATTTAAAATAAATAAATAAATAATTTAAAAGGAAACGCATTGCAAATAACCGCCGGTAACGACAGCGATGTCGGTGAACAAAATATGACAAGCCTGTCACTTGATAGTGATTTCGTTAGTTCCAATTAAAGCCATCGGGTCAAATATACTACAGACACTATACCACGCGGAGTCACGATTGTCAAACTCGATTTTAGTTATGTCAAAATTGTTATTAAATTTAGAGGTTTTTTTTTGCAGAATAGCTCTAAGATTCTCATAGCACAAAGTAAGGAATTTTAGTGATAGTTTAGTTCGGTGTATAACAGAATCGGCACCATTGTTGAGATTTAATAAAATCAGGTGCTAACGACCTTTTCAAGTTGCATTATTTTTACGACTATAACTTAATCACCCAGAGACATGAAGTACAAAATTGTACTAACGTCGACATACGCTCTGCTCCTAAACTATCTGATCAAAGTTTAAACAAAAGTATTTCAAGTTATAATAGTTCTTTACCTATGAAATTGCCGTTTTGTATGAAAAAATTTAAACGAATTTTTTTCATGCATTTTTTATTTGTATTAATCGTAGTAATCACCCATGCAATCAATGCATCTTTGCCAACGCAGTGACAGTTTATTGATGCCCTTCTTAAAGAAATCAGCTGGACGGGAGGCAACAAATTCTTCAAAGGCCTTTTTTACTGCCTCTCGGGTATTGAATTTTTTTCCCGCCAAGAAGTTATCCAAATTCTGGAAAATGTAGTAGTCTGTAGGCGCAAGGTCTGGTGAGTAGGGCGGATGACGGAGAGCTTCCAACCCCAGTTCTTGCAACTTGGAGACCGTCTGCTGTGCAGTATGAGGTCGCGCGTTGTCGTGCAGGAGCAGCGGAGACGAGCGATTGACCAATGCTGGTTGGAGATGTGACAGCTTCTCCATCATTGTGTTCAGTTCTTCACAGTACACATCTGAAGTAATGCTCACCCCGTTTGGTAAGATGCTGTGATGAATCACACCGGCGCTAGACCACTAAACAGTGACCATCACTTTTCTAGGGGTAAGTTTTCGTTTAGGGCATTGTTTAGGTGCTGAACCAGGATCCAACCAACTTGCTGAGCGCTTGCGGTTATCAAACAGAATCCATTTTTCATCGCAGGTAACAATGCGGTTCAAAATTCCTTCATTTGTGTGTCTGTTGAGCAGTGCAAGGCACGTCTCGACGCGTACTTCGCGCTGGCGATCATTGAGTTCGTGGGGCACCCATTTGTCAAGCTTTTTTACCTTGCCAATTTGACGCAAATGGACCAATATTGTTTTGACGCTAACGTCGAAAGCTGCTGCTAATTCAGCCGTAGATTGTGTATCATCAGCTTCCAGTAGGTTTTTACTGACTTTCATTTGCAAGATGATCTAAATAATTTTTACAAACAATAAATAGTGTTTCTGGTGGAATGTCGAACCCAGGATCGAGCCCGTTTGGTCGTAGCCAAATACTACGGCGAACTCCGCCACCAACGCCTACCGAACCATTACCCCCGGGCGACCCCAATCCACCAGCACCAGCGGAGACAGTTTTGCCGAATGAAGTCATCAGTACGCCGGAGATCCAGAAATGGATAGGATCTATAGATGCCATTCTGAACGAAGTTTGCACTGTTGTCGCTGAAGGGAAAATGAACTCGGACCAGAATCTTCGTGTCTCCACTCTTTGCAGGAAGGTCTCAAGTGGGACTTCTCAGATGGCCGTATTATACCAATCATTGAAATCGAAAATGATCCAGGCCCATACCACAATCCAGCACTTACAGGTTCATCAGAACGTTGTGGACTCTATCCAGCAGTTTTCAAATAGGTTGTAGAGAATAAGTTGAATCCCTCGGAAAATACTTCTTATGCTAGCATGGTGAAGAAAGGTTCCGATAACTTCGTCCGTCCTGCAAATTTGAGGTCAGTCGCCATCTATCCCAGCGATAAGACCCAAACAAGTGACGACACCAAGTCACTTGTACAAAAGATAATCTCCCCCGAACAACTTAAACTTCATGTCCGTGGCCTGAGAGAAAAGTCAAAAATGGGGGCGTTCTGATTAGCACGGAAAATAAAGGCGATATTGACAAATTGAAAAATTCCGTAAAATTATTATCATCGGGCCTTACAATAGAAGAACCTTCGAAGCGCCGTCCTAGAGTCGCTGTCATTGGTGTACCCGTTGCCCTTACCGAGAGGGAGGTATTCGACTGTATTTACGAGCAAAACTTTTCAGTCCAGTTTCCGAGTATAACTCGTGAGTCCTTCCTTAAGAGCATCAAATTAAGCCATAAATCGGGTAAGAAAGGCCTTCCTACCTGTAACTACATCTTGGAATTACCCGCTAGCATAAGGAAAATTATGATAAACCAAAGCCGAATTTTTATTGATTGGACATCATGCCCTGTGAGGGATTTCACTATAGTCACCAGGTGCTTCAATTGCCAGCAATTTGGGCACGCAGCCAAGTTTTGCCGAGAAACTAGTCCTACTTGTAACCACTGTGGAGAGACTGGACACTCCTTCAAGGAATGCAGCAGCAAATCTTCTCCCTCTCAATATGCGACGTGCAAACGGTTTAAGAGAAAATGTGACCATTCAACTGGCGATGCAGATTGCCCGGCGCGCAAATACGCAGAGGTCAACTACATTAACTCAATAGATTATGAAGGCGCCTAAGAGCGCCCCCGAATAATTTTATTTAGTAAGCACATAAACAGGTAGTTTATCCTCTATTTATATTTCCTCTTAGTTTGTAACTATCATGACAAATCAGCTAATTTATGATCTAGATAGTTTTTCTGTGTCTGAATCTAAAGTTTGTAATGTAGGGGACTGTAAACACCTTCTTCCTTCTGTGGACAAAACGTTAACCCTACTCACACAGAATATTCGCAGCATAAATCGAAACATGAACGGTTTCGAAGTGTTATTACAGAGTCTTGACATAAGCTGTGATACTATCGTCCTAACAGAATGTTGGTTGTCAAAGCAGACAGTAAACTTACCACCTCTTGACGGTTATTATTCATACAAAACAGACAAAAACATAAACCAAAACGATGGATTAGTAGTTTATATCAAAAATAATTTACGAACAATTAAAGAAGAACCAGTATCCCAAGATAGTAATTGCTTAATAATTAAAGTTAGTCCCGATACTGTAGTCATGGCTATTTATAGGCCTCCTTCTTTAAATATGGACAGATTTTTAGACTCTCTTGACACAAACTTAAAAAACATAACATCTTTTAAAAACATAATACTTTTGGGCGATATTAACATTAACATTGCTTCCGGGAAAACCGACACCCATGTTCATAATTATCTGAATATTTGCTCATTTCATGGACTATTACCAGCTCACTATCACCCCACGCATCAGAGCGGCTCATGTTTAGATCATATCATTCTAAAATCAAAAAATCCATCCAAAACATTGGTTACTAATTCTTCGCTTACAGATCATCAAGCTATTTTATTATCATTGCAAATAAGTTCACCAAGAAAAAACTGCATGCGTAGCTTCACTAAAGTCAATATGACAAACCTTGAAAATGACATACGCGATATTAATTTTGACCCTGTTTATAATTCAAACGATGCAAATATTTCTTTAAAGTATTTCATAGATTCGCTACAATATGCAATAAGGAAAAACACTTTTATTAATACAATGCCAAGAAAGTACAGTTGTATTAAACCCTGGATTACACCCGGTCTCGTTCGTTGTATAAGACATAGAGACAAACTTCACCTAAAATTGAAACTCGCACCTGACAACGAAGTACTTTCTGTTACATATAAAAGATATCGAAACTTTTGTAATAATCTTTAAAAAAAAACTAAAAAATCAGTATGATAAAAATGAATTACAAAAGGCGGGAAAAAATAGTAAACTTGTCTGGAAATTTATAAAAACTAATACATTTAGATCGAAAAACCCCGAACCTCCGCTAGATTTACTATCAACAGAGATAAACCCATCCGAAGCAATAAATAAAGTAAACTATGATTTTGCTAACGTTGGTAAAACCTTGGCTGAAAAATCTTTAAATTTTAGTAATTTTACCCCTCAAAACCCAAGTACGACATCCTTTAAACTAAATTATTTTGTTTTATTAGATACTGACGTTAACGAAGTAGTAAAAATAAATGGGTTAAAAGTTGTTTGTGCTACTGGGTGGGATGACATACCTAATAATATACTTATAAGATTTAAATACCTACTTGCCCCTCCACTAACACACATTTTTCAGCTTTGTTTATCCAAAGGAATATTTCCTAATTTGCTTAAAAAAGATGTGGTCACACCTGTATTCAAGTCTGGAAACAAAAACTGTATGAATAACTACAGACCCATTTCAGTTTTAACAGGCCTCTCAAAAATTTTAGAAAAAATAATTAACAGTAGATTGATAAAATATCTGGAAGATAACAGACTGCTTTCAGATAATCAATTTGGTTTTAGGCCCAAAAGATCAACTAGCCAAGCAGTACACAAATTAACTAATTATATTACTACCAATTTGGATAATGGTGTGCACTCAATGGGTATTTTTCTAGACCTTGCCAAGGCCTTCGACACTATTTCTTGTACTTTACTTTTGAACAAGCTAGAAACACTTGGGATAAGAGGCGCACAGCTTCTACTATTTTCAGATTATCTCAGCGATCGTCATCAATGTGTAAAAATAGGTCAGTATACAAGTTCTGAACTTAAAAATAGTTGTTTTGGAATTCCACAAGGCAGCATTTTAGGCCCAACGTTATTTTTAATCTATATAAATGAACTGTGTAGCCTACCACTCCATAATGGTATCATAATGTCATATGCGGATGACACCGCTCTATTGTTCTCAGGCAAATCAAGAGTTGAGGTTTATGAAAATGCTCAGAATGGTTTTAACATTGTGTCTGATTGGCTCCATAATAATCTCCTAACATTAAATGCAGATAAAACCAAATACATTTTATTTACAATGAGAAATACTAACATACCGCTTACTAATCTAAACATTTACGCACATAATTGTAGCAAGTACGCTAACACTGCATGTTCTTGCCCCACTTTAGTGAAAGCTGACCATTTGAAATATCTAGGTGTCACTATTGATTCCAATTTAAATTTCCGTAAACATATCGATTTACTATGTGCTAGAGTGCGCAAATTAATATATGTATTTAAGAATTTACGGAACATAGCCGACTTTAAATTAATTAAGCAGGTTTATCTAGCTATGTGTCAATCCATTCTTACTTATTGCATAACTTCTTGGGGTGGTGCTGCAAAAACAATTTTACTCCCTCTAGAGCGCGCGCAAAGAGCAATTCTAAAACTTGCTACCTTTCGCCCTTTTAGATTTCCTACGCAGCAGCTCTACTAAGCATGTAATGTACTAACAGTATGACAATTATTCATTCAGAGCATAGTACTACACCAGCACACTGCACTTCCTTTTGACCCGGTACCTACCGACAAGAGAAGGAAGGACTTGGTTTGCATAAACCCTCTAACAAAACATGCGTTTGCCAACCGATTCTATGTATTTTTAGGACCTTTTCTGTATAATAGGCTCAACAAGGTGCTAAGCCTCTATAGGGTAAGCTATACAAAATGTAGTATTATGTTATCAGAATATTTAGCGATACTCAATTACACAGACACAGAAAAACTTCTAGAAATTTTGTCATGATGATAATTTTATTCCCTTGTCAGTGTGAGTTCACTTTTGTGTATTTACATAATTATGCTAGTTTTAGGTATTTATGTATCAAATATGCTTTTCTCATAGTTGTTAATAGATTATTATCGGTTTTACTTCAAATTTTAATGTCCAATGTAATTTAACTGTAAAGTGATGGCCTGAAACACAGGTTTGTTTAAACCTAGATCGGGCGGGTCGCTACCTATTGTTCTAACTCCGAACCATCATTACTTGCACCAGTAATAAACAAATATTTTAGCTTTAGTTTATTATTAGGAACTTTATTTGTATAGGAAAATTTTATTACTGTTTGGCTAAATGTACACTTTTTTGTAAACATTTTATTATTAAATATTTTTTTTTTATTTTTATTTTATTTTATTGTCGACCAAAGTCTTCGGACGACCGCGAGGTTCATTTTTCAGGTCGAAATTTCCAGAACGGAAGCGAGCAAACCAATAACAAGTGGTGCGTTGGTTTGTAGTGTTAGCTCCGTAAACGTCGTTGATGTTGCGTTGCGTGCCGCTTGTGCCGCGTTGCTGCCACGACGGTACTCATATTCCATAATTACTCGAATTTTTAACGTATCCATGATGACGAAAAAGATTGAAATGCGATGAAAATGTAACACTAATCAATAAACAAATGACTACTTTTGGAAAAAAAAATCCATGTTTTTAAAATAAAATTAATTTGAAATTAGAATTCTTAGCCAAACAAAAATTATTTTGATTTGAAATGGCCAGTACTGCAGAACGGCAATTTCATAGGTAAAGACCTAATATTTCACGAAAAAGTTGCAATTTTATTCAAGCTATCATTATTATTGCGTAAAAAAAAACTGAAACGCTCTATAAACCTATTTTAGTGTTTGCCTTCTTTGAAACTCATAATTCAAATCATAATTCGAAAGAAATTGACAAAACACTTCTATTACTAAAATAGGTATAAAGAGCGTTTTAGGTTTTTATGAATAAGGGGGTTACAAACTAACACTTACTTGTCGTCTCCCTGGCTCTTCGTTTCATGTTAGATACTTCTTGTTCCTCTTCCACTTCTGTTTCAAACTCCAGCAGAGGGACATCATCTTCTAAATCTGATTCAGAATCGTGTGGTGGTATATCTGCTACATCTAGACGGCTATTGTCTACATTTCCCAGTTCTAGCTCTGTAAGTAAACAAAAACAGTCAAGAGTATTACTTGTTTATTATTGAGAAGCGACTTCGCACGGGCTCGATCTACTAATATGACCAAAAAATAATAATTAAAGGCTTTTTTGTTTTACTTGGATTTGTGTAAGCTAATTGTGGCCTACCTACTTCTTGTTGTTATAATTATCAGGTTTGTTTGTATGATTGTTCGGTCCCTATGACAGTATATTTATTTAGCAGAGAACATCATCTATTTAATATCCACGTTCGTCATGACATTTTGCTCCAAAAATTAAATGACTATGGTGTTAGGGGTAATGTTAATAATCTAATAAAATCCTATTTAAGCGATAGACACCAAGCTACTCAAATAAATAGAGTATGCCCAATATCGAAAGAAGAAAAAGTTTACGAATCTCAGTTCACTAATGTCCGTTTTGGGGTACCACAAGGTAGCGTATTGGGCCCACTACTCTTTATTGTATATATTAATGATTTACCATCCATAACCCACCATCAAATGACGCTTTTTGCTGACGACAGCACAGTTCTGTTTGGTGGTGACAATTTGCATTCTAGCATTAATGTGGAGATTGATATGTTTTTAACTAATGCAACTGAATGGCTATCATCTAATAATTTAAACATAAATCTGTCAAAAACAAAAATTATGAAATTTAGACAAAATTTTCTAGCATCGCCAAATTTAAATATAACATTCAAAGATTCAAATATTGAAGAAATAGATGAAATTAAGTTTTTGGGGCTACATATTGACAGAAGACTTAACTGGAAAAATCACATAGGTTATGTCTGTAAACGCTTAAATCAACAGTCATATGCCCTTTATAAATTAAGTAAAATAGCAGATAAATCTGCTGTTCGTAGTGCGCATCATGGTTATGTCTCATCCATTTTAAGGTACGGTCTTATGTTCTGGGGCAATTCAACCAACAAAAACCTAGCTTTTAAGGCGCAAAAGCGGTGTATCCGATCAATCGTGAACATTGATTCAACGGACTCCAGTGTTCCACATTTTAAGAAACTAAAAATACTACCACTTCCCTGTATGTTTATTTACGAATGTGCCATTTTCGCAAAATTAAATATTCACCGTTTCAAATTTAGTAATAGAGCCAGACATAAAGACAAAATGTCACGTGAACCCCACAAAACTGCTCTTTTCCACAAAAGTGTTTTTTATCTAATACCTGACATAATAGGTTGGGGAAAAAGTTTCTTCGCATTTTTTAAGAAAATTCAAAACATTTTTTAATATACATTATTTACATTTATCTAAAGTATGTAGGTACCATTTTGTTCGATAACTTTTTGCCATCTTGTAAGTAGGGACATGATCCCATTGCTATAGAAATTTTGGGACTTCTGATCAAAATACCGCGACAAGTGGTTTTGGCAGACCTCTGGTGATGTTAACCTGACACTGCGTGAAGAATTCTGAAGAGACCGAAACAGGTGGACATATGAAGGTGCAAGGTCAGGACTATACGGCGGATGCATTAACACCTCCCAGCCAAACTCTCTTAATTTTTGCTGAGTGGCTAAAGATGTGTGAGGTCCAGCGTTATCATGATGAAAAACCACACCCCTTCTGTTGATTAATTCTGGCCGCTTTCTCTCAACTTCTTGCTTTAATCTCATCAGTTGTTCGCAGCAGAGTTCAGAATCGATGGTCCCGCCTGGTGGTAACAGCTCATAATGAATAATGCCCTTCCTATCCCACCACACACACAGCATCACCTAGTTGCGAGTTAACCCGGGTTTCGCCACAGTCTGTGAAGCCTGACCGGCCTTTGACCACGACCTTTTTCGCACATTCTTGTCGTACGTGATCCACTTTTCATCACCAGTGATCAGCTTCTTCAAAAATGGTTCGGTTTCATTACGTCGTAATAAAGAATCACAAAATGAGTACACAGTTCATAAGGTTTCTTTCAGTGAGCTCGTGAGGTACCCAAATATCGAGCTTTTTTGTGTACCCAGTTTTTTTCAAATGCGCCAAAACTGTTTTGTGGTCAATTCCCAGTTCTTCAGCTACGTCGTAACTACTGATATGCCGATCTTGCTCCACTTTTTCAAAAATGGCATCCATTTTATCAGTAATAGGGCGACCAGAGCGACGTGCATCTTTGACATCAAAATTTCCGGATTGAAAACGCTTAAACCAAATGTGTGCTACTCTCACAGACACTGCACTGGGTCCATAAACATCGCAAATTTTTTTCGCGGCTTGCGTTGCATTTTTACCTTTTTTGTAGTAAAATTTTAAAATGTATCGAATTTCTTCATTAGATTCACTCATCTTGACAGCACGAAAAACAAATGAAAATCACACAATTTCCTAATTTGAATTTAGAATTATATTCTTTAAAATTTAAACTTTCAATGATACCAAAACCAGCCAGATAGAAATAGTATAGCCAAAGAGATTTTATTTTAAGTTCATACATACTATAATGCGAAAAGACTTTCCCCAACCTAATATATAATAAATTGCCAAAGACAATTAGAGATTTAGATTTGCATAATTATAAAAAGAAATTATTTCAGTTGCTGTTAGACAAATGTTACTATACTTTAAAAGATTATCTCGATGATGTTATTTAATTTTAATTGTTCCCCTGATAAGTAAAATGTATATATTTCTTAATTTGTATTATTTAATTCTAACTGAATTTATAATTTATGTCTCGTTATTTTAATTGTTGCCTTGACATGTAAAAATATTCGTTAATTCTAAAGTGCTGCATATTTAAATATTTAAATTGTTATTATTTTAATTTTCTATTTGATTGTGCTGTTAAAATATTACCCACTTTAAAATTATTGTATGCCATTATGGCGGGTCATAGCTGTGTACAATTTCGGAAACATGTAACAACTTATTGCTTACCTATGTACCACAATAAAGAATATTTGTATTTTATTTGTATTTATTTAGCCAACTATGTTGGGGTCGGCTTCCAGTCTAACCGGATGCAGCTGAGAACCAGTATTTTACATAGAGCGACTGCCTATCTAACCTCCACAACCCAGTTAATGGGTAATACAATACCCCTTGAGTGCGATATCAATTTAATGCTAACCATTTCCTATCAGGTGCAGGGTAGTCTGCCCTCAAGGCACACCGGGACTTTTCCCGGTGGGCCAGTCCCTCTGTAGGCCGGTACGGTCCGGCTGGCGGACCGGACCGGCACAAGTACGGACTCAGAGCCGGATTACAGCTCCATTTTCCCTTCATTTTTATGTAGAGCTAAGCCGTGGTTAGTGAGATAATTATTATTTTATTTCGAACCTCAAAAATGTTTAAATACAACAGCACTACAGCACGGTAGCTAACAAGATCTTGACACTACACGCTAGAAGCCTCGGTACAAATCGAAAAAAACGACCGCAACAATGGAGAGTGAACACTGACGAGGAACAGAGCTCCCACCTCTTTCTTGCCTTTACTGGCCGGCTTGAGTGGAGATTCGAAAGAGCAAACGTGCTCGGAGGAAGGAAGGGTTCCAGTAAAATGCTGCTAGGGATTATGACCGTACTTCCGGCATTGTTTTGATAGCCGTGGTATACCTCTCCATTCCTCATAAGCACCCCAGCTCAGGACATGTTGCCTCCTTGTCGCTACGACGGTATGTGCTAGCTTCCGTTTTCGGGGGCATATTATTGAGTGTGCAAGTCATCACCTGCCATTTTATCCACGTAAATATATAAAACATTGGTCAGACAGGGGCCATAGTCCTTCCATAGTTCTAGATAACCAGTCCACTTTAGCCACTCAAGTCCAATATCTTTGTTTTCATATCGTGCAATATTCCTACACCAACCGGGGGTTGTCCTTTGGTGCACTTGCGTAGTTCATACAGGGATAATCGTCGGTTGGTGCCTCAATACTTAAAATTGTCTAAGGGGCCTCTGCGAGTTAACTTCGGCCCTTCGTACGCCTTCCAAACGTGCGGGACTGCAGGGGTCCCGAGATAATATCAAAGAGTAATAATGCAATCATTTGATTGTCAATAAAGTGTGTACTCGTAGGTATACTTATAATAATTTAATTTATCTCAAACATAGCCTCTCATAATTATATTCAACCCTATTTTTTGGTCTTTACCAGATAGAAAAGCTTTTTGTTTTTTTTATCCGGAGTAGCCGGATAAAAAAAGTAGTGAGCCACAGTTTAAAAAAAAAATCTCCATATTTTTTTGGGACCCAGACCATCGCCTGATCAGGTGAACTATTGGTCTGTTTGCTTACCTATAGACTAACTAACTAACACTTACTTGTCGTCTCCCTGGCTCTTCGTTTCTTGTTAGATACTTCTTGTGCCTCTTCCACTTCTGTTTCAAACTCCATCAGAGGGACATCATCTTCTAAATCTGATTCAGAATCGTGTGGTGGTATATCTGCTACATCTAGACAGCTATTGTCTACATTTCCCAGTTCTAGCTCTGTAAGTAAACAAAAACAGTCAAGAGTATTACTTGTTTATTATCAATAAGTATTTATTTATGTTACAACATAAAAAACTTTATTACAAAACAAAACAACCAACTTCCAAAAGTGACGAGTGTGTGTGATCGTGTGTGTGTGTGTGTGAGTGAAGTGACTGTATGCACGGAAATTTTGCACGCTAATAATGTTAAGCAAAAACATGTATGCTCTGTATGTAATTCCTGTACCATCTTATATACCATGTTTTTATACAAATAAATGTTATTCTATTCTATTCTAAAAAAAAACTACAAAGTGAAAAATAACTTTAATTTTTGAAGTCGGTGTCTTAGGATCTGTATTTTAGTTTTTGCCACCGACTTCCGAAATTAAAGTTATTTTCATTTTGTAGTTTTTTTTTTTGAAAGTCGGATGTTTTTTTTTTTTGTAAAAAAGTATTTTATTTTTCACTTATTAGTGGGTCAGTCTGTAATTTATCTAAGTTACAATAGCCCAATGTCAACTGCTCATCACCTTTTACAAAATATTGCTATTGTTATTTTTATTGATTTTTATTTTTTACTGATGGTGACGTTACCATCAGCTCCTCTTCAACATATGTATTGTGACGAGCATAAATTGCTTAGCAATCATCAAATCGCAACCCTTGAAATACGTATTATTGAGAAGATCCGATGGCCATCTATGGTCTTCCTCATCAGTTCCACTTCACCAAATGGTGCTTTCCGGGAGCAAATGCACGAGTTACTATAAAAAATACCCAAATCGCTATAGTTGTGCCTTTAAAATTTGAAGGTTCTCCTCGATTTCTCTAAGATGCCATCATCAGATCCTGGTTTCCTTATCATGGTACCACCCTTGGGATATCTCCTTCCTCCTCCTCCTTGTCGGACCACGCACAATGAAGGGTTCCGTAGTTGGGATGAATTTATCTTAAGAACAAACTTAACATTGTAGTTGAAAAACATGTTCTCCCATACATTCCAACTGTAAAAGTAAGTTTGTACTCACAATATTGATAGATTTACCATGTTATTTTAAGACCACAGACTTCTTATAGGTTTTCCTGTAATCTACAGGTAAAGATCCTATTTTCTGTATTTTTTTGAAAATTTTAGGGTCAGTAGTTTCTGAGATAAGGGGGGGGGGGGGGGAGTGGTCAATATTCGTCTATTTTAAAACAATTTATTTTAAAATTATAAAAAGAAATATATTTGAGACCCTCATAGTAAGCCCTTTCATTTGAAATGCCACATGGTGTAGTTTGCAAAACTTTTTTTTAAATTTTCCTATTTGCCCCCCAAAAGTGACCTCTATATTCAAAATTCATTTATTTACTTCACCCGTCCGAGTTTGGGTCACAGAAATTCATATGTGTACCAAATTTCAACTTAATCGCTTTATTAGATTCGGAGCAAATTGGCTGTGACAGATGGACAGACAGACAGACAGACACACGAGTGATCCTATAAGGGTTCCGTTTTTTCCTTTTGAGGTACGGAACCCTAAAAAATATATATTTACGGTTGAATTGAGAAACCTCCTTTTTTTAAGTTGGTTTTTAACTTAACACTGGCAAAAGTTTGAAGGAGCTCAAAAAATTTTTTGATCAGTATGGAATTGAATTACATATATACACATTTTCTTAATTTGTTTTAAGATATTATTTATTGATAATATTATTTATGTTCTTAAAACATACCATCACTTTGATGTTCCTCCTTTGGCTCAATAATATCATCTAGTCCCTCACAAACAGCTGGTAATTCTTCTTTGATAGCTATGTTTTCTGTTTGACATTCATCATCTATACTTATGTGCACTATTGGAGATATAATAAACCCACTCAAAAAGTCAAAGTGGTTTTGGTTTATTAAAGTATTGGGCTGTAAAAATATGATTATAGTATTAGGAAGATATGCTGGTGATCACAGTCCCACGAGCACAAACCTTTTCTCATGATACTAAAGTCACTCAAAAGAGCCTCCACAAGTGAGAATACTTAAGAAGGTCCATGTAACCTCACTGACCACTGCACAATCTATTGTTGCATAGCTTGCACTGACATGAGGACCGTTATCAAACTGCCACATACAAGTTTCATACAGAAACTGTTGCAGTATTATTTATTTATTTATTTATTAAAACTTTATGCACAAGTAAAAAAAATACTGTACAAAGGCGGACTTAATGCCTGAGGCATTTTCTACCAGTCAACCTTAGGGTGATGCAGAGAGAAAACATGGCAGGTGCAGCATAAGGGATAGATAACTCGAAAAAGAATAAATACTAATAAATAAATACATACATACATACATATAAACAGAATAAACTTTGTCAAGAGAAATAACGATAGGTAGAGGAGAAAAAGAATCCAGCAAGAATCAGCGCTGAAGTGATTCTGCCAACTTTATACGAATATGTTCACGAGCCTTCATTTTGAACGATAGCTGACTGGTTGCCATCCTGATGTTCAGAAAGAGCGCATTCCAAAGAAATACCGCCTGGACAAAGAAAGAAGAATGAATAAAACCAGAGCGGTGAGAAGGACATCGTAGAAGACGATTGTTGGTTGAACGAAGATTTCTACTATGGGCAGAGCACAAGTATTGAACATGGGAAGTCAGATAAGAAGGAGAAGTAGGCTTATTTAGTATGGAATACAACATAGACAGAGCCCTCAGCTCTCTGCGCTGACGTATGGGTAACCATTTTAAAAGCAATCGGTGCCCAGACACATGATCATACTTACGAAGATTGAAGACGAATCGAATGCAGTTATTTAGAAGGCGATCAAGTTTATTGAGGAGATCTGCATTCAGGATCAATTATATGGATTAACATGTACCTACTATTGTTGTAAACGCCTTCTTTTGACAAAAGTGTACATATCACCATTCAACACTCAATGGTATGCTTGGCCTGAAGTCCAGACACAATAGATGTGACCTTGAGGGGAATCACTTCTATATTATATTGAAATTAGAAGATATAAAAATAAATGGCTGTTGAAGAACACCTCACCTCATAACCGTCATTCATCATCTGAGCGAACAGCTCTTCGGCTTCCAGACATTGTGTCAGTAATCGGTAGCATTGCTTTAGTTTAGCGCAGCATAAGAAACAAGCAAGAATCGGTCTAATGTCTTCAGTTACAAACTGCAACAAAACTTGTCTTGTAGGTACTATTTTTCTTTTTTGATTTTATGTTGTTCAAAATTTGATTCACGACCGTTACAAGTATGTATTTACAGAATTATAATCATTAAAGTCATCAATACAACTCTATAAGACCAGGTAATCCTGTTGAATGACTATTTCATGAAATCTTGACATCTGAGGATTGTACTAACTTAAGGAGTTGTATTACTGATTCTAATGATTATAATTCTGTAAATACATATTTGTTACGGTAGCGAATCATACTTTAATCAACATACAACCTAAGACTGACTTACAAATTGCAAAAAAACGTAAGAAAATTTGAATTTCGCGGGCTGTCCTGGCGCTTCCCCCTTAAGGCGAAGAGGTGAAGAAGGTGGCCTTAAGAGGTGAAGGACACAATTATAGGACTAGAAATAGGGACCAATTAGTTCAACCAGGTTTCAGACTGGCTAAAGTAGACTCATCCTTCATGGGGTACTGTTTAAAATGTTATAATAAAATACCTCCCCACATACTCCAGCTGAATGAAAGGAAATTTAAATCTTGTATAAAACGCACACTATGCAGCCAGGCATATTATAAGTTGGGGGATTACATCGCTGACAAAAATGCTTGGCTGAATGCTTGTCCTGCTCCACAAGGACGCATTAATTAATTGATTAGCATTCGGATATATTGTTAGACCTGCTGAAGATTAAGATGAGAGAAAACTTTCTTTGCATTGTTTAGATTCAATCACTTAGTATTATATAATTGCATAGCACGTGTGAGCACTATGTAGCTACTATTAAGCTACCTTTTACTGGGTACGTCTTTCACTGACTTGAGTGTGCCCTGGCGGTTGAGAGTATGTCATGCTCACTCAAATGTCTCGCTGATGGTGGCGTGTGTGTTGGATCATTAAGTTCCCTTCAAAATGGTTGAGCTAAATGGTGCTGATCCATGCGTCATGTTCGTGAACGGGCGCCGTCAGTTGGGACTGGTCGTCTCTTAGCTGCCATGGCTTATTTTTAATTTTAATATTTAATTTAGTTGTTTTAGTTATTATCTTTTTATTACGGACGCTTTTTAACGTGCACGTCTTTCTACATTGTTCTCACATGTATATTTTCAACTTGAACGATGTAACCAATATTTTGTAAAAATATTATGATTTAAAAGAGTGTCCGTGGAGTTTCTTGCCCGTTCTTCTCCATAGGGATCTACTACGCTTTGGAATGGGCAACTAGCTTCATCTTTCTGACTGACCGACCCATTGACAATTCAAAAGTGCCTGTAATTGGTTTATTTGAAATAAATGCTTTGAGTTTGAGTTTGAGTTTGAGGCAGATTGGCGATTTAATGTACTACATACATATTTAGTTTAAGTTCAGGTTTCCTCATACTGTTTTACGGAAGCACTGGAGCCTACATATTCGTGTAGAAGAGGCATTAAAAACCTAATAGGCAATTTACTTAAATAATTCGATCAGCGGGTCGTCTTAGGGGCTCTAAAAATAGGCAACAACTTACTTGAATATCAGTCAGCTTCTCATAAAGTTCATGTAAGTTCCTGTTGACTACTACATACATGCGGACATTCTCCGCTAAACATATCCTACACATTGGCAGTTTTTCCATCTTCTGACTCAAAATGTGTCACTCTTGCTATTACTACGATTATGATAAAATAAATCAACTTCCATCGACCAAATTAGGAAAAGTAAATACTAGAATAGAAATAGAAAGTAAAGCTACTCAGCTACTTGACACTGACAGGCTGTGAGGCTGATGACAGCTCCACAGCTTGACATTACAGTTTGGCCGATATTCTGGCTTTTTTTGTGAATTTAATGTCTGGCTACCGAGGCATTTAAGTCGTCTTTTTAGTTGTTTTCTGGCATATAGGTACATAGTCAGTACAACATGCGTTATTATTTTATTTCGATTGGTTTCACTGTTTTTGTACAGTGGTATAAAACAATTTACGGATGATGCGCTAAGGTAGCTCGCGAAATTCAGATTTCTTTACGTCTTTTGCAATTTACAGGTCAATGTCAGGTTGTATGTTGATTAAAGACGCGGCCGTAGCTAACATGGCTTTACAGAATTATAATCATTAGAATCAGGATAACAACTCCATAAGTTAGATTTTACCTCAAATCTAGCGATTTCATGAAATCATGAGGTTTGAGGTCAATTCTAACTTATGGAAGTTGTATTGCTGATTCTAATGAGTATAATTCTGTAAGCCATATTAGCTACACTCCTACCAACTTATCTGTGAAATGGCGAAAATTGTAACTACGGCCGTCATGTTGTTTCATTCGATTGTGCCGACGCATGTCATTCGATTGTGTCGACGCATCGACGGTGCCGCCTCATTCGATTCACAGATAAGTTGGTAAGACTGTACGGCCGCGTCTCATATTTTAATCAACATACAACCTGACACTGACCTGCAAATTGCAAAAAACTTAAGAAAATTTGAATTTCGCGGGCTTTCTTAGCGCATCCCCCTTAAGTGTGCATCCACACTGCCGGCCAAGCGCGGTTGCGACGACGGGCGGAAATATCAAACATATGAAATCGCCGGTTGCGTCCATAGTGTAGTGACTATGGCGGGCGCCTAGCGCGACGGGCCCGAGCGAGATAGCGCGCGTAGTTTTCAAACGTTCCTATCCGCGCGTTATGGCCACACTATGGGCCTAGTCAACAAGCGACTTAATGCGCGGGTGACAGAGATATCAAACCAGGTATCAGTTTTGACCGTAAGAGTCTGCAAACATTTTTTTTTTTTTTTTGAAAATGGCGGTAAATACTGTAGTATTTATAAATATGTCGGAACGTCATGATTTACTCAGTTAGATTTAGACAGACACGTGGGCAGATGATGGGTTTCGTGCAATGAAAACACACTGGGTGCGATACACGGTGTTTAAAATCACAATCTAACACAATCACTAAGCACAACGAATCGAATACAGTTCCGTGGCGTACCAACCCCGATGTTGCCCCGATGCGATCCAACACTAGACTGTCCCTCTCGCCATCAGGTTAAAACACCATGACTCTGTAGAAGCGCGGTGTAGGCGCGGGCACCTCACGTGATGTCGCCTGTGGCGCGCTTGCGATTCGTTACGCGTCCGTACTATTGACCGGATCCGACACGGCCATCCTGCGATACACACGTCCTCGTGTGTTACTCGGAAACAATATTCATCGCAAAATTTCACATAGCTCGGTCACTCCTGACCTAAACCATAAAAATCAGTTTGTGGACGTCTGATTTATCACAATTTAATACTCGTAAAGTCGAAATTTGCCAGAACTCTTAATTTAAACTAAACTATCCCTTTATGACATATTAGACGAAAATTTACATCTTATCGGTAATCAGGAAATTCAAAGTACAACTGACTACACATTTATCGCGCTATCTCACAAAAAAGACACAATCAAACCAAATAAATCAACACACTTAAGTTCTGCATGTAATCTCTGGCTACGCATAGCCCAGTAACCTCCAGTTACTCAACTTTCCTTTATGCAAACCCCCACGGGAGCGCCGAGTCTCTTCTAGACTCTATGGTTTTCACTGAAACCCGACCTCCGCCAGAGTTGACTGCTTGCCGCGTACTCACGGACTACTTCAGTAGTAGACGCCGATTTCTATTGAGCTACGGCTACACGACAACCTCTGGTATAGTCCAATCATCATGCAAACTTAAATATTCTCCTCATTGTTGCAACTACTACTTTGCTCAACCTCGATTTCGTCAGTTATACTCTGATTTTCTGGAAAATACTAAATTTGGCCACAGTTTCTGCTCGTCCAATCCTGACTCATACGAAAACTAATGAGATAAAGGAACTTGACTTTAAAATCCGTTTTGTTTTCAACCAATTTGCAAATAACATTCAAATTAGGAATTAAAGACTAGGTTAATCTACGAATCGGAACTATCGGGCTTCGAGATTACCGAGACCAAGCACAATGATTCCACATCAAATTAAACAAAGAAAATAAAACCCCAGGTATCTCATTCATGGTCAACAACACTCACACACTATTCCCCACGGGAATACCGAGTCAAACCTTGACTCTACGGTTTTTGCTTCTAGGCAAAACCCGACTATACCACCCAGAGCTACCGTCCACTACGATACTCTGGTATAGTCTCCGAGTCAACCCTTGACTCTATGATCTTCGCTGCAAGGCAAGATCCGACTGTACCACCCAGAACTACCGCCTACCGCTTACCCACGGACTACATAAAGCAGATGCCGATTTCTACTAGGCTACGGCTACGGCATTCTGGTACAGTCTCCGAGTCAACCCTTGACTCTATGGTCTTGGCTTCGAGGCTAGATCCGACCATACTACCCAGGGCTACCGCGTACCACGTACCCACGGTCTAGCAAGTAGATGCCGATTTCTAACGGGCTATGGCTACGATACCCTGGTACGGTCTCCGACCCTCTGAATCGAGAACCTGTTTACACAAACTAAAGTGATGCCAACTCATCATCTTTTTCGTTTACAATCTTAATTTGTACTTGGCCGTCGGGCATCTTACGAAGACGGTCATGAGCGTATTTGTAAGTACGCTTGTTAACTAGGGATTTTAAAACGTATCGATTGTCATCTAACACATAAAAAATTTGAAATGACCCTCTATACTTCACGTCATGCTTAGTTTGATTACGCTCTTCGTTCTCAATAAGCACGAATTCACCGACAGAAAACCTACACGCTCGCCTTTGTACTATCAAAACGACTTCCATCGTAACGCAACTTCTCAATGCCTTCAGATGCTAATCTCATAACGTCATCAAAGTTTATAATATCGTCATTGTTGTTAAATGAAATGGACGTGCTACCTTACCTATAAAAAGTTCTAGTGGACTCAACGGTAACGGATAACGATCTGGCACTGTATTATTATTAACTCCTCGCGCGCTAACTAGCAGACACACTAGTAATCCCACTGCTACCCGCACACACGGCGTGCAATCGACACTTAAGAGAAGCTCTCTATAATCTGTGCACCTACCGTCTAATCCATCATATTTTTTAACTAAAAGGGCTGAACTAGCAAACGGCGAACTACTGGGTCTAACTATCTTAGATTGCAACAATTCGTTAATCCTATCGCGTATGATTCGATGTTCGTCCGGGGACAGTCTGTAAGGATGTCTGTACGGTCCAGCCGTACAATTCATATCATTTTACGTAAAATAAGCAGTTATGTACCGCGTGCGCGATTTACTTCAGTTCGCGATCGGTCTTCGCCGCGTGTACTCACTATCATAATATCATGCATTTAGATATACAACAATCATTCTATCATAAGTGATCACTGTATCAATTAGCTATAATATCTTATCATTAAACTTATCATTATAAACTATCACTTCTTATCATTTATAGTTGTCCCGTACAACTTTATGGTCCTTCGAGCCACCGCATTGGCGGGACCTACCGCGTGTTTTACAAAGTGCGTGTGAACACTCCGCCGAATCAATGAGTGGATATACCTATCACTATCAGTAGCAACCACCAGGTAACAAAGCAGCAGATACTGGTGAGTGAGCTGTCATTATCATCGCAACAGCGAAGCGGCTGGTCTAACTTCTACGAGTGGACTCGCCCGCGAGGTTTAGCAGCACGTGTCACGTGGTTGTTGCATCAAACGACCACATCAGCATACAGCATCATCAGCATTTCAAATAGACTACTATCAGCTATCATCGAGCGTTTTATGAAAAAGGTGTCTATTCTCGAGCAAGTCTTGCATAAAATCAATTTATCATTTTATCAACAAGGTACCTATATAACTTTCCAAGCTTAGTCGACGAAGCAAGGAATACACAATCGAGTAGGATACAAAGAAAAATCATAGAATTCTTTTATAATTTTATCAAGCTTTTTGACACTGAAGCTACATCAACATCTCCGAAATGGAGGACCTACTCGAAAATCAGAATCAGATTATGCAGGGCATGGAGCAGCTTTTGCGCAATTTTAAAAAGGATGGAGCAGAGAGAAACACCTCTGTTTACGTCAAGCAACGTTTGGAACTTCTCGATAAATATTGGGAAGAATTCCAATCCAATCATATTCAATTAACAGAATCAAAAGAACGTGGCTACAGCTATTATTCAGAAAATTATTATCAGAAAACTAGGAAATTTTACAACGAGGCGCGCGCATTTATTCAGCAGTACAAGGTCACCAAGACTGATCCCAAGATTGTTGAAACACCGACTACTCCGCAGCCACCATTGCAAGCAGCTGAAGCGGAGAAGAGTCATGGGCAAAAATCAGATAACAAGTCTCAGCAAGAGCCCAACAGCAAGAAACATTTTCATAAATTCAATAGATCATTTTCTAACAATTCTGCGACTAAAAAGCAATGGAAATGTCCGGTTTGCGGCGAAAATCATCGTTTATTCAGTTGCAAAACTTTCTTAGAATCAACATCGGATTCTAAACACAAGACAGTCAATAAACTGAATTTATGCAAAAACTGTCTTTATGATCATAAAGGTAAAGCATGTATTTCCGACAAAAGATGCCGTGAATGTCAAGGCGAGCATAACACCTTGTTACATGATACCTACTCGGGTTCCGGTAGCTCGAAGTCTGACGCTAGCGCTTCGACTTCATGGGAACGCAAAAACGTCACACACGTGTCGAATCCAGAAATATCTGAAACCCTGTTGGCAACAGCTCAAATCAAGGTTATGGGAGTTAATGGGATATATTACCCTATGCGTGCCTTAATAGATCAGGGATCTCAAGTATCACTGATCAATGAACACGCTGCACAGAGATTGGGACTTCCTCGACGAGCATGCAAGGGAGTTGTAATGGGAGTTGGTGCCAAGGAAAGTAACTGCAAGGGTGTTATACAAATTGAAGCATCAGCTGTGTATACAGACTTCACTTTTTCCACCAAGGTACTTATCATGAAAACTCTGCTTTACAATCTGCCCAATCGCTCATTCCAAAAGCCATCGTGGGCTTGTCTAGAGCATGTGAATTTAGCAGATCCTGAATATAACCTTAGTCGTCCAGTCGATATACTACACACATCAAAAGTGTCTAGGGATCAAGCATTTTTATGCGGATTTCTTGAGATTGAGATGTGGCTTTGTAATAAATTTATGATTTTATAAATTTATATGGATCCTTTTTGGTGCATTTCATAATTTGAATCAGGAACTGTGAATCAAATTCGAGTAAAAGATGAAAATCAGCTGTCAATATTTTCCCTATAAAAACATACAACGCATTGAAGACATTATTAGTGCTACTGTTTCCCTACTACTGATTAAAACCAACGTTATTATGGAGCGGCGACGTCATTTAAGCAGGGAAGAAATGCTCAGAGCCGTGGGAATGATAGAAGCTGGTTCCCGGCAACGTACTGTGGCTTTAGCTCTGAATACAAGTCAGAGTGTTATCAGTCGACTTTGGACACGTTACCGAAGCACTGGTACCGTGGCTGAGCGCCATGGAGGACGGTATCGCTGCACCACACGGAGACAAGACCGATACATTCAAATCTTAACTCGAAGAGCTCCAACTATAACCGCCATGATGTTAGCCGTGAGGCTTCATCACTCTTCAGGGAACTTAATTAGCGACCAAACAGTCAGAAACCGCTTGCATGAAGTGAACCTTCATTCCCGAAGACCGCTACGGGTACCACCAATGCAATGCACAATCGTAGGATTCGATATCAATGGGCTCTTGAACACAGAAATTGGGCAGAAGAACAATGGCGTTTCGTGTGCTTTTCTGATGAGTCTCGTTTTGGTATGAGACCGGATACAAGACGTATACGACACTGGAGAACCCCTGGACGCCAACAGCGATTAAAATCCTGCCAGGAAGTCCATCCTTATAGTGGTGGAACCATCATGGTATGGGCGGGTATTTGGATCGGCGGAAGAACTGAGTTGATTTGGATCAGAGGCAACCTCAACGCTCAAATTTATGCTGAGACGATTGTATCAGACGTCATCGTTCCTCTACAAGTGCAAATCGGTCCCTTATTTCAGTTAATGCATGATAATGCACGACCGCACACCGCAAGAGTTGTAAGACAGACTCTCGCCGCAGCTAACATCAATGTCCTGCCCTGGCCTGCTCAGTCGCCAGACTTGAACCCGATTGAGCATGCATGGGATATGCTACAGAGAAGAGCTCTGCCGAATATGGAGGGAATCCAGTCGCAAGAAGACCTTTTTTTGTTGTTGCAACGAACATGGGCGGCCATTCCACAGCGTGATTTGGATGAACTCATTTTGAGTATGCCAAACCGATGTTCTTGTGTTGTTAGTGTTCGCGGTAGAAACACGGATTATTAATTGTTTAAGTTACCCAATAAAATTTTAAAGAAAACTGTTATTTCAGTCTTTTTTTCGAACTTTAATGTTAGTGGTTCAAATGTCAAAAATCCCTTTATTAGGAAAATGGCAAATTTCTTTATTAATGCAAAGGTGACTTGGTTTATCGTTACTGTGACAAACGAAAACACTTTATTTGATGAATCCTTAAAGAAAATTTTAATTAATATCAATCAGGAGAAAAGTTATTGCAAAAATATATGTTGATCCCTAGACACTTTTGATGTGTGTACTTGGAGCTGATGTTTACTCAACGATCATCATGAATGGCCTCATCAAGGAGGGCGAGTCACAGGTAGTGGCGCAACAAACACGCCTTGGCTGGATTATAAGTGGGAACGTAATATCGTACCAATGCAGTGTTGTCTTAAACAACATAGATGATATTCAGAGTAGTGTTGCCCAAATTCAGTCTTGGTCTTGCAGTCTTGGTCTTGTTCTTGCGTTTTTGCAAGACCAAGACCAAGAACAAGACCGCGTATTTTTAGCAAGACCAAGACCAAGACTGACCGTGCAAGACTTGAGCAAGAACAAGACATAGCCTGCAAGACTCTTGCGTCTTGCAGCTAGGACTTAGCGCTATTTCACTGAGTAGTTGGGTGTAACAGTTCGGTGTATAGGTAGGTACGCTTAGGAATTCTATGAGACGCAAAAAACTGTATCAAAGAATATGAAAAACTGGACCTATGCGCATTACGACTAATACCATAAACATAGCGAATAAAAAAATATCTATTAAAATCAAACTGAGTGCATGCATAGTTATGTTTTAACCATCGGCACTTTGATAATGCGGCATCAAAGGTTTTGTACTTACTTCTCAAAGAAATTTGCCGCTTTTCGGAAGTACATGGTTATGATACACGCGCCGGCGGCTTCTTTTGAAATCTAAAACAATCGTTGCCGCCACGCCGAAATCATAACATTTGACACTATTTGATTGCCGCCATAGGGCGTATGTATACTCATGCAAAATAATTTCCTAGTAGAGTACCTACAGGTGTTCCAAAGAATAAATAAGTTTCAGAGTGCTTAGAATGAAAATGAATACATTATACTGATCACGCAAGTAGTATTATGATTAGGATAAAATGGTAAGGATAGGTAGTAGATGTCATATTAATTCATTCTAGTAAGTATATATTATAATATTGATTACTTATATGGTTTTAAACTAATTACTTAGGTACTATTATTGTACATTTAGTCATTATATTTCTTAAGTTTTTACAAGAAAAAATAGCAAAAAAGTGTTCAAATATCACCCGTTTAATAAATATTGTAGCCACTTTTAAATATACTTGAAACGTGTAAAAAAAATCTACAAAACTAATAAAATAATATGAAAAGCGTAGGTACTTACCTACTAATAAAATAAAAAGCCTGCGATAAGAGTTTTGTATTACTTACCAGCCCGAATATCTCTGAGAGAGATGATGAGAGTAAGTATTTACTAGCTGTGCCCGCGACTTCGTCCACGAGGAATAGTAACTTTGGAGGTATAGTGACGTTCAGGACTTATTTATTTATTTTAAAACTTCTGTCATCAAACATACAAACGAACTCTTCAGCTTTATAATATTAGTATAGATGTACGCCAAAACATTCACTTATATGTAAAGAATAGTGATTGGCACTAATTCTATTTTATTCACGCGTCGTGTCTGTACAAGTAGGTAATATTTAGTGTGTGTTTGTACGCCGCACGCGGCATTGTTTGATTTGCGGCGGCATCCTTTTCATAGAGCCGGCACGTAAATAAATGATAAATCGTAAAACTCTTTTATTAAATTTCTTATAAGTTGAGGGTTCAATCTCTTTCTAGACAGATAAGTATTGTTCTTTAAAATACAGTCAAGTTATTGTAATTAATTTGTTTTTTTACATGTTTTAGCAAATGTAAGCTTATAAATCATAAATGTTTATTAAGAAACAGTTACTTCCATGGAAAACGACATATAGGTAGGTCAGTTGATTTTTCGAATTTCTTATCAAATCTTCAGTTATTTATTAATCTGCTTGATCTTTACTATGGCTATGTTAATTCAAGCTCACAATGTTCCAATTCTAATACGTTTTTCTAAGATTTAAAGTAAACTTTAATAAATAGTAATAGACTAATAGGTAATTGCAAGACTTGCAAGACTCTTGCTGCAAGACCAAGACCAAGACCAAGACTGGGAGCGCAAGACCAAGACCAAGACCAAGACCAGGTGTATTGGCGCAAGACCAAGACCAAGACTGGCTAAGTCTCGTCTTGTTCTTGCATTTGGGCAACACTAATTCAGAGGTTCTGGGCAATCGAAGATGTTGCTGACGACAATCAAAACAAGTTATCAGAAGAAGATCATCAGTGCGTACAGCGTTACAAGGCAGATACATCAAGAACAGAAGATGGTCGTTACGTCGTCAGATTACCTCTGAAGGCAAACATTAAGGAAAAATTAGGGGAGTCCAAACACAAGGCCATTGGACAATTTTATCATCTTGAGAAGAAGTTTTCGAAAGACAGCAATATTCAAACATCCTATAGATCATTTATACATGAATATATTGAATTAGGCCACATGCAGCAAAGTACACACGACAAAAATCAAGTCAGTTGCTATTTACCACATCATTGTGTAATGAAATCGGATTCCACGACAACAGCGTTGCGGGTCGTTTTCAATGCATCGGCGAAAACATCGTCTGGGCTGAGTTTAAATGATTTGATGTACAGTGGACCTAATTTACAAAAAGATTTGTTTTCATTGATTTTAAAATGGAGGCAATACGAATACGCATACACTGCCGACTTGGAGAAAATGTTTCGGCAGATTTTTTGCCACAAGGATGATTTGAAATATCAAAAAATTGTATGGCGTGATTCTCCAGATCAAGTTCTTCGTGAATACGAACTCATGACCGTCACATACGGTACAAAAGCAGCGCCATTTTTAGCAATAATGACACTTAAGCAGTTGGCAAATGATGAACGCCACAAGTATCCAGCAGCAGCGAAGGTCTTAGTAGAAGACTTCTATATGGATGATCTTCTGAGTGGTCATCATACCCTGCAAGAAGCAAAGCAGTTGCAGAAAGATTTAATAGATCTTCTGAAATCAGGAGGTTTCAACCTCCGCAAATGGTCATCGAATAAGGTAGAGTTACTCGATGACGTCAGCAAAACAGATGAGGTATTTGATTTTCGTCACCAAGAGTCGACCAAGGCTCTCGGGTTGCGCTGGCACCCTACTGAAGATCAATTCACATTCCAAAGCAAGATCAACGTGTCATCATCAAAAACTGTGACGAAAAGATCTCTCCTATCAGACATATCAAAAATCTTTGATCCCTTGGGGTGGCTGTCTCCAATTACCACCAAACTCAAGCTATTATTCCAAGCAGTCTGGCAGCTACAACTCCAATGGGATGATCAAGTTCCTGAAGAGATTGTTAAGCAAAGGTCACTAATGACACAAGATTTACAACATATCAATGAATTTAAGTTACCGAGATGGCTACAGTGTCACAAGAACGGAACTATCGAGCTGCACGGATTCTGTGACGCATCGATAAAAGCATACGCTTGTGTGATTTACTGCATATACGAAAATGAAGATGCCAACCAAATCTCATCAGTATCATTAGTAACTGGAAAGGCGCGGCTTGTTCCTACAAACAAAAGTATCACATTACCTAGATTGGAGTTGAGTGCTGCCGTACTACTATCAAAGTTAATGCACACAGTTACACAATGTTTGGTTGGGCACGATATCAAAATCTACGCATGGTCGGATTCAAGAGCCGTACTGGGATGGCTTCAAGGTGACCCAAGTCGCTGGAAGCGGTTCGTTGCCAATAGAGTCAAGCAAGTGACCGATATCATACCATCAAACAGCTGGCGTTATGTTAAGTCCGCAGATAACCCAGCTGATTGCGCCAGTAGAGGCATGTCTGTTGAACAACTTAAAAATCATACTCTGTGGTGGCATGGACCCTCATGGTTACCTTTATTCGATGAAAATCAGCCAAGGGAAAACCCTGTCTACAACACACGCGAAGAAATGAGAGAGATAGCACAACAAGTCACCTCCTCGCAAAAACAGTCATATGACGTAATCGACACAATACTGAGCAAGTTTAGCAGTTTTGCGAAATCGACACGTATACTTGCATGGATATTACGTACTATATCATCAAAATTGCAACCAAGGCCGTCTTTTCTTACAATCACTGAGCTAAGAAGAGCGAAGCACATTTTAATCAAGCATGTACAGCAACATGAGTTTACGGAGGAGATCAAAAGCCTTCAAAGGCATAGCAATGTAGACTCCAAAAGCAAGTTACTTAACCTAAATCCGTATCTAGACGAAAACGGATTGCTGAGGGTTGGTGGCAGAATAAGCAATGCAAGGATAAGCAAAAACATGCAACATCCTATTATCATTCCTCACAGTGGACTACTTACCGATCGATTGATTGATCAAGGCCATCAGATGACCTTCCACGGTGGAGCTCGCCTAACTCTGGCATGGTTAAGACAGGAGTTTTGGATTATTGGCGGTAATCGTGCTGTCAAAAAACGCACACACAACTGCGTCACATGCAGAAGGCATAATCCTGTAAAAAATACACAGATAATGGGAGACTTACCTGAGTCACGAAGTAATCCGTCGCGACCTTTCAATCATACTGGGGTCGACTTCACCGGCAATGTGGACGTCAAGGCTAACAAAGGTCGTGGCATCAAGACGACCAAAGGCTATATAGCGGTATTTGTGTGCATGGCAACCAAGGCCGTGCACCTAGAACTCGTTTCCGACATGAGCTCAGCTGCCTTCCTAGCAGCATTAAGGAGGATGGCAGCCCGCAGAGGAGCTCCAACCCATATATATAGTGATAATGGGACAAATTTTGTCGGAGCCAACAAGGCATTGCGTGAAGAGTACATCAACCTACGAAACACTCTTGACGACGAGTTTTACAGAGCAATCACAGATATGCAAATACAATGGCATTTTAACGCGCCTTCCTGGCCGAGTGCGGGAGGGCTCTGGGAAGCGGCTGTCAAAAGTCTCAAACACCATATCAAGAGAGTTGTGGGCGAGCAGAAACTGACGTATGAGGAGTATTCCACATTACTAGCACAGCTAGAAGCCTGCCTTAATACGAGACCTCTTTGTGCCATCAGCGAAGATCCGGAGGACATGGATTACCTTACTCCATCGCACTTTTTGTCGAGTGGTCCCACACTTACCATAATTGAGACAGAAAAAGACGCAAGAACACGATGGCAGCTTACCCAGAAGATTTTTGACGACATCTGGAAACGGTGGAAAACCGAGTACCTGTGTCAGCTATCAGCACGTAGCAAGTGGCGGCAGCAGCAATCGAACCTAAAGATCGGCGACATAGTGATCATCCAAGACGCTAACTTACCACCAGGGAAGTGGGCCATCGGCAGAATCATAGAGCTGCACCCCGGCAAGGACGGCTATGTTCGTGTGGTATCAGTAAAAACAAAAAATGGGGTAATCAAGAGGCCAATCACAAAACTTTCCTTGTTGCCAGTCCACGAAGATCAACAACCAGAAAACAATGCAGAGCAAAATAATATTACAACACAGCAGACCAATCAAACTTCTGAATCTAACGAAAACGAGCCTTCGAAAAATAGATCAAGACGTCGGAGGGGAAAAATCGGCAATTTTATTTACATCGCTCTCATGTTTTTGATGTTAATCATAACACCATCTAGTTGTGATTACAAAACAGCACCTTTGAATCAGAACATTTATTTTGACAAGATCTCTAACATGCGTCTCGAACGAGACGAGTGGAAGTTGATTGTATATCATGATATGAAGCCCTATTGGCAAGGCTTAGATCTACTTAGAAAATACGTCGATCACGTGGGGAACATATGTTCTAATACAACAAAGATATCACAGTGTGACGCAATCCTCATGCAATTACGTCATAATAGCAATGAACTTGACCATTACAATAGCATGTTGCTTGGTCAGCAGTTCACGGGGAATGTCCGACATAAGCGCGGTCTTATCAATCCTATAGGAAGCATAGCACGGAGCTTGTTTGGTGTCTTAGACGACGAGTTTGCTCAGCAATATGCCAGAGATATCCATCAAATCAGACGTAATGAACAGCATTTGGCTTCTTTATGGAAAAACAACACATCTATTGTTGAAGCAAGAACAATATTATAAAAAGAGTCGAAAATGCGATGAATAGAGAACACAAGATGTTTAATCAGCACTTGATCAGTTTAGAGAAGGGATTTAACACAATTCAGGCAGGTGTTCATGAATCACTAATGCCTAACAGCTTTAGTGTATCATCTATCATTGCCAACAATGTCCTGATGAACCTGAAAACCATCCAAGAAACCATCGTGGATACTATTATGAACCTACATCATACAGGGTTCAATATTCACCTTTTAACACCTAAACAGCTGACGGACGAACTTAATGTCATAATAGGACAGTTAGCAAAAGAATTCACTCTTCCGATAGATAATATTCAATCGGATTTATCGAAATTGTATCATTTACTGAAGACTAAAGCCAGAGTTATGCAGCAGTTTCTTATCTTCGAAGTTAAAATACCATTAGTGAGCAGAGATAGCTATGACATCTACAGAATCATAACAGTTCCGCAGCAGGTTGGAAGTAATATGATCACTATAATCCCCACCGCAGATCTTCTCGCAATGAATTTACAAAAGGACGCCTATATTCCAATGACGGAAAACGATGTCCAAACCTGTATGTTTTACGACACAGAAACATACATCTGCCCTTTGAAGGGTCCGATTTATCAGATGAGATCGGATGAAAACCTCTGCATCAGAGATCAACAGTCCAGTAGTTGCAAAACAACATCTACTATCTGCACAAACCGTTGGACAGAACTTAATAAGTTAAACACATATTTATATTTTTGTTGCGGACCGTGCTCCATACAAATCATATGCGAGTATCAAGTTACGGCCGAACAATTAAACAAGGCCGGCGTTATCATGCTCGGCAATGGATGCGTCATCAAGGGCGATGCTTACACAGTTTATTCACATAATCAGCTGTCCAACACTCTGAAGACTACGGCAGACGTTCTGAGGATTGATATCCCACCCATCAACAACATAATCAACTTATCGATACCTATTGGTGCAATCGATGAACAGTCTAACTATACTCACATCGAGACTCAAGGTCTAGTAAAGGAAGTCCATGATAAATTGAATCAGATGAAAGATGTGACGAGCATTGATGAAGATTATGACGACGGGTTCTCATATCACGACTTGCATCACTACACGGTGATATACTTGGTGGTGTTCGCCCTGTGCGCGGCAGGAGCCGTGCACGTGTGGCGGCGCCTTCGGCGTGTGCGCAGCGTGGCTTTGCCCGCGCGCTCACCTCGTCAGCAGCTTCAGAGTGCTAGTGGTACTAGTGTAATCAGTGTAAATGAGCAATCGGGACCTAGTGAAATTGAGCTCAATAAAATTTCTAGTGTAATCAGTGCGCGTAAACAAAACAAGGCTACGTCGCCTGTGTTCCGCGAATCTATTTTCAGTGAAAAATGAATAACACTTTTAGAGACTTATTAAGTTAGCGCGTATCTGCCTAGATTGTGCTTTCGGTTATCATTGCTATCTTTAAGTACTTACATTTTTTATGTTTTCATTTTCATTTTTATATTTTGTACTTTTAATTTTTATCTTAGGCTCTCGTGCCTGGGAGCATGTACGGTCCAGCCGTACAATTCATATCATTTTACGTAAAATAAGCAGTTATGTACCGCGTGCGCGATTTACTTCAGTTCGCGATCGGTCTTCGCCGCGTGTACTCACTATCATAATATCATGCATTTAGATATACAACAATCATTATATCATAAGTGATCACTGTATCAATTAGCTATAATATCTTATCATTAAACTTATCATTATAAACTATCACTTCTTATCATTTATAGTTGTCCCGTACAATGTCTTTGCACTGTACGATTAGAGTCGATCAATCTTATCTCCAACTCACCAGTGTTAACACGCGTTGTAGGAAAAACCGTTAATAAAAAAGTCAGAGTATAATTCCAAGATCACGTCACGACAAGATCACGTCACGACAATATCACGTTGTTGAGGCTGCTCCTCTCAACATCGCCGCGCGCTGGCGGCAGTGAACGAGGGATGCGGGGCAGCGGCGAGGCAGCCGGCCGGGCGACCGCAGCGCGCACCCCCGTGCGACACAAGCAGTCTTCGAGTCAGCTGCTGCACGCCTCCACGCACGGCTGCGCTTACACTTTCTTAACGTCATAACTATCTTGTTTTGCTTCTAAACCGGACACCGTTGTAAATTCTTTATTTCTATCACATTATACATGCTATACAGTCCGCTCTATTTTTCAATTACCTCTACCATGACCTATCGTCGCGAACACACGTCTTGTATCAAATGGTAAAATTGGGAATAATCGAAAATACAACGACCACTTCCCTGGGCCACGTACCATAGTCGTTCGAATCAACCTTTAAAACCACTGCAACCAAAACTGCCAAGCTTACAGAAACCCTCGAGTAAAACCTCTAACGCCACGGCTCTCCAGCCGACCAGCAATCGCATTGCTCTCACACATCCAGCGCATGGATCAAAACTTCTGTACGCATATCCATCAAGTGGATCGCCCGTGTGCATTACCCACTGACTACACACTACGGTCTCTCCAGACCACGACCTCCGCCAAAGCCAAACGCGCATCGCGCACCCACGGACTACTTGAGTTGCGTCAAGAGATATCGATTTCTACCGGGCTACGACTACGTAATAACTACTGGTACGGTCGAACACAATACGGCCGATAGAATCCCTTACTCGACTTTCTATCACAACTTAAGCTTGCTCATTACTACTGTAATCACTTGTAATGTATCTATGGTAACTTAAGATGTTTATGATCTGACTGGTGGGTCTGTCACGGAAATTGTCTGTCATGGCCGTTCCGAATAAACCGCATTACTAGCTACACGTTGTTTTACTCATACATTTCAGTGGCGACGAGGATAAAATTTTGAAGCGTGCTAAATTAAAATATAATTCAAAATGTCAATCGGGAAACTAATAGAGTTTCACTAAACTCTGTTAGTTACACTTAAGATCGGGAAATTGGACAATGTACGTGGAACGCATGGAAATGTTCTTCAAGGTCAACAATGTTAAAGAGGAATTTTGGTTACCCACATTGATTGCGGCGATGGGTGACGAAGCTTATGAACTTTTAAGCAACTTAACAAGTCCGGAAAAACCGAGTGCAAAAACTTATGCGGAGGTGGTGAAGGTTATGATGGACCACTTGCAACCAAAGCCGTCGTTCATGGCAGAGAGGTACCGTTTCCGACAAAGAAGACAAAATGCGGGTGAATCAATTTTACAATATATATCAGAACTGAAGAAAATGTCCAAATTTTGCGAATTTACGTCCGTTTTGGAAGAGAATTTACGTGATCAGTTGGTATGCGGGTTGCGAAGCGAGTCAATTAGGCAACGATTGTTTACTGAGGAAAATCTGCAATATGCAAACGCCGTGAAAATTTCATGTGCTATGGAAGCGGCGGAGAGGGATGCAGCGGCAGTGGAACAGACAGTTGGGAATATTAGCGACTTGGGTGGCAGTGGAGATACCGCAGCCAGAGTGCTACATGCGGTGGCAACGTCGAGCAGCCGGGGCCGCCGAGGGCGTGGTGGACCGCGCGGGTTACCGGTGGCACGCGCACGGAACGACACCGCCGACGATTCAAAAAACAATTGTTCTGCTTGCGGTGCTTCGAATCACCAGAGGGAAGGATGTAGATACAGTCGTTTTATCTGCGGTAGGTGTAGACAGAAAGGACATCTACGTCGGGTTTGCCCGGTGCGTCCTGGTGGAAGTCAACCGCAGGATCGATGTGACACCAACAATATGGTGGCGCATGTGCAAGCAGCAGGCGGGGCAGCCAATCTGTCAAACCCCTGGGACCAGTCAGGGGTGGATGAGCCTCCTTTGTCAGACGATGAGGACTGGGAGGTAGAAGATTTGAATCAACTTAGTTTGAATAGCTACAAACCGGTGAGCTTAACTGTTTATGTGGATCAAATCCAGTTATCTATGGAGATTGATACGGGGTCTTTAGTATCATGTATTAGTAGGGAAAAGTATGATCAACTGTTTAGCCATAGACCATTAGACAGTTCTAATTTAGTTTTTAGATTCTATGATGGTACTATTACAAAACCTATAGGGGTGATTAGGCAAATAGTTAAGTATGGAAATAAGTCCAAACAAATGGAACTGTTTGTAATAGAGGGTGGTACCACCTCATTATTAGGTCGACAATGGCTTACAGAACTAGGCATTAAAATACCTTTGTACCAAAATATAGTCACAAAGAGCAAAGACAAAATAAATAACAATAATTCAGGTAATGACCAGTTAACATTATTACTTCACAGATATAAAGATTTGTTTACGGAGGGACTGGGCCGGTTCACGGGAGGCAAGGCTCGGTTACGACTGCGCGAGGGAGCAACACCAGTGTTCTGCCGCGCACGGCCTGTACCGTACGCTCTCCGCGAGCGCGTCGAGGCTAAGTTAGAGGGCATGCTGCGCGCCGGTGTCATCGAGCCTGTGGAGTGCGCGGACTGGGCTACTCCACTTGTACCGGTGCGTAAGGCTGATGGTGGACTCCGTATCTGTGCTGATTACAAAATAACGTTAAATCCTGTACTAATGGTGGACAAATATCCCTTACCACGTATAAACGACTTGCTGGTTAAATTAAATGGTTCTAAGATATTTACAAAAATAGATTTAACACAAGCATATAATCAAATTGAATTGGATGACCCTGATAATTGTACGGTGATAAATACTCACAAGGGTCTTTTTAAGTATAAAATATTAGTTTTCGGTTTATCGTCAAGCCCTGGTATATTCCAACGAATTATGGCGAATCTTTTAAACGATATTCCAAACGTAGAAGTATTTCTCGATGATATTATTATTGGTTCACCCAATATTAGTGAGCATTTAGTTATTTTAGAGAGAGTTTTAGAGCGGTTACATCATAACGGGATGAAATTAAATCAAAAGAAGTGCTTGTTTTTGACTAATGAGGTTAAATATTTAGGATTTATTATCTCTGCCGAGGGAATTAAGGTGGATCCTGAAAAGGTAGAAGGTATATTAAATATACCCCGCCCAGAAAATATTACCGATTTGAGAGCCTTTTTAGGAACGATCATGTACTATGCAAAATTTGTTAAAAACTTGAGCAATATACTGGCACCTTTGTATAGGTTATTAAAGAAGGGAGTTACTTGGACGTGGGACAAGGAATGTGAGTCAGCTTTTAAAAAAATTAAAAATATTTTGATCAGTGCCGACGTCCTTGCTCATTACGAACCAGACAAACCTTTGTTTTTAACTTGTGATGCGAGTGCGAGGGGCTTAGGAGGCGTACTAAGTCAAATGTGTGAACACAATAACAGTGGCGTAGAAGGAGAGCAGGAGCGACCTGTTGTGTATGTGTCGCGCGCGCTTAACGCGGCTGAGAAGCATTATTCACAAATCGAGCGGGAGGCTTTAGCTATCGTTTTCTGCTTAGAAAAATTACACCAGTATCTGTATGGGCGACGTTTTACACTACGCACGGACCACACACCATTGGTCACTATTTTTGGGCCAAATCAGGGTATACCATCAATGGCTGCGAGTCGGTTGCAAAGGTGGGCTATTAAGTTATCAGCCTATACGTATGATATCGAGTATGTTACTTCAAAGCAGAATGGGGCAGATGGGTTATCACGGTTACCAGCTCTTCCTGCTATTAAACAACCTATTAAAATTCCGGATCAATCATATTTACATTTTGCCCAAAATGCCATGTTATTGGATTATAATGAGATTAAAAGACAGACGAGCCGAGATCAGTCACTAGGCCGAGTTTTAACATATCTTCGCGACGAATGGCCATCTGATAATGAAATTAAATCGCTCCAACCTTATTTTAATCGTAAAAAAGAACTATACGAGGAGTTAGGTTGTGTGATGTGGGGCCATAGGGTGGTCATACCAGGTGAGTGTAGGAATAAGGTTTTAATGGATTTACATGTGTAGGACTGCCGAAAATAAAATTCACTTTTCACACTCACTTATCACTTTTAATGAACTTACTTGTAACACGGTTAGCCACCGACTGACTCCCAGAGCTAACGCGCTACCCCGGCAACCAAAAAGTGGGGACCGGATGTAGCGCCCCACCTCGTTGGTAAAACAATATTATTAATTTACATTTTAAATACAATCGGAAACAATTCTACAATTCTTTTTAACATCATTATTCGCCATTAAACAACATACAGGAAATATTTGAAGCATAACTTAAAATGTTAAATCAATGTTAAGTAAAAACGGATACACTAACCTAACGCCATCTATTAGTATTAGATGACAGTCATATCCAACGTAAACATGACTGTCATCATACCAACACAACAATAATTAATAGATTAATACACTTTTATAATCAATAGACTATCTTATTATTAACTAGATTCTAACATTCGGCCATCCGCATAATTTACGCGCCCTCGCGTAATATGTATAGATAGTTTTATGTACAAAACAACAATTACAACCATACAGGTAATATTCAAACACTTAAATCAACCATAACAATTACAACTGTAATATTTAGAACTGGTACAAGTCGCTACTACCTTCAAACCACGAACATAGTTTTAGTTTATGTACTAGTGGTACAAGTCGCTACTACCTTGAAACCACTAGGGTGGTACAAGTCTCTACCACCTTGAAACCACCTTCATGTTTAGTTTACTAGTGGTACAAGTCGCTACTACCTTGAAACCACTAGGGTGGTACAAGTCTCTACCACCTTGAAACCACCTTCATGTTTAGTTTACTAGTGGTACAAGTCGCTACTACCTTGAAACCACTAGGGCGGTTCAAGTCTCTACCACCTTGAAACCACCTTCATGTTTAGTTTACTAGTGGTACAAGTCGCTACTACCTTGAAACCACTAGGGTGGTACAAGTCTCTACCACCTTGAAACCACCTTCATGTTTAGTTTACTAGTGGTACAAGTCGCTACTACCTTGAAACCACTAGGGCGGTTCAAGTCGCTACTACATTGATACCGCCACGATAAAGGAGAATGGGCATTTTGGTACTCGCTCCAATAGCAATCATTGTGGTGTCATCATTGGATAGGTCTTTTAATCAGGAAAAATATTTACTATGGCGACATGTCCCAAATCCTTGTCTGATAACCACGGCAAGCCCCCAAAAGTTCCAGTTTTAGTTAATATCATAATTGCAAGTACGATAATATTACATACCTATCATGGTTGAAATACGAAAAAAACAATGTAAAACAACATTATTTAAAACGAGAAATGTATTGTGTTACTCATAGACTCATAAAAAAAGGAGGACTCCGCGCCACGCATATCGAAAGTGAAGCGCAGTAAGTATGCCAGGACCGTTTGTACAAACACGCCTCGCGCACACATTAACATCATAATAACCCTTTACACCCGCGCTAATACGAGCGTGAGTTTTACTTTTAAAAAATTCTGGCGCCAAATCGTTCACTTTTTGCGAACGCAACCGGCATCGATCGACCGTGCGGGTGTCTCGCATACGCTAACAAAATCGTGGGGCCAGGGCGGGCGATCAGTGTCCTGTGAGCCTTGATGAAAGATGGCGGCGTTTTTTGATCCTCGCAGCGTCACGGGTAAGTACTTGTTGCTCGTATTATTTGTTTAGTAATGTATAGTGTTTCTATGTAAATTACAAGTTAAAAGAACATTAAATAAGTGAGTTGTTTTAGTTTTATGGATTTCATTGTAATTTTGACACAATTTAGTCGTAAAATTTGACTGCTACGATCGTATGGCTTCGGTTGTGCGTGCGAGAAATAAATTCAAAACAAGTCAACCGTTATTTGTTTATTTTTGACTGAATTTAAATAAAATTTATATGTTTTATTATGTTTTTAGGTCGGGATTTAAATGACGATCAAGTTTTGCAAATCTTGGGCGATGGAAACCTTTCCGAAATAGAGGATTTTGATGAAGATGATGATGATTTTCAACCAAATGTCCTGGAAGACCTAAATTTTGACGATATGATATCTGGCATAGAAACCGAAGAAGAACCTGAGCTGGATCCTGAGCCAAACACTCGCCCTGACACTCTCGCACCTTCAACGCCGTTTCAAGTTGAACGTCGCCAAAGAACTACGCGTCTAGCTCCTCGCAAGCGGGTCTGGAAAAAGGTACCTTTCCAAGATTCATCTCATGACTATCCTTCGCTGCCAGTATCTACTGTTAGGACCCCTATGGAATATTTTTCTGACTACTTTGATAAAGATTTTATAGAAGAAATATCTAGGTGCACAAACTTGTATCATCTCAGAAAAACGGGCCGCGAGCTTAAAACTACTGCAGTCGATATAGCTAAAGTTCTTTCGATTCACATCATCATTGGATGTATTCCTTACCCTCGTATCCCAATGTACTGGAGAGCAGGATTGAGATTGGAGGTTATTAGCAAGCAAATGGCTCGTGACCAATTTTTAACTATTCGTAATGCACTGCACGTTGTGGACTCAGACGAAGCTCCGCCAAGTGAAAGGACCAATCCATTGTGGAAGGTACAGCCGATGATCAACAAAGTAAAAGCTACTTGCAACAAACTTGAAAGAGTCCCTGGGTTTTACTCGATTGACGAACAAATGGTGCCATTTACTGGCAGGTGCAGTCTTCGTCAAGTAGTTAGAAACAAGCCACGCCCCGTTGGACTTAAAAACTTTGTACTGACCACAAGTGAAGGCTTGATGCTTGACTTCGACATTTATCAAGGGGCTAAAACAATGTTTGGAGACTCGCCACTCGGGCTTGGGCCTTCTGTAGTTCTCCATTTGAGCAAGAGTGTTCCACCTGGAAGCTGTATTTACAATGACAGATATTTTACTACTGTCGCATTGATCGAAGAGATGCACAAGAGAAATCTTCACTGTACTGGAACGATAATGATCAATAGAATCCCTGACCGTGCAGCAATTAAATTTAAAACTGACGCTAGGATGACTCGAGGTGAAAGTCAAGCGTATGTCTGCAAACCAACGGTTATTGTTAAATGGAAGGATAATAAATCGGTTTTAATGGCGTCCAACTGCACCGGCTCTTCTACTACATCTGTAGTAAAACGATGGGATAAAAGCAGGAAGACTTACGTGGATGTTTCTGCTCCTAAAGTGATAGAGCGTTACAATCAGAACATGGGTGGAGTGGACGTACTGGACCAGCAGATGGAATACTATAGAACTTTTATTAAAACCAGAAAATGGACGCTGAAGGTACTCATACATTTTCTTGATTTGGCCATTGTAAACTCGTGGCGGCTATATCGCAATGATTGCCAAGCCAACAAATTAAGCAGGAAAGATATTTTGCCATTGTTAGATTTTCGTCTCAATATAGCTGACGGATTATCTTGTATTCCACCCAAAGAACGTCGAATGTCAAGTGATACCGAAAATGATGCGGCAGATGAAAATGATTTTCCAATTAGACGACATTACAGACCGGCAAATAAACCCTCTGAGGCAAAAAGATATGATGGTTATGACCATTTTCCAGTGTTTGACGAAATTAAAGCCCCAAGGATGTGCCGGCATGAAGCTTGTAGCAGCCGCACGAAGATACGATGCGAAAAATGTGATACTTATTTATGTATCTCACGGGGAAAAGACTGTTTTAAATCATATCACCAAAAGCCATAACTTTGATAGTTCCTTATTGTTTTTAAAATTATATAACTTTGTTAAGTTTTAGAATTTTTCTTGTTTTGTAGCAAATTATAAAGAAGATAATTAGGCCTTTGTTACCAATGTTGATTTTTAAGAATTTAGGATTAGGCAGTAAGTTTTATAATGTGGACTGATACTATAATGACTGATTAAAGTACTAAGCTAGTAAACAAGTAAACATTAGTTTTATTTTCCATCCAACTATCAAGATAAACGTTCAATTTAAATTACCCTCACGAACGTGAGTAGTTAAGTTGTACCTGAAACTCACGATCGTGAGGGTTAACTCCTGGGTTACCTATAAATCTAAGATTTTTTCTAGAATTTTTTCTTAGCACCTAAGGCTATACAGAATGCTATAAAAAACATGACTTCCAGAATTTCGAAAAAAAAATCCATCGGGTGTAAAGGGGTATGCCAACCGGACGCCATTACGTGACACAAGCGACGGCGTCTTTGCAGGTACTCATATCACGCACACATAGATCGGTACGGTGCTTCACTTTCGATATGCGTGGCGCGGAGTCCTTCTTTTTTTTATACGTCTATTGTGTTACTATTCATGCATTATATCGTGATATGATATGATAATGGTGAACACTTTTGAAAATATGTTTTTTTACATAAAAAAGTAGTATTATCTTTAACATTTCTGTTTTTTGTTACAACGGTGACTATAGACCTCGGGGATAGGGAACCAGCCGCGGGGTGGAGTAGGTGGTGCGCTGTGCCAGTGGACAGCCTTTTGTGCCGCGACATTCACTAGTCGTTGTATCGTTCTGTGCGTGAAACGACGTTCCGCAGCTGTTTATTCTACCTAGTACTTTGTTATACCGTTTTCATCACTGACCCCGGCGCCCCTTTTGGACATTGTTACCCGCTACAAACGTTTATCTTAGCTAGTGTTGTGGACTATTGTAGCGCTTATCGATTTAGAACATCGTTATGGAAGAAAATCGCAACTGTGTGATGTGTCGGCGAGGCCTACATCATGCTAGATACCAACAGCATGTTTTAACTGATGATCTTCCAAGAATGCACCCCGAGTTTGTGGCTTATGTACGAGAACATGCCGTTTTGGAGGTTAGTACATACTTCATTAAACTATTTCGAACTTCACCAGCTTCAGTTTTTCTTTTTAGAAGCGGTTTGTTTATATTATTATTGTCTGTTATATTTTTATACCTGAGCCATTACAAACGTGCGAATTGAGCCCTAAATCATTTTAATCGGACCTCTTGCTCGCACTTACAGGTCTTATTGAACTACTCTAGTGTTGTGTGTAAAAGTGCGTTTCCGAACCGAGCTGCAAACTACCAACTGCACGTGTTTATTTTCTATGTAGCGCGGCTGTATGGTCCGTAGCTAAGGGTGTTCGCTTCATAGAAAAAAAAAACACGTGCAGTACTAGCTACCTGCTTCCGAGCGGCATCCCTTTATATCAGTAATGACTTGTGCAGCTTTCTCACAATCCTTTAATACTTTTATGACTCAGTTCGCACGTTTATAGTTCTTCTTATTAAAACACTTCTCTGACCACCTATTGTGTGTTTGCTATTGTTATCTATTCACTAAGCCGTCACATCGGCTATACATAAGATATATTTTTACTTGCATTACTTAAAATAATGAAAACAATACAAGTATGCCATGACTTTAGACCTAAATACCTACATACCGCATTGTTTTAAATGTTTTCATAAAAATACAACATAACATCAGCAAGATCGTATTCTACCATTTTCAGGTAGAGTTCGACAACACACGACGTGTGTGTCACCGATGTTGGCAGAGAATTGACAACGTTGTAGGAAGACCACCTGTCATACCAGAAGTAGAACAGAATGTACGAGAGCTTCAGGTTCCAGACTACACTCGAGCTCCAAACACTCCAGGGCATTGTATCTTTAACACTTGCCAAAACGCAACCCGCCATCGAATACCAGAGACGATCAAGATTCACATTTTCTGTGAATATAAGTTATATCTTTCTGACGGTGCTAGAGTATGTGGACAACACCTTGAGAGCAATGCTTGGGAAGAGCTGCCTCAATTCTGCAATGTCACACATAACTTCAATGCGCAACAGTTTAGGGACGTTTGTGACAAGTTGAGAATGGCTTTAAATCGTGGACCTAGGCTAGATTTCAACACAAGAGGTGCTTTAAGCAACGAGGATATGTACTTTTGGACAGGACGCAAATGCGAACAGTTTGATTCCATATTAGAACAAACACCCTCACTAAATGGGAGGTGCAAGGAGCCTCGAACTGCGTTAGGCATATATCTGACGAAACTACGTACCGGAGACTCAGATGAAAGACTAGCGACGTTATTTAATTTGTCACGAAGAAAGCTGGAACGTTTACTAACTATTGTGCACGAATGCCTCGTGAATGAATATGTAATATTACACTTGGAAGTGGACCATATGAATAGAAACGACGTTTTAGAAAAGAACCTCACTATACCAAGAGGGTTATTTGGCAATGAAGAAAACAATAAAGCTATCGTTATATGCGATGGGACTTATACATATATTTATCAATAAAAGCTCGAACTTTTTGTTCCAGCGTCTATCTTATAGCCTGCATAAGTTCCAGAACTTGCTGAAGCCGTTTTTAATTGTGTGTTCCAATGGCTATATAATCGATGTTTTAGGACCATACGCTGCCACTAAGACTGATGCGAACATCATGAGTGATATAATGAATGATGGAGAAAACCCATTGCATTGCTTTCTTCAACCGAACGATGTCTTCATATTAGATCGCGGCTTCCGGGACAGCTTAGATGCTATCGAAGCATGGGGATATGAATCCTACGTTCCACCATCTAAAGACAGATGGGAGACACAGCTAACTACTGAGCAAGGTAATGAAGCTCGATCAGTTACACTATGCCGGTGGGTAGTGGAAGTGGTGAACGGGAGGTTCAAACGAGATTTCAGGCTTTTGCGGCAAAAATATTTTAATAAAACACTACCAAAAATGTTCATTGATTTTAAAATCGCCGCAGCTATGTTTAATAACTTCCACATACCCATCGATGACAACATTCACGCAGAGGCCTTCCTAAACATAATCAGGGAGAAAATAGATTCCCCGAATCTACTTTATGATTATGTTGAAAGAAAACATTTGAATAACCGAAGTGCGGATTTTCAAAGAATAGAAAGTCACGAAATACAGAACTTCCCACTACTGACGGAAGAACAGATTATTTTACTTTCATTGGGCACCTATCAACTGAAGCTAGCCCGATCCTACTGCAACGAGCATTTATCAAATGGACTATACATTCTACAAGTATATTGAGAAAGCGCACTCCAAGATTTAAATGAATATGGTATAAACGAAGATGCCTGGCTTTTACGCGGACGCATACAGTCGCGTCACGTACGGTCAAGAACTTATTATTGTTATGTATTAGTAAAAAACAATTTTAATGAAAACGAAACCAATATCCATAACATTTTATGCAATTATTACTGCACGTGTTTGACCGGACGACGAACAATCGGCACTTGTGCTCATATAGTTTCAATCGTGTGGTATCTAGGATATGCCAGACATGTAGGCTTCACTGCTCCTGCAGCGTTCCTCAACGATGTCATTATTGTTGATAATAATGTTTAAAAAAATAAATAACGTTTCTAACTTTTTCTATTTTTTTTTTATTCCTGAGTGTTTATTCATTTTAGTATCTACTAATCAACAAACACAGGATTCTATAGAAGAAAATTATATAATATCACCATTATCTTAACAAAATGAAACAAAAACAAAAAAAAAAAAAATACTTAACACAAAATAACTCCGTTCCGACAGCAAATGGAGTCAAGCGACTCGGTTATCATTAATCCTTGTAAAAAGACCTTTCCAATGATATATATATTATTGTCTATGTGTCAAATAATCAAATGACATCATATTTGTATTGTGTGCATAAAATATTAGAAAAAGTGGTAAAAAGTTGCTTATCTCGTTAGTGCTATATATCATAGTGAAGCTTATGAAACGGGCTAAATAATGGTATATAGATCGCATCTGGACTCCACCGGTATCGTGAGTAATCAGTGAAAAACTTTAACGAACATTGTCCCTGACCTAGGGCAACCCGTACTGCTATCATGATGAATTCCCAACCACCCAACCCAACCCAAGTTTGTACGGGTTGCAGTAACGCTATAGAGGATGGAAAAATTGATTGCTCTAAGTGTGGCAGCACCTACGATCTTCTGTGTGCTAACATCACTAAAGAGGCATTTATGACTTTAACACCAGAGTATATTTCGTCCTGGCTATGCTTGGGATGCCGTTCAAAAATTCCTAGAGGCGACAATTCGAAAACCCCCGTGAGGCCTGCTACGGCGCCCACCATTATTTCGTCTATTGGCTCGACAAACGTCAACACCATCCGTGGTGGCGCCCGGCGTGGACGACAAGCAGATAAGAGCTCTTCAAATGATGACATTGAAATAATTATTCGTGAAGAGGTAGAAAAGGAAATTGCGGACCGGCTTCCTAAAATTATAGACCAGCTACTGGATAACCTAAACAGCAAGTTTATGCAATCTCTAAAGGCACTGAGCCAAGGACTAGACGCTGCAAACAGGAAGCTGGACTCTTTGACCCTGGTTGCTGCATCTACAAATGCAAATACATTGCGGGCTCAGCCAACTGCAAAACAACTAACGCGTTCGAGCACTCAGAAGCCCACGACTCTGGCTAAAGACGTTGCACCATCCCTATCTTCTAGTCATTTGGCGGCACCGATTACAGCAGTTCAAGTGCCACCCAAACATATTGTACCACCAGTCATTCAGAAGGGTGAGGTCACCGACCTACAACCTGCAATTAGAACTAGCGCCACTCTACAGGAGCCTATTGCATCAGTTCTATGGCCACCAAAATGTCCAGAATCATCTGCCACCCAGCAGTGTGATGTTTTCAACCTACCATCGGTGGTTGGAACCAGTGCCTCTCTGCAGGAACATACTGAAGCAGTTGAGAAGGTTGATATAGACGATGCTGGTTGGATCAAAGTCCGCCGAAGCCGCCATCGTGATACAATCAATTCCGTCCTGCGTGGCACTGCAGCACCTGGTGAAACCAAACTGGAGGCGTCAGAACGATGGAAATATCTACATCTTTACTATGTAAAGCAAGGTACTACCGATAATCAGGTACGCGAACATTTAGCGAACATTTGTGGATTGGATGTTTGTACTGTTGAGGTACTCAAGGCTCGTGGGAATTATGCCTCTTTTAAGCTAGCGGTGCCAACGCGTTTAGCGGAATGTGTCATGTCGGCTCATAACTGGACTGAGGATATCTGCGTGAAGCCGTGGCGTCGTAATTTTCGTGCCAAAATTATTGAAAGTTAAGCCCCTTAACCCATTCCACCACACTCCACCTGTCTCCAGCGCGCGTAATGACCACCTACGTATCTTGTATCAGAATGTACGTGGTTTAAAAACCAAATTATTAACATGGAAATCAAGCTTAATACTCACAGAACACCACTTAGTAGCTGTGACAGAGACGAATCTAGACGATTCTGTAGAAGACTTTGAGATATCGGTAGGTTAGAGTATCCTACGTAGAGACAGAGGAACTGCGGGTGGCGGGGTATTGTTGGCTGCTCGGCCAGGTATCACCCTGAGAAGACGGCGTGAACTCGAGACGGACAATGGCGAGGATATGTGGGTGTCTCTCAAAAATAACGGTCGCAATGTATATGTATGTGTCGTGTACGTGAAACCGTCTGCTACTGATGATGACTACATGACGTGGTTCTGCAAGGTTGAGAACATTATCTCTAATTTTAAGTGTACTGTAATAGTATTAGGAGACCTTAACTTTAAAAGTGCATCTGTAAATATTAATAATTATTACTGTTATTTCTTGAATTTCTGTAACTTAGCTGATATGAATGGTGTGATGAATATGCGCGGGAGCAAGTTAGATGTGGTGTTGACCTGGGAAGGTACTAAGGTAGATTGTAAGTATGTCGAAGGGACTGAGTTGGTTCCAATTGATCTATATCATCCACCCTTGGATATAGCAATACCAATAGCACTACATAAAGGAGACGATGAAAAGTTAGACCCCAGTAACATAGATCAAAGTCGCGACTGGAATTTTAAAAAAGGAGATTATACACTTTTATATGATTATATACACTCGGCCCATTGGCACGAGGTTCTTAGCTGTAATGATGCTTCTTCTGCTACTGATAAGTTTTATAATATAATGTATGATCTATTTAACTCCACAATACCTAAGAAAAAAAGGCTAAACGCGGATAATAGAAGGTTCCCGGTCTGGTTTACCAAAGATCTAATTACCAACCTAAAGCAAAAAATCAAACTCCACAATAAATGGAAACGTACTTCCTGTGAACGTACATATGCAAAATTCAATGCCTTACGATCGGATCTAAAACTCAGAACTCAGGAGGCTTATAAATCATACTCTCACCTCGTTGAAAAAAATATAAGGAAGAGCCCACAACAATTCTGGAATTACATCTCTAATATGAGATCTAAGGGAGGTTTTGAACCTAATGTAACGTATAAGGGAGAGTCTATATCGGGTATCAGAGTGGCTGATACATTTGCTCAATATTTTGCCGGGGTATTTCTACCTGATATGCCAAAACTGGACCCAAGTAGCTTAAACCTGACCGCCGACGAAGGCAATTATATTCCTCTTCCCTCCCTGACTCCTTTAAATGTAGAAAAGAGTATTGAAAAACTTAACCCTAATGCCTCGATCGGCCCTGACAACATTCCTAATTATGTTCTGAAGGGATGCAAACGAATCTTGGCAACTCCCCTTTGTCACATTTTTAACTTAGCTTTACGATCCGGTGTTTACCCTAAGCAACTTAAAGTATCACGTGTTACTCCTATACCCAAATCTAGTGACAAAGTTTCAGTAGAAAATCATAGGCCCGTTGCAGTTCTTCCTACAATTGCCAAAGTTTTTGAGCACAGTCTTCATTCCATTATTCTCAAACAGATAAATGTGTATCTTTCAGATGCTCAGCACGGCTTTCGACCCGGACGCTCTGTCGATACTAACCTAATGATTCATGTGGACCTCATCTCCAAAGGGTTAGATTCCGGTAAACAAGTTGACGTCGTCTATTTCGATTTTCGCAAGGCTTTCGATCGGGTCGACAATGATGTGCTTTTGACTAAACTATGTGCCATTGGTTTATCCCCAGGCTTTCTTAACTTCTTCGCCGATTACCTGCGCGACCGCAAACAATTTGTCAGACACGGCTGTTTCGAGTCGGAGACTTATAATACGCGTTCAGGTGTCAGCCAGGGTTCAGTATTGGGTCCACTTCTGTTTCTGATCATGATCAACGATCTAGCAAAGGAAATCTATTTCGCAAAATATCTTTTATATGCAGATGACTTGAAATTAATAATGGAAGTGAAGACGGACGATGATTGTAGACGCCTGCAGAGCGACATTGACTCTATCCACCGTTGGAGCATTAAGAACAAGCTCTATTTCAATACTGATAAGTGTTACGTCATGTCATACTCTCGACGGTTGCTTCAAATCTGTCATGGCTACACATTAGACGGTCAACAAATTACTCGCGTCACTAACATTAAGGACTTGGGAGTAACCTTCGACAAAGGCCTGACTTTCAGAGACCATATTTCCGCCCTTGCAAAGGAATCCTTCAGGCGTTTAGGGTTCGTCCTGCGCAATGCCCGTGACTTTGACAGCCCACATGTTATCAAACTGCTTTATAATACTCTGGTTCGATCTAAATTAGAAGCAGGTGCATGTGTGTGGAATCCCTACACTGCAACTCAAACGTTGATGCTGGAGAAGGTCCAAAAAACCTTCCTTAGGTTCTTGTTTAAAAAAGTGCACAAGTATTTTCCGTACATGTACCCAACGAATTACCTTTTTGGGATGTTGGGTTACAATTCCTTGGAAGTTAGACGAGGTTTGAATCAGATTGCGGTAGCCTGCAAAACCCTCAGAGGGCTTATCGACTGTCCTGAGCTACATGACCTATTTTGTCAATTATATGTGCCTGGCAACTATATAGGTCACCGCCACAGTAAGAGGCACAAATTGTTTGCTCGGCCAGCATGTCGTGCGGTCGCTAGAGCAGAGTCGCCGGTGTGTCGGACTCTGGAAGCCCTCAATGCCCTCCTGGCAGTCAATCCTGATTGTGATCTGTTTGCCGATGAATGGAGAGAGATAAAGCGAGTGTGTCTAAAGTTTTGCGAGAGAAAGTATGAGAGAATTTCCACTGTTATTTATTAAGTATGTAGTAGATATTACAATATTAGTATTGTGTTTCTAGGTTAATTATTGTAATTGGTGTATAACCGTTTTAATTAACTATAAATAAATAAATAAATAAATAAATGGCTATTGGACCGAGTACCAGGCTTCATATATTTTTGACCATGATCCTTTATTCAAAGGTCGAGGTTCCCAACGTACCTCTACCCCAAACGATCTATTTTTAAATAATTCACCGGAACAATCTCACAACCTTGCCACTAACATTAGGGCTTTATTTAATTAAGTAATCACATCATCATCATCTTCATTGGCCGAAGAGGAACTCGAAACAGATCTGTTATAGTGGGCCCAAGCTTTCATTTTATCTACGGCAATGACAGCGGAATATTTCCGATTGCCCTTTCGGGTGATCGGGGTGTCCTCAATTTGATACCTGTCATTAGCTAAAACCTCAACTACTTTGTAAGGACCTCGATATTTTGGAATTAGCTTTTTACTCTGTCCTGTAGCACCAATTTCACGCTCAACACTGACTAAGTCACCTACAAGAAACTCAACTGGCCTAGCAGATTTTCTGTCATAATATTCTTTCTGCTTCTCTTGATAAGCGGTGATGTATTCATTAGCCTCTTCTCGTATTTCTTTAATTTTATCTTCTGAATACGGTTCACCGTTATCAATAAAAGCTTTAACTCTACCTTCCGTCATTCCGGTTAAGCTATAGCTTTTATGTTGACGTATCGACAGGTCACACACATTTATCATATTATATTGTTAATAATTGCTCTTTATAGTTCCTATTCATTGTTGCCATTAATCTTAATGTTTTAATTATTATTATTTTTTTTTTAATTTTACTCTTCAATTGTTTACTATTTAACCCGTGTTTTAATTTCAAATGTTTAATTTAATTTTATGTTCATGTGTTGTTTAATTTAATATTGTTTAATTTTTCTTTGATTTAAATTTTATTGTGTTTAACTACTTAAACTCATACAATTCTAAACTATGTTTAAAATGATGATGTATGCATGATGTGTTCTCCTATAACTGAAGGAGCACAAATCTTCAAAGTACTATGTATAATAATGCATGTAATGTGTATCCTTTGTTGGAGTTCCTTTCTGAATAAAATAAAATAAAAAATAAAAATAAGCTAGTACCAAAAAGAACTTGGGCTGGTGTCTTACCTATGCCTTTGTTAAATGTATTATTAAGGCCCAACTGAACCTCGAGCACTTTAACATCCCATTTTCTTTCGTCCAAACCCACACACTTTGCGGTCAGCGCCTCTAGTAGGGTACGATTGTACCATTCGACTTGACCGTTGGCGCGTGGGGTTGCTACCGCGTTTAAAACGTGCTTTACGCCTAGCTTTTCTAGAAAACCGGTAAATTTACTACTTGTGAAACAAGAGCCACGGTCAGATATAATTCTTTTTGGTAGTATACCAAAATAATCTTGCATTTTCTCGACAACTATTGAAGACTTAGTACTGCGAACCGGTTTTAATACGATGAACTTTGTATAGGCATCTATAATAACTAGCAAATGAGTATTCCCTTTTGAACTTTTGACAAAAGGCCCAACGTGATCGATGTGAACAGTAACAAATGGTTTCTCATCTTTCGGTATAGGATGTAATGGCGGTCTTTTCTTTGATGAAGACTTTGAGTAAGAACATTCAAGGCATGAGTCTACATATTTTTTCACAAAACGCCTCATTTTAGCGAACCAATAAGTTTCTCTGACTTTACTCAAAGTCTTATCAAATGCAAAATGGCCCAAGTCATCATGGCACTGTTTAAGTATTTGCCAGCGTACCCCCTTAGGTACTACCCATTTATCACCCTGAGAAGTTTTCCTATATAATTTACTACCACGTATAATATAATTATTTTTTTACCTCAACTACATCATCTGCTTCAGGGTCATTTAGAATCGAAATTTTTTTATGGATCTCTGAGTCTGCTAGTTGAACGGTACTCAACCAGTCTGATTCACCAATTGCCATTACAGAATGCTCACTACAGTCACTATCAGCTTGAATGTCGTTAGGCGGTGGATTGCGACTCAATGCATCTACATGGGCCATTGAGGCCCCAGGCTTATAATCAACACTAAAATTAAACTCTTGCATAGCTATCCACCACCTAGCGACGCGCGGTATTAAATCGCGTTTGAGAAAGGTTGCTCAAAAATGAATTGCAATCGGTTATTACTTTAAACTCTATGCCAATAAGATACACGCGGAACCTTTGAAGCGATGCAATAACAGCGAGAGTTTCGAGTTCATATCATATGCTGTTCCTCAGACGTCGTTTGGCGGCTAAAATATGCAACAGGTATCAATATTTTTTTCGTCGTCACGCTGCATAAGCATACCGGCTATACCTACTTTACACGCGTCTGTATGCAACTCCGTTAACGCATTAGGGTTATATAACGCTAAAATGGGCTTTTTCATTAATTCAGATTTTAGGTCATGAAAGGCTTTGCTTTGTTCTGGGCCCCAAACCCACACGACTGTTTTCTTTAAAAGAATAGTAAGCGGTTTAGCTATCATTGCGAAATTTTTAACAAAACGGCGAAAGAAACTACATAATCCTATAAATTGCCTAACTGCGTGCTGGTTAATAGGTTGGGGAAAATCTCTAATCGATTCAATTTTTCGTGGTCCCGGTCGAATACCATCTGCACTTAACTCAAAACCTAAATAGTCTACTGTTTTCTTAAAGAAACAACACTTCGACAGTTTAAGAGTTAAGTTAGCTTGTTTGATCAAACCTAATACTTTTTCTAAACGTTCAAATCCCTCGTCAAGCGTTACTGAAGGCACAATTATATCATCCATATAAGCCGATGCTTTTCTCTTAGCATTGACGTTTTGTTCTTCTTGCGATGGGAAACCTCGGTTATTATTCAGAACTAAGTGCATTGTACGCATAAAAGTAGATGGTGCATTTGCCAGCCCAAAGGGCATTCTATTAAACTCATATTGCCCTTCCGGCGTAACAAATGAAGTTTTATGACGGTCAGTTTCAGTAATCGAAATCTGATAGTACCCGGACGCGAGGTCCAGAGTAGTATAAAAGTTATATCCGGCAAGGTCATCGAGTTGGTCATCTATTCTAGGCAACGGGTAATTCTCTTTTATGGTTTTACGGTTCAATGCTCTAAAGTCAATGCATAATCGAATTTCACCGGTTTTCTTTTTAACCAGTACTATAGGACTTGCATAGCAAGAAGTTGACGGACGAATAATACCGCACTCCAGTAACTCTTGTATCATATCTCGTACTTTAGTTCGTTAAGTTATCGGAAGTCTACACTACTGGGTCACTGGGTTAGGGTCTGTACACTACTGGTTCATCATCTTTCAAGTTTATTGACATTTCTGTAAGCTCGGTTTTTCCTAACTCTTTTAAACTAAACGCGAAACATTCTCTATATTTATTTAATAACTGTACAAGTTGTTTAAGTTTATCTTTGCCAAGGTTCGTATCGCTAATTATATCGTCTTCCTTTATCAACCGTAAAGGTTCGCTAAGCTCTACTCTAGATTCACCATTTATATTAATTGGTACACATTCCTCTTCTGCCTTTAAGCCCCTAGCTATTACGACATCTTTTTTTAACAGAAAGGGTTGGCCGGACTTGCCATTAATTAACACAACTCCTATTCCATCCACAAAAGAGAAAAGCCCTTGCACCAGATAATGTTCGCGACCTAATTGATAGCGATTATTTCCGGGAATATATACAACCCCACTATAAACCGGTACAGTGTAAATACGTACAGGAGTCAATCCATCTATTATAGTATCTATTGTACAAAAAAGTTTGATTTTATTGAAAACCGATACACAATCGTTACTAAAAAAACATAGGTTGGCGCTATCTTTCTCTACAAATATATGAGGTTGTTCGGTATACGTCTGTCCTACAATAAGGGGTACCCGCATTACCTCGTTTGGGACAACAAGAATTTCAACGGTTGCCACTACCCCATCAAGGGCAATAGATGCGTTACACTTCCCCAAGGGTCTAACTATGGCTTCTCCAAAGCCCTTAAGCACGGGCAAAGTGTGACAAGGAACCCAATCAACAGATATATTTTTGGCACAAGCTAAACTCATCATAGTAGCAGAACTGCCAAAATCGATAAAACAGTTAATAGGATGCTTGTTAACGAAACCTTGTTTATAATACTTACTGGAGTCACTGTTTGAACTGACTACACTCATTACGGTTTTCACTGGTTTGACGTCTGTTGAAGCAGACGGTACGGGTAGAGTGCATTTTTCTACGGTATGACCAAACTTGAGGCAACGTGTGCACTTTACCAGGGGCTTAGTGCATTGTGACTTATAGTGTCCTTCTTGTGAACAATTAAAACATTTAACTACACGACTTTTATTATTGTCCTCCTTATCTGTGTTGTCCGTTTTATTAGTAAACGTCTTAGATTTCTTTTTATCACTCGGATGAAAGTTAGTCTTAACCGTTTTTAAATATGGTAAAATCTGATCCGGAGTGTCAAAACGGGGGGCTTCAGCTCCTAGTCTGACACTACGGTCGTCAATCCCGTGAACAATGCAATCCACTGCGCGTTTGCCTTCGATACTACAACGGTTTAGTAACACAACTTTCCCATAAAAATATTCTTCTAGAGAATCGTTAAATTTAGCGCGTTTGGATAACATAGTTTGAAGTAAGCAACCATAATTCTCATTACTAGGAAACGCTAACTTCAGTTTCTCTTGCCATTTCTCCCAACTAAATAAAACAGTTGGCAAACCCTCATACCATATTTGAGCTATTCCCTTTAGTTTTCGGAGAGCAAAATGAGCAGTCTGTTTGTCTGACCAATTGTATATTAAAGCACATTCGTTGACTTTATGAATCCATACATCAATCGTCTGTTGTTTGCGTTCCGGGTCAAATTCAGGAATGGTGTTATGATTAGATAGTTTTTCTAAATCGTTATTTTTACTGTTTGTGGCTTGCAATGCCTGGATAAGCTGGGAGACTGAAACCGCGTTATTCGGAGCAGAAACAGAACAAGAATAAGTTGGCGTTGGCTCACCACGCTCTCCAGGATTCCAGTACGGTGATCGGCGACTGCGTCTGATGCGACTGCGGTTGCGTCGGCTCCGATTGCGTCGGCTACGACGACTGCGACGGCTGCGACTGCGTCGGCTGCGACGATTGTAAGGGCTGCGACTGCGTCGGCTGCGACGACTGCGACGGCTGCGACTACGACGGCTGCGACTGCGTTGGCTGCGACTGCGTCTGCTGCGACTGCGTCGGCTGTGACTGCCCTGGCTGCGACCGCGTTTGTATGCACGCCCACTTGGCAGCAATGGAGAACCAGGCCCGTTGCTGCAGCTTTTTCCATGATTGCGTAGTGACTTATCATTGAGCGTTTGCCACTCCATCGTTTCAGGATGTTGTTCTTGTTCAGCGGACGGCGTCCGCAAGCAGCGATTATCGCACGGATTCATCTTTTACAGTTCCAATTCAGAACGACCAAACTGACTTGTGTAGGCCTAGATATAATCGGCTGGTATGACCAACCAATTATGCCACTTCTGATATGTAGGACTGCCGAAAATAAAATTCACTTTTCACACTCACTTATCACTTTTAATGAACTTACTTGTAACACGGTTAGCCACCGACTGACTCCCAGAGCTAACGCGCTACCCCGGCAACCAATAAGTGGGGACCGGATGTAGCGCGCCACCTCGTTGGTAAAACAATATTATTAATTTACATTTTAAATACAATCGGAAACAATTCTACAATTCTTTTTAACATCATTATTCGCCATTAAACAACATACAGGAAATATTTGAAGCATAACTTAAAATGTTAAATCAATGTTAAGTAAAAACGGATACACTACAACTAACGCCATCTATTAGTATTAGATGACAGTCATATCCAACGTAAACATGACTGTCATCATACCAACACAACAATAATTAATAGATTAATACACTTTTATAATCAATAGACTATCTTATTATTAACTAGATTCTAACACATGAGGCTCATATGGGCATAGTTAAAACTAAAGCTTTTGCTAGGAGCTATGTTTGGTGGCCGGGTATGAACGAAGAAATTGAAAAAACGTGCCGTGGTTGCCGTGTCTGTGCTGCAGAAAGTGAGGCGCCGCCTCGACATATGCCCTGCCCTTGGACGTGGCCAGATAGACCATGGGCTCGTATACATGTTGATTTCTTAGGCCCCATCACGGGGCGGACATTTTTAGTAATAGTTGATGCCAGGACCAAGTGGCTAGAAGTTAGTCAAGTACCTAGTACAGCGGCTAGTCACACGATCAGCGTTTTAAGTGACGTGTTTGCACGTTTTGGGTTACCGAGACAAATAGTCTCAGATAACGGGCCGCCGTTTACAAGTTATGAGTTTTCACAATTTCTCAATACAAACGGGATCGAACATGTATATTCAGCGCCATATCACCCTGCTTCAAACGGGGCAGCAGAAAACGCAGTACATACAGTTAAAAGAGCCATTAAAAAGGCAATTAGAGAGAACATAAACAAATTTATTTTTAAATAATTTCCTGCTATATTATAGGAACACTGAACACTGTACTACAGGCGAAACACCGGCATCACTCATGTTTGGCCGCAAGTTGCGAACAAAATTCGATGCCCTAAGACCAAGTAGGGACAGTAAAGTTAGGGATGCTCAGGAGCGTCAACAAAAATACGGCGCAAGTGGGTCGCGTCAATTGCGCCCGGGTGATGAGGTCTGGTTGCGTCAATATCATGGACAGGATAAATGGGTATCTGGAAAGGTTACAGAAAAGATGGGGACCACTGATTATAAAGTAGTAGATGCTTCAGGTAGAGAATCCCACAAACATGTTGATCAGCTGAAACAACGGATACGGAGTTCATTAATCTGTCCTTCTCCCTCTAGTCCGGTTAGTGAGAGGTCCGCGACGGTTGAGGTAACTCAAGAACAGGGAGCGCCCTGTCCGGGCTGTCCGCGGGGCGATAGCTCGGCCGCAGCGACCACACATCAGGATGACGAGGAACGAGAGCATTTTGAGGACTGCAAAGAACAGCCGGTTCAGAGCACAACTCAGCCTTCTTTGCCTTCTCCTGAGCCGCCCCAGTCTCGTCCCATTCGTCAATGTCGAATTAATAAGCCAGTTAGGTATAATTTATGGTGAAGGTATAGAAGTCATATTATTAGTTATGTTAAGTTCGAAAAGTCTGGAACATTATCTTTTGGAAGTCATTTTAAGTTTCTTTTAATTGTATAAGTTATGTTAAAGTATATAGGTCTGAAAGTCTATTATTGGAATGAGGAAATGTAAAGGGGTTTAGATTAAGGGTGAAGGTGTAATGTATCTATGGTAACTTAAGATGTTTATGATCTGACTGGTGGGTCTGTCACGGAAATTGTCTGTCATGGCCGTTCCGAATAAACCGCATTACTAGCTACACGTTGTTTTACTCATACATTTCATCACTATCTACTTCAACTGGTACATTTGTTCTGTGCTGAATACACGTGTTTGACCAACAAGTCGTTAGCAGAGTGACCCTGTTCGCGACGATAGGTCATGGTAGAGGTAATTGAAAATAGAGCGGACTGTTTATCATGTATAATGTGATAGAAATAAAGAATTTACAACGGTGTCCGGTTTAGAAGCAAAACAAGATAGTTATGACGTGAAGAAAGCGTAAGCGCAGCCGTGCGTGGAGGCGCGCAACAGCTGACTTGAAGACTGTTGTGACGCGCGGGGGTGCGCGCTGCGGTCGCCCGGCCGGCTGCCTCGCCGATGCCCCGCATCCCTCGTTCACTGCCGCCAGCGCGCGGCGATGTTGAGAGGAGCAGCCTCAACAGACCCTATGCAGAGGCTAACCATCTCAGCTGCGTAAGTACTACCCCACGCAAAGGGCATGCTGCACATAAAAATCAGACCACATTTACTTCTTACATGCTCCGGCGCAACTACATATGGACACAAAATAAAAATGTGTAGAAAGGGTAACCCCACAATCTACTGACAATGAAATGATCAATACTACCGAAGACTATTCAGAAACAACTGAGAATCCCAATGAACTGAGTCTCGTCTAATTTTAACTGTAGTAGAATTAAATTCTCAGGGACGTCATGCAGTAATAGCTCGCAACGATCACCCCTGTATCAGAGCTGTAGACAGTAGTTAAAAAACCTATTAGCTAAACATTTCCTTGTTCAGAGAGCACTCAGTATCTTGAGTCCAAACAAAATGAAAACGACTCACCGGATTCGGCAGATAGCAGATCCGCAGCTAGCTTAACGATGCAGACACTCACTCGCCTCTCAACTCGCCTGGCACCGGAATCGGTTTCCTCATCCGGCCAGCGTGTGTCGACGTGACCCGGCTCGCCACAGAAGAAACAGGTCACCGGCGTCAATAATGAGGGTAGGCCGCAGAAGTTTCGACGCACACGAATCTGACCATGATCGCGCATCGGAATCGGGTTTTTAGAGTTTGTAAAAAGTAACCGCCACTAATTGTTATTGTCACTATCACCGCGTATGATCTCATTAGCACGATTTGATCTCACTTCTGATGTCGGAACGTCATGATTTACTCAGTTAGATTTAGACAGACACGTGGGCAGAAGATGGGTTTCGTGCAATGAAAACACACTGGGTGCGATACACGGTGTTTAAAATCACAATCTAACACAATCACTAAGCACAACGAATCGAATACAGTTCCGTGGCGTACCAACCCCGATGTTGCCCCGATGCGATCCAACACTAGACTGTCCTTCTCGCCATCAGGTTAAAACACCATGACTCTGTAGAAGCGCGGTGTAGGCGCGGGCACCTCACGTGATGTCGCCTGTGGCGCGCTTGCGATTCGTTACGCGTCCGTAATATTGACCGGATCCGACAAATACGATACCCGTATATGCACGCTGGCACACCGGTGTTCCGTCCAGCGCTGTCACCTTCACGGCGGCGCTCTGGAACACCGGTATGCCACGCGGTTCACGCGGTTTCAATCTCTATCATTACTATAACTAAAGGCTAATATCCTGTAAGGTTATGTTTTACTCTATGTATGAAAGATATTCTGGTCATAATAGTAATTTTTTTTAAAATCTTTATTTAAGGAGCTTGGTCAACAAGACTAAGTCGCTCCGTAAGGCTTTCTTATAATAATAGTAATACATCATTTTATAAATACAATACAGGTCTAATTATCTTCTACGTATACCAATCCGTACAAGTTTATATAACAGTCTCGCTGTTTCTGACAAGGGGGATGCTAGAATGATATTGCATCTTTCCAACTCTTTAACATCAACGCCAAAGTGCAATAATAACTCAGCTCTGAGATCTTCGTTGCGGGCACACTCCACCATGATGTGAAAAACGTCTTCCACTTTTCCACATTCTGTGCAGTTGGGGGAAGGAACTTTTTTCATTAAATATGCGAACTTATTTAAGGGGATATGTCCAGAACGAAGTCTGAGAGCTGTCATAATAGTCATTCACAACGAAAAATATCGATAGGCTACACTAGAATATAAGTTGAAAAGAGACGCTTCAAAACGTCTGTGGTCGCGATTGCGCACGAATTACGTGCGCCAGCGAAATGTTGTGTTGTGGTGTTTTTTCAACGGTAAGTGGATAAATATTCATTTATAAGTACCTATATAATACATCCTTGTACAGAGGCCAGCACATCAAGCTACCCCAATCTGTCAAATTTTCCCAATTGAATATGAACTTTATTCGTTTGATGTAAAGTTGAATATCGATCAAAGAAATTTGACAGATTTTAGAAGCTTGATGTGCTGGCCTCTGTACATAATATTTGCACGAAATAACATCATCATAATACTTTTTTTGGTCAAAGAAAATGTTACGTAAAAAACCGTTACTGTACTTTTATGAAATGGCTCTGCGCAATATGAAGATTCAGTTTCATTATTATGACAATGTTACGTAGGACTCTCTAAAAAACGCAGTTTTTAGGTTACTTGTCTGTTTATTCAAGAACCCAAAAAACTTTGCAATAAGTGCCTAGAGCCAATAGAAACATGAGTGGACCATTTTTTGTGAGCAGGGTCATAAATATGTCACGCTGCGGGAATTGACAGGTCTGGTGACATTTCATAACTGCCCGCGTTTAGCGGTTAATCTAAACCAGATATAATCACATAATCGCACAGTAAACATCCACACCACAGTAATCGCACAATAACAAGAAAATTATGGAGCACAAAATAAAATAGATTTTGAATCTTCTCTGGTAATTTTAGGTGATATTTTACTCAGGATATAGTCAAATGTTGGCACGGGCTATCTAAAAATACCAAATCCTCGTCCATGGTTTGCAACACCTGAAATACGTCATAAACGCTACAACAGCTCGTTCGTCACTGTGGCCACCGCACGCCCCCGCCGTCGCGCCGCCTTAGGCCCTAGTCACCGCGCATTCACTGTGGACGCACACAAGTCTTTATCTTCTGATGTATTAACCTACTCACTATGTACAGTCCTACCAACTTATCTGTGAACTGAAAGAGGACGGCACCGTCGATACAATCGAATGACATGCGTCGGCACAATGGAATGACATTTCAACATGACGGCCATAGTTCCAATTTTCGCCATTTCACAGATAAGTTGTTAGGAGTATACAGACGCCAGCACTTCAAGCTACTACAATCTGTCGTAATTTCTTATTTATAGGGGTCCAAGTGCTTATAGAGCACAGAACTATAGTCTAAAAAAAGCGCGGGAAACTTCGTACTTGGCGGACGCGTCTTTTTTGAAATAATTTTTATAAATTTATAAAACTCTAAATATAAGATCAGTAGTCGTAGTTTTAGTGTTCTATTTTCTTTTACTTTTAGTTTAATTTTAGTGTCGAATATTTTCATCGGTAGTGGTGTTTTTTTTAGTTATTTAAACGAATATGAAAGACCCGCCTGATCCGGGGGATTTGATTCCTCCGGCAGGCAATTTTGTTACCATCATCTCTAATGAATCGGGCATGGATACCGATGGGTCGACTTCAGCTCGTCATTTAAAAAGGAGTCGTGGGCATGTGTGCAAGCACTGCAATAAGCGTCGCCGTACCCGAAAAAACCACGGTTCCGCGTCTTCGGGTTGTGGTTGCATGGCAGAAGTTACTGCATCAGAGCCCAACTGCCCTGAAATAATCGTCACTAATGAAATACCTTGTACTAGTAACAAAATGCCCGATATCCCTGCTCCATCCTTAGTTGTTTCCACTCAGATAGGTCGGAAAACATACGACAAAACGGACAGCGCGCCTTTTGCCATTCATGTACAAAAAAATATTATTTCACCAGACGATGGATCGACACTGCACCCAATCACTTTTGGCAAGTTCCTAAAACACAATCCGTCTTATTACAAAACGCGATCTAAATTTAGTACTAGGATTATTACTAGGTTTAAACCATGACTAAATAAAACGGTATTATAAAATGAAGTTTATCACTAGTTCATGAACTAACTATGGTACTAAAGTTAAACCACAGAGACCCCTAGTTTATCTATTGGACTAACTGCGGTACTAATTTATTTGAGGTTAGCGTTGTTGTCAGTTGTCGTTGTTGTGTGTCTTTTTATTTACAAATTATTAAAAATGGACATAAATATGATTGACTTGATGAATTGGGAATATTTGGATATGATGGAGACGCCTCAGCGATCTTACAGACAACGTTATCGTGTGAATCCTTTTGAATTGAGTGACGAAGATTTTAGATACAAGTTCACAAATCCGTATATTCTTCCACTCTTTTGTTTTCTGCATGTTTACAGATGTTTTCGTGAACTTATTTTCTATAATATGTGCTGATTGAGCAATAAGTTGACGTAATATATCCTGTAATAATAAGACCATCGCGTTAAGTAGTCGAAATAAGATGATACATAGCATTGCTTACCTAATAATAATTTAAAATCCATGTTTTACTAACTTTTTCTTCAGAACTCAAGATTTCACCCCGTTTTTTCTTTTGTTGTTCCATTTTAAATTAGGTACTGTAGCTCACAATTTAACCAGATACAACAACTCACGAACAAACCACATAACAGTAACAGTAGTACTAAAAACAATTAATAAAAATAAGAAGTACATTCAGGTATTTATTATTAGGTATAGGACGCAACAAAAACATTCGTCTCAACTCTCAAATTACGCGCTCCCGCGCCGCCCGCAGTATTTAAATCACGCTATAGGTGTTAAAAAATATGACAACTTGTTTATAAAAAGCGCGTCAAAAGTACAAGTTGTGCTTGTTCAATATAGTGTAACTTATACAATTGTTGACCTATTTTTGTATTGATAAATAATTATTTAAGCATTTCATGTGATACTATTTGTTAACGCCATTACTTTCTTTAGTTTTATATTTCATGCCTAATTACTGGCAACTCTAATTAATTAGTATCTGTGTAACATAAAGTTCCTTCCGCTTTCCTTCTCCCTTCCACAACCCTTATAATGCCTAAGTGAGAGCGAGAAGGAAGATCCGCAATGGCGCGCATACGCTGCCGCCAAGAAGATCCGCCAGTTCTCAACCAACATCGACGCCTGTGGGTAAAATTAATCCCAAGTCGAAAAAGGACTCATATTTTCACCGCGAAGAACGAAGATTGCTATTGAACAGTGCAAGTGCGTGTATGTGTGTTGTGGAAAGTGCAGATTCTCGTCCGTACGTGATATCCTGGACGCGCCAGCCACGTGGCTAAGGAAACCCTTCTCGTCGTGTCGCCATAGCTCACCAGGCAGGTACCATCATCATTTTCCCACACCACCAAAACACCTACTTGTGTCACCGAACCGCCCCTCATACAGTCCACTAAGAAAATTTCGATTTTCACCCCAAGGCTTTAGGCCGCCGCAACATTTTTTGGTCCTTCGAGACGGATATCCAACATTTTTTGGTCCTACGATCACGGATATCCAACAGTTTTTGGTCCTACGATCACAGATATCCAACAGTTTTGGTCCCATGATCACGGATACCTATTTTTCTTTATCCTCTTGATAACGGATATCAATATTATATCCGTATATCATCATCCCGCAACTATATTTCATTTCAATCTTCGTTCCTTATACTCTTATACTAAACCGCTTTCATTTATTCATTTATTACAGTACCTACTTGTCATTGCGTACATTCACAGGTATTTCGCATCACGCTCAACTTAATATTTTAATATACGTAGGTAGAAGCAAAATCTACCGCTCGCTCGCTTCGCTATCGTTCGGTACTATATTCGTAGGTACCACCTACCAATCCCGCACCGCGCGCAACTCGTTGAAGTTTGTGATTTATTTTAGCTATTATAAAAACCTACAAAAATATCGAAAATGCCTAAGAAAGTGACCATTGATTCGGATGATCAGATAGAATCCGCGATTCAAATAGCACTGTCATGTCGTAATATGATTTTTGCCCGCATGCAAATCATTTACGATTTAATGGAAAAAATGAAGTCCGGTATGGAACCGGTAGAGAAGTTCTTGTGTGCGTGTGTCAATGTTGATGCGTTGCGCACCGAGTTCCTCGAGGCATTTAATAAATATAACTCGCTTCTTCTAAGACAAGACCCGGAAAATAATATTGATGATCAGTCGTGGATTAGTTTTGAGGAATTATATTGCTGCGTTAAATATAATTATTCAAGTTACTCAAAATCATCAGCCACATCGGCTCCTACTTCTAGTGGTAGTGGTGTCAATAAGCAAACAGTTCGCTTGCCTCCCATTGAAATTATGTCATACGATGGCGATATTCGTAACTGGCCCCTGTTCTATGCTAATTTTAAAAGCACGGTACACGAAAATAATACATTGACTGATTCGGAGAAATTATATTATTTGATGGGGAAATTGAAAGATAAGGCTCAAACCGCGTTCTCAGGAGTTTGCCCTAATGGCGATAACTACCAATTAATTTTTAATTCACTCATAAACAAGTACGAAGACAAACGTATGTTGGCTTCTAGTTCCCTTAATCGGATGTTTGAACATAAATCTTTTAATACCGCATCTATTCAAAATTTCGAATCCTTTTCTGATAATTTTGTTTCCGCCGCAAACGCATTAAAAAACCTTAAAATAAATGATTTATCAGATTTGATTTTTTTCCATGTCGCTATAAAAAAGGTTGATTCTGAAACCGCTCGACTTTTTGAAATGAACTCAAAAGACGAAATTCCTAAATTCGACAATTTAGTACAGTTCATTAAAAATCAATCTCGCATTTTACAAAATACTAAAGCTTTAAACAGCTTGAGTTTCACTCAGTCTAATAACAATCCTATAAATAAAAAAACGTTCAAAACTCCGCAACCGCAATCTTACACTGTAATTGATAAATCCGCTAAATGTTTGTGTGATAGCTTTGTTCATGAACATTTATTTAAATGTCCTGCCTTTTCTAAAATGACACCAAGTGATCGTTTCAAATCGGTGAAACAAAACGATGCATGTACTAACTGTTTAAGTATTAAACATAAGGCCAGAGTCTGTCAGTCTGAATCTAGATGTAAATCTTGTAAAAATAAACACCATACGCTTTTACACTTTAATCGCGAATCGCACGCGACTGTATTATCGAACGGTGTTGATGATACCGCACGTACACAATCGGGTTCAAACTCCACGGCTTCGAGCGAGCAAGATGCTCGCGCCGCCGCCGCCATGCCGCTCGCCGCCACCGCTCAGAGCGCCCCGCAATGTAATGCATCCATTGCTGCGTCGATCTTTTACGACTCGAACTCCCGCGTATCAAAGCCGCAATGTAATACGAATACTACTATTTTGTTGTCAACCGCTACTGTAATAGTTCGAGATTCATTTGGTAAGGAGCATTTTATTCGCTGTCTATTAGACAGTGGCTCACAAATTAATTTTATTACCGCAGAATGTTGCAAACGATTAGGTTTGACTAGACATTCATCTGATACGCCTTCCGTTAAGGGTATCGGTGGTACGGAAAAATCCGTTAAGGGTTCCGTACAATTCGCTTTCTTTTCCCGTTTTAATCCGAACGTTACTTTTAACGTTAATTCGCTAGTTGTCGATGCAATCACCGATAATTTACCTACCGCTCCCGTAGATACTTCCGCCTTGCCTTACTTAAAAGGTTTACCGCTCGCCGACGAATCGTTTGGCAAACCCGGTCGCATCGATGTGTTGATCGGGGCTTCGCTTTTCCCGCATCTTATGCTGCCCCGCGTAGTTAGCAGCAACTCCTCCGCGCCGCCCGCCATGCAGACGGTACTCGGTTACGTCATCATGGGCACTGTGCCCGCGCTGCCTGTACGTCGTAATAAGCCTCCACAGTCTTGTTACTCACATATTTCGCAACCATCCGACAAAGACTCGTTAGAATCGGCGTTGAAAAAATTCTGGCAGGTCGATGAAGCGCCCGTCACTCTTTCGACGAGCAAATCGCTCGACGAACTTGAGTGCGAGTACTTTTATAATTCGACCACGGAACGCGATGGGGACACAGGTAGATACTCTGTAGCCCTACCGTTTCGCAGCGATGTGTTCTCATTGGGGAACTCACTCGATATCGCGAAAAAACGTTTATTCTGCCTAGAAAAGAAATTAGAATCCGCACCCGAGTTACGTACTGCGTATGATGACGTCATTCGCGAATATATTGATAAAGGATATTTATCTCCTGCTCCGCTCGATAGTTCAGACAGTAGTTGTCCTGACTATGTAATTCCGCATCACGCAGTTGTACGTTTAGATAAGACAACAACAAAACTACTTATCAAAGAATTGTGGTTACTGAAGCTCGATTGGGATGACACTCCCCCGCGTCACATCATAAATATTTGGCAAACTTTTTGCTCTGTCCTGCCGCTTTTAAATGATTTTAAAATCCCGCGCCATTTAGGTATTTTTGAAAATTGTATTCTTCGCCTCATTGGATTTTCCGACGCCAGCGAAAGCGCCTACGGCGCTGTCATCTATGCGCATGTCACTCGCAACGATGACGTAGTCGTTCAGCTGGTTTGTGCCAAGTCGAAGGTATCGCCGGTTAAACCATTGACTATTGCTCGACTGGAGCTCTGTGGTGCCGAACTCCTCGCTAAACTTCTTCGCCGTGTTCATGACACTTATAATCCGCGTTATAATGTTACCGCTATTTACGCATTCACCGATTCAAAGGTGACTCTTTGCTGGATAAATTCTCCTCCGCATCGTTGGCACACGTTTGTGGCCAATCGTGTCGTTCGCATCGTAGACAACGTCCCCGCGGAACATTTCTACCACGTAGCTGGTACTGAAAACCCAGCGGACTGTTTGTCACGTGGTTTAACACCTGACAAATTCATTGAGCACCCATTATGGTTGCACGGACCCGCTTGGGCTAAGCGCGACCCTTCCGAATGGCCCATACATAAGGTTACAGACTTGAATTCGGAACCCATTCCGGAAGAAAAGGTCCACGCGCATCCCATAGTCGCGGATTCAAGTTCGGAAAATTCGCTTCTACTCGCACTCGCAGAACGTACGTCGTCGTGGACTAAGCTGCTGCGTATTGTTGTTTTCATATACCGCTTCATGAAAAAACTCCCGCGTCGGACTGACGCCGTTACCGCTAGCGACCTCGAGTTCGCTGAAACCATTTTGTTGCGTCATGTTCAAAGAAAACACTTCATGGAAGATTATTCCGAGTTAAAAAATAATAAAATTTGTTCACCCGCTCTTATTAAACTCAAGCCATTTGTAGATGGTGATGATTTAATCCGCGTTGGGGGTCGATTAACTCATTCGGCTGAGGCCTATAGTACTAAACACCCGGTAGTGTTACCCCGACATGATCGCATAGTTGAAATCCTCGTAGACTATTATCATATAAAATATTTACATGCAGGTCCAGAACTCACTATGTCGTTATTGCGCCATAAGTATTGGATTTTGTCCGCTAGACGCATTATTCGTCATAGAATCCACAAGTGTAACGCAGGTCACAGGTGGAGACCGCGACCTCATGGTCCGCCGATTATGGGCGATCTCCCTAAATCTAGAGTAAATGTTGCAACCAAAGCTTTTTCTCATACAGGGTGTGATTACGCTGGCCCTATACAGTATGTGCCCGTACGCACTCGAGGTGCGAAGAGTCGCAAGGGTTATTTATGTATCTTTACCTGTATGACTACTCGCGCTGTTCATATTGAATTAGCTACAGATCTTACGACTGTGTCGTTCATAGCCGCATTGAAACGGTTTTTATCCCGCCGTGGACCGGTACAATGCTTGTATTCGGACAACGCGACCAATTTTCGAGGAGCTAATTCGTTTTTACGCGACTTGTATAATTTCATAAATAAAGAATACCGCCCGCGCTTTGAAGAGGAGCTCGCTGAGCATCGCATTAATTGGCATTTTGTTCCGCCCGCGTCACCGCACTTTGGTGGATGTTGGGAGTCCATGGTGAAGGCCGTGAAGACTCACCTTTTCAAGACAATAGGTCAACAACTTCTATCTTATGAAGAATTAGTTACAATTCTCTCTCAAATAGAGTGCCTGTTGAACTCCAGACCTCTTACTGTTCTTAGCGCTGATCCGGAAGAGCCTAAAGCTCTTACCCCTTCGCATTTTTTACATACTGTACCGCTTAACTCATTACCCGCCGCGGAAGTAGGTTTACTGTCTGATCACCTGCTCCAAAGACACTCTCTTATGGATAAATTAGTCCAGTCGTACTGGAAAAGATGGCGAAGCGAGTATCTTCATAGTTTACAATCACGCTTAAAATGGAATAAACCTGATGGAGACATGATTAAGGAAGGCACTGTAGTAGTGATAGTAAATGATAATGCGCCTCCTCTATCCTGGCCTCTAGGTGTTATTGAGAAGTTGCATACGTCTATAGACGGTAGCACGCGAGTCGTTTCAGTACGCACTTCTAATGGGATTCTTGTGCGACCTGTGGTCCGCTTATGCCCCATTCCTACTCAGTAATATCTTATTCAGTCCATTCCCTCTTTAGTTAGATTTAAGTGTAATTTCACTGTATATATTATTATATCATTCTCTTTAAAGGTGACCCTTTAAGGCCGCGAGGAATGTTAACGCCATTACTTTCTTTAGTTTTATATTTCATGCCTAATTACTGGCAACTCTAATTAATTAGTATCTGTGTAACATAAAGTTCCTTCCGCTTTCCTTCTCCCTTCCACAACCCTTATAATGCCTAAGTGAGAGCGAGAAGGAAGACCCGCAATGGCGCGCATACGCTGCCGCCAAGAAGATCCGCCAGTTCTCAACCAACATCGACGCCTGTGGGTAAAATTAATCCCAAGTCGAAAAAGGACTCATATTTTCACCGCGAAGAACGAAGATTGCTATTGAACAGTGCAAGTGCGTGTATGTGTGTTGTGGAAAGTGCAGATTCTCGTCCGTACGTGATATCCTGGACGCGCCAGCCACGTGGCTAAGGAAACCCTTCTCGTCGTGTCGCCATAGCTCACCAGGCAGGTACCATCATCATTTTCCCACACCACCAAAACACCTACTTGTGTCACCGAACCGCCCCTCATACAGTCCACTAAGAAAATTTCGATTTTCACCCCAAGGCTTTAGGCCGCCGTAACACTATTATTTCAATATTTAGAGAAACAGAACGTTGCTTCCAATAAATACTGTACGAACGAATGAAAGAATGCCATTTTTGTTTCTTATCTGTGGATATTTTAAAAGCAAGGACCTTTTTTTTTTTTTTTTTTTTTTTTGTGGATGGGAAGTCATCAAATGACTTCTCCCGCTCCGGGCAGAGCGGGAGGGTGTGTCAGACTTTTACTGACTAAAACCCACCCGTGTTCCTTCAGTTGCCCGTGCCAGGGCCACGGTATCTCTTTCGAACTACCCACTACCCGCGACCCCGGCGGCTTCGGCCCTATTGGACCCCGTCACTGCTGACATCTCTTTGAGGCGCGCGTGGAACACAACGCGCCGTCGACCCGGGCCTGGTCCTTACCGGACGGCGAGCTGCCCATTACTCGTCGTCCGCAAGCCCGCGCCTACGGTGGCCGGGAATCGGCGATAGATTCCCGCCGCCCAGGGCGTCTCCTGCGGCGGCTAGGGGCGCGAGGGCGCGGCTGTTGCCTCTCCCTCTCGCGTCCCGCCTCCTCCTTTGCGAGCATTACTGCTTCGCAGAAGGAGGTGACGGCCTCCCATGCACTCTCGCTCCGCACCATGGCCTGGACCAGGTTTGGACGCGAGAGATCGCCGCCGCCGATCGCCTTCGTGAGAACACGGCGGTGCTCCGCCCAAGCCAGGCAGACCTCCACTGTATGCTCCACCGTGTCCTCCGGGCCATGGACCTTCATTGGTACTAACTGATCCTCGGATGGTCTTCGTTTTGTAATCGGAACACATTTTGGTCCTGGTACTAACTTTAATACCGTAACAATCCTAGACCTTTTAGTCTTGGTTTAAACCAGTACTTAAGCATTTTTTTGTAATAAGACGGAATGCCTTCCAAAACATAATCAACGGGTGTCAAAAAAATCGGACGCAATAAAATTTCTTTATCTTTTTCGAATTTTCTGGACGCAAATTCCTTTATTACACATAATAGTCTTGAAACATATAATTACAAAACTTTTATACCTACTTTTAATGTTACCAGAATGGGTTTAGTGAGTGGTGTTCCTGCAGAATGGTCTCCGGAGGAGGTTATTGATAACATAACGGTACCAATTGGTTGCGGACCGATTTTAAAAGTCAGACGTCTTAATTTTAAAACCACTGTTGATGGTACAACCATTTGGAAACCATCCCAATCCATAGTTGTTACATTTGATGGGCAGGTTCTACCGAAAAGAATTTTCATGTGCATTACCTGCATGCATTACCTGTAGATTTATATATTTTCCCTACCGTACAGTACCGTACGTGTTTTAACTGCTGTCGTTTTGGACACACTAAAATTCAGTGCAGGTCCAAGCCTCGTTGTTATAAATGTAGTCAAGGCCACACTGGGGATAGTTGTGAAAGAGAACAAGAAAGTGCATCTTGCTGCCTTTGCTCTCGTTTTCACTATGCTACTAATAGATTCGCCTAGAATTTTCTAGACAAAAATTAATTAAAACATACATGGCACAAAGTTCAGTAGGTATCTTATGCTGAAGCGGCAAAAGTATATCCACCAGTAACTAAGTCGTATGCTGATACACTTTTATCTTCTCCTTCCAAAAACTTTGCACATACCCCATCAATCTCTTCCCCTAACAGAATGCCTACTTCGAATAGCTATAAAAAGACAAAGACGGTCTTCCTAAAACCACGCTCCCCTCCCAAATCTGTACAAGGATATAATAAAGAGGCTCACAATGCCATTATTAAGCCATATTATTTATGCATTATTATGCCTACAAGTATTTGTTCCGAGTCTGGGTGTTTTTCTATCTATAATATGTATGTATTTACAAAAAAAAAAAATGTATATAAGTAGTTTATCAGCCATCTCGTTACCATAACACAAGCATTAGGTTGCTTAGCTTGGGGCTAGATGGCGTTGTGTGATATGTCCAAACATATTTATTTATTTATTTTATTTATTTATTTATTTATTTTATTAAAGATTATGACATTCCCCAACCATCAAATGGTTGTGCTCTATTAATCATAATAATGACAAAAATGACACAAATTTTTCCATAAATGATTTTCTTTCTGCATCTTGTTTCTCAGTTCAACATTTCACCGTCCAACGTTGCCCCATCTTTCAATGTATCTCAATCCATTCATATTCCACCTTGAGGGTGGAGAAGTTGGAGGCGCGCCATAACACCAATTTCAAGTCGTTCGTGGTGCGCGTTCCGACTCACCATTTGCTGACCTTCCTCAAGGAAGAGTTTTGGCCGAAAGGTGTGTTGTATCGGCGTTTCCGCGGCCAGCTACGCGACACCTCGCAGCGTAACACGACGCCGTCACTTCGTGTGCAGTAGTTTTTAAGTTTGTTAAATGTTTTTATATGTATTAGTTTATAATTTTGTACCAATCATTTGCGTATTCTATCTATGGGCCCTAGTAGCCTGAAAATAAAGGAATTATTATTATTATTTCCTTTATTTTATTTACATACATATTAATTACATTTTTAAATATTTTTATAAAAACATAAAATTAAAAAAACATTTAAAAATATAAAAAAATAGTAGCCCACCGGTATCGGGAACAGGGTCCAAGCTACCGGTGGTCAGGGCTCTACAGAGAGGAACCTCCTCACCATGCGTGTCGTGTCCAGGAGTACTGCTTTCCTAATCAAGCCCTTGACCCAGCCGCGCAATAAGAGCCTCCCGAGGTGTTGGTCGAGACTCTCCGCTATTAGGCCATTAACCGTAACGATTATCGGTACAATGATTGCAGAGTCCACGTCCCACATGTCGACAACCACGTGTGCTAAGTCAAGATACTTGATTTTTTTATCTTTCTCAGCTTTCACGAGATTCTCGTCATGAGGGACAGCGATATCAACAATCATTGCACGGCGCTCTCGTCGATCTATCACCACAATATCAGGCTTATTGGCTACAATAGTCATGTCAGTGATGATAGATCGAACCCAGTACAATGTGGCGTGACCATTCTCGAGAACTGGGTCGGGCACATACCTGTAATATGGTACTTCGGACTCCACAAGGTTGTACTGCAAGGCAAGTTGCTGGTGGATAATCCTAGCCACTAGATTGTGTCTGTGCAAGTACTCGCCGTTAGCAAGACGAGAACAACGAGAAACAATGTGTCGGATTGATTCAGCGGGACGGTGGCATGCCCGACAGATGTCAACCGCACCATCCTTGACAATGTATTTCCGATAATTATTCGTCATGATAACTTCATCCATAATTGCACAGACAAAACCTTCGGTTTCCCCGAAGAGGTCGCCGAAACGTAACCAGGATACAGACGCCAAAAAGTCTACATCAGGCCCATGGAGGGCCCGGATTATTATTATTATTTAAATTGTCTTTGACATATCTCGGGACCCTGGGGTCCCGGACCTTTGGAAGGCGTACGAGGAGCCGAAGCCAACTCGCAGAGGCCCCTTAGACAATTTTAAATGAAAAGAAGGCACCAACCGACGATTATCCCTGTATGCACTATGCAATTGCACCCAAGGACAACCCCCGGTGGTGCAGAACTATTGCAGAACATGGAAACAAAACACATTGGGCCTATGGGTTTGGGTGGCTATAGTGGATTGGGTACCTTGAACTATGTAAGAACTATGTCCCCTGCCTGACCAATGTTATATAATATACACAGATAAATTGGCAGGGGGTGACTTGCACACTCAATAATGGGCCCCCGGAAACGGTCGCTAGCACATAGTGACGTAGCGACAAGGGGCAACATGTCCTGAGGTGCTTGAGGAGTGGAGAGGTATTCCACGGCTCTCAGAACAATCCCAGAGCCCGGAAGATGGTCAAGATCCCTACAAGCACTTACTGGAATACTTCCTTCCTCCGAGCACGTTTGCTCTTGCGAATCTCCACTCAAGCCGGCCAATAAAGGCAAGAATGAGGTGGGAGCTCTGTTCCCGTCAGTGTTCACTCCAGCCGGCCAATAAAGGCAAGCCAGAGGTGAAGAACAAGACTTCTCCCGGGAAATAGGGTCCGTGGGGTCGCTACTGCCCAAGCTCGCCACATGCTGCCCTGCGGGTTCACGTATCTCTCTTGGTCTGGCTCCTCACCCTAGACCTATTCCGGCAAAGTAAACTCCATCGGCACAGACCCAGAGTTCGGAGCGCGCAAGCCCTACCACGACGTCAACGTAGAGATACGGCGGTGGGGTTATTATTATTATTATTATGGACAACACACCCAAAATAATCCAGTGGAACTGCCTCAGTCTAGTAAATAAAAAAAGTGATGTTATATCAGAACAATCAACAACAAATAAAAATGGATATTATTGCTGAACTTCACTCAAACAAGAAATTCGGTCAGTTCTAGAAAAACACCAATAAAATTAATCATAAGCCGGGCCTCCTCGTCAGCGTGGCGGGAGTGCACGAGCCTAGTGAGATCGCCACTATGTTCTCCCACCATTTCAAGGTTGACGCCTCTGGGGCCAGCGCGGCAGGGGCCCGATGCTGAGGAAGGTAGTGAGCGTAGTGTTCATTTTACTGCGAAGGAAGTGCGTGCGGTGATCAAGGGTATGGTGAGGGGTAAATCCCCGGGTCACGATAGCCTCAGCATCGAGCACCTGCAGCACGCAGGTGTACACCTACCCAGAGGGCTTGCTATGTTTTTTACCCTGTGTTTAGGCCACTCCCATCTGCCCGAAAATCTAATGCGTACTATAGTTGTACCAATCATCAAAAATAAAACTGGTGATACATCGGATGTAAACAACTATAGACCGATCTCACTAGCCACAGTGGTCGCCAAAGTGCTGGACAGTCTGCTTGGTCAGCACCTGGATAAACACGTCTCGCTAAACGACGCGCAATTCGGTTTCAGGCCAGGGCTTTCCACCGAGAGTGCTATCCTGTGCCTCAAGCAGACTGTACAGTATTACACGAGTAGAAAGACCCCAGTCTATGCATGCTACCTCGATTTATCGAAAGCGTTCGATCTTGTATCGTACGATATTCTATGGGATAAATTAAGGGATGAAACTAGTCTACCTTGGGAAATTGTGCTATTATTTATGCATTGGTATAACAACCAAAAGAATTTTGTAAGATGGGCAGGCTCCACCTGCACCTATAGGCTCAGGATATCTGCAAGCTGGTGACCGGTAACTATGTGTTGAAGTGTTGACGGGGAAGGGTTTCTTGTTGATGAAAATAATAACAGCAGTTTGATAAGTCCTCAGGAGATTTCAGGAGACGACTTGCGTAACTCGTCAGGAACAGAATGACGATAAGGTGGTACCATGCCGATGGCTACGAAACTATGTTTTTGCTTGCGCGCTTAGGTACCTCGAAACTTTACCTTATCGAGAGCCGCAAATCGTCTCCTGATTTAAACTTTAATATAAAATATAATTATGACATGTTATACATTGCCAGAATCGTCATTAAATTACCCAGCGATTCAGATACCTGTAACATTATTTACTGAAAAGATTTTACAGTGTAAACAAAACAGTTATTCATTTTGATTAAAAAATATTTTCCAAGCTAATTTACTCGAAAACCAATGAAGCTATTTTAATGAACTAAACAGGTATCTCAAGCTGGTCTAATGACCTGAAACACTATGTAAGTTACAAGATAACAGCTATGTTTTTCAGGGCGTGACACGCCCTGAAAACCTAAATCGATACAACATTTAAAAAAAACAGCAAACTAACGTTCCCGACCCCTATAAACCCAATCAAGTAGGCTTTTCAGGAAGACTAGACCTCTAATAGTACGTCCAGGGCTAGGTCTTGATCTAGGGTACCTGGACGCACCAACAAAACCTATAAGTTACGGCTATGTAGCCCAATTAATTGGAGTTTATAAGGGTTGTACTTACGACTATAAAACACTATTAATATTTAAAGTTAAATTATTTAAAAAAACAAAAACATAACGCTGTTTGGTGACGCATCGTCGCGAACACATTTCTTACCACTGTGTATACGAATATGTTTTGAGAAATTACCCTTTTCACTAAAACTAGCTGACGAGAATCACTCAATCTTTCGCCAGTGTGTACAAGAATATGTTTTGTTAAATTACACTTGATTAAAACTACGCTGACATACATCACACTTATACGGTTTTTGACCAGTGTGTATACGAACATGTTTTTTTAAACTGCCCTTAACACCAAAGCAACGCTGACATACATCACACTGATAAGGTTTTTCACCAGTATGTATACGAAAATGTTTTGTTAAATTAGACTTGTCACTAAAACTATGTTGACATACATCACACTTATACGGTTTTTGACCAGTGTGTATAAGAATATCTTTTTTTAAACTGGCCTTATGACTAAAGCAACGCTGACATACATCACACTTATACGGTTTTTATCAGTGTGTATACCTACGAATAAGTAATAAGTCAGGAAGTGTAATTCAGAACACACACAAAAAGTGGCCCTACTTCAAACCAAAACGACGTATGATTCAAAATACCAATCCCTTCCGAGGTTACAAATACACATACTTGGTGATTGGTTTAAATTCAGAACGAAAGCAGGCATTGGTTCATGCGTGTGCTGCAATGTTTGCTATGACAGCTGAGTCATAGCGGCGTGGACGATGTTATGCAGTAAGTGGACCAAGTCAAAAATAAAACAATTATTGTTATTGTACAATGTTTTGTTATTAAGTACCTATATATTTTTGATTTTTTTTTTGGGTTACTTTTTACAATTCATTGAACTATGTCCCACGAAACATGATTAATTTATTAAGTTTTTGTCTAGAAGGCATTAAAAGAGAATCTTTCTTCGCATGGTAGTGAAGACGGATTCTGAGAAATTCCATGATTATACATTTTATAAAAAAAAATGTAATGTTTTTCATCATTCAATGCAGTACAGTTCAAAAAAAAAAAAACAATTTTTCTTCAATTGGGATAAAAAATATTCTTCACCTTTTATTTCTGCGTTCTAGATTTCTGATCTGTGAAGTAGTTTTACTGCCAAAATAGTTTTTTTTTTAATAGTTTTTGCTTAAACATGTGTGTTTTAGGTGTATTCAGAGCTGATTTAATATCTGGTGATGGTAAATATACCAAATAATAATAATAATAATAAAAAAAATAATAATAGAAAAATATAAAAATAATGTTATATTTTTCTTGATTCTTCAACACCGTCATTATATTCAGTGTTGATATTATTCTCCTGAAAATAACATTGAAGATCAGTTTCAAATCTATGAAAGACTGTCTCTATTTGAAATAGATACGTATACGACACGATACACAGCACGGATACGTACAGCTAAAACAAACATATCGACCCTAAAGAATCAAGTGCAAAACATAATAGTCAAACCTTACCAATTTACGTTTTTGTGCCTTAAGCGCTTGAGGGTCTGCAGTTTTATTGAGCAACTCAGGTAAATTACACACTTCAAAATTTGCAGACTAGCCCGAAAAATTAAACGTGCTTTACTACGACCAAACAATGAACTGAATTTTTTTAATGCTATAGTTATTTCCACAAGTCGAAAACGCCGAACCTACATTACAAACCGATCGTTCATTATTGTTTACTTTTTAACCGACTTCAAAAAGGAGGAGGTTCTCAATTCGTCGGAACCTTCCTCGATTACTCGAAGATGGCTGGACCGATTTGGATTTTTTTTGTTTTGTTCGAGAGTGTATACATCACAGTTGGTCCCATATAAAATTGATTAACTTTGCTTGGGTAGTTTTTGAGTTAGCTTCAATAATACGTATTTTTTCCCCACTTTTATATGGATGATGTTCTAGTTTGTTTTGCAGGTATTGGTATTAGAATTTGTGTGGGGTAGGTAAACAACTAAAAAGTGAAAAATAAAAACTTTTTTACAAAAAAATACAACCGACTTCCAAGAACAACACTACAAAGTGAAAAATAACTTTAATTTAGGAAGTCGGTGGCAAAAAACGAAAATACATTTAACTAGACACCGACTTCCGAAATTAAAGTTATTTTTCACTTTGTAGTGTTGTTTTTGGAAGTCGGTTGTATTTTTTTTATAAAAAAGTTTTTTTAATTTTCTGTAATATCTCATAGAGATGTTGATGTTTCGGGGAGTAAAACAACAGCTTAATTTCAGATTTGATATAATAATATAATAAATAAACAGTAGATACTCACTGTACAAACTGGTACTGCAGTTTTGTGTAACATGGTATCCTTTTCCTCTTAATGATTTATAAAAATCTTTTTCATCGAAATGAACGGAGCATAGGTTTTCACAGGCATCCAGTCATACTCTTGACTTTCTAGCTTAACTGCAGCTATCCACTTATTTTGCCGAATTGGATCGACAGGGAAACTAAAAGAAAACAAATAAGCAAAATACATTACTGTTTCAAAAATGTCAAAATTTTATCGATTTACATTTCAATATTTCATCAAGAACGACAAAATACCTTCTAAATTAGGTCAAAAATTGACTGATTCTATTTTGCATAGTATTGACCATCCCGGTTTGACAACGTGTTTGAACATTTTTGAATATAATTATAATTTTGCTACTACTTACTAGTGAAAAGTGATCCCTGGACATTTTAATCTTGTATGGCTCCTGCACCACTTCACAACACATGCTGGCATGATGATTCATAGCTGTTCACAATGATAAAAACGAAAACGTACGCGAAGATTTGACGTGTGCTCGCTAGCAAGAAAAAATGTCTGACTGATGACGCGCTGGGCACGACTTTTAAGCCCCGCCTACTTGGACACGACTTTCGTTGGGTCATTTTGTTAGCGCAGTTACATTTCCTGACTTATTACTTATTCGTAGGTGTCTACTAATATGTTTTATGAAAGTGCTCCTATCACTAAAGCAACGCTGACATACATCACACTTATACGGTTTTTGACCAGCGTGTAAAAGAATATGTCGTGTTAAACTGCTCTTTCGAGTAAAACTACGCTGACATACATCACACTTATACGATTTTTGACCAGCGTGTATACGAATATGTTTTTTTAAACTGCCCTTATCACTAAAGCAACGCTGACATACATCACACTTATACGGTTTTTGAGCAGTGTGTAAAGGAAAATGTCGTGTTAAATTACGCTTTTCAGTAAAACTACGCTGACATACATCACACTTATACGGTTTTTGACCAGCGTGTATACGAATATGTCGTGTTAAATTGCTGTTGTGAGTAAAACTACGCTGACATACATCACACTTATACGGTTTTTGACCAGTGTGTATACGAATATGTTTTGTTAAACTGCCCTTATCACTAAAGCAACGCTGACATACATCACACTTATACGATTTTTGACCAGCGTGTATACGAATATGTTTTTTTAAACTGCCCTTATCACTAAAGCAACGCTGACATACATCACACTTATACGGTTTTTGAGCAGTGTGTAAAGGAAAATGTCGTGTTAAATTACGCTTTTCAGTAAAACTACGCTGACATACATCAAACCTTATATGTTGTGTTAAATTGCTCTTTTGAGTAAAACAACGCTGACATACATCACACTTATACGGTTTTTGACCAGTGTGTAAAAGAATATGTCGTGTTAAACTGCTCTTTCGAGTAAAACTAAGCTGACATACATCACACTTATACGGTTTTTGACCAGCGTGTATACGAATATGTTTTTTTAAACTGCCCTTATCACTAAAGCAACGCTGACATACATCACACTTACACGGTTTTTGAGCAGTGTGTATAGGAAAATGTCGTGTTAAATTACGCTTTTCAGTAAAACTACGCTGACATACATCACACTTATAAGGTTTTTCGCCAGTGTGTATACGAATATGTTGTGTTAAACCACTCTTGTCAGTAAAGCAACGCTGACATACATCACACTTATACGGTTTTTGACCAGCGTGTATACGAATATGTCGTGTTAAATTGCTCTTGTGAGTAAAACTACGCTGACATACATCACACTTATACGGTTTTTCGCCAGTGTGTATACGAATATGTTGTGTTAAACCACCCTTGTTACTAAAACTACGTTGACATATATCACATTTGGGTTTTCCACCACTTTGTGTACGAATATGTTGTATAATTTGTTTTACTCGATTAAAATTACGCTGATCACATTTGTAAGACTCTTTTAAATAAGTGTCAGGTTTGGACGTACGTTTTTGAGTTGTCCGGATAACTTTAGAGTCAGATTTTTCCTTTTTCGATTTCTGGGCTGTTATTGCATCTTCTGGTTTAATACTTCGAGTGTCTAGCTTTTGTTTCTTCGCAACTGTCGTCCCTGTGATAATAAATCTGGTAAGTACAATGTTGGAAGAAGGTTGAAGCTCAATTGAATGATTCAAACTAGGACTAAAAAGAAGAAATTCCTGGAGACATTGAACCCTCCGTATCAATAAGTTCTAAAAGCAAATGGTCCTAATAGTAAAACGACCTATAATCAAAGCAACACTTTAGCATAACGCCCTATTAGCAATCGTCCTACACTATTAGCAGAACGTCCTATTTGTAACGTACAGAAATGCTGAACAATCACTATCGGTTTTTATCGTCATGCCTCACTATAGCACTTGTTTGCTTTTATTTTTCTTTATATTTAGGAAAAATAAAGAAAAATAAGGCACTGCCACTTGCTGTGCTCGCGCAAGTTTAGTAATAAGTTTGTTTTTAATCTCGGCAAAGAGATATGCGTCTTTACTATAATATTTCCGACCGCAGTTTTGAGCTATATTTCCTTCCCTCCCAATTCCCATACAACAGAACGAGAGGGATATATATCACACGCGCCGAATCAGAGGCATCTCCGCTGCAGCGATAGCCAATCGCCGCACACATCCATTGTGACTTGAGTGAAATTATTGCAATGTTGAACCGCTGTTTTACCGCAACCGCACCGCAAAGCACCGCGCCGCAAATTAATCCGCTACATTATCAAAAACTCTGAAACTTTTTTTATATAAGTGTTGGCCGACACAAGTGTACCGATTAAAGTCCTCATGTAAAAGTGCACCACAGTGAAAGGAAGAAAATCAGTAAAACGAGGGACGTCAGATATGGCTGTCCTTGAGTCAACGCGTGTCATCCAGAAGGTTCTCAAGTAAGTCCATCCATCCCTATTTTCTTACTCATAACCTCATGTTTCCTTTTGCTCAATTCTGTGTGTCGTCTAACATTCCACTCCGCGAATGGTCCTTCGAAAGCCGCTTCAACTTATACTTACACCATTAGTCTGGTTCCAATCGAGCCGGATTCAAAGAATCAACGATCATATATAGGTCTCATTCCTAGGATTTAGGTCAAAATACCTAAAATACAAAGTTCGTAAACCGCCATATTGAACGCTTACTTACGTTCGTACATTCCCGCTAGATACAGTAGGTATTCAGTGAGAATTACTCTACCAACTTGATATTTCGCCTGTTGCATTGAAATAGCATAGGTAAATATTCTAACCGCTAATTATCGTGAGTTAGTTCGGCTAACTTACCTACAACTTATATTCAACCGCATTCCTTGATACACCCGCTAAGAAAAAAAATATTATTCTAAGTCCCGCTTAGAATAACCCGCTTTAACTAATATTTTTAACCGACTTCAAAAAGGAGGAGGTTCTCAATTCGTCGGAACCTTTTTTTTTATATTTTTTTTTTATGTATGTTCCCCGATTACTCGTTGCTGGCTGGACCGATTTGGATTTTTTTTTTGTTCGAAAGTGTATACATCACAGTTGGTCCCATATAAAATTGATTAAAACTTTGCTTAGGTAGTTTTTGAGTTAGCTTCAATAATACGTATTTTTTCCCACTTTTATATGGATGATGTTCTAGTTTGTTTTGCAGATAGTGGTATTAGAATTTGTGTGGGGTAGGTACACAACTAAAAAGTGAAAAATAAAAACTTTTTTTCAAAAAAATACAACCGACTTCCAAAAACAACAATACTAAGTGAAAAATAACTTTAATTTCGGAAGTCGGTGGCAAAAAACGAAAATACATTTAACTAGACACCGACTTCCGAAATTAAAGTTATTTTTCACTTTGTAGTGTTGTTTTTGGAAGTCGGTTGTATTTTTTTGTAAAAAAGTTTTTTGTACGTTATATTTTCTAGAGCTATTCCAACATGGAAGTTCTTAAAATTAAAGTTAAATTACTTCAAGCTAAAAACCAAGTAATTTATGAACGTTTATCGTCATTATATGAAGAAAATAAATCATCTAAGATAATAAATACGACTGGTATCGCTTCGTTCGGTGGAAACATTCATGGCGGACACGGAGATACTCTCAGTCACTCGTCAAGAATTTAGTACCAATTTAGATAAAATAAATACATATTCTTTACAATTAAATCCTAATCATAAAATCGATTATAACAGTCTAGCATCTTACGATGGAGTATATACTCGCGTAGAACGAGTGCGATCACGTATCGCCGCGAAGTTTTCAAGGTCATTGAATGACTCAGCGACTCATGATAACGCAAAACAATATAAAAGTGCGGTCAAACTGCCACCGATTCAAATTCCGTCCTTTGATGGTAGGATTGCCAATTGGCCTGTTTTTTATGAATCATTTAAATCAAATATCCATAGTAATTTAAACCTTACAGATTCTCAACGTGTGCAGTATTTGATAGGTAATTTAAAAGGAAACGCATTGCAAATAACCGCCGGAATTATTCCCTCGGGTGATAACTATACCGCTATCTGGAACAGTTTAGTTCAAAAGTATCAAGATAAACGAGCACTAGGCTCACATTACATGTCTAACATATTAAATATTAAACCCGCAACTAATAAATCCGCATCTTTAAATTAGACCCCGCAATCGCACATTTATTTGAAATGCATAAGAGAGATGAGGAAATTCCTACTTATACGGATTTCGTTGAATTTATAAAATCGCAAGTTAAAATATTGGATCGAACTATTTCCTCTCGAACCGCGTTAGTGAGTAACAACCCCAATAAAAATAATTCTTCTCGTAGTCAGTCACGTGATGGTACAGTACATACTTTTGTAGCTGTTGATAATAATCAAACTTGTTTGTGTTGCAATAAAATTGATCATTGTAAACTTTACACTTGCCCAACCTTTCAATCACTCTCAGCCAATTCGCGTTTGGATTTTATTAAAAACAAACGTGGATGTGTAAATTGCCTTAGTGTATCGCACACTGCTTCACAGTGTAAATCTACGAGTATACATACTTGTAGGACGTGTAACAAAAGACATCATTCTCTTTTACATCTAGAACACAGTTCGCAGCCGCCTGAATCTGTCTCGACTGACGCTGCCACTAGCTCCGCGAATTCGCAACAGGTGGCGCTGTGTGCGTGCTCTCGCGTCGGTACAAACACCGCGTACTACGGTACTTCTGTCAACTGCGCAAGTCTATGTCGATAACAAATACGTTTCTATGAGATGTTTAATAGATAACGTTTCAAGAGACCCGTTGTCAAGCTATGTCCTTTACCTTCTCAATAGCATCACCGCGTAATTAAACCCCTAATTTAGCTGTAGTTAACATTAGAAGAATAATAATAATATAATATATGTATCTATTTTGGGTAGTTTTGGGGAAAAAAAATGTTTGGCTCACATCTGAGCCGTGATTTTAGAAATTATCCCCAAATATCGGGATATATACCATTTTACCATATTTTTCAAAGATGGTAAAATAGAACTATTAGGATCATTTGCTTCGAGGAGATTTTGATATGGAGTGTTGTAAATGAAAGACGGGTTGACCAAGACTCCCTTTTATTACATACCCACAACCCTACTCTCATTAAATGACAAGCCACTTTTAACCTACCTACATAATATACGACATCTCCGTCTTTTTTTTTTTTTTTTTTTTTTTTTTTTAATTTGCCTAATTATATAATATTTCTATTTTAGTATATCTTTTCTATTTTAGCAGTTAGACAACAATAAAACAGCTTTGTTCACATCTAATTGTACTTAGGTGTATTTTGGTACTTATGTATGTATGCTTTCCAGTTATTTTAGTTTAATTTACAAAGTATAGTATTACTATAGGTACACTCTGCCATGCTCAATCCAGTTGAATAATAAGTAAGTCTAAGTAACTAATAATCTGTCATTACTTTTGGTAGGTCCATTCATGTTATACTTTCCGTTAGTTAGTGGGTATATTTATTGTTTTTGTATATAGTTTTGAATTTTTTCTCGTGCTGCTATGGCCGCCGTTCTGCGATTGCGCTGAATTGGTGCGCCTTGTAGTGGAATGGGAGTGACAATGTCATCGTTTGTTCTCAGACTCTCGTCGCTACCGCTTTTGGGACTACTCCAAGTCTCGTCATCGCTCATCTGATCATGAGATGGGTCGGGGGTTTCATTGCCATCGGTTGGCAGCTTAACTAAATGCCGCCTGTTTCGCCTGTATAGCCTACCAGTACTGTCTGCGACAAAATACGAGCGTGGCTGAGCCGCGCGGCCTATTATTCGTGCTGATTTGCGTTTGCTATCGTCAGTGACGAGTACCGGTTGACCGGCCGTTAACACTGGTAGCGGTTTCGCTCGCCTATCATAATACGTCTTATTGGCCTGCTGTTTACGTAACATCTCTTTGTATTCAATCTCATTGTCTCGACTTGGCTTCAATTTTTTAGGGTGTGATGGTAACCTAGTATTGAGTCGCCGGCCCATTAATAGTTCTGACGGAGAACTGATTCCATTACGTGGCGTAGCTCGATAGTTTAATAGACCTAAGTAGAAGTCTGTTCCCGAGTTTATGGACTTTATCAATATATTTTTTATTATTTGAACACTCCTTTCGCTTTGTCCATTTGATTGTGCATAGTTTGGCGAACTAGTAGTGTGCTCAATGCCCCACTTTGAACAAAATTCACCGAACTCTTTTGATGCGTAAGCGGGTCCGTTATCAGTTACTAATTCCTGCGGGATTCCGTGTCTCGCGAACTGATCTCTCATGGCGGTCACCACCGCCTTCGTACCTATGTTTGTTAACGGATTCACTTCTATGTACTTTGAAAAGTAATCAACTAGTATTAAAAAATACTTTCCTGCATACTGAAATATGTCTGAGCCCACTTTGGCCCATGGCAAGGGCGGTATGTGATGCGGCATGAGCGGCTCCCGCGCGGGACGGTGCGCGCGCTCGGCGCACGCGTGACATCGGCGCACCATCTCCTCCACGTCACGTGACATACCCGGCCAGAACATCACCTCGCGAGCATGACGCTTGCACCTGTCTATGCCCATGTGACCATCGTGTAATCTACTCAGCATTTCCGACCTAATGCTTTTCGGTATATAAACTAGGTTATCTTTAAATATGATCCCATCAATAAAGCCAAAGCTACCTCTATACGACCACTGTCCTCTCACTCGTTCGTCGACTGAGTATTTATTCAGCGGCCACCCTTCTTGTATGTATTTTATAAGTAATTGACATTCTATATCATCTGTCATGGCGTTTTTAATTAGATTTACTTTGCTGGCACTGAAACGAATGTTTTCTATCAGAAAACATGACTGTTCTTCTACTTCCTCACATACTTTTTCCGACGTTAGTTCCGGTAATGCCGCTCGTGATAAGGTGTCTGCCACGTACATGTACTTCCCTGGTTTATATATGACGGTAAAATCATAGCCTCGTACGCGTAGCATCATGCGTTGTAGACGCGAGGGGATCGAATCGAGTGGTTTTTTAAACAACGCCTCCAACGGCTTATGATCTGACTCGACAGTGACGTCGTGACGTCCATAGACGTACTGATGGAACCGTTCGAGAGCGTAGACAATCGCAAGCAGCTCCTTCTCTATCTGCGCATACCTGGTCTGCGTGTCGGTGAGCGTGGCAGAGGCGAACTCGACTGGGCGGCCCGCTTGCAGCAGCACGGCGCCCAGCGCGCGCGCACTCGCGTCCACCGAAAGCAGCACAGGCTCGCGCGCCGAGTACAGCGCTAGCACGGGCGCCGCGCACACCGCGCGCTTCAGCTGCGCCGCTGCCGACTCCTGCGCCGCGTCCCATACCCACTCGCTATCTTTTTTCAACAGATTGCGGAGCGGTAGTGCTAACTCTGAGTAATTGGGGATAAATTTGGATAGGTAATTTATCATGCCCAAAAATCTCTCAAGCGCTGGCCTATCTTCCGGAGGTGGCATTTCCTCTATCGCTTTTATTTTGTTTCTATCTATGGCCATGCCCTCCTCGCTGAAAATGTGGCCTAAGTAACTCACCTGCCTCACTTGAAACTCACATTTATCCTCGTTAAATTTTATGCCTACTTCTCGCGCCCTATCTAGCAATCTCTTCAGACGCTCATCGTGCTGGGCTTTGCTGGAGCCCCAGCAGATTACGTCATCTATGAATGAATCAACTCCCTCCAGGTCTTCGAGTATCTGACGGATTTTATGATGGAAAACCTCTGAAGCGCAGTTGATTCCATAGGGCAAACGCAAAAATTGGTATCTACCGAACGGCGTCCCGAAGGTACAAAGGTCAGCACTGGCATCGTCGATTTCTACCATCCAGAACCCAGAACGAGCATCTAACTTACTGAAATATTGCGCCCCCTGGAGCTTGGTTGCAATCTCCGTGAGCGTCGGCAGCGGGTAGTGCGCGCGCCGCACGACGCGGTTCAGCGGCCGCGGGTCGAGGCACACACGGATGGTGCCGTCCTTCTTGGCCGCCACTACGATACCATTCACCCACTGTGTCGGGTGAGCCACTTTACGGATCACTCCCATTTTCTCCATGCGCACCAATTCTTGCGACAACTTGTCGCGAACACCTATGGGTATTTTTCTAACCGGACAGACTGATGGCTGGGCAGACTGATCTATTACAATGGTATATTTACCGGGTAATTTACCTAAACCTTGAAACAAGTCTGCATAGGAATCTAGGTTGAGAGACAATATACGCTTCACCATTCCCAGCTCTTCACAAGCATATCTACCTAACACACTTTGGCAATCGAAGTCGGCAATAATGAAACGTAATGTATACTCAATGTTTTTATAAGTACATTTCAGATAACAATAACCAGCTATCGGTATATAATTGCCACAAAATGATTGCGCCCTCGTGTTGTCTAAACTTATAACTTCTTTCGGCAGCCCTAGTCTCTGAAATGTACTTTGTGAAATTACATTTAAATCTGACCCTGAATCTAACTTAAAACTTTCACTAGCCCCGGTACGTTTAAAAATCAACGTTTCATACCATTTAGAGTCCTTACGATCCGTCTTCCTTGATAGCGATGAAACATAGTACAACCCGTCGTCGTCCTCGCCGACGATCAAGTTAGCGTCGGGCTCGTCACCAGCGCTGATTTGTAACACGCGCCTACGCAGTTTCGGACACATGTTTTTAAAATGTCCTCTTTCACTGCACCAGAAGCACATCGCATTTTTAGCCGCACATTTATTGCTATCACAACTACCCATACCGCACGCAGCACACAACACTTTTCCCGGCTCGCTCTGCTGAGGGGGTGCGCCGCCCCTTCCAGCCACGCCGCGCTGCGGCTGGCGCGCACCGGGGCCGCCGCCGCCGCCACGCGCTCGCCCGGCCGCCACCGCCAGGCCGGCGGCGCCCGCGCCGCTTCGCGCTGCGCCTCTGCTCCTGCCCGCGCGGTACCCGCCGCGCGAGTTCATCGCGTCCACCGCTACTATCTGAGTCTTAGTGCCCTCTATCTGCATCTGTTCCTCCGTGGACATCTCGTTAGCATGACAGACTTTTACTGCTTTTGCCAGAGTGAGATCGTCTGCCCTAAGTAGTCGATCGCGCAGCTTGCTGTCTCGGACCCCACACACGATTCTGTCTCGCACCAGGCCCTCTTCTAAATGTTCAAAGTCGCATCGCTGAGTGAGAAGCTTTAGTGCCGTAACATAGTCGTCTATAGATTCGCCTTCTTCCTGGTTTCTTGTGAAAAACTTAAATCGAGCCATCGTAGTGTTCTGCTTGGTTTCGAAATGTTCATTAAATTTTTTAACGAGTGTATCGTAGCATTCTTTATTTTCGTCTTTGGTAAATTTGAAAGTTGTATACACGTCGTACCCCTCTGATCCGACCAAATTCACCAATAAACTTGCTTTCACATCAGTGGATTCTTTGTGAACACCAGACGCTTTTAGGAACACGTTGAATTGTCGCAGCCATTTTTGCCACGCCTCGGCCCGACTAGCCGGCCCACCTTCCAGACACAATTCGGCCGGAGGCCGTGCGTGTTCCATTGTTTACTTTATCACTCCTAAACCACTCACTCACTTTTTATCCTGAACCGCGATTATTGCGTTTTTATTTTAATTAAAAACTCTGCACCGCTGCCACCATGTTGTAAATGAAAGACGGGTTGACCAAGACTCCCTTTTATTACATACCCACAATCCTACTCTCATTAAATGACAAGCCACTTTTAACCTACCTACATAATATACGACATGGAGGGACACTGAATAATACACTTAACCGATTCGTTGCGGATGGCACGACAGTCATGTCATCATTTTTTTTTTGACGTGTGGCGAATGACACGAAAGGCGTGCCATTTTTAAATCTATTAAAACTCCTTCAAATTAAATTTTAAAAGGGTTTACTCAGAACTAAACTAGCATTGTTTTCCACGTAGAACAAGCCTGTAGCCTTCGTTTCCGGATATTGGTGCCGATTCTCTTGTCACAAATGCCTCTAAACTAGACTAAAAATCACTAAAATATAGTATATTCCTGTCAAACGACGATTTTCCATTCTGAAATTGACTAAAGTGACACAACTTAACTATATTTTAGTTTGACAGGACTAAGATTGTACGGAGTTATTAGTTTAGTGAAAATGGCAATTTTGCTATTCTGAATTTGACTGTTTTCACCTAAAATTTTAATTGTCAAACTAAATCAGACTATATTTAATCGCGATTAAAAAGGTGTGGAATAAAATTAATTGACATGAACTAAAATTCACACCGAGACCTTGACTTCGGATGCAAAAACAGTAGTGTATTTTTTTCTTTTCTTTTGCATATATCTCGAAAACGGTGAGTCCTATAAAAATAATGAAAATTTGGCCCCCCTTTATAAGGCCCATAAACCCCTATCACTCAACATGTAGGTACCAAAAAAAAAGGTACCAAAAAAAAAAAAAAAGGTACCAAAAAAAAAAAAAGGCACCAAAAAACAGGTACCTACATTCCATATAAAACACGTTGAAGCTGCCCCCTCCCTGCGCCCCTCCAGCTCTAAAAGATATTTCACCCGGTTAACGACAGCGATGTCGGTGAACAAAATATGACAAGCCTGTCACTTGATAGTGATTTCGTTAGTTCCAATTAAAGCCATCGGGTCAAATATACTACAGGCACTATACCACGCGGAGTCACGATTGTCAAACTCGATTTTAGTTATGTCAAAATTGTTATTAAATTTAGAGGTTTTTTTTTGCAGAATAGCTCTAAGATTCTCATAGCACAAAGTAAGGAATTTTAGTGATAGTTTAGTTCGGTGTATAACAGAATCGGCACCATTGTTGAGATTTAATAAAATCAGGTGCTAACAACCTTTTCAAGTTGCATTATTTTTACGACTATAACATACCACCGATTCGTTGCGGATGGCACGACAGGCGTGCCATCAATTGTTGTCATTTTAAAATTTCTTATAACTGTACTATTTACGATTAAAAGAAACCTGTCAAGAGCGAGTCGCACTCGCGCACCAATGGTCCCGTTCCGAGTTCTGAAGAAGTGTGCTATTTAAAGACATCGTTTTGTTTTTCCTGTAAATTTACATAAACTTCTATCACATAGAATAATTTCATATTTTTGTCTATGGAAACTTCAGAGATAAGGGGGGGGGGGATAGTATTTTTTTTAACATTTTTCATCAAGTCAAAAACTATGCGTCCTTATAAAAGAAAAAAAAAATGTTTGAGAATGTGCAAACAGCGCTCTTTCATATGATATCCCACATGCCATTGCAAAAAAAAAAAAAACAAAAAACACTTTAATTTCGTTCTTATTTGCAAAATACTTGGGCAAACATCATCAAAAACGGTTCCAAATTTCAAGTTGATGGTATTAGTAGTTCTTGAGATATCCAGCTGTGACAGACGGACGGACAGACAGACTGAGTCACACCATAAGGGTTCCTTTTTACCATTTTGGTACGGAACCCTAATAAAATCATAACCCTTCCTTTTGGCTTTGCCGCAGTCGGGTATAAACAGCCATCTGAGGGATTGGCTGATTTTCTTTTGTTGTTCATGGTTGTTAGTGGGTTAGGTAACACCATTATTATAATTTTGGTTAGAAAACCAAAATACGAAGAGTAAGTACTAAAATTACATATTTTCAAGCATCAAGCAATTGTCATAAGAGTATCATCAAGCAGTTGTACATTAGGTCATGAAAGCGCAATTTGCTTGTCACATCACATGCAAAATTTTTCAATCAATAGTCACTAGATGGCCACCAAATTATCGATTTATACTACAATAATAATAAATTGAAAATGTTAAGATGAGATATTACTTTAATCTTCATTTCAAAACACCTCTATTGTGTTTTGTTATCTCGACGAGATAATAGTAAGAAATGGTTTGTTTTTCAGTGGTTTATCAAAACTACAAATGCCACAACAACACTTAAAGGCACCACACCAGCTGCATGTTTGTCGTACCGACTCATACCTACTAAGCAATTGAATGACTAGTCTGTTCTCAGACTGACAAAATTAAGTACTTGTTTTTATTTCCGAGAATACCTACAATAATTTGAGGTTGGTTACGGTGAAGTAGAGTTATGTACGTATTGGCAGAAAATTTAATGTAAGTACTTATTTCTTACGTACCTTTTAAAAACAGTACAAAAGGTTTACAACATCTGAATAAAAAAATCACTTGCCATCCATTTTTAGTAAAACACGTAGTTAGTCACTGGATAAAAACTGAAGGAACTTCTTGGGAATTTGGGGAATTAAAAAAACTCAGGATGTAGCACGCAGTGATTCCCTTTATAATTTTTACTTTGACAAGTGTGACATTGAAAATGAATTCAAGGACAATAAGATTAACGCCTGATAAAATACTTATAGTTACTGTGTTACTGTCTACTAATTGCGCCGAGTTAACTGATGCATTAACAGTCACTTCAAAACCACTTTATACAACGTAATCTGCTGTTTACATCTGATGTTTGATGTCAACTGAACTTAATCAAGACAGAACGAGTAAAAAAAGCACAAAAAGGTCATTTTGTTTTGTACATGGCTGATGGCCCAATAGGCGTGTCATAAACTTCTGTGGCGCTTGACACGACACTCGTGTCACGAAATATTTGTTCGCCGCCACAGATAGAAGTGTTTGAAAATGGGCGTCGCAACGAATCGGTTAATCACCAGAGACATGAAGTACAAAATTGTACTAACGTCGACATACGCTCTGCTCCTAAACTATCTGATCAAAGTTTAAACAAAAGTATTTCAAGTTATAATAGTTCTTTACCTATGAAATTGCCGTTTTGTATGAAAAAATTTAAACGAATTTTTTTCATGCATTTTTTATTTGTATTAATCGAAGTAATCACCCATGCAATCAATGCATCTTTGCCAACGCAGTGACAGTTTATTGATGCCCTTCTTAAAGAAATCAGCTGGACGGGAGGCAACAAATTCTTCAAAGGCCTTTTTTACTGCCTCTCGGGTATTGAATTTTTTTCCCGCCAAGAAGTTATCCAAATTCTGGAAAATGTAGTAGTCTGTAGGCGCAAGGTCTGGTGAGTAGGGCGGATGACGGAGAGCTTCCAACCCCAGTTCTTGCAACTTGGAGACCGTCTGCTGTGCAGTATGAGGTCGCGCGTTGTCGTGCAGGAGCAGCGGAGACGAGCGATTGACCAATGCTGGTTGGAGATGTGCCAGCTTCTCCATCATTGTGTTCAGTTCTTCACAGTACACATCTGAAGTAATGCTCACCCCGTTTGGTAAGATGCTGTGATGAATCACACCGGCGCTAGACCACTAAACAGTGACCATCACTTTTCTAGGGGTAAGTTTTCGTTTAGGGCATTGTTTAGGTGCTGAACCAGGATCCAACCAACTTGCTGAGCGCTTGCGGTTATCAAACAGAATCCATTTTTCATCGCAGGTAACAATGCGGTTCAAAATTCCTTCATTTGTGTGTCTGTTGAGCAGTGCAAGGCACGTCTCGACGCGTACTTCGCGCTGGCGATCATTGAGTTCGTGGGGCACCCATTTGTCAAGCTTTTTTACCTTGCCAATTTGACGCAAATGGACCAATATTGTTTTGACGCTAACGTCGAAAGCTGCTGCTAATTCAGCCGTAGATTGTGTATCATCAGCTTCCACAATCGCCTTTAATTCGTCATTGTAGTTGTTGTAGGGAGGGCTTTACGAGACGTGAGACTAAGCGGACGTGTTTTTTGTATTGATTATTATGTAATAAACAATTACGACAAATAATTATAATTATTTGCGCCGTCAGTATAAAAGTAAAGTGTGTCGCGTGTGACTTGTAGGTTTTTACTGACTTTCATTTGCAAGATGATCTAAATAATTTTTACAAACAATAAATAGTGTTTCTGGTGGAATGTCGAACCCAGGATCGAGCCCGTTTGGTCGTAGCCAAATACTACGGCGAACTCCGCCACCAACGCCTACCGAACCATTACCCCCGGGCGACGCCAATCCACCAGCACCAGCGGAGACAGTTTTGCCGAATGAAGTCATCAGTACGCCGGAGATCCAGAAATGGATAGGATCTATAGATGCCATTCTGAACGAAGTTTGCACTGTTGTCGCTGAAGGGAAAATGAACTCGGACCAGAAGTTTCGTGTCTCCACTCTTTGCCGGAAGGTCTCAAGTGGGACTTCTCAGATGGCCGTATTATACCAATCATTGAAGTCGAAAATGATCCAGGCCCATACCACAATCCAGCACTTACAGGTTCATCAGAACGTTGTGGACTCTATCCAGCAGTTCAAAGAGGTTGTAGAGAATAAGTTGAATCCCTCGGAAAATACTTCTTATGCTAGCATGGTGAAGAAAGGTTCCGATAACTTCGTCCGTCCTGCAAATTTGAGATCAGTCGCCATCTATCCCAGCGATAAGACCCAAACAAGTGACGACACCAAGTCACTTGTACAAAAGATAATCTCCCCCGAACAACTTAAGCTTCATGTCCGTGGCCTGAGAGAAAAGTGAAAAATGGGGGCGTTCTGATTAGCACGGAAAATAAAGGCGATATTGACAAATTGAAAAATTCCGGAAAATTATTATCATCGGGCCTTACAATAGAAGAACCTTCTAAGCGCCGCCCTAGAGTCGCTGTCATTGGTGTACCCATTGCCCTTACCGAGAGGGAGGTATTCGACTGTATTTACGAGCAAAACTTTTCAGTCCAGTTTCCGAGTATAACTCGTGAGTCCTTCCTTAAGAGCATCAAATTAAGCCATAAATCGGGTAAGAAAGGCCTTCCTACCTGTAACTACATCTTGGAATTACCCGCTAGCATAAGGAAAATTATGATAAACCAAAGCCGAATTTTTATTGATTGGACATCATGCCCTGTGAGGGATTTCACTATAGTCACCAGGTGCTTCAATTGCCAGCAATTTGGGCACGCAGCCAAGTTTTGCCGAGAAACTAGTCCTACTTGTAACCACTGTGGAGAGACTGGACACTCCTTCAAGGAATGCAGCAGCAAATCTTCTCCCTCTCAATGTGCGACGTGCAAACGGTTTAAGAGAAAATGTGACCATTCAACTGGCGATGCAGATTGCCCGGCGCGCAAATACGCAGAGGTCAACTACATTAACTCAATAGATTATGAAGGCGCCTAAGAGCGCCCCCGAATACTTTTATTTAGTAAGCACATAAACAGGTAGTTTATCCTCTATTTATATTTCCTCTTAGTTTGTAACTATCATGACAAATCAGCTAATTTATGATCTAGATAGTTTTTCTGTGTCTGAATCTAAAGTTTGTAATGTAGGGGACTGTAAACACCTTCTTCCTTCTGTGGACAAAACGTTAACCCTACTCACACAGAATATTCGCAGCATAAATCGAAACATGAACGGTTTCGAAGTGTTATTACAGAGTCTTGACATAAGCTGTGATACTATCGTCCTAACAGAATGTTGGTTGTCAAAGCAGACAGTAAACTTACCACCTCTTGACGGTTATTATTCATACAAAACAGACAAAAACATAAACCAAAACGATGGATTAGTAGTTTATATCAAAAATAATTTACGAACAATTAAAGAAGAACCAGTATCCCAAGATAGTAATTGCTTAATAATTAAAGTTAGTCCCGATACTGTAGTCATGGCTATTTATAGGCCTCCTTCTTTAAATATGGACAGATTTTTAGACTCTCTTGACACAAACTTAAAAAACATAACATCTTTTAAAAACATAATACTTTTGGGCGATATTAACATTAACATTGCTTCCGGGAAAACCGACACCCATGTTCATAATTATCTGAATATTTGCTCATTTCATGGACTATTACCAGCTCACTATCACCCCACGCATCAGAGCGGCTCATGTTTAGATCATATCATTCTAAAATCAAAAAATCCATCCAAAACATTGGTTACTAATTCTTCGCTTACAGATCATCAAGCTATTTTATTATCATTGCAAATAAGTTCACCAAGAAAAAACTGCATGCGTAGCTTCACTAAAGTCAATATGACAAACCTTGAAAATGACATACGCGATATTAATTTTGACCCTGTTTATAATTCAAACGATGCAAATATTTCTTTAAAGTATTTCATAGATTCGCTACAATATGCAATAAGGAAAAACACTTTTATTAATACAATTCCAAGAAAGTACAGTTGTATTAAACCCTGGATTACACCCGCTCTCGTGCGTTGTATAAGACATAGAGACAAACTTCACCTAAAATTGAAACTCGCACCTGACAACGAAGTACTTTCTGTTACATATAAAAGATATCGAAACTTCTGTAATTATCTTTTAAAAAAACTAAAAAATCAGTATGATAAAAATGAATTACAGAAGGCGGGAAAAAATAGTAAACTTGTCTGGAAATTTATAAAAACTAATACATTTAGATCGAAAAACCCCGAACCTCCGCTAGATTTACTATCAACAGAGATAAACCCATCCGAAGCAATAAATAAAGTAAACTATTATTTTGCTAACGTTGGTAAAACCTTGGCTGAAAAATCTTTAAATTTTAGTAATTTTACCCCTCAAAACCCAAGTACGACATCCTTTAAACTAAATTATTTTGTTTTATTAGATACTGACGTTAACGAAGTAGTAAAAATAAATGGGTTAAAAGTTGTTTGTGCTACTGGGTGGGATGACATACCTAATAATATACTTATAAGATTTAAATACCTACATGCCCCTCCACTAACACACATTTTTCAGCTTTGTTTATCCAAAGGAATATTCCCTAATTTGCTTAAAAAAGATGTGGTCACACCTGTATTCAAGTCTGGAAACAAAAACTGTATGAATAACTACAGACCCATTTCAGTTTTAACAGGCCTCTCAAAAATTTTAGAAAAAATAATTAACAGTAGATTGATAAAATATCTGGAAGATAACAGTCTGCTTTCAGATAATCAATTTGGTTTTAGGCCCAAAAGATCAACTAGCCAAGCAGTACACAAATTAACTAATTATATTACTACCAATTTGGATAATGGTGTGCACTCAATGGGGATTTTTCTAGACCTTGCCAAGGCCTTCGACACTATTTCTTGTACTTTACTTTTGAACAAGCTAGAAACACTTGGGATAAGAGGCGCACAGCTTCTACTATTTTCAGATTATCTCAGCGATCGTCATCAATGTGTAAAAATAGGTCAGTATACAAGTTCTGAACTTAAAAATAGTTGTTTTGGAATTCCACAAGGCAGCATTTTAGGCCCAACGTTATTTTTAATCTATATAAATGAACTGTGTAGCCTACCACTCCATAATGGTATCATAATGTCATATGCGGATGACACCGCTCTATTGTTCTCAGGCAAATCAAGAGTTGAGGTTTATGAAAATGCTCAGAATGGTTTTAACATTGTGTCTGATTGGCTCCATAATAATCTCCTAACATTAAATGCAGATAAAACCAAATACATTTTATTTACAATGAGAAATACTAACATACCGCTTACTAATCTAAACATTTACGCACATAATTGTAGCAAGTACGCTAACACTGCATGTTCTTGCCCCACTTTAGTGAAAGCTGACCATTTGAAATATCTAGGTGTCACTATTGACTCCAATTTAAATTTCCGTAAACATATCGATTTACTATGTGGTAGAGTGCGCAAATTAATATATGTATTTAAGAATTTACGGAACATAGCCGACTTTAAATTAATTAAGCAGGTTTATCTAGCTATGTGTCAATCCATTCTTACTTATTGCATAACTTCTTGGGGTGGTGCTGCAAAAACAATTTTACTCCCTCTAGAGCGCGCGCAAAGAGCAATTCTAAAACTTGCTACCTTTCGCCCTTTTAGATTTCCTACGCAGCAGCTCTACTAAGCATGTAATGTACTAACAGTATGACAATTATTCATTCAGAGCATAGTACTACACCAGCACACTGCACTTCCTTTTGACCCGGTACCTACCGACAAGAGAAGGAAGGACTTTGTTTGCATAAACCCTCTAACAAAACATGCGTTTGCCAACCGATTCTATGTATTTTTAGGACCTTTTCTGTATAATAGGCTCAACAAGGTGCTAAGCCTCTATACAAAATGTAGTATTATGTTATCAGAATATTTAGCGATACTCAATTACACAGACACAGAAAAACTTCTAGAAATTTTGTCATGATGATAATTTTATTCCCTTGTCAGTGTGAGTTCACTTTTGTGTATTTACATAATTATGCTAGTTTTAGGTATTTATGTATCAAATATGCTTTTCTCATAGTTGTTAATAGATTATTATCGGTTTTACTTCAAATTTTAATGTCCAATGTAATTTAACTGTAAAGTGATGGCCTGAAACACAGGTTTGTTTAAACCTAGATCGGGCGGGTCGCTACCTATTGTTCTAACTCCGAACCATCATTACTTGCACCAGTAATAAACAAATATTTTAGCTTTAGTTTATTATTAGGAACTTTATTTGTATAGGAAAATTTTATTACTGTTTGGCTAAATGTACACTTTTTTGTAAACATTTTATTATTAAATAATTTTTATTTTTTTTTTATTTTTTATTTTATTTTATTGTCGACCAAAGTCTTCGGACGACCGCGAGGTTCATTTTTCAGGTCGAAATTTCCAGAACGGAAGCGAGCAAACCAATAACAAGTGGTGCGTTGGTTTGTAGTGTTAGCTCCGTAAACGTCGTTGATGTTGCGTTGCGTGCCGCTTGTGCCGCGTTGCTGCCACGACGGTACTCATATTCCATAATTACTCGAATTTTTAACGTATCCATGATGACGAAAAAGATTGAAATGCGATGAAAATGTAACACTAATCAATAAACAAATGACTACTTTTGGAAAAAAAAATCCATGTTTTTAAAATAAAATTAATTTGAAATTAGAATTCTTAGCCAAACAAAAATTATTTTGATTTGAAATGGCCAGTACTGCAGAACGGCAATTTCATAGGTAAAGACCTAATATTTCACGAAAAAGTTGCAATTTTATTCAAGCTATCATTATTATTGCGTAAAAAAAAACTGAAACGCTCTATAAAACTATTTTAGTGTTTGCCTTCTTTGAAACTCATAATTCAAATCATAATTCGAAAGAAATTGACAAAACACTTCTATTACTAAAATAGGTATAAAGAGCGTTTTAGGTTTTTATGAATAAGGGGGTTACAAACTAACACTTACTTGTCGTCTCCCTGGCTCTTCGTTTCATGTTAGATACTTCTTGTTCCTCTTCCACTTCTGTTTCAAACTCCAGCAGAGGGACATCATCTTCTAAATCTGATTCAGAATCGTGTGGTGGTATATCTGCTACATCTAGACGGCTATTGTCTACATTTCCCAGTTCTAGCTCTGTAAGTAAACAAAAACAGTCAAGAGTATTACTTGTTTATTATTGAGAAGCGATCCGCTCCGACTTCGCACGGGCTCGATCTACTAATATGACCAAAAAATAATAATTAAAGGCTTTTTTGTTTTACTTGGATTTGTGTAAGCTAATTGTGGCCTACCTACTTCTTGTTGTTATAATTATCAGGTTTGTTTGTATGATTGTTCGGTCCCTATGACAGTATATTTATTTAGCAGAGAACATCATCTATTTAATATCCACGTTCGTCATGACATTTTGCTCCAAAAATTAAATGACTATGGTGTTAGGGGTAATGTTAATAATCTAATAAAATCCTATTTAAGCGACAGACACCAAGCTACTCAAATAAATAGAGTATGCCCAATATCGAAAGAAGAAAAAGTTTACGAATCTCAGTTCACTAATGTCCGTTTTGGGGTACCACAAGGTAGCGTATTGGGCCCACTACTCTTTATTGTATATATTAATGATTTACCATCCATAACGCACCATCAAATGACGCTTTTTGCTGACGACAGCACAGTTCTGTTTGGTGGTGACAATTTGCATTCTAGCATTAATGTGGAGATTGATATGTTTTTAACTAATGCAACTGAATGGCTATCATCTAATAATTTAAACATAAATCTGTCAAAAACAAAAATTATGAAATTTAGACAAAATTTTCTAGCATCGCCAAATTTAAATATAACATTCAAAGATTCAAATATTGAAGAAATAGATGAAATTAAGTTTTTGGGGCTACATATTGACAGAAGACTTAACTGGAAAAATCACATAGGTTATGTCTGTAAACGCTTAAATCAACAGTCATATGCCCTTTATAAATTAAGTAAAATAGCAGATAAATCTGCTGTTCTTAGTGCGCATCATGGTTATGTCTCTTCCATTTTAAGGTACGGTCTTATGTTCTGGGGCAATTCAACCAACAAAAACCTAGCTTTTAAGGCGCAAAAGCGGTGTTTCCGATCAGTCGTGAACATTGATTCAACGGACTCCTGTGTTCCACATTTTAAGAAACTAAAAATACTACCACTTCCCTGTATGTTTATTTACGAATGTGCCATTTTCGCAAAATTAAGTATTCACCGTTTCAAATTTAGTAATAGAGCCAGACATAAAGACAAAATGTCACGTGAACCCCACAAAACTGCTCTTTTCCACAAAAGTGTTTTTTATCTAATACCTGACATACAGGGTGTCCCGTAAATAATGGATCAAACGTAACGGGTAGGTAGCTTACCTAATTTCCAACAACTAATTTGAATATTAAAAAAAAAACCGTTACAGTAACCAGGATATTAATTTTTTTTCGAATTTTACGATTTTGTCTTCCAGAATTAAGCTTTTTTAATGCTGTCGCTGCAAATGATGACATTTTTAGGTATGATTTTTATTTAACATTTCTGAATAGCTTACTAATGTTATAAGATACCATTTTTTTGAATACCGTTTTATTTGCCTTAGAAAAAAAATCTTGAGTTGAAAAGTTTTTTCTTTACGATGTTAGGACCAAAATTGAAAAAATTCTCCTGTAAAAAAAATGTATGACACCGAAAACCACCATTATTTTAAAAACTTGTACATTTAATAAGGTTTGCAAATTGGTGTAAAACTTACGTCTAGTCTTTATCGTTACAAAGATATTGCTATGAATGTGATGAAGACAGAAAATAAATTAAATTGGTACTATTCCATTTTTTCATTTTCGTAATGGCTTATGCTTGAATGCTTGTAATCGAAGCAGGTAGTTAAGCGGCTAGCATATTCCGACCCGATGACGTCATCTGTCCGGAATTTGGGACCGCTACCTGTGGCGGAGTTGCACCTCAGTCAGCGTGAAGGGGATAGATAGCGCCGCTTTTGTATTTTTGGTAAATTGGTATGAAGTTGTACATTCTAGTCCTTGTCGTTACAAAGATAATTGCTATGAATCTGAGAGGTGCTCCAAATCAACGTTAATAAAAAAAATAAAAAAGTGTGTACATTTAAACTTTTTCTTTAAAATGTGTAACTGTAGTATTTCAGAGGCAATGTTCATTGAATTATTGAGGCGTATGAAAAGAATTAGGAGGCCGTACTAAAAAAAACAGTTAGTTCAAATAAATCGTTTTATTTGGTTTTTACAATAAATGTTCGAATTGCCTTCCCTCTACAAGAATGCAAAGTCTGCATCTCCTAATAAAGGAAGCTCTTATCCGACGGACAAAACGGCTTTGGTTTATTTCTGATACAGCAGATTGGATGCGCTGTCGTAATTCTTCTTCCGACGTTATTGGATTCTTGTAGACCCTGTCTTTTAAACATCCCCAGTAAAAAAAATCTAGGGGATTTAAATCCGGAGATCGCGGAGGCCACAAAATTGGTCCTAATCGGCCGATCCATCTGTCCGGATAACTTTCATCAAGGTGCGCCCTTACTGCCGTCGCATAGTGAGCGGGGCACCCATCATTTTGCAACCACATTGCTTGCCGTACGTCTTCTGGAACGTTTTCTAATAACCTTGGAAAGAAAGAAAGAAAGAAAGAAAGAAAAATATTTTATTTGGGACACGCACAGGAAATACAGTTAAAAAAGAGCATATAAAAGTAACAAAATAAACATTAAAAAGCAAAAAAACAAAAAAAAAGAAATCAGAATAAAAAAAAAGAGACCTGTGCGAGGCCAAAAAGGCTCCCATCTCAGCATAAAGCTGCGATATTTAAAAAATAAATACCGCAACGCTGGTATTCTGATAGGGCCTGTGTGATGCCACGGACATACCCACGGATATCAATTAAAAATAGCAAGGGGAATAAAATCAAATAAAATAAAATACAAATACTAGAATACTTGAAAAGAAAAAAACAAAAACCGTCAATAAGGTGTAAAGATCGACTCACGCTTGACGCCCGATGGTCCAACCTCACTTGTCTATGCTATAGACTATTGTCTATAATTATGACAAGCGATGAGACCATGCATGAGACGCGGGCGCAGGCGACTGGCTGTCAATGTGCATTAATGTAAAAAAGGAAGTAAAGTCACACAAATAAACAAAGAGTGAATAATAAATACGACAAGAAAATGGTGCAAATAAATAATATAAAGTATTGTTGAGTGTATAACTGAATGTGTTGTGTTGTGTAAGTCGGAAGAAAAAAGAAAAATAATCAATCACCGAGTGAAAAAACAAAGCGTTCAAAGTTAAACATGCTGCTAGGAACACAAGACTCCGCTAAGGTCACCAATACCAACTACGTGCAGACCCAGGGTGAGTTTAGACTATCAGAGACTGGTTTCCTTTTGTATTCGTAACAAGTGTTGCTTATATTTAATACTAAAAGTACCAACTGTTTTTATAGCACGAAACGGCGGTGGCAAATCGTTCCAGCAGCGAGAGGCAGCGAATTTAAAGCTTCCACGGAAAGCAGCAGTTCTGTGCGTTGAGGCCAACAGAAGGTAAGATGATGCTCTTGTTTTAATTTTATTTATATCTCGTGACCAAGTCAATTTTTGATACAAATATTCTGGTTTTTTTGTGAGAATGGTGCCAAAGAGTAGGGTAGCCAGATGAAGCTTTCTGCGATCTGACATTCTCATCAAATTACCCTTATTTAAAAATGGTGTTATATGAGATCGGGGAGGGACATTGAAACAAAATCTTGCACAGGCATTCTGCACTCGCTGGATCAACTTTTCGGTCCTACCAAGAATGCACGCACCATACACAGTGTCAGCGTAGTTCAGCTTGGATAAAACAAGTGACTCACATAGCATGACACGCATATCCACACTTATGTACGGCCGTACACGGTACAAAAGCTTAAGACGGTAAAAGCAGTTGCGCACAGCCTCCATGATATGTGTCTCAAAATGCAGGTGCTCATCAAATACCACACCAAGATTACGGGCTTCTTGCACCCTATCAATAGAACACCCATCAACCTTCAAATCCAGACTGTATCCCAACATTTTATTTAGGAAGTCTCTTGATCCCATTACAATGTACTTGGACTTAACTGGGTTCAGCACCAAAGAGTTTCTTCTTGACCATGCTGAAATCCTATCTAAATCCTCATTCATTCTTTTTACAGCTTCAGCAGACTCCTGAGGGCGGAATGAGATATACATCTGAAGATCATCAGCATATAGGTGGAACTTGGTGTTGACCAGACAATTAATGATGTCCGCACTGTACAGAATGAAAAGAAGAGGGCCAAGGATCGATCCCTGTGGTACGCCCCGGGTCACCCGCCTTTGACTAGAGGACACAACATCTCCATCACTGTCATTTGTCACCTGGACAAACTGAGAACGGTTACTCAGGTAACTCTGAAACCATAGGACTGTTTCAGGCTGACATCCGTAGAAGGACAGCTTGGAGAGGAGAAGGGAGGCAACTCATTCCTTAAAAAATGGAGATAATATTCGGCGTTTAGAGTAGCTGGTAGTTCAAAGGGCCCTATTATTTGCCCATTGATTATTCCCGCCCATAAATTTATTTTAAATTGATGTTGGCTCCTGTCCTCTCGCATCAAATATGGGTTTATCAGCTGCCAACTGTGCAAATTATGCAAATTTAAATATCCATCTCGGCGGCATGAAGACTCGTCACTCCATAAAATCTTGTTAAAAAACTGCGGGTCCGCCCGAATCATTCTAAGCATCCTTTGGCAAAATTCTATTCTTGGCTGGTAATCACGCGACGTCAGCGTTTGAACACGTTGCACGTGATATGGGTGCAATCGGCACCGTTGTAGCACTCGATGCACCGTCGATCTAGAAATTCCTACGCGTCGCGCTATGACGCGAACGGAGACTGACGGATCTTCCTCGATTTCTCGAAGAATGACTTCGTCATTAACTTGTCGCGGTCGTCCTTCACGGGTACCACCAACTCCGGTGCCAAGAATTCTTCCCTCAAGAAGCGCGTTATGCACTCTAATAAAGACGCGATAATCGGGATAACGAACCAGGTTCGGGTATCTTTCACGGTACAATCTTGCAGCCGCCCTGGCATTACCTCTTGCTTCTCCGTAGATAAAATGCATTTCGGCGTACTGCCGTGGCGTGTACTCATAACGAGGCATTCGGCTGAATAAGGTTTCAGCGCTACTGCACACACGTACAAGCACACACAAACGAATGTTTTCGGAGTCCGTAGGATCGCCAAGTCGTTTGTCCAATACGCAAAGAGTTCCAAATCGATAGGCAAAGCAAAGTCCAAAAACACAGCACAAGTCAAATTTTACAGAAGAAAACACCGAGCCACTGACTGGGAGCGAAAGTTGTCTGACGTAGCAACTCGAAGAGAGACTAGTTACAACTAAACTAATAAAATCAAGCAACAATGAAGCCTGTACGAGTGAAGGGCGCAGGAAAGAACAAAAGAACCTGCGCAACTTCATACCGATTTAACCGATTTACCAAAAAGCGGCGCTATCTATCCCTTTCACACTGACTGAGGTGCAACTCCGCCACAGGTAGCGGTCCCAAATTCCGGACAGATGACGTCATCGGGTCGGAATTATGCTATCCGCTTAACTACCTGCTTCGATTACAAGCATTCAAGCATAAGCCATTACGAAAAGGAAAAAATGGAATAGTACCAATTTAATTTATTTTCTGTCTTCTTCATCACATTCATAGCAATATCTTTGTAACGATAAGGACTAGACGTAAGTTTTATACCAATTTGCAAACCTTATTAAATGTACAAGTTTTTAAAATAATGGTGGTCTTCGGTGTCATACATTTTTTTTACAGGAGAATTTTTTCAATTTTGGTCCTAACATCGTAAAGAAAAAACTTTTCAACTCAAGATTTTTTTTCTAAGGCAAATAAAACGGTATTCAAAAAAAATGGTATCTTATAACATTAGTAAGCTATTCAGAAATGTTAAATAAAAATCATACCTAAAAATGTCATCATTTGCAGCGACAGCATTAAAAAAGCTTAATTCTGGAAGACAAAATCGTAAAATTCGAAAAAAAATTAATATCCTGGTTACTGTAACGGTTTTTTTTTTAATATTCAAATTAGTTGTTGGAAATTAGGTAAGCTACCTACCCGTTACGTTTGATCCATTATTTACGGGACACCCTGTATATAATAAATTGCCAAAGACAATTAGAGATTTAGATTTGCATAATTATAAAAAGAAATTATTTCAGTTGCTGTTAGACAAATGTTACTATACTTTAAAAGATTATCTCGATGATGTTATTTAATTTTAATTGTTCCCCTGATAAGTAAAATGTATATATTTCTTAATTTGTATTATTTAATTCTAACTGAATTTATAATTTATGTCTCGTTATTTTAATTGCTGCCTTGACATGTAAAAATATTCGTTAATTCTAAAGTGCTGCATATTTAAATATTTAAATTGTTATTATTTTAATTTTCTATTTGATTGTGCTGTTAAAATATACCCACTTTAAAATTATTGTATGCCATTATGGCGGGTCATAGCTGTGTACAATTTCGGAAACATGTAACAACTTATTGCTTACCTATGTACCACAATAAAGAATATTTGTATTTTATTTGTATTTATTTAGCCAACTATGTTGGGGTCGGCTTCCAGTCTAACCGGATGCAGCTGAGAACCAGTATTTTACATAGAGCGACTGCCTATCTAACCTCCACAACCCAGTTAATGGGTAATATAATACCCCTTGAGTGCGATATCAATTTAATGCTAACCATTTCCTATCAGGTGCAGGGTAGTCTGCCCTCAAGGCACACCGGGACTTTTCCCGGTGGGCCAGTCCCTCTGTAGGCCGGTACGGTCCGGCTGGCGGACCGGACCGGCACAAGTACGGACTCAGAGCCGGATTACACCTCCATTTTCCCTTCATTTTTATGTAGAGCTAAGCTGTGGTTAGTGAGATAATTATTATTTTATTTCGAACCTCAAAAATGTTTAAATACAACAGCACTACAGCACGGTAGCTAACAAGGTCTTGACACTACACGCTAGAAGCCTCGGTACAAATCGAAAAAAACGACCGCAACAATGGAGAGTGAACACTGACGAGGAACAGAGCTCCCACCTCTTTCTTGCCTTTACTGACCGGCTTGAGTGGAGATTCGAAAGAGCAAACGTGCTCGGAGGAAAGAAGGGTTCCAGTAAAATTCTGCTAGGGATCATGACCGTACTTCCGGCATTATTTTGATAGCCGTGGTATACCTCTCCATTCCTCATAAGCACCCCAGCTCAGGACATGTTGCCTCCTTGTCGCTACGACGGTATGTGCTAGCTTCCGTTTTCGGGGGCATATTATTGAGTGTGCAAGTCATCCCCTGCCATTTTATCCATGTAAATATATAAAACATTGATCAGACAGGGGCCATAGTCCTTCCATAGTTCTAGATAACCAGGCCACTTTAGCCACTCAAGTCCAATATCTTTGTTTTCATATCGTGCAATATTCCTACACCAACCGGGGGTTGTCCTTTGGTGCACTTGCGTAGTTCATACAGGGATAATCGTCGGTTGGTGCCTCAATACTTAAAATTGTCTAAGGGGCCTCTGCGAGTTAACTTCGGCCCTTCGTACGCCTTCCAAACGTGCGGGACTGCAGGGGTCCCGAGATAATATCAAAGAGTAATAATGTAAATGTAATCATTTGACTGTCAATAAAGTGTGTACTCGTAGGTATACTTATAATAATTTAATTTATCTCAAACATAGCCTCTGATAATTATATTCAACCCTATTTTTTGGTCTTTACCAGATAGAAAAGCTTTTTGTTTTTTTTATCCGGAGTAGCCGGATAAAAAAAAGTAGTGAGCCACAGTTTAAAAAAAAAATCTCCATATTTTTTTGGGACCCAGACCATCGCCTGATCAGGTGAACTATTGGTCTGTTTGCTTACCTATAGACTAACTAACTAACACTTACTTGTCGTCTCCCTGGCTCTTCGTTTCTTGTTAGATACTTCTTGTGCCTCTTCCACATCAGTTGCAAACTCCATCAGAGGGACATCATCTTCTAAATCTGATTCAGAATCGTGTGGTGGTATATCTGCTACACCTAGACAGCTATTGTCTACATTTCCCAGTTCTAGCTCTGTAAGTAAACAAAAACAGTCAAGAGTATTACTTGTTTATTATCAATAAGTATTTCTTTTATGTTACAACATAAAAAACTTTATTACAAAACAAAACAACCAACTTCCAAAAGTGACGAGTGACGAGTGTGTGTGTTCGTGTGTGTGTGTGTGTGTGTGTGTGTGTGTGTGAGTGAAGTGACTGTATGCACGGAAAATTTGCACGCTAATAATGTTAAGCAAAAACATGTATGCTCTGTATGTAATTCCTGTACCATCTTATATACCATGTGTTTATGCAAATAAATGTTATTCTATTCTAAAAACAAACTACAAAGTTATTTTTCAATAACTTTAATTTCGGAAGTCGGTGTCTTAGGATCTGTATTTTAGTTTTTGCCACCGACTTCCGAAATTAAAGTTATTTTCATTTTGTAGTATTTTTTTTGGAAGTCGGATGATTTTTTTTTTTTTTGTAAAAAAGTTATTTTATTTTTCACTTATTAGTGGGTCAGTCTGTAATTTATCTAAGTTACAATAGCCCAATGTCAACTGCTCATCACCTTTTACAAAATATTGCTTTTCCCGATACAAGGACGTTAATTGTTGAGGAGTTCTCCCAGTAAGGAACCAGGAGAACAGGAACTGATGGTGACGTTACCATCAGCTCCTCTTCAACATACGTATTGTGACGAGCATAAATTGCTTAGCAATCATCAAATCGCAACCCTTGAAATACGTATTATTGAGAAGATCCGATGGCCATCTATGGTCTTCCTCATCAGTTTCACTTCACCAAATGGTGCTTTCCGGGAGCAAATGCACGAGTTACTATAAAAAATACCCAAATCGCTATAGTTGTGCCTTTAAAATTTGAAGGTTCTCCTCGATTTCTCTAAGATGCCATCATCAGATCCTGGTTTCCTTATCATGGTACCACCCTTGGGATATCTCCTTCCTCCTCCTCCTTGTCGGACCACGCACAATGAAGGGTTCCGTAGTTGGGATGAATTTATCTTAAGAACAAACTTAACATTGTAGTTGAAAAACATGTTCTCCCATACATTCCAACTGCAAATGTAAGTTTGTACTCACAATATTGATAGATTTACCATGTTATTTTAAGACCACAGACTTCTTATAGGTTTTCCTGTAATCTACAGGTAAAGATCTATTTTCTGTATTTTTTTCAAAATTTTAGGGTCAGTAGTTTCTGAGATAAGGGGGGGGAATGGTCAATATTCGTCTATTTACTTAAATAACTTTAAAACAATTTATTTTAAAATTATAAAAAGAAATATATTTGAGACCCTCATAGTAAGCCCTTTCATTTGAAATGCCACATGGTGTAGTTTGCAAAACTTTTTTTTTAATTTTCTTATTTGCCCCTCAAAAGTGACCTCTATAAGTATTCAAAATTCATTTATTTACTTCACCCGTCCGTGTTTGGGTCACAGAAATTCATATGTGTACCAAATTTCAACTTAATCGCTTTATTAGATTCGGAGCAAATTGGCTGTGACAGATGGACTGACAGACACACGAGTGATCCTATAAGGGTTCCGTTTTTTCCTTTTGAGGTACGGAACCCTAAAAAATATATATATACGGTTGAATTGAGAAACCTCCTTGTTTTTAAGTTGGTTTTTAACTTAACACTGGCAAAAGTATGAAGGAGTTCAAAAAATTTTTTGATCAGTATGGAATTGAATTACATATATATACACATTTTCTTAATTTGTTTTAAGATATTATTTATTGATAATATTATTTATGTTCTTAAAACATACCATCACTTTGATGTTCCTCCTTTGGCTCAATAATATCATCTAGTCCCTCACAAACAGCTGGTAATTCTTCTTTGATAGCAATGTTTCCAGTTTGACATTCATCATCTATACTTATGTGCACTATTGGAGATATAATAAACCCACTCAAAAAGTCAAAGTGGTTTTGGTTTATTAAAGTATTGGGCTGTAAAAATATGATTATAGTATTAGGAAGATATGCTGGTGATCACAGTCCCACGAGCACAAACCTTTTCTCATGATACTAGTCACTCAAAAGAGCCTCCACAAGTGAGAATACTTAAGAAGGTCCATGTAACCTCACTGACCACTGCACAATCTATTGTTGCATAGCTTGCACTGACATGAGGACCGTTATCAAGCTGCCACATACAAGTTTCATACAGAAACTGTTGCAGTATTATATGGATTAACATGTACCTACTATTGTTGTAAACGCCTTCTTTTGACACAAGTGTACATATCACCATTCAACACTCAATGGTATGCTTGGCCTGAAGTCCAGACACAATAGATGTGACCTTGAGGGGAATCTTTTCTATATTATATTGAAATTAGAAGATATAAAAATAAATGGCTGTTGAAGAACACCTCACCTCATAACCGTCATTCATCATCTGAGCGAACAGCTCTTCGGCTTCCAGACATTGTGTCAGTAATCGGTAGCATTGCTTTAGTTTAGCGCAGCATAAGAAACAAGCAAGAATCGGTCTAATGTCTTCAGTTACAAACTGCAACAAAACTTGTCTTGTAGGTACTATTTTTTTTTTTGATTTTATGTTTTTCAAAATTTGATTTGCGACCGTTACAAGTATGTGTTTACAGAATTATAGTCATTAAAGTCATCAATACAACTCTTTAAGACCAGGTAATCCTGTTGAATGACTATTTCATGAAACCTTGACATCTGAGGATTGTACTAACTTAAGGAGTTGTATTACTGATTCTAATGATTATAATTCTGTAAATACATATTTGTTACGGTAGCGAATCATACTTTAATCAACATACAACCTAAGACTGACTTATAAATTGCAAAAAACGTAAGAAAATTTGAATTTCGCGGGCTGTCCTGGCGCTTCCCCCTCAACCCATATATGCCCAGGGGGTCGATAACGACCCAAAAGTAATGGATTACTTCTAATGCACCTTGATCGCGAACTTGTGAATGAATTCTTATTATAGCGCCACTTTTCGTTAGTCAAAAGAACTATTTTGAAGAACAACTCAATATAATGTCTACTTTACAATCATTTCAAATGTTAAGTGCCAGTGTAAGATCGCCCAAGTTAATTTTTGGAAAAAGTTTGCAACCAAGTGTATATAGATGTAAGTATTTTGTGTATGTAATGTTGTTTTAGTATCAAAATTGTGTTTTTAGTAAGCAGAATATGTGTTTTAGAGATATACTTGTAAATTTTGCTCCTAAAATATAGTTTTCTAATCAATTGATACATTTTCGTGGGTCGGTAACGACCCTGTGGGCACATACCATTCCTTATAATCAAATTTTTTTCTTTTTGACGTCCCGGCACATACTCTCTACAAACGAAATAGCCGAAGCCCTGGAGTCAATTAACTACGAGGAAGGTGTCCAGGGCTTCGATGATCCGCCTTGTGAGGGTACCATATCGGACGGTGACTCAGGTGTGGAGGACTGTGACAATATAAATCACTTGAACCAACATCAGTTACTAGCTCCAGCTAAGATGGTAGTACTACAAGGCGAAGAAGACAATGATGATGACACCACCATCAATGAGGTTTTAGTCTTCCCTACTAAGAGTTCTCAAATTTTCAACCCCATTCCTATGGATCCAGCTCTAACAGGTTACGAAGTTCTTTCTCGTCCTGTTGAACCGTCTACTCCAGGAGTTGAAGAACCGATGATCATTGCTAATCCTGATGAAGTCTTCCTTGAATGGTCGTCCTACCAGGGCCAACAATGATTCTGTTCTTCAAGTTGTGGAAGACGGAGCAACGTCAGGCCACATAAATGGGTAAAGAGAAAATTTGCGTCCCCAACAAGATTTGTGGTCACCGGCTCCTCCACGAGCTGTGCTCACACTCAGCAAAGAAAGTGAACCCATCAAGTTTACACATACAGAAACAACTGTACCTGCTTCTGTAAGAACACATTCAGCTGAATATTATTATTCTCACAAGTCAGGTCAGAAGATGTGCGCTGTGTAAAAATAAAACAGTTAAAATGTGCTGCAAATGTGACGTCAATTTGCATGACAAATGCTATGCAGCATTTCATTCATAACTGATAATGTTCTATGTTCCTTATTTACCGAATTTAATTACCTAATTGATGTCTAAACTAATAATAAAGACTGAATAGAATAGAATACTGTTTAATTTTGATTTTTCTTTCTCTAAACTAGTGTACGACCTTATCTGCCCAAACGGTCATTTTCGACCCACTGAAAAAAAAACAACTTTCAGAACTGAAAACTACAAATTACGATCACAGTCCTTGGCTGTGGTTATCAATGAACAACATATGTCAAAATGATAAAAATCGGTGATATAACAAGTTCTGGGCATATATGGGTTAAGGCAGATTGGCGATTTAATGTACTACATACATCGTCACCTTTATGGTAAACTTACGAAACTGAAAAAAACACATTTTACAGGGGAACGTTTTGAAACATTAAATTGACAATAACTTTTTTCAAGAGACAGATGTAAGAAACTCTGCGATACATTTGATTTTCAAAATTCCTCTGCTTTTATATACCATGAATGTATTATTTTTATATAACAAAAATAACAAATAAATGCACATTCGTTACTTTTCACCTTCATACATGAGAGTTCATAGGTATTATATTACACTGTAGCAAACTTACGGAAGTGGCAATTTCGTAAGTTACATAAGAAAAGTATCAAATATATACTTTGGTAAACTAACGAAAATGGCACTTTCGTTACTTTACTAAGAGATATTATCAAGTCTTTTAAAGGAAAATAAGTTCCTAAATAAAAATGTTTTACAAATAATTCAAGTGAAATCACAAAATTATGTTTGGAGTAGGAACACAAAATAAAATAATAAAATACGTATTCAAATAAATGTATTTATTTAAGAAAAAAAGCAGAAAAGAGGAAATGGAAGTACTTGAAAATTGTAATTGTAACCTATAGTTCCTCTTCGTCTTCAGCATCTGGTTCAGGCAAGCGATCTTGAATTGCTTCCGAATCGGGTAGGTTTTCATAAAAAGAATGGTAATATTTTGGTATCTGGTTTGGTTTTAATAAATCTCTTTTTTTTGCTTTGGAAATCGGTATTCTTTCAGCATAAATATTACCTACTTGGTATTATTGCTGTACTCTTTCCTCTTTTTGATTTTATTTTAAATTCTTTAAAGGTCTCGTCATTGTAGGTAGTCAGTTTTAATAAAGATTGATTTCGGGTTGTCTTTACGGTATTGAATCCACACAGCATCTTGGAAATTTATCTTCACTTTTGGTCTTGTCTCGTCTAGTTCTCCATTGTCTTCTTGTTCTTTTTTTTTTCGAACTTTGTTTTTTCGAAATTTCGCTTCCGCAAACTGACAATGATTGGGATTGAAATCTAAAAAATCGTCATGAACTAAGACTTTCACATTAAATGGACGGGGATTTGTTCTGGCTATTCTCATCACTTGAATCCACCCGTCCGGAGTGTAAATTGCTATATTTTTACATTTCTGTTCTATTTTGGAGTGAATAGAATCACATTCCATGTGACTATGGCCAGACTCATAGAAAACATGATCAATTATGTTTACTGTGGAATGATTTGTCACCAAGTGCAGCAACATACAGCAAAAACTATAATTTTTTTGCTGGCCGCCACAATTGTCTGACATCATTCTCACATGTGTTATGCCTTGTTTGTGACTACAAATATATTTGTAAACACAGGTTGCAATTTCAGCACTTCCCCGTTTACCTTCCGTTTCGTCCCATGTAAAACAGTCTACGTCTTGATCGCCAAATTTATAAAAGGTCAAATTGTATACAGCTAATTTTCGAACGTAAAATAATGGTCCAGATGCAGCTTTAGGAGTTTGGAGGACGGCTTCTAGGTCAAAATTAAATTGCAAAGTCTTCGGAACAGTCTTTGCTGCTGCTTTGTCAGCGCCTCGACGCAGGTAAGCATCGTCGCGTCGCTTAAGATGGTTTGAATGATTTTCCTCTTCAGGGCTGCTCGGGTCATGTGTTTTTAATTCCTTGTAAGCGACGCACTTTTTGCAGCGATCCTTTTTCGGCACATGAAATCTTAATTTATAGGACCTGAAGACTTTCCGGTAAGTCTCTATTCCTGCTGGGATTGCACCTTCGTCTTCACATTTTTTCTTGTATAATGAATACATTATGGTCACATTCAGTCCAGAATCTAGATAGCTGAACTCGGAATTCTTTCTGCAATAATGCCGACTCCATTGTAGGAAACGAAAAAATATGTTTTTTAATTCGATCAAGTCTCTCAATAGAAAGTTTATTAGATGGAGGTTTTTTGCCTCTTCTATCAGCTAAAAGAACTCCTTCTTCAGAAAGAATATATTCTACCAATGTGAACTTACGAATCTTTCATATTCGTATGTTTGCTGTGAGTTGCTAAATCGATTTACTAAAGTGTGCTACGATGTAAATTCACGAATATGGCAGATACGTAGGTTGACTGTGGTGCATTTTTCTTGGACTTCATATATTCGACTACGCCAAAACAACTGATATCAATTTCGTAAGTTTCATTTTGGCGTATCAACAAAAAAATGGAGATTCGTACTATTGGATTTCTATAACCGTTAGAGACAGAAATTTGAAAATTTTACACCTTATGTAGTATAACATAAGGTGTAGTTTTTTATAGAAATGTCAAATTTACAAAAACTGCAGTTTCGTTCGTTTGCCGTGGAGGTGACGACATGTTTAGTTTAAGTTCAGGTTTCCTCATACTGTTTTACGGAAGCACTGGAGCCTACATATTCGTGTAGAAGAGGCATTAAAAACCTATTAGCAATTTACTTAAATAATTCGATCAGCGGCTCGTCTTAGGGGCTCTAAAAATAGGCAACAACTTACTTGAATATCAGTCAGCTTCTCATAAAGTTCATGTAAGTTCCTGTTGACTACTACATACATGCGGACATTCTCCGCTAAACATATCCTACACATTGGCAGTTTTTCCATCTTCTAACTCGAAATGTGTCACTCTTGCTATTACTACGATTATGATAAAATAAATCAACTTCCATCGACCAAATTAGGAAAAGTAATTATACTAGAATAGAAATAGAAAGTAAAGCTACTCAGCTACTTGACACTGACAGGCTGTGAGGCTGATGACAGCTCCACAGCTTGACATTACAGTTTGGCCGATATTCTGGCTTTTTTTGTGAATTTAATGTCTGGCTACCGAGGCATTTAAGTCGTCTTTTTAGTTGTTTTCTGGCATATATTTTTATGGCACATAGTCAGTACAACATGCGTTATTATTTTATTTCGATTGGTTTCACTGTTTTTGTATAGTGGTATAAAATAATTTACGGATGATGCGCTAAGGTAGCTCGCGAAATTCAGATTTTTTTACGTCTTTTGCAATTTACAGGTCAGTGTTAGGTTGTATGTTGATTAAAGACGCGGCCGTAGCTAACATGGCTTTACAGAATTATAATCATTAGAATCAGAATAACAACTCCATAAGTTAGATTTTACCTCAAATCTAGCGATTTCATGAAATCATGAGGTTTGAGATCAATTCTAACTTATGGAAGTTGTATTGCTGATTCTAATGATTATAATTCTGTAAGCCATATTAGCTACACTCCTACCAAATTATCTGTGAAATGGCAAAAATTGTAACTACGGCCGTCATGTTGTTTCATTCGATTGTGCCGACGCATGTCATTGGATTGTGTCAACGCATCGACGGTGCCGCCTCATTCGATTCACAGATAAGTTGGTAAGACTGTACGGCCGCGTCTCATATTTTAATCAACATACAACCTGACACTGACCTGCAAATTGCAAAAAACTTAAGAAAATTTGAATTTCGCGGGCTTTCTTAGCGCATCCCCCTTAAGTGTGCATCCACACTGCCGGCCAAGCGCGGTTGCGACGACGGGCGGAAATATCAAACATATGAAATCGCCGGTTGCGTCCATAGTGTAGTGACTAAGGCGGGCGCCTAGCGCGACGGGCCCGAGCGAGATAGCGCGCGTAGTTTTCAAACGTTCCTATCCGCGCGTTATGGCCACACTATGGGCCTAGTCAACAAGCGACTTAATGCGCGGGTGACAGAGATATCAAACCAGGTATCAGTTTTGACCGTAAGAGTCTGCAAACATTTTTTTTTTTTTTTGAAAATGGCGGTAAATACTGTAGTATTTATAAATATGTCGGAACGTCATGATTTACTCAGTTAGATTTAGACAGACACGTGGGCAGATGATGGGTTTCGTGCAATGAAAACACACTGGGTGCGATACACGGTGTTTAAAATCACAATCTAACACAATCACTAAGCACAACGAATCGAATACAGTTCCGTGGCGTACCAACCCCGATGTTGCCCCGATGCGATCCAACACTAGACTGTCCTTCTCGCCATCAGGTTAAAACACCATGACTCTGTAGAAGCGCGGTGTAGGCGCGGGCACCTCACGTGATGTCGCCTGTGGCGCGCTTGCGATTCGTTACGCCTCCGTACTATTGACCGGATCCGACACGGCCATCCTGCGATACACACGTCCTCGTGTGTTACTCGGAAACAATATTCATCGCAAAATTTCACATAGCTCGGTCACTCCTGACCTAAACCATAAAAATCAGTTTGTGGACGTCTGATTTATCACAATTTAATACTCGTAAAGTCGAAATTTGCCAGAACTCTTAATTTAAACTAAACTATCCCTTTATGACATATTAGACGAAAATTTACATCTTATCAGTAATCAGGAAATTCAAAGTACAACTGACTACACATTTATCGCGCTATCTCACAAAAGAGACACAATCAAACCAAATAAATCAACACACTTAAGTTCTGCATGTAATCTCTGGCTACGCATAGCCCAGTAACCTCCAGTTACTCATCTTTCCTTTATGCGAACCCCCACGGGAGCGCCGAGTCTCTCCTGGACTCTATGGTTTTCACTGAAACCCGACCTCCGCCAGAGTTGACTGCTTGCCGCGTACTCACGGACTACTTCAGTAGTAGACGCCGATTTCTATTGAGCTACGGCTACACGACAACCTCTGGTATAGTCCAATCATCATGCAAACTTAAATATTCTCCTCATTGTTGCAACTACTACTTTGCTCAACCTCGATTTCGTCAGTTATACTGTGATTTTCTGGAAAATACTAAATTTGGCCACAGTTTCTGCTGGTCCAATCCTGACTCATACGAAAACTAATGAGATAAAGGAACTTGACTTTAAAATCCGTTTTGTTTTCAACCAATTTGCAAATAACATTCAAATTAGGAATTAAAGACTAGGTTAATCTACGAATCGGAACTATCGGGCTTCGAGATTACCGAGACCAAGCACAATGATTCCACATCAAATTAAACAAAGAAAATAAAACCCCAGGTATCTCATTCATGGTCAACAACACTCACACACTATTCCCCACGGGAATACCGAGTCAAACCTTGACTCTACGGTTTTTGCTTCTAGGCAAAACCCGACTATACCACCCAGAGCTACCGTCCACTACGATACTCTGGTATAGTCTCCGAGTCAACCCTTGACTCTATGATCTTCGCTGCAAGGCAAGATCCGACTGTACCACCCAGAACTACCGCCTACCGCTTACCCACGGACTACATAAAGCAGATGCCGATTTCTACTAGGCTACGGCTACGGCATTCTGGTACAGTCTCCGAGTCAACCCTTGACTCTATGGTCTTGGCTTCGAGGCTAGATCCGACCATACTACCCAGGGCTACCGCGTACCACGTACCCACGGTCTAGCAAGTAGATGCCGATTTCTAACGGGCTATGGCTACGATACCCTGGTACGGTCTCCGACCCTCTGAATCGAGAACCTGTTTACACAAACTAAAGTGATGCCAACTCATCATCTTTTTCGTTTACAATCTTAATTTGTACTTGGCCGTCGGGCATCTTACGAAGACGGTCATGAGCGTATTTGTAAGTACGCTTGTTAACTAGGGATTTTAAAACGTATCGATTGTCATCTAACACATAAAAAATTTGAAATGACCCTCTATACTTCACGTCATGCTTAGTTTGATTACGCTCTTCGTTCTCAATAAGCACGAATTCACCGACAGAAAACCTACACGCTCGCCTTTGTACTATCAAAACGACTTCCATCGTAACGCAACTTCTCAATGCCTTCAGATGCTAATCTCATAACGTCATCAAAGTTTATAATATCGTCATTGTTGTTAAATGAAATGGACGTGCTACCTTACCTATAAAAAGTTCTAGTGGACTCAACGGTAACGGATAACGATCTGGCACTGTATTATTATTAACTCGTCGCGCGCTAACTAGCAGACACACTAGAAATCCCACTGCTACCCGCACACACGGCGTGCAATCGACACTTTAAGAGAAGCTCTCTATAATCTATGCACCTACCGTCTAATCCATCATATTTTTTAACTAAAAGGGCTGAACTAGCAAACGGCGAACTACTGGGTCTAACTATCTTAGATTGCAACAATTCGTTAATCCTATCGCGTATGAGTCGATGTTCGTCCGGGGACAGTCTGTAAGGATGTCTTTGCACTGTACGATTAGAGTCGATCAATCTTATCTCCAACTCACCAGTGTTAACACGCGTTGTAGGAAAAACCGTTAATAAAAAAGTCTGAGTATAATTCCAAGATCACGTCACGACAAGATCACGTCACGACAAGATCACGTCACGACAATATCACGTCTTGTATCAAATGGTAAAATTGGGAATAATCGAAAATACAACGACCACTTCCCTGGGCCACGTACCATAGTCGTTCGAATCAACCTTTAAAACCACTGCAACCAAAACTGCCAAGCTTACAGAAACCCTCGAGTAAAACCTCTAACGCCACGGCTCTCCAGCCGACCAGCAATCGCATTGCTCTCACACATCCAGCGCATGGATCAAAACTTCTGTACGCATATCCATCAAGTGGATCGCCCGTGTGCATTACCCACCGACTACACACTATGGTCTCTCCAGACCACGACCTCCGCCAAAGCCAAACGCGCATCGCGCACCCACGGACTACTTGAGTTGCGTCAAGAGATATCGATTTCTACCGGGCTACGACTACGTAATAACTACTGGTACGGTCGAACACAATACGGCCGATAGAATCCCTTACTCGACTTTCTATCACAACTTAAGCTTGCTCATTACTACTGTAATCACTTGTAATGTATCTATGGTAACTTAAGATGTTTATGATCTGACTGGTGGGTCTGTCACGGAAATTGTCTGTCATGGCCGTTCCGAATAAACCGCATTACTAGCTACACGTTATTTTACTCATACATTTCAGTGGCGACGAGGATAAAATTTTGAAGCGTGCTAAATTAAAATATAATTCAAAATGTCAATCGGGAAACTAACAGAGTTTAGTGTAAGATCGGGAAATTGGACAATGTACGTGGAACGCATGGAAATGTTCTTCAAGGTCAACAATGTTAAAGAGGAATTTTGGTTACCCACATTGATTGCGGCGATGGGTGACGAAGCTTATGAACTTTTAAGCAACTTAACAAGTCCGGAAAAACCGAGTGCAAAAACTTATGCGGAGGTGGTGAAGGTTATGATGGACCACTTGCAACCAAAGCCGTCGTTCATGGCAGAGAGGTACCGTTTCCGACAAAGAAGACAAAATGCGGGTGAATCAATTTTACAATATATATCAGAACTGAAGAAAATGTCCAAATTTTGCGAATTTACGTCCGCTTTGGAAGAGAATTTACGTGATCAGTTGGTATGCGGGTTGCGAAGCGAGTCAATTAGGCAACGATTGTTTACTGAGGAAAATCTGCAATATGCAAACGCCGTGAAAATTTCATGTGCTATGGAAGCGGCGGAGAGGGATGCAGCGGCAGTGGAACAGACAGTCGGGAATATTAGCGACTTGGGTGGCAGTGGAGATACCGCAGCCAGAGTGCTACATGCGGTGGCAACGTCGAGCAGCCGGGGCCGCCGAGGGCGTGGTGGACCGCGCGGGTTACCGGTGGCACGCGCACGGAACGACACCGCCGACGATTCAAAAAACAATTGTTCTGCTTGCGGTGCTTCGAATCACCAGAGGGAAGGATGTAGATACAGTCGTTTTATCTGCGGTAGGTGTAGACAGAAAGGACATCTACGTCGGGTTTGCCCGGTGCGTCCTGGTGGAAGTCAACCGCAGGATCGATGTGACACCAACAATATGGTGGCGCATGTGCAAGCAGCAGGCGGGGCAGCCAATCTGTCAAACCCCTGGGACCAGTCAGGGGAGGATGAGCCTCCTTTGTCAGACGATGAGGACTGGGAGGTAGAAGATTTGAATCAACTTAGTTTGAATAGCTACAAACCGGTGAGCTTAACTGTTTATGTGGATCAAATCCAGTTATCTATGGAGATTGATATGGGGTCTTTAGTATCATGTATTAGTAGGGAAAAGTATGATCAACTGTTTAGCCATAGACCATTAGACAGTTCTAATTTAGTTTTTAGATTCTATGATGGTACTATTACAAAACCTATAGGGGTGATTAGGCCAATAGTGTTATCAATAATAAATAATATCGTATTTTATTCAATTAGCTATGTTAAAATTATATCTGTTCTAATATTAAAAGTATTGTATTGACTATTTTAGTACCGGCTGAGTTTGTAGATGGCACGACTAACCAATCACAGCGTATCGCAAAAAGGCGGGGATAAGAATGGCGGGAGAACGCCATCTTGGTTGTCGTGCCCATCCTGCAAACTCAGTCGTGCATAAGTCGTCGAAAAACGAGTGCTAATCTCTAGCTGTGTTTCAAGGATACCGAGTGGTGATTGTAAAAGTATATTTGATTTTGTGTGTTTGGGAAATACACTAAGTAAGTACCATGTGTCTATTATTTCTAAAACCTTATTTTTGAAAGCCATGAACCTGAATAATAGTTAATTCTTCATATTTAAACTATTACTAGATTGTCTGTAAAAGTACAGAGTCTACATCTCAGAAGTGGGATAAAGATTCCTGTTTTGGCCAGCTAAATATTTTTTGTACCTATCCTTAATTAATTATCTATTATTATGCCTGAGTATTAAACCATTGTGATATTTTATTTGTCCTCTTGATAAAAAATAATGATGAATGGTAATGAAAAATATAATATATATACTGCTACCTACGTTAGCAATTGTTTTGGTTCTTGGCTGTAAAATTGCATTTGAAATTCTTATTTAAAGTAAAAACAATTTGAAATGCTGTTTTTTTATTGTGTTGTAATAAAACGCTGCTTAACTATGCTATTAGAATTTTTCTTAACACTTTCACACTACACTAAACATCCCCAGACGTATTAACAAAATTTCTATTGTCTCGTTCAGTACGCTTCGACCGGAAACGCATACGCAAATGCATACAGACCTATAACTATACAATAGGAAATGGTTTGTTTCAATTGTTTTAACTACTTTAAAGTTTTATTTTGTACAACCACGAGGTGTAATATTAGGTGGATGTTTCAACATTGGCGGTATTTGGTGTTTGCAATATTAACTCATTACGATTGTTATGTTACTTTCATACACGCCACCGGGGACCACCGAGCATCGGGCCTGGCGGACCGCCGAGCATCGAGCCGGGTGGATCACCGAACATCGAGGCGAGCAGACCGCCGAGCATCCAGCCGGGTGGATCACCGAACAACGAGGCGAGCAGACCGCCGAGCATCGAACCCTGCGAACCGCCGCGCATCGAGCCGGATGGACCGCCGAGCATCGAGCCGAGTGGACCGTCGAGTATCGAGCCGGCGCACCTTCGAGCATCGAGCTGGCGCACCGTCGAGCATCGAGCTGGCGCACAATCGAGCATCGAGCCGGCGCACCGTCGAGCATCGAGCCGGCGCACCGCCGAGCATCAAGCCGGTCGTGCCACCGATCAAAGAGCCCTGCGGGCCATCAAGCATCGAGCCCTGCAAGCCGCCGAGCAACGAGTCGTGCGGACTGCCCTGCAGAGCATTAGGACATGTCTCTTCTGGCCGTGCGAGTTGCAACTCGCCAAGAAGTCGTAACAGCTGCCGTTCGCGTAGCTCAGTACGGCACCCGCGAGCCAGCATGGTGAGAGACGTGCAAGCCACAGTTGAAGATAAGACCACAGGTGAGTCGACTTCTTAAGTAGGATTATACTCTTTCGGAACTTGTTGTTTTAAAATTTAGAATGATGGTGCAGATAAATTAGGTTCCCTGAACAACACGATTCCCCAGTTTGACCCAAGTAAACGGGATCAGACAATAACAGGTGGCTTCATAAAGTCGAGTGCATTTTTCGTGGCATCGACGAAAGGTTGGCTAGATTATAGGTGCTGAGCCAGTTGTTTGATAACCATAACAAACTCCTTTCGTATTTATGAAATGCTCGAAATACAAAATTCAACAACGAGCGTATTTTATTTATTTATTTGCTGTCATGCACATTACACATTTTACAAATACAATAATACGCGTATATCCATATGTGCATGAACCCCGTCAGGGCACTAAAAAGCACAAAGTTGGTTTGCTGTTGTACCCGTTCACCGCCACGTCCTTAAGCGGTTAATTAATCTGCCTATAGCAACTATGTTGGGGTCGGCTTCCAGTCTAACCGGATGCAGCTGAATATCAGTATTTTACATGGAGCGACTGCCTATCTGACCTCCACAACCCAGTAACTGGGTAATACGTCTTGGTAGGACTGATTGTCAGACTTTCGGGCTTCTGACGACCCGTAACGACTGTAAAAGATCCACGAATGACTGCCGGGACCAACGGATTAAACGTGCTTTCCGGGGCGCCAAGGAGTTTTGGTATGTAAAGATGATCGCCCATAACTCACCGTAGCTTGGCCTGATGGATTGACTCGTGCGGCTGTTATTACTTAGCCACGAGCTCCTCTAGTGCTGTTGAGTTGGTGAACATTAAATTAAATTAGATTAGCAACCAGTTTGATTTTGTCTGACTCTAGAATCTAGATTGTCCTATGGAGCAGAACCAGCATTGTTAACGCCATTACTTTCTTTAGTTTTATATTTCATGCCTAATTACTGGCAACTCTAATTAATTAGTATCTGTGTAACATAAAGTTCCTTCCGCTTTCCTTCTCCCTTCCACAACCCTTATAATGCCTAAGTGAGAGCGAGAAGGAAGATCCGCAATGGCGCGCATACGCTGCCGCCAAGAAGATCCGCCAGTTCTCAACCAACATCGACGCCTGTGGGTAAAATTAATCCCAAGTCAAAAAAGGACTCATTTTTTCACCGCGAAGAACGAAGATTGCTATTGAACAGTGCAAGTGCGTGTATGTGTGTTGTGGAAAGTGCAGATTCTCGTCCGTACGTGATATCCTGGACGCGCCAGCCACGTGGCTAAGGAAACCATTCCCGTCGTGTCGCCATAGCTCACCAGGCAGGTACCATCATCATTTTCCCACACCACCAAAACACCTACTTGTGTCACCGAACCGCCCCTCATACAGTCCACTAAGAAAATTTCGATTTTCACCCCAAGGCTTTAGGCCGCCGCAACATTTTTTGGTCCTACGATCACGGATATCCAACATTTTTTGGTCCTACGATCACGGATATCCAACAGTTTTTGGTCCTACGATCACAGATATCCAACAGTTTTGGTCCCATGATCACGGATACCTATTTTTCTTTATCCTCTTGATAACGGATATCAATATGATATCCGTATATCATCATCCCGCAACTATATTTCATTTCAATCTTCGTTCCTTATACTCTTATACTAAACCGCTTTCATTTATTCATTTATTACAGTACCTACTTGTCATTGCGTACATTCACAGGTATTTCGCATCCCGCTCAACTTAATATTTTAATATACGTAGGTAGAAGCAAAATCTACCGCTCGCTCGCTTCGCTATCGTTCGGTACTATATTCGTAGGTACCACCTACCAATCCCGCACCGCGCGCAACTCGTTGAAGTTTGCGATTTATTTTAGCTATTATAAAAACCTACAAAAATATCGAAAATGCCTAAGAAAGTGACCATTGATTCGGATGATCAGATAGAATCCGCGATTCAAATAGCACTGTCATGTCGTAATATGATTTTTGCCCGCATGCAAATCATTTACGATTTAATGGAAAAAATGAAGTCCGGTATGGAACCGGTAGAGAAGTTCTTGTGTGCGTGTGTCAATGTTGATGCGTTGCGCACCGAGTTCCTCGAGGCATTTAATAAATATAACTCGCTTCTTCTAAGACAAGACCCGGAAAATAATATTGATGATCAGTCGTGGATTAGTTTTGAGGAATTATATTGCTGCGTTAAATATAATTATTCAAATTACTCAAAATCTCCTCAAAGGCTCCTACTTCTAGTGGTAGTGGTGTCAATAAGCAAACAGTTCGCTTGCCTCCCATTGAAATTATGTCATTCGATGGCGATATTCGTAACTGGCCCCTGTTCTATGCTAATTTTAAAAGCACGGTACACGAAAATAATACATTGACTGATTCGGAGAAATTATATTATTTGATGGGGAAATTGAAAGATAAGGCTCAAACCGCGTTCTCAGGAGTTTGCCCTAATGGCGATAACTACCAATTAATTTTTAATTCACTCATAAACAAGTACGAAGACAAACGTATATTAGCTTCTAGTTACCTTAATCGGATGTTTGAACATAAATCTTTTAATACCGCATCTATTCAAAATTTCGAATCCTTTTCTGATAATTTTGTTTCCGCCGCAAACGCATTAAAAAACCTTAAAATAAATGATTTATCAGATTTGATTTTTTTCCATGTCGCTATAAAAAAGGTTGATTCTGAAACCGCTCGACTTTTTGAAATGAACTCAAAAGACGAAATTCCTAAATTCGACAATTTAGTACAGTTCATTAAAAATCAATCTCGCATTTTACAAAATACTAAAGCTTTAAACAGCTTGAGTTTCACTCAGTCTAACAACAATCCTGTAAATAAAAAAACGTCCAAAACTCCGCAACCGCAATCTTACACTGTAATTGATAAATTCGCAAAATGTTTGTGTGATAGCTTTGTTCATGAACATTTATTTAAATGTCCTGCCTTTTCTAAAATGACACCAAGTGATCGTTTCAAATCGGTGAAGCAAAACGATGCATGTACTAACTGTTTAAGTATTAAACATAAGGCCAGAGTCTGTCAGTCTGAATCTAGATGTAAATCTTGTAAAAATAAACATCATACGCTTTTACACTTTAATCGCGAATCGCACGCGACTGTATTATCGAACGGTGTTGATGATACCGCACGTACACAATCGGGTTCAAACTCCACGGCTTCGAGCGAGCAAGATGCTCACGCCGCCGCCGCGCCGCTCGCCGCCACCGCTCAGAGCGCCCCGCAATGTAATGCATCCATTGCTGCGTCGATCTTTTACGACTCGAACTCCCGCGTATCAAAGCCGCAATGTAATACGAATACTACTATTTTGTTGTCAACCGCTACTGTAATAGTTCGAGATTCATTTGGTAAGGAGCATTTTATTCGCTGTCTATTAGACAGTGGCTCACAAATTAATTTTATTACCGCAGAATGTTGCAAACGATTAGGTTTGACTAGACATTCATCTGATACGCCTTCCGTTAAGGGTATCGGTGGTACGGAAAAATCCGTTAAGGGTTCCGTACAATTCGCTTTCTTTTCCCGTTTTAATCCGAACGTTACTTTTAACGTTAATTCGCTAGTTGTCGATGCAATCACCGATAATCTACCCACCGCTCCCGTAGATACTTCCGCCTTGCCTTACTTAAAAGGTTTACCGCTCGCCGACGAATCGTTCGGCAAACCCGGTCGCATCGATGTGTTGATCGGGGCTTCGCTTTTCTCGCATCTTATGCTGCCCCGCGTAGTTAGCAGCAACTCCTCCGCGCCGCCCGCCATGCAGACGGTACTCGGTTACGTCATCATGGGCACTGTGCCCGCGCTGCCTGTACGTCGTAATAAGCCTCCACAGTCTTGTTACTCACATATTTCGCAACCATCCGACAAAGACTCGTTAGAATCGGCGTTGAAAAAATTCTGGCAGGTCGATGAAGCGCCCGTCACTCTTTCGACGAGCAAATCGCTCGACGAACTTGAGTGCGAGTACTTTTATAATTCGACCACGGAACGCGATGGGGACACAGGTAGATACTCTGTAGCCCTACCGTTTCGCAGCGATGTGTTCTCATTGGGGAACTCACTCGATATCGCGAAAAAACGTTTTTTCTGCCTAGAAAAGAAATTAGAATCCGCACCCGAGTTACGTACTGCGTATGATGACGTCATTCGCGAATATATTGATAATGGATATTTATCTCCTGCTCCGCTCGATAGTTCAGACAGTAGTTGTCCTGACTATGTAATTCCGCATCACGCAGTTGTACGTTTAGATAAGACAACAACAAAACTACGCTCCGTGTTAGACGCTAGTGCTAAAACGAGTACTGGATTATCTCTCAACGATATTTTACACAGTGGCCCAAATTTACAGGGTGACTTGTTTACTATAATTCTGAATTTTCGATTGTTCGCATTCGCGCTCTCGGCTGATTGCCGACAAATGTTCTTACAGATTGAAGTAAGAGAAAGCGATCGTCGCTTTCAACGCATCTTATATCGTTTTAGTCCAAACGATCCTCTGGTTCTATATCAGTTTAACCGTGTCTGTTTTGGTCTCAAGTCAAGTCCCTACCATGCGATCCGCACAGTACAACAGTTGGTTCAAGACGATGGTCATCACTTCCCGCGCGCCAGCGCTATCATCGCGCATTCGCTGTATATGGATGACGTAGTCTACAGCGTAAGCTCCGAATCACGTGCAGTCCAGGTTTCGCACGAACTGATTAAACTCTTTAGAGGAGGTCAGTTCGAGTTGGTCAAGTGGACCAGTAACTCTCAAACTGTACTAAACAGTATTCCCGCGTCGCATAGGTTGACCGAACAACTAGAATTCGACAAGTCGGTAGAACAAAAGGTTCTCGGCTTGCGCTGGTGTAGGTCAAATGATTGTTTTGAATTTCTTATTTCCGCACCGCCAGACACGTGTACTAAACGTGCTATTCTGTCGGCCGTAGCTAGACTGTGGGACATCATGGGGCTTGTCGCGCCTGTAGTTCTCTATGCTAAACTACTTATCAAAGAATTGTGGTTACTGAAGCTCGATTGGGATGACACTCCCCCGCGTCACATCATAAATATTTGGCAAACTTTTCGCTCTGCCCTGCCGCTTTTAAATGATTTTAAAATCCCGCGCCATTTAGGTATTTTTGAAAATTGTATTCTTCGCCTCATTGGATTTTCCGACGCCAGTGAAAGCGCCTACGGCGCTGTCATCTATGCGCACGTCACTCGCAACGATGACGTAGTCGTTCAGCTGGTTTGTGCCAAGTCGAAGGTATCGCCGGTTAAACCATTGACTATCGCTCGACTGGAGCTCTGTGGTGCCGAACTCCTCGCTAAACTTCTTCGCCGTGTTCATGACACTTATAATCCGCGTTATAATGTTACCGCTATTTACGCATTCACCGATTCAAAGGTGACTCTTTGCTGGATAAATTCTCCGCATCGTTGGCACACGTTTGTGGCCAATCGTGTCGTTCGCATCGTAGACAACGTCCCCGCGGAACATTTCTACCACGTACCTGGTACTGAAAACCCAGCGGACTGTTTGTCACGTGGTTTAACACCTGACAAATTCATTGAGCACCCATTATGGTTGCACGGACCCGCTTGGGCTAAGCGCGACCCTTCCGAATGGCCCATACATAAGGTTACAGACTTGAATTCGGAACCCATTCCGGAAGAAAAGGTCCACGCGCATCCCATAGTCGCGGATTCAAGTTCGGAAAATTCGCTTCTACTCGCACTCGCAGAACGTACGTCGTCGTGGACTAAACTGCTGCGTATTGTTGTTTTCATATACCGCTTCATGAAAAAACTCCCACGTCGGACTGACGCCGTTACCGCTAGCGACCTCGAGTTCGCTGAAACCATTTTGTTGCGTCATGTTCAAACAAAACACTTCATGGAAGATTATTCCGAGTTAAAAAATAATAAAATTTGTTCACCCGCTCTTATTAAACTCAAGCCATTTGTAGATGGTGATGATTTAATCCGCGTTGGGGGTCGATTAACTCATTCGGCTGAGGCCTATAGTACTAAACACCCGGTAGTGTTACCCCGTCATGATCGCATAGTTGAAATCCTCGTAGACTATTATCATATAAAATATTTACATGCAGGTCCAGAACTCACTATGTCGTTATTGCGCCATAAGTATTGGATTTTGTCCGCTAGACGCATTATTCGTCATAGAATCCACAAGTGTAACGCATGTCACAGGTGGAGACCGCGACCTCATGGTCCGCCGATTATGGGCGATCTCCCTAAATCTAGAGTAAATGTTGCAACCAAAGCTTTTTCTCATACAGGGTGTGATTACGCTGGCCCTATACAGTATGTGCCCGTACGCACTCGAGGTGCGAAGAGTCGCAAGGGTTATTTATGTATATTTACCTGTATGACTACTCGCGCTGTTCATATTGAATTAGCTACAGATCTTACGACTGCGTCGTTCATAGCCGCGTTGAAACGGTTTTTATCCCGCCGTGGACCGGTACAATGCTTGTATTCGGACAACGCGACCAATTTTCGAGGAGCTAATTCGTTTTTACGCGACTTGTATACTTTCATAAATAAAGAATACCGCCCGCGCTTTGAAGAGGAGCTCGCTGAGCATCGCATTAATTGGCACTTTATTCCGCCCGCGTCACCGCACTTTGGTGGATGTTGGGAGTCCATGGTGAAGGCCGTGAAGACTCACCTTTTCAAGACAATAGGTCAACAACTCCTATCTTATGAAGAATTAGTTACAAATCTCTCTCAAATAGAGTGCCTGTTGAACTCCAGACCTCTTACTGTTCTTAGCGCTGATCCGGAAGAGCCTAAAGCTCTTACCCCTTCGCATTTTTTACATACTGTACCGCTTAACTCCTTGCCCGCCACGGAAGTAGGTTTACTGTCTGATCACCTGCTTCAAAGACACTCTCTTATGGATAAATTAGTCCAGTCGTACTGGAAAAGATGGCGAAGCGAGTATCTTCATAGTTTACAATCACGCTTAAAATGGAATAAACCTGATGGAGACATGATTAAGGAAGGCACTGTAGTAGTGATAGTTAATGATAATGCGCCTCCTCTATCCTGGCCTCTAGGTGTTATTGAGAAGTTGCATACGTCTATAGACGGTAGCACGCGAGTCGTTTCAGTACGCACTTCTAATGGGATTCTTGTGCGACCTGTGGTCCGCTTATGCCCCATTCCTACTCAGTAATATCTTATTCAGTCCATTCCCTCTTTAGTTAGATTTAAGTGTAATTTCACTGTATATATTATTATATCATTCTCTTTAAAGGTGACCCTTTAAGGCCGCGAGGAATGTTAACGCCATTACTTTCTTTAGTTTTATATTTCATGCCTAATTACTGGCAACTCTAATTAATTAGTATCTGTGTAACATAAAGTTCCTTCCGCTTTCCTTCTCCCTTCCACAACCCTTATAATGCCTAAGTGAGAGCGAGAAGGAAGATCCGCAATGGCGCGCATACGCTGCCGCCAAGAAGATCCGCCAGTTCTCAACCAACATCGACGCCTGTGGGTAAAATTAATCCCAAGTCGAAAAAGGACTCATTTTTTCACCGCGAAGAACGAAGATTGCTATTGAACAGTGCAAGTGCGTGTATGTGTGTTGTGGAAAGTGCAGATTCTCGTCCGTACGTGATATCCTGGACGCGCCAGCCACGTGGCTAAGGAAACCATTCCCGTCGTGTCGCCATAGCTCACCAGGCAGGTACCATCATCATTTTCCCACACCACCAAAACACCTACTTGTGTCACCGAACCGCCCCTCATACAGTCCACTAAGAAAATTTCGATTTTCACCCCAAGGCTTTAGGCCGCCGCAACAAGCATGTTTCCAAGCATTCTTATCTTGGATATTATTTCTCTAATTTGTAATATGCTTGTTTACACAGTCTAGGTACTGTGTAATAACATTTTTCTATTAAAAGTGAGTAATTTAGCAATTTATTACAATACTTAGGTAATGCTGGTCATGTGGCGGAACAGTGCTGTGGTAAACTTCCGACCACTGAAGAGAGAAAGGTCACGTGAATAAAGGATAGGAGTGATGTAGGCACGGTTGAAAACTACCCCGTTGTCGAAAAACGATTTATCCATAACGTTCATAGATTTTGGAAGTCAATGCTCATCAATTACGTTAACATTTCGAAACGTAGGTTCAAGTTATACTTAGTGTCAATCAAAATATAATTCCAGACTCGAGTTAGTCTTAATAATCTTCAGGTACAACAGTAGCGAAGCTACAACTTTCCTGGCAGACAAGCCGAAGAAAAAAATTGTTCAGTTCTCATGAACCCCTAGATTACATCAAAATTTAATACCTCACTAAGTCATTCATCATCTATGAAAATAAAATTATCAATGTTTTACAGAAATAATACTATAATAGGTACTATCGATTATATGTAGTTTTATTTCTGAAAAACAGCCAATTTAAAATTTATTCTAAAATGATGTTATAAATAATCAAATGCAAAAGGTTAAAAACACCTCATTCCATCTAGTTCTCGCCTACGCATGTTTCTCTTTTTGCCCCGGTAATAACTCGTTCAAAAAAAAAGATTCACCATGCACCGTAGCGAACGTAGTGTTTCGGAACCTCCGATTGTCACCGAAGAGTGCGCGAAGTAGTGTGATCGGAACTACACTTCTGACACACAATGTGCGGCTTCTTGGCACTGTTGTCGTCAGAACAACTGTGTTCGCGACTTAGGATCCCGTAGTTAGAATAGAAACGCGTTTTTGCAAGGTTTTTCTTATGATGGATTAAATACCTGTAATGTGACTATGTACGAGTATGTACCTACCTACTATATTAAATTATTAAACCTCTTTGTACTTATTTTGTTATTGATTCTGTCATTAACAAACGGGCTTTGTTTGTATACACATAGTCATGGAAGAGGGAGGTCTTCTGTTACAGGTATATCTATATCTCCATATTTTAAAGAAAGCCTCTAAAATGGATGTGTTAAAAACTGTTGATTACGAAATAAATAAACTTAAATTATTTAGTAATATTAAACTCAAGTAGTCGTTGTTCCGAAGGTAAGCTTGTAGGAATGGGATTGTATGAGGTCATCATCCCTGCAGCAGGCTCATTATAGTATGGTAGGGATAGTTGGAATTCTACATTATGAACACAACAACAAAATTAGCATTTATTGTCATTTCTACATTTAGGTATATCTATAATTCGTATGGTGTACATAATAAAGAGTGGGTATTCTATTCTAAAAGATCCTCAGTTTTATGACGTTAAATCAAATTGTAAGATGAAGTGTGTTGGCTCCCCTGAAAATAAATGAAATGAGTATGATGTTCAGGCTAGGCGTATGCTGAGACGCAGGCGACGCAGATCCACGCAGCGCAGGGCAGAGCAGATTTTGTAATGCATGAAAGTACCGAGTGCTCCGTACGTTGCGGCGCAGGCACGTGCGACGCAGATATGTGTCTGCCCTGCTCTGCGCCTCGTTGTAGTGCCGGCACAGATTCCTGCGCGACGCGTGCTAGTCGCGACGTGTTTTTACGTTAAAATACATAATTTTGTTGCAATGACGGAACATTTAATAGAATTAGTTCGTTGTGAACCTTGTTTGTATGATACTAATCATCCAGACTATTCGAAAAAGACATTTAAAGAGGTATTATGGATAAGAATTGCCAAGGAATTAAACTACAAGGACGGTAAGAACTTTAATTTTATTATTTTTAATTTAAATTTTAGTTTGACAGTTGGAATTTTGTTATAATTAATTGGGAGCTCTTTATCATATTGCTATGTCCGAAAAGGGCTACTAAGGGCTCTGAGTGCTTATTATAATATTATATTTTAACATGTACAACGAGTGCTATCTTGAGTGTGATAGTACTATTTAAAGGTCTTGGCTGGAGAACCTCCTTCGTTTTTCCGTCGGTTAAAAAGGCTTAAAAGCGACCTCTTGCAACAGCCTCAGCTTGCCAAGGAACTGCCCCTTGTGTATTAAAATATGTTTTAAACTTGTCTCGTACTGTGAAAGCATGTCTCGCTGACCTCATCCTATTTCTAGGTAAACTTATAAGTTGTACGGTAGGAGAAGTTTCAGTAATCAGTTCATCTACTTCTTGTCTTCTAACTTCTTGCCTCAAATAATTGTGAAGAACACATGTCGCCTTTACAACTTTATCGACGGTATTTACTTTTATTTCGAATGGCTTCCTATAAACTCTGAATCGATTCGCCAATATTCCAAATGCACATTCCACTGTTTGTCGGGCACGAGAAAGCCTATAGTTAAATATTTTTTTTGTGTTATCACTTAACGCCTGTGGTTTTGGATACGGACGCATTAAATTTTCCATTAATGGAAATGCTTCATCACCAACTAAAACATATGGCATGCGTTCATCTTGACCTTGTAACGGTTTCGGGTTTGGAAAATATAGTGCACTATTTTGCATTCTTTTTCCAAGTTCACTGTTTGCAAATATGAGTCCGTCACTAAATCTACCCATTGAACCTACATCAATTGTAATAAATTTATAGTTTGCATCAACATTTGCCAAAAGCACGACAGAGAAAGTTTTCTTATAGTTAAAAAAGGATGAATTTGTTTTCCCGGGTTTGATTATTGTGACGTGTTTTCCATCAAGAGATCCGCAACAGTTTGGAAAGTGCCATTTTTCTTCAAAATCTGCTGCAATTGTTTCCCATGACTTTTGAGTTGGGACTGGCATGCAGATGGGTTGCATATGTTTCCATATTGCATCAGATACGTCTTCTACTATGTGTGATACCGTTCTGTCATTCAGCCTGTAACTGTAACCCAGGCTTTTGTACGAAGCACCAGATGCAAAATATCTAAAAAGATAAAATGTTTTAATTAGTTATCAAGTAATTTTTTGTTTTTGTTTTCAGGACCATCTGCAAAAGATGCGTGGCAAAAGTTACGTAACTGTCACCGAGATGCAATTAGGAGGCGCAACAAATTATATAAAAGTGGTTCTGCAGCTACTGTTAATAAACCATGGAAATATGAAACCCAGATGGAGTTTTTAGTGACTTATATGACTAATCGTCCTACGACAGGGAACATGTCAACTGAAAATTCAAGTAGTGACCAAAATCTCATCCAGCCAGAAGATTTGATTAACTACCAAGAAGATGAGTTTGCACATAATGAATCATTTGGAAGGGAATTATTGCCACTTAATATTATTGGCAACAATTCAGCTGAGGACCCAGTACCGTCTTCTCAATTACGTCCATCTCCTTTATTGGAGAAAGAAATTCCTCACACAGTAACATCCACAACCAAAGAGTCGACAACAAAAAAAAAAGACATAAATACATTAATTGTTAATACGCTCCAAAATCATGAAAATAGAGCCAAAGAAAGGGCTGAAAAAAGAGCTCATCATGATGATATAGACGAAATGCAACTATTTTTTAATGCTATGTATGCAATAACAAAAAAAATGCCTGCATTAAGTCAACATAAATTGAAAAGACGAATATTCAACGTAATATCTGATGAGGAAGAGTACTTACTAAATTTGGGACCAAGATCAACATTTATTAACAGTGCAAGTGGAAGTACTCATAACAACTGTACAGATGTAACAACTCTGAGTAATCCAGTGCCTTCTCCTGGAAATCCTATGCCTTCTCCTGGAACTCCTATGCCTTCTCCTGCAACTCCAATGCCTTCTCCTGCAACTCCAATGCCTTCTCCTGCTAATCCAGATACGTCTTATGACTGGTTTAGTGTATATTCGCAGCCAGATAAATGATTTTTAAGTTACGTAACGTACAAGAGAATCTATAATTTGTTTTGGTTTTTTAAATAAATATCTACTTACCTCAAACACACAGCAAGTTTTTCTTCCGTCCCAATTGGTTGTAAAAAATTGCATCCTTCTTTGTAAATATCTTCACGTATAATGTTGTGGACATAATCAAATTGAGATCTGTCTAACCGAAAGTAGTTTTTAAATTGTTTGTCAGATAATTCTGAAGAAAGTACAAATTCCCCATTAGTAGAGCGTTTTTTCAGATAATCACTTTGCCAAATAGTTTTTTTACGTTTTGACAAACTGTAAAGTAGCAACAACTCATTGATTTCATAATCGGAATCCGACTCTGAACTCATTTTCAACTCGAACACGTCTATTCTTTGTACCAGCTAGAACGCGAATGCGTGCGTATGTTAACTGCGTCACAGCATACGCTCATGGCCTATGTCTGTCTCGCCTGCCCTGCGCTGCTAAATCTGTACTGTGCTGCGCTGCGTCACCTGCATCTCAGCATACGCCTGACCTCAGTGGGGCATGAACAACACGTTTAACAAGGACATACATCGAACACCACCAGAGGCTCTATTCGGTATTAGACTATCGGGTCCAAGCTTAGTGAATGCTGAATAGGCTAGTTGACAGTTCTATAGGAAACCGAATAAGTTCCTTGTAGTCTAGTTACCTTAAAACATAAATCATTTATTAAAACAAAAATAATTTTTAATATTTAAAACTCAATTTATTTTTTATACTTAGTCAAAACGGGGCACACAGTAATGGCGGCTCGAGTGACTTCATCGTCTTTAGTCGTAACGTATCGCGCTCTGTTGTGCATTCAATTTCACTTGTTCGATTCAAGTTCAATTGGTTTATTTTATGTAATTATTGCTTAAAATATTTAATACTTAACCTAAAATCAGTTATAAAACTAAGTTGAACTTTGATACTTTTAGCTTAGCTCGCAACCATTCTATATACTAAAATTCTTAATGTATTTTTCTTACTGTCACTAGCCTATATCCGAACTGACAGACGAGTTTTCTGTTTTTTTTCTAACAGTCAAGACCTGTCACAAATTGCAAATTTTACCCAATAGAAATTGAAGATACTCCCCTGGATGCTAGCCAGTCTTATTTGACAGCTGTTGCAACTTGTGACAAAATTAAGGCCTGGTTGACTTTTAATACTGCAAGCCGTTAAATTATTTACATAAAGCGAACAAAATCGTAATCCGATAAATAGGTCCTAGTGGGCAGAAGTCGCTCAGACTAGTGTTCTGTGCTAGTGTTGTACGTCTGCATGTCAAGTCGCATTCGTATCCACTAAAAGAAACAATATATTTTCTAAGAAAAATGCCGAGATGAGCAATACAATATTGCAAATCTCGTTATGGTAAAACGACTGGACCTAACTTTGGCTTATTTCGTTAGTATTTTATAAAAGACCGAATATTTCGATAAATTAAAATAACTTTCATAGATAAGTCAAACTATCTGACGGTTTATGTCGGTAAAAGTGTACCTGGTCAAACTTTGCTAATTTTGCTATATTATGCTAGATGGCGTCACTGAGACATGGGTTATCAGTATTTCTGTGACATCTGTTCTGATATCCTCTCTCAAATCGTCTGGCAATAACAGCGAATAACCTAAAATGTGAATATCTTAAGTATTCAATTTGAGTTTAACAAATCTTCATATATTTCAGTTGTACGTACAGGTTTACCTTTTCAGACCCTTAGACCATGAAATAATGTCTACTGAGGTCAACTCTGGCTATGAAATAATGCCAGATACTTAAAATGGGCCATGAAATAATGCCCGTTTAAGTACATCGAGCCATGAAACAACGCTCGTTATTATCTATAGTGGGCCATGAAATAATGCCCAAAATTAATACACAATCTTTTCAGACCCTTAGGCCATGAAATAATGTCTACTGAGGTCAACTCCGGCTATGAAATAATGCCCGTATAAGTACATCGAGCCATGAAACAAAGCTCGATATTAATTATAGTGGGCCATGAAATATTGCCCAAAACTAATACACAATCTTTTCAGACCCATAGACCATGAAATAATGTCTACTGAGGTCAACTCCGGCTATGAAATAATGCCCGTTTAAGTACATCGAGCCATGAAACAACGCTCGTTGTTAACTATAGTGGGCCATGAAATAATGCCCAAAATTAATACACAACCTTTCCAGACCCTTAGACCATGAAATAATGTCCACTGAGGTCAATTATAATAATATTAATAATGGTTGATAGTGTTGAATAATAGTTCTGTATTTATGGTAGGTATTGTATTAACGTTCCTATTACTTTTTAGATGATTGTTTTAGTCCTTAATGAACTTAAATTGTAAATAAGTTGGTATAGACTTGTAAAATGACCGCACTGTCACATTAGGTAGATACCTGTAATGATAGTTGTAAGGGAGATTTAAATAAATAAATAACTCTGGCTATGAAATAATGCCAGATACTTAAAATGGGCCATGAAATAATGCCCGTATAAGTACTTCGAGCCATGAAACAACGCTCGTTGTTAATTATAGAGGGCCATGAAATAATGTCCAAAATTCAATTAATAATCAGTGTTGTTAACAATTGTTTAGTAAATCCTACATTTATTTTCTTTACACTTTTCGTAACAGGTTACTCCACAGTGATGATGTATTGTGCTACTGTTTTTATGTTATAATTATTTTTGTCGTTGATCAGCTATTGATTGATGATTCAGCTATAATTTTATTTGTTTTGTTTGTGCTTTCTTTACACGAGGACGTATAAATGTACCTTGGATGGCCGACTGTTATCAATAATAAATAATATCGTATTTTATTCAATTAGCTATGTTAAAATTATATCTGTTCTAATATTAAAAGTATTGTATTGACTATTTTAGTACCGGCTGAGTTTGTAGATGGCACGACTAACCAATCACAGCGTATCGCAAAAAGGCGGGGATAAGAATGGCGGGAGAACGCCATCTTGGTTGTCGTGCCCATCCTGCAAACTCAGTCGTGCATAAGTCGTCGAAAAACGAGTGCTAATCTCTAGCTGTGTTTCAAGGATACCGAGTGGTGATTGTAAAAGTATATTTGATTTTGTGTGTTTGGGAAATACACTAAGTAAGTACCATGTGTCTATTATTTCTAAAACCTTATTTTTGAAAGCCATGAACCTGAATAATAGTTAATTCTTCATATTTAAACTATTACTAGATTGTCTGTAAAAGTACAGAGTCTACAATAGTTAAGTAGGTATGGAAATAAGTCCAAACAAATGGAACTGTTTGTAATAGAGGGTGGTACCACCTCATTATTAGGTCGACAATGGCTTACAGAACTAGGCATTGAAATACCTTTGTACCAAAATATAGTCACAAAGAGCAAAGACAAAATAAATAACAATAATTCAGGTAATGACCAGTTAACATTATTACTTCACAGATATAAAGATTTGTTTACGGAGGGACTGGGCCGGTTCACGGGAGGCAAGGCTCGGTTACGACTGCGCGAGGGAGCAACACCGGTGTTCTGCCGCGCACGGCCTGTACCGTACGCTCTCCGCGAGCGCGTCGAGGCTGAGTTAGAGGGCATGCTGCGCGCCGGTGTCATCGAGCCTGTGGAGTGCGCGGACTGGGCTACTCCACTTGTACCGGTGCGTAAGGCTGATGGTGGACTCCGTATCTGTGCTGATTACAAAATAACGTTAAATCCTGTACTAATGGTGGACAAATATCCCTTACCACGTATAAACGACTTGCTGGTTAAATTAAATGGTTCTAAGATATTTACAAAAATAGATTTAACACAAGCATATAATCAAATTGAATTGGATGACCCTGATAATTGTACGGTGATAAATACTCACAAGGGTCTTTTTAAGTATAAAAGATTAGTTTTCGGTTTATCGTCAAGCCCTGGTATATTCCAACGAATTATGGCGAATCTTTTAAACGATATTCCAAACGTAGAAGTATTTCTCGATGATATTATTATTGGTTCACCCAATATTAGTGAGCATTTAGTTATTTTAGAGAGAGTTTTAGAGCGGTTACATCATAACGGGATGAAATTAAATCAAAAGAAGTGCTTGTTTTTGACTAATGAGGTTAAATATTTAGGATTTATTATCTCTGCCGAGGGAATTAAGGTGGATCCTGAAAAGGTAGAAGGTATATTAAATATACCCCGCCCAGAAAATATTACCGATTTGAGCCTTTTTAGGAACGATCATGTACTATGCAAAATTTGTTAAAAACTTGAGCAATATACTGGCACCTTTGTATAGGTTATTAAAGAAGGGAGTTACTTGGACGTGGGACAAGGAATGTGAGTCAGCTTTTAAAAAAATTAAAAATATTTTGATCAGTGCCCACGTCCTTGCTCATTACGAACCAGACAAACCTTTGTTTTTAACTTGTGATGCGAGTGCGAGGGGCTTAGGAGGCGTACTAAGTCAAATGTGTGAACACAATAACAGTGGCGTAGAAGGAGAGCAGGAGCGACCTGTTGTGTATGTGTCGCGCGCGCTTAACGCGGCTGAGAAGCATTATTCACAAATCGAGCGGGAGGCTTTAGCTATCGTTTTCTGCTTAGAAAAATTACACCAGTATCTGTATGGGCGACGTTTTACACTACGCACGGACCACAAACCATTGGTCACTATTTTTGGGCCAAATCAGGGTATACCATCAATGGCTGCGAGTCGGTTGCAAAGGTGGGCTATTAAGTTATCAGCCTATACGTATGATATCGAGTATGTTACTTCAAAGCAGAATGGGGCAGATGGGTTATCACGGTTACCAGCTCTTCCTGCTATTAAACAACCTATTAAAATTCCGGATCAATCATATTTACATTTTGCCCAAAATGCCATGTTATTGGATTATAATGAGATTAAAAGACAGACGAGCCGAGATCAGTCACTAGGCCGAGTTTTAACATATCTTCGCGACGAATGGCCATCTGATAATGAAATTAAATCGCTCCAACCTTATTTTAATCGTAAAAAAGAACTATACGAGGAGTTATGTTGTGTGATGTGGGGCCATAGGGTGGTCATACCAGGTGAGTGTAGGAATAAGGTTTTAATGGATTTACATGAGGCTCATATGGGCATAGTTAAAACTAAAGCTTTTGCTAGGAGCTATGTTTGGTGGCCGGGTATGGACGAAGAAATTGAAAAAACGTGCCGTGGTTGCCGTGTCTGTGCTGCAGAAAGTGAGGCGCCGCCTCGACATATGCCCTGCCCTTGGACGTGGCCAGATAGACCATGGGCTCGTATACATGTTGATTTCTTAGGCCCCATCACGGGGCGGACATTTTTAGTAATAGTTGATGCCAGGACCAAGTGGCTAGAAGTTAGTCAAGTACCTAGTACAGCGGCTAGTCACACGATCAGCGTTTTAAGTGACGTGTTTGCACGTTTTGGGTTACCGAGACAAATAGTCTCAGATAACGGGCCGCCGTTTACAAGTTATGAGTTTTCACAATTTCTCAATACAAACGGGATCGAACATATATATTCAGCGCCATATCACCCTGCTTCAAACGGGGCAGCAGAAAACGCAGTACATACAGTTAAAAGAGCCATTAAAAAGGCAATTAGAGAGAACATAAACAAATTTATTTTTAAATAATTTCCTGCTATATTATAGGAACACTGAACACTGTACTACAGGCGAAACACCGGCATCACTCATGTTTGGCCGCAGGTTGCGAACAAAATTCGATGCCCTAAGACCAAGTAGGGACAGTAAAGTTAGGGATGCTCAGGAGCGTCAACAAAAATACGGCGCAAGTGGGTCGCGTCAATTGCGCCCGGGTGATGAGGTCTGGTTGCGTCAATATCATGGACAGGATAAATGGGTATCTGGAAAGGTTACAGAAAAGATGGGGACCACTGATTATAAAGTAGTAGATGCTTCAGGTAGAGAATCCCACAAACATGTTGATCAGCTGAAACAACGGATACGGAGTTCATTAATCTGTCCTTCTCCCTCTAGCCCGGTTAGTGAGAGGTCCGCGACGGTTGAGGTAACTCAAGAACAGGGAGCGCCCTGTCCGGGCTGTCCGCGGGGCGATAGCTCGGCCGCAGCGACCACACATCAGGATGACGAGGAACGAGAGCATTTTGAGGACTGCATAGAACAGCCGGTTCAGAGCACAACTCAGCCTTCTTTGCCTTCTCCTGAGCCACCCCAGTCTCGTCCCATTCGTCAATGTCGAATTAATAAGCCAGTTAGGTATAATTTATGGTGAAGGTATAGAAGTCATATTATTAGTTATGTTAAGTTCGAAAAGTCTGGAACATTATCTTTTGGAAGTCATTTTAAGTTTCTTTTAATTGTATAAGTTATGTTAAAGTATAAAAGTCTGAAAGTCTATTATTGGAATGAGGAAATGTAAAGGGGTTTAGATTAAGGGTGAAGGTGTAATGTATCTATGGTAACTTAAGATGTTTATGATCTGACTGGTGGGTCTGTCACGGAAATTGTCTGTCATGGCCGTTTCGAATAAACCGCATTACTAGCTACACGTTGTTTTACTCATACATTTCATCACTATCTACTTCAACTGGTACATTTGTTCTGTGCTGAATACACGTGTTTGACCAACAAGTCGTCAGCAGAGTGACCCTATGCAGAGGCTAACCATCTCAGCTGCGTAAGTACTACCCCACGCAAAGGGCATGCTGCACATAAAAATCAGACCACATGTACTTCTTACATGCTCCGGCGCAACTACATATGGACACAAAATAAAAATGTGTAGAAAGGGTGACCCCACAATCTACTGACTATCAATACTACCGAAGACTATTCAGAAACAACTGAGAATCCCAATGAACTGAGTCTCGTCTAATTTTAACTGTAGTAGAATTCAATTCTCAGGGACGTCATGCAGGAATAGCTCGCAACGATCACCCCTGTATCAGAGCTGTAGACAGTAGTTAAAAAACCTATTAGCTAAACATTTCCTTGTTCAGAGAGCACTCAGTATCTTGAGTCCAAACAAAATGAAAACGACTCACCGGATTCGGCAGATAGCAGATCCGCAGCTAGCTTAACGATGCAGACACTCACTCGCCTCTCAACTCGCCTGGCACCGGAATCGGTTTCCTCATCCGGCCAGCGTGTGTCGACGTGACCCGGCTCGCCACAGAAGAAACAGGTCACCGGCGTCAATAATGAGGGTAGGCCGCAGAAGTTTCGACGCACACGAATCTGACCATGATCGCGCATCGGAATCGGGTTTTTAGAGTTTGTAAAAAGTAACCGCCACTAATTGTTATTGTCACTATCACCGCGTATGATCTCATTAGCACGATTTGATCTCACTTCTGATGTCGGAACGTCATGATTTACTCAGTTAGATTTAGACAGACACGTGGGCAGAAGATGGGTTTCGTGCAATGAAAACACACTGGTGCTGATGTGTCAGTTTTAGCCGGTAAAAGGCAAAACGTATCCACGTCAGATTACATATTATATGCAGCCAATGGTTCAAAAATTAAAACGTACGGTGAAAAAACCATTACGGTTAACTTAGGTTTACATCGACCATTCCAATGGAAGTTCATACTAGCCGATGTTCAACGTTCAAATATAGGGGCTGACTTCCTTGCTGCTAATAAACTAATAGTAGATTTACATGGTAGGAAACTAATAGACAAACTCACTTTAATGTCGCGTGCCACAAACATTATAAATAGCGACGAATCAAGTATTCGATCAATCGACATAAACGACGAATACCATCTCATATTACAAAAATTTCCCGACATCACCAAACTGGAAAATTTTAAAACAAATCCTAAACATGATGTACAACACCATATTTACACTACTGGACCCCCGGTTCATGAAAAAGTACGACCACTTAATCCGGAGAAATACAAAGTAGCCAAAGCAGAATTCGAGAGGATGATGCAATTAGGTATTTGTAGACCCTCGAATAGCCCGTGGGCTAACCCACTTGCATGCGTTAATAAAAAAAACGGTGAAATAAGACCATGCGGAGACTATCGTAGACTTAACGCACAAACTACTCCCGATCGTTACCCATTACCAAGACTACTTGATTTCACATACGTACTCAAAGGGAAAGCTATATTTTCAAAAATTGACGTTCGGAAAGCATACCATAATATACCAATGGCTTCCGAAGACATCCCCAAAACTGCAGTCATAACTCCATTCGGTTTATTCGAATTTACAAGAATGAATTTTGGGTTACGCAACGCAGCGCAAGATTTTCAAAGATTTGTAAACAATACATTAAAAGGTCTAGATTTTGCATTTCCATATTTAGATGACATAATTATAGCGTCAGAATCAAAAGAAATGCATGTAAAACATTTGGAAATAGTTTTGGAACGTTTAAATAATTACGGTTTAACGATCAACACAGACAAATGCGAATTCGGCAAATCTGAATTAAACTTCCTAGGTTATCACATCAATTCAAAGGGCCTAAAACCGAGTGCGGAGAAAATGCAACTTATAAATGACTATCCACCACCCAAAACAATTGAGGAACTCCGACGTTTCCTCGGAATGATGAATTTCTACAGACTAAACATTCCGAAAGCTGCAGAAATTCAAGCACCACTAAACGCGTATTTACATAATTCCAAAAAACGCGACAAAACTGAAATTACGTGGACCGAAAGTGCATTAGAAGCATTCAGTCGATGTAAACAAATGATCAATAATTCAGTCATGTTATCACACCCAGACGCAACTGTACCACAAGTGTTGATGACCGACGCTTCCGGTACTTGCGTAGGTGCAGTTTTAAATCAGAGAGTTAGCGATAAATTGCAACCTCTAGGATTTTACTCAAAGAAACTCACTGACACCCAAACAAGATACAGTACTTATGATAGAGAGCTTTTAGCAATATACATGGCAATAAAACACTTCCGCCATTTGGTAGAAGGCAGACAGCTGACTATCCTAACAGATCACAAACCATTAACATTCGCCCTATCAAAAAAGGTGTCGCCTTCAGACTCACCTAGACGATTAAGACAGTTAGACTTTATTTCTCAATTTTGTGATAACATCAAGTACCTACATAGAAGGTGACAAAAATACAGTCACTGACGCATTATCCCGAATCGATGAGATTATCGTGCCATCATTATTCGATTACCAAAAGTTAGCTGAACTACAAAAATGCGATTCGGAATTACAAAATCTACGCAAACATGATAAACTCCAATTTAAATTAATCACAATGCCCGACTCGGATATAAAAATAGCCTGCGAAACATCAACAAACGACATACGTCCTTATCTACCCATACAGTTCCGGGAACTCGCAATAAAAACACTACACGATATGAGTCATCCCGGCGTCGCAGCTTCTCAACGCTTAGTTAAATCAAGGCATTTTTGGAGCAGCATGAATACCGACATAAAAAATTACGTCAAAACGTGTGTTCCCTGTCAAAAATGTAAAATTCAACGCCACACAGTAACACCGATAGGTGAATTTGACAACACAGGAAATCGTTTTGAACATGTACACATCGATATATTAGGACCACTGCCACCGGCAGAGGATTTCAGATATTGCGTTACCATTATCGACAGGGTGACGAAATGGCCTGAAGTTATACCCGTAAAAGATATAACAGCTGAAACGGTTGCTAAGGTGTTCATAGAGCATTGGATTGCTCGTTTCGGATGTCCAATTCGTATAACCTCAGACCGAGGTCGTCAGTTTGAATCAGACTTATTTCGGCAGTTATTAAAAAGACTCGGTATCGAACGAGTTCGAACAACTGCATATAACCCAAAGGCGAACGGTATGATCGAAAGACTGCACCGTACCTTAAAAGCTGCTATTATGGCAAAATGCGAAAATAGTACACAATGGTTACGGGAATTACCTCTAGTACTCCTAGGGTTGCGCTCGGCAGTTAAATTAGATCTGGGATACAGTCCATCATAATTCTTATACGGCAGTAGTCTCAGACTACCAGGCGACCTATTTCATTCAAAGCCTACAACCAATATAAATGAGAGCGACTACATCAAACAATTAACCAAGTCATTGTCATCCGTTCCCGGACTCTCGCATTCAAGTTTACATAGCAACAATAATAGAGTATTCATTCATAAAGACTTATCCATTAACACTCATGTGTTTGTTAGAAATGAGGCTAGGCGATCCTTGGTACCACCGTACGAAGGTCCACATAAAGTAATAACGCGACATCCCAAATTTTATACTTTAGACTGTAACGGCAGGCAAGTCACTGTATCACTTGATCGTCTAAAACCAGCTTACCTATTAGACTTTGATAATGTGTCGGTCCCACGCCAAGAGACCCAAATAAAGCCACCCGACACCGTCCCACATCCGGCGAACGTTACGACTTCATACGACACTGCAAACACTACGACACCACCGGTTATAACGAAATCAGGCCGCATCGTTAAGAAGACCGTGAGATTCGACATGTGAGCCGCTGCCGGCAACGTCGTTATCAGCAGTATACCTCTCATAATAACCACACGTCAACGAACGCTCACTATCGCCGTAGGTACTTACACCAGTCAGCAGTCAGACAACATGGGCCAGCCAGCCAGCAAAACGACCATTGTTGCGCAGAACAGCGCGGCCGCCAGCAACAAGGCCTCGGTGGATGACGAAGACCTTACCATGACCCACAAGATGTCGCTAGCCGCAGTCATCCTAGTCAGCACAGCGGTAACCCTATGTATACTCTACGTGGTGTGGTGTTACTGCAAGCGCCGCATTGAAGCCGCCGTCGAAACAAGAATCAGCCGTGCGATCACACAACGTGTTAACGGCATACCACCCGGGATGCCCAACCTACAAGCAAATATCGCGAGTGCTAACCTCAAACAAACGTATAGTGTAGTGTAAACAATGTGCGGTGGAAGGAATGTGAACGTCCTAGAATAAGTAAAACAATTAGGGTCCTTAATTCAATTTGTTTATTGTTAACTTTTGTAGCATGTAGTTAGTTTGTAATTTTGTATTCTTTTGGGGAGTAACAAATAAAAATTTGGTTTAATCTAAGGGGGGAGGATTGTAGCGCGTAGGCATATTAAACATCTTTAGTCTTAGGCAATACCTATGTATGACGTAGCTCAAAAGATTATTCTAAGTCCCAACCTTTGTATACATCCAGTCGTTCAGTAAAGCTCCAACTGAGAACACGCTCTTTTATTTGCCAGACCTTCTGAACACACACACACACACCAACAACCTCATTGGCAGTTTCTTGAAACATTCAGAAATACCTTTTTATTTTCAAAAAATAATGGAGAACATGGAAGATGACGACAGTAAAATCATGGCAAATTGGTTTCAAGAAAACTATGTTTTTGGCACAATAAGTAGCCAACCCAAATATTCACCGGAATTTTGGAGTTGCCATGAATTAAATACTATGAAAATAACACAGAATGCAGCTGAAGGTTGGCACCATAAAATCAATGCTTTGATAGATAAACCTCCCAGGACCTACCTGCTTATCAAGGAACTGATTAAAGAAACAATATCAAACACAGCTGACATTGAAAAAATTCTATGTGGTAGCCCACCAAAATCTAAAAAAAGAAAGTAGGTATACAAGTAAAGATGATCGTATTGATCGGATTCTACAACATAAAGAAGATTATTCCGAAATTAAATTATTAAAAGCAAACGGAAAAAATATGAAATTGTAAATGAAAAAAAAAATAGAAATAAGCATTTACTTCGAACAGTAAATTAATTTTTTTTTTATTTACAAAAACTAAAATCTGTAGAAATTATCACCTAATAAAACACTTTTCCAAATTAAAATGTCTATTGACTTTTATTATTAGTTTATTATTATATTTCTTAAAGGCTTAATTAATCTAACTACCTATAAAAATCATAAAAACAAAAAAATATGTACAAGTATATAAAAAAGGAGGGGAAATAATCATAGGGCATCAAAAAATTCGTCCGCATCGCTGTCGACAGGAAAAGTGCCCAAAAGGCTGGCAGCATTGCCACGTTGTATGGCAATGCTAATTCTTTGGCCAAAAAATAGGCCAGCCCTTTGGTCATGTGTAGAGTCGACCAACCGCTTGGCGATGTCCCGAAAAACTAAAAGGGCACTCGGACCCCATGGCCCTAGTGTTTCAACCCCAAACGGCTCAAACATATAAGTTCCAATAAGATTAGAGTATTTGCGCCGTTTGAGGTTTTACTACCTATACATTTATAAGATATTTATTTATAAAATTTTGGATAACATAACGTCTATTTTTACATTTTCGTTGAAATAAAATAGGTATCATGAAAAAATACACCGAACAAACAATATTCATTAAAAAATAATTCTACTGTTTGATAAGTTTGATAAATAAAAAAATGTGATTATAAAATTCATTGAATTGTGTTTCTGTAAAATATGTTTCATTCAAGTAAATAATAGGTCTTTACCTATGAAATTGCCGTTTTGTATGAAAAAATTTAAACGAATTTTTTTCATGCATTTTTTATTTGTATTAATCGAAGTAATCACCCATGCAATCAATGCATCTTTGCCAACGCAGTGGCAGTTTATTGATGCCCTTCTTAAAGAAATCAGCTGGACGGGAGGCAACAAATTCTTCATAGGCATTTTGTACTGCCTCTCGGGTATTGAATTTTTTTCCCGCCAAGAAGTTATCCAAATTCTGGAAAAAGTAGTAGTCTGTAGGCGCTAGGTCTGGTGAGTAGGGCGGATGACGGAGAGCTTCCAACCCCAGTTCTTGCATCTTGGAGACCGTCTGCTGTGCAGTATGAGGTCGCGCGTTGTCGTGCAGGAGCAGCGGAGACGAGCGATTGACCAATGCTGGTTGGAGATGTGCCAGCTTCTCCATCATTGTGTTCAGTTCTTCACAGTACACATCTGAAGTAATGCTCACCCCGTTTGGTAAGAAGCTGTGATGAATCACACCGGCGCTAGACCACCAACAGTGACCATCACTTTTCTAGGGGTAAGTTTTCGTTTAGGGCATTGTTTAGGTGCTGAACCAGGATCCAACCAACTTGCTGAGCGCTTGCGGTTATCAAACAGAATCCATTTTTCATCGCAGGTAACAATGCGGTTCAAAATTCCTTCATTTGTGTGTCTGTTGAGCAGTGCAAGGCACGTCTCGACGCGTACTTCGCGCTGGCGATCATTGAGTTCGTGGGGCACCCATTTGTCAAGCTTTTTTACCTTGCCAATTTGACGCAAATGGACCAATATTGTTTTGACGCTAACGTCGAAAGCTGCTGCTAATTCAGCCGTAGATTGTGTATTATCAGCTTCCACAATCGCCTTTAATTCGTCATTGTCGACCAAAGTCTTCGGACGACCGCGAAGTTCATTTTTCAGGTCGAAATTTCCAGAACGGAAGCGAGCAAACCAATAACAAGTGGTGCGTTGGTTTGTAGTGTTAGCTCCGTAAACGTCGTTGATGTTGCGTGCCGCTTGTGCCGCGTTGCTGCCACGACGGTACTCATATTCCATAATTACTCGAATTTTTAACGTATCCATGATGACGAAAAAGATTGAAATGCGATGAAAATGTAACACTAATCAATAAACAAATGACTACTTTTGGAAAAAAAAATCCATGTTTTTAAAATAAAATTAATTTGAAATTAGAATTCTTAGCCAAACAAAAATTATTTTGATTTGAAATGGCCAGTACTGCAGAACGGCAATTTCATAGGTAAAGACCTAATAAATTAGGGCTGAGTAAGTAGCAGATGTCCCCACCTATCCACCATTTTCGTTTGTTCAACGTTATGCCAAACACCCTATATTTTATACACTTGGGGGAAAGGTATGTTGTATATAAGTACCTACATAATTCATAGTGTATATGTTTGGGTTTATTAGGTTTTAAGTCTACCCTCCATCATAGTTATTGTTCCTACCCTACCCTTATGATTTACTCACTTGTATGTCTAGGCTACTTAGCTCAATACACAAATAACGATATTTGGTGTTTTATTGAAGACATAATAATCAGGCAACTTGTTGTAAATCAATGATGCCATACAAAGAATACTTTTATTGATTAGTGCTGTTTTCCCATAAGGTACATTTTCTAATCTTTTTGTGTCACGTAGTAGTAGCTTTTAAAAGCAGTTTTATAATAATTAGGATTCAATTTCAGAAAAATATTTAGTCTACATTACACATTGCTCTGATGCATTTATATTGAGCTTTAAATACAGATTCCTTATTGACTGAGTTGCCCCAAGATATAATACCATATCTTAGGACAGGTGTAACAAGTCCGTGATAACCACTTAATACGGCTTCTTTATTAACAATTTTTGAGAGTCTGTACAGAGTAAATGAGGATTTATTAATTCTTGTGCAGACGTATTCTAAATGTGTTTTCCATGTCAGTTTTAATCAATATTAATTCCTAGAAACTTTGTATCACACACACATACACACACACACACACACACACACACACACACACACAGCACAGGATGTACTATTTCGCCTTGGTAACTAAAGTTCACATTAATTTGTCGGTTGAGTTCTCTGGTGAAAGTGTATAAGTAATTTTCGTTTTGTCCGTATTTATTTTTTGATTTTTTTCGGTTAAACACTGTATTATCGTATTTAATGTTTGGTTGACTAGGTGACATTTTCCGCATTCCTCTGCATCACACGCCCATACCATGACAAACGATTTCCGCACAACTTTTCAGTCACCGGTGTCACTTTCAGACTTCCTCTTATTTCATTTCTTTTTTTTTTCTTTTTCATTTCTTACCACTGTTTACGAATATGTTTTGTTAAATTAAACTTTTGATTAAAACTACGCTGACATACATCACACTTATACGGTTTTTGACCAGTGTGTATAAGAATATGTTTTTTTAAACTGCCCTTAACACTAAAGCAACGCTGACATACATCAAACTGATAAGGTTTTTCACCAGTATGTATACGAATATGTTTTGTTAAATTAGACTTGTCACTAAAACTACGTTGACATACATCACACTTATAAATACGGTTTTTGAGCAGCGTGTATAAGAATATGTCGTGTTAAACTAGGCTTTTCACTAAAACTACGTTGACATACATCACACTTATACGGTTTTTGCCCAGTGTGTATACGAATATGTCTTTGTAAACTGGCCTTATCTCTAAAACTACGTTGACATACATCACACTTATAAGGTTTTTTACCAGTGTATGTACGAATATGTTTACTTGAGAGTAAAACTACGCTGACATACATCACACTTATAAGGCTTTTCACCAGTGTGTATAAGAATATGTTATGTTAAATTACACTTTTGATTGAAACTACGCTGACATACATCACACTTATAAATACGGTTTTGAGCAGCGTGTATAAGAATATGTCGTGTTAAACTAGGCTTTTCACTAAAACTACGTTGACATACATCACACTTATAAATACGGTTTTTGAGCAGCGTGTATAAGAATATGTCGTGTTAAACTAGGCTTTTCACTAAAACTACGTTGACATACATCACACTTATACGGTTTTTGCCCAGTGTGTATACGAATATGTCTTTGTAAACTGGCCTTATCTCTAAAGCAACGCTGACATACATCACACTTATACGGGTTTTGACCAGTGTGTAACAGAATATGTGTTTTTAAACTGCCCTTATTACTAAAGCAACGCTAACATACATCACACTTATACCGTTTTTGACCAGTGTGTATAGGAATATGTCGTGTTAAACTACTCTTTACAGTAAAACTACGCTGACATACATCACACTTATACGGTTTTTGACCAGCGTGTATAGGAATATGTCGTGTTAAATAGCTCTTTTGAGTAAAACTACGCTGACATAAATCACATTTATACGGTTTTTGACCAGCGTGTATACGAATATGTGTTTTTAAACTGCCCTTATTACTAAAGCAACGCTGACATACATCACACTTATACCGTTTTTGACCAGTGTGTATAGGAATATGTCGTGTTAAACTACTCTTTACAGTAAAACTACGCTGACATACATCACACTTATACGGTTTTTGACCAGCGTGTATACGAATATGTTGTGTTAAATTCCTCTTTTGAGTAAAACTACGCTGACATACATCACACTTATACGGTTTTTGACCAGCATGTATACGAATATGTGTTTTTAAACTGCCCTTATTACTAAAGCAACGCTGACATACATCACACTTATAAGATTTTTCGCCAGTGTGTATAAGAATATGTTGTGTTAAATTACACTTTTGATTGAAACTACGCCGACATACATCACACTTATAAGGCTTTTCACCAGTGTGTATAAGAATATGTTGTATTAAATTACACTTTTGATTGAAACTGCGCCGACATACATCACACTTATACCGTTTTTGACCAGTGTGTATAGGAATATGTCGTGTTAAACTACTCTTTACAGTAAAACTACGCTGACATACATCACACTTATACGGTTTTTGACCAGCGTGTATACGAATATGTTGTGTTAAATTCCTCTTTTGAGTAAAACTACGCTGACATACATCACACTTATACGGTTTTTGACCAGCGTGTATACGAATATGTTGTGTTAAATTCCTCTTTTGAGTAAAACTACGCTGACATACATCACACTTATACGGTTTTTGACCAGCGTGTATACGAATGTGTGTTTTTAAACTGCCCTTATTACTAAAGCAACGCTGACATACATCACATTTATAAGATTTTTCGCCAGTGTGTATACGAATATGGTTTGTCAAACCACCCTTGTTACTAAAACTACGTTGACATATATCACATTTGGGTTTTCCACTACTTTGTGTACTAATATGTTGTATATTTTTTTTTACTCGATTAAAATTACGCTGATCACATTTGTAAGACTCTTTTAAATAAGTGTCAGGTTTGGACGTACGTTTTTGAGTTGACCGGATAACTTTAGAGTCAGATGTTTCCTTTTTCGTTTGCTCGGCTGTTATTGCATCTTCTAGTTTAATTCTTCGAGTGTCTAGTTTTGGTTTCTTCGCAACGGTCGTCCCTGTGATTATAAATCTGGTAAGTACAATGTTGGAAGAAGATTGACATGCACACGAATCAAATAATAGCGCTTTGCATGATCCAAACAAGGACCAAAAAGAAGAAATTTCTGGAGACACTGAACCCTCCGTATCAGTGGCAGTACCTTCATAGAAGCCAAAAAGCCTGGCTTGCCCTAATAAAATCATAATTCGCAACAACAAACGAAAGCCTATCAATAAAAAAATATGTTAAAAAAAAAAACACCAGTCAATGAACCCGAACTCAAACATTAGAATAAAATTTCGAATTCCGCGTAATCTGCCGCGCGCAAGCTAGTTTGCCAGATGTACGCACTAGGCATAGGTAATCGAATAAGATATAAATACCGCGCATTTGCCAAACTTACGCGCCAATATCGCCCTAAACCAGGGATGCACAGACCGCGACCCGCGGGCCGCATGCGGCCCCCCAGCATTATGCCAGTGGCCCGCCAGCAAAAATGTTCCCTCGTACATTTGAAGGAAAAATATTGCTGAGGTTTTACAAAGAGTTGCGCACGAAGGCCCTGAAATGCGCCAGCTTATTTGGTTCTACTTATATAGGGTGACTGGTGATTAGTGACACATGATTATACTCATGATAACAAACAACTTTTACTATGGGACCAAACCTGAAATCGCGAAAAAAAAATCAGCTGGCCCAAACATTCATGTTCGCATAACTCGTCAAAATGTAGGGAGCAGCTAACTTTTTTTTCGCGATTTCAGGTTTGGTCCCATAGTAAAAGTTGTTTGTTATCATGAGTACAATCATGTGTTTAAGTATCGGTCACTAATTACCAGTCACCCTATTTAATATGTGAACAAACATTTTCGGTATTGAATGAAAACAATAAATCGAAACCGCCTTGCAAATGAAAGTTTGGAAGCAATTTTACGTGTACGAGTCAATTTGAGCCAAATGTTAAAAAGATTGTAAGCACAATGCAGTGCCACGCTTCAAACTAGTAAATTATTTTTTAAATAAAATTTTTCGCTATTTTTATGTTTTTAATTTGTGCTGGTGGCTCGCCATTAGTTCATCATTTCCCAAGTGGCCCATGGTCTCAATAAGTCTGTGCATCCCTGCTCTAAACTCTATACAATGCGGTCAAACGTGCCTTCTCGCTCGCATTACTTATGGAAAACTACTTCTAAACGCAAAACAATTTCTAAAAAGTTACACTTTTGTTATTGGAAAACTCAGAATCAACAAACAATCCCAACGCAATAATGACGCAATACACAGCTGTCAAAATAAATTCAAGAGTAGCGTTTACCGCACGCCAAGCCCAATCCCGATTCCACTTAGTTCCCCAAAATGGACACACAATTCAAAAACAATTTGGCGCTAGCGTCGAACTCAAGAGTACGAAACGTTAAAATTCCAATGTCGATCGATCGGAATTGGAATCAAGAGTAAGCGCCCAGGCCTGGGTCGACGGTGCGTTGTGTTCCACGCGCGCCTCAAAGAGATGTCAGCAGTGACGGGGTCCAATAGGGCCGATGCCGCCGAGGTCGCGGGTTGTTCGAAAGAGATACCGTGGCCCTGGCACGGGCAACTGAAGGAACACGGGTGGGTTTTAGTCAGTAAAAGTCTGGCACGCCCTCCCGCTCTGCCCAGAGCGGGAGAAGTCATTTGATGATTTCCCATCCAAAAAAAAAGAAAAAAAAATAGGGTAAGTTTAAAAGTTTTTAATTAATAAAAATAAAAGTAAGTAACAGATTCATACAAATACAAATATTTAAGGTGGCACGTCGGTGGCTCGAACTCGTAAAAGTAAACAGATGCATAAATATCATGAATACAATATTATACAAATATACAAACAAATAAATATAAGTAGGTACGGGTGACATATTTTTATATTTTTTCTTAGTTTAACTATTTAGAAAGAAAGAAAAATAAATATTTAAAGAAAAATAACATTTCTCTCCCATTTCGGTAAAACTAGGTAAGCCAAACAATAAATTATCGATACAAAATAGTAGTGGCACGTCACTACTTGGCGCTCAAATCATGCGGCCGTGTTCCTGGAAATTTACGTACGTGGCGAAATTGCTTATTGCGCATGCTTATAACTCCATTGCTGCTTTTAGTAGTTGTAATCGTAGACATGAACAAGCTTAAGCATCAATGGTTATTGAAATGAGAAAGAATTCGATTTTTTGCGACAATCGTAGTACTGGTGGTGAATAATTTTGTTTGAGTATATTTCATTAAAAAACAACATTATTTCAAAAATTAAGTACTGTAGAAGTTTGACGCTTTGAACAAGCATCGACAATATTATACTGGCTGACATTCAATCATTCAAATATGGAATGTATTCTAGAAAGACTAGAATGACAGATAGAATCTGGGAGGGCTCCGCGTAGAACCAATTTAGTTAAGGAGTGTGAATTATAATTTATCTGAAGCTTACAATACAGAGGGCATCAGCCCCATATAACTAGAGTCCCTCTCGTTTTATTAGTAATTCAGTAAATCTCCTGCTGTGAGGTTCGAGCCCTCACAGTACTTACCTATGAAATGTTATCCCTTTATTTGAAAAATTACATGTTGTGGAAGAATTTCCGCAGTTGGTTCCTTCCTTCCACTTGACACCACCTGTGGTGTCGTATGGAATCTCTAGTCCATATGACACCACCCTAGTGATGTCCAGAAACGCGTGTTTTTGACAAACAGCTCCCAATTCATTATTTTAAGTTATCTATAGTTAAACGATAATTAATAAAACAGAGTTTATAAAATATTTTTTTATTTAAGTGAAGTAAGTAGTTATGTAGGTATTTAAGACCGGACCGCAAAACTAGTCTTCCAGCATGTCCACAATCGTTGTTACGTGCTTGTAATAGGCCTTAATGTACTTTTCTTTTAGTGTTTCTTTTCCGGGAAAAAAACTTTCAGCCAACAATTTTGCTGTATTTAATACAATCTGAGCATCACTCAAATGGTCCGTTTGGGTAAAATTATCCTTCATATTTTGTTCCGTTTGCGTTTTCACGGACATATAAATGTCTGGTGTGGCGTCATCATGTCTACACTCTACAAAATACTCTTGAGTATCCTGCATTTCAAACACATCATCGGGCGAGATTTGGTATTTTTAGGTTTTGAGCTCAAAATTGATTGACTCTCCATACTTTCTAAATTATGTTTTTAAGTATTTATATATTTCCAGAAACGCCACAGTCACATACTTATTTAGAGGTCTTGAAGTAGGTAGGCAGAATGATACTCCAGTCAAGATGTGGAACGAATGAATTTATTTTGGTTTGTGTCAGCTTAAATACTATTTACATCTATTTACAAACTAGGATAACTACTGCCTATGTACAAGTATTGACCAATCAGATCACAGCACCCTGTTGTCCGTTTGTTCCGCAATGTGTCGCTGCAGGCGCGCGCTAGCGCATCTCGCCGCTCGGAACGCCGAAGTTTATAAATATAGGTGGCACACGTTTGTGCACCAGTATTAATCGAGGCGGCGTCCAGAAAGGTCGTGTGCGCGTTGTCCGACGGCGGCGTGTGGCGCCGCAGTTCCCGTACCGCTGTACTGTTTCTCTAGCAGACCCAAAAGTTCTTCTCAGGACTGTTTGCTTCAGTGTTTCTTTACGGAGTGTCAAAAGGTGCTGGTCAGTGGTGGCTACAAGTTCTTTTCAGAACTGTTGTTTTCACTGTTTCTTTACGGAGTGTCAAAACGTGCTGGCCAGTGGTGGCTACAAGTTCTTTTCAGAACTGTTGTTTTCACTGTTTCTTTACGGAGTGTCAAAACGTGGTGGCTACACTTATATTCTTTAATGTCATGTCACATGTGCTAGCATTGTGGAAACATTATAAAAGTTTCTACTCCGATTTACCCGATAATGTGATACTCTGTTTAAAGAAACCTCTATCTGAGTTCATCTAAAGCCTTGGCCACAGTAATATCACCATGATTAATTGCATTTCATCTGCTTAGCCTTTTCCCAACTATGTTGGGGTCGGCTTCCAGTCTAACCGGATGCAGCTGAATACCAGTATTTTACATGGAGCGACTGCCTATCTGACCTCCACAACCCAGTTACTGGGTAATACGATACCCCTTGGTAAGACTGGTTGTCAGACTTTCGGGCTTCTGACGACCCGTAACGACTGTCAAAGATCCACGAATGACAGCCGGGACCAACGGCTTAACGTGCTTTCCGAGGCACGGAGGAGTCTCGGTATGTAAAGAATGGTCACCCATCCACTGACCAACCCCGGCAAGCGTAGCTTAACCTGATGGATCGACCCGTGCGGCTGTTATTACTTAGCCACGAGCTCCTCATTGGCCATGATTAATTGCATTTGAACATCAAATATAAAGTCATCATCCACAATGTTATTTACTCTTCCTTTTTTCTTCTAAAGCTTCCATACCTAAGTATTTATTCATGGTTCTGAACAAAGTAACTGTTGTCTTGTTGATTCCCTTTATTAGTTTCGAATGAAAACCTTCGGACACATTATCGGTACGATGTCTTTCACCATATACGCTAAAGACATCTGGGGAGTGAATTTTTAACCAATAATTTTCGATGTAATGTATAAATCTGGTCATGTTTATATTATTAATTCTATAAATTTGGGTTTTGATATACTCCCATCCTTCTAAAGTACATTGTGGTGGTAAGAGCGGTAAGGCCGCTGTTAGAGCGACAATTCTTTTTTCCTGTTTGGTTTGATTATTTTTAAACTTTCTGGCATTTTTCCAAATATTTTTACACCAGTGATAATAGCAGCCTTTTATTATTACATTTGGATTTTCTTCTTTTATAGCGTTAATTGCCGCGGACTCATAGTCACCATGTACTTTATAAGGTTTAAATTCTGGCAATTGTGATTGAATCATGTGGAATAATAACTCATAGCTTTTCTGTGTTCGATTAGTCATAAATGCACTGATAAGTGGTACCACTTTTGTTACTTCAAAAGTGCTGCCTATGTCACCAAGAATATTGTAGATTTGTTGGAAGGGAGTCGGGCAGACTGCAAAAGTTCCATCAACGAAATACTCAGTGATATTACAAATCATTTCACGACAACGTATGGGACAAAAAACCAATATGCGAGTACCATCATAATAGTAATCCGCTAATATAGACTCGCGAAATGTTACCGGTACAGTGACCTCATTGATAGATTTAAAAATTGTAGCGGGAACTCCAAGTTCTTTATTTCTTGCATTATAAAGCGACTGTTTAATATTTTTAAACTTTGGAATTGCATTCAGTAAATTATGACCTTTTTGTTTCAATGTAAACACATTATCTTCATATAAGGTTGGTATTGGTTGGTCAGATGTAATTACCTTATTTCGTAATGCGTTAGTTACCAGCAAACGGTCATTTGCAAAGACGTCTCTTCCGCAAGTGTGATCTTTGGTCTGAGTAATTACGTCATTCTAAAAAGTAATATTAAAATTGATTCTAGTAAAATAAGTAAAGGCTATGGAATACTCGAAAAAATGTCAAATGAAAAGGATGCTTACCATTAAAGTTATAGTACCTGGACACTTTGTCCTTTTGAAGCTAGTGCATCTCCATAACACTGAGCCATTTTTATATCCCTTGTGACGGTGAAATTTATACGTTTGCCAGAGCAAAGCTGTTCCGCCATGAGTTTTTATGTATTTTATGTCTTCAATATTAGTATCCATGTCCATTTTGAAAAATTAAAAGATTAGGACGGAAATACAATAATATGCAAATTGCAAGGAACAATGTCAAGATGACCATTTGAGTGACAGATAAATATAAACTTTGTCAAATGACGTACCTCATTGATGAAACTGCTTGAACTTAATTGGAGTTTTCATATCAACAACTTTGTATGTAACCTCACTAATAGTCGGTGGTGTCATATGGACTAGAGATTCCATACGACACCACCGGTGGTGTCGTTTTGGTGGTGTCAAGTGGAAGGAAGAAGTTGGTTCTGCTGCAAAACACCATTTTTACCTCTCTGCGTCCGAAACAACACTGGTGACCGAAACAAACGCTCCACGCGCATTGATGATGTACGAGTCACCTGTGCGGCGACAAGGTCACGCGCCTATACGACTTCTAGTGCCTTATTATTTAGATTTCTGTGGTTGACATACATCACACTTTTACGGTTTTTGACCAGCGTGTATAAAAATGTTAATTTTTAAACAAAGAACTAAATTAAATATAATCTAAAATATTCATATTAAAACATGTCAAATACATAAAGCCAGTTTACAAAGAAAAACTTTACGTCATCAGAAGTCCACAGTCCCTAGACGTTCCCGGCGCAAAGGATCCCATTACACTTGCAGCGTTTCCGCGCTGAATTGCCAGGGCTAGTCTCTGCACCAGGAAAGAACCAGAGCGTGGGTCACCGCCCCTCTCTCTAAGTCTACGGCCGATCTCCGCCACAAATTTGATCGCATCGGTTGCCAGGGTACTAACGTCAGGCCATCCGGTCTTTTGCCATCCAAGCGACAGAGACCCAGGCTCCAGGACACAAGGGATATTGGCGCCAACCAGCGCCCTCCGGACAATGTACAGACATCGCAGCCCAGGCGGAGAGCCACCGCCACCCGCAAAGAGTCGCCGTCAAGTAAAGTGCCCAGGTGATGTGAAGGAAGCGCTTGCAACCACGCTCCTGATTCTGACCGTGACACTGCCTTTAGGCGCGCCAATTCAACCCCCTCCGCCCGATCTATAAGGCCGGCCAGAACTCCCTTCGCTCCTACATCATCCCAAGAGCGCTGCACTCGAGGTTCTTTCGGGGTGATATTGCCAGGGCAATGGCCTGACCAGGCCGCCAGAGCGTCCGCTGCGAAAGGGATACTGACCTGTTCGCCATCAAGAGAAAGAATGCGAGCGACCAAGTCGGTAACCCCATGCGCAGACGCCAAGAAGGCCGGCAAGCCGACATCCTGTGTGCGACGAACCCCTAGACCTCCATGCCGAATCGGCAAAGCCGCTTGTGCCCATTGAGCTTCGTTCAGCGAAACGTTCAAAATACTCTCTATCGTCTCCTTAAGAGCTTTGTCGAAAGATGAGAGAGACTGCGGGAACCACCACGTCGGGGCAGTCCGCAAAAAGTATGTCAATTTCGGTACCGCGAAACACATGCGCAAAAGTATCAAAGCGACGTGGGCAGAAAGATTCTTGAGCCTTTTGTGGGCGTCGAGAAGGTTACGCTTGCGATCCTCTAGAGCTTCAGGGACCGCAACAGGGAAGATCGGGGCACCCAAGTGACCGAAAGAAATAGGTGAAAGCATAGTGAGACCCGGAAGAAAGGAAGAAAAGTGCGAGAACCCTGGCTCAGCCTCAGGGCCACAGGGGAAAAACTCACATTTAGACGAGTTTACCTCGAGGCCCAGCTCCCTGAGACGAGGAATTAATGTGCGGATATCTTGTTCCACATCCTCAGGTTTGCCACCCAAGATACCGTCATCCAAGTACCACACGTTCAAAGGTGATTTTAAATCGTGCATTGACGCTTGGATGGCCAGGCTAAATGCGAGCGGCCCAAAAGGGTCTCCCTGCTGAGCTCCAACCTGAGACTTGATCAAGGAATCACCATAGTAAAGATTGGAAGGTGCCTCGTACACTTGATGGAGAAACGGGTATAAGGATGGGGTCTTCCCCTCACCTCTCTCAAGAGAACATCCCTTTTCAGGGTATTAAACGCATTCTTGAGATCAAGCTTCACAATGATGCAGTTTGCGTTTTCGGTCCCCGTCGCAAAAGCACGAGTGGCATGTATGGCAGCCTCGCACCCGAGGAGCGTACCGAAGCCTAGTTGATGAGGCTGTAAATATGCTGCCATCTCTTCCTTAACGGCTCGACATGCCAGCTTAGCTGTGAGGCGCCGAAAGGTGCTACCAACGGCAATTGGCCTCAAACCCCCATCTTTCTTAGTGATAGCGCAAAGACACGCCCCGTACAAGTATGGGCATACCTCTCGATTTAATTGACCACTAAGCAAGAAATTGCACAACCTGCACAATGACTCCAGAAGGCGTTGGCCATTGTCGCCCGCCGAACTGGACGTCAGTTCTTTTAGGTGCCCCGGTCTGATTCCATCTAGCCCTGCAGCCGAACCACTGTAAAAGGAGCCAAGAGCCAGGGACACCTTCTCCACGGTGACAGTCAGCGGTAAACATGACTGATCTGGGGGTTCTGGAAAGACAAGAGGACGAGACGGCGAGGAGTGCTTCGATTTTAAAGCATCAAGTGTTCTCAGGAGCAGATTGAGCTAAGGTATCGTCAGACATTAACAGACGAACCGCTCCTCTTAGGTCCCCCTCATGCACCTTGGTTTCAATTGCCCTCGAAATAGAGTGGGATCCAAAAGACTTCCCTCCATCAATTTCCGGCGAGTCCAAGCAGCAATGGCCAAAGGAACCGATATTATTTTTAACTTTCTGCACCATGCTACCCTTGTCCGATCTGCTTGGAGTCTTTAATGCTTTAAAAGAGAAGGTAAGGAGAGAGTACCAATCCTCAACGCCATTATTAACCACACAGCTGTTTATAATTTGGGAAAGTTTTTCCGCCGCCAAACTACGCGCGCCCCGAGGGATGTGTCGCAAAACGGGCGTATCTCTTTTGAGTTTAGCCAGATTTTGAAATGACACCCCCTGCTGCAACGAACCCCGAGACGACAGCGTTGAACTCGCTGCAAAAGCCACCTGGCTACCTGATTGCATAGCCGACGCCTCATCGTTATGCATGCGCCCTATGTGTATTTTGAGGCCCCGAGAACTAAAAAGACGCGATGAATCGGGACAGTGAGGGCACGGCGACAAAGAGGAGGAACTCATTCTACCACAATCTGTATAAATTCTAAAAATAATTGATACAAAAACAAAACAACCAACTGTTAAAATTATAAATAAAAAACAAAACCATTAACTAGACTAGACTATAAATGGAACCTAAAAAAATATATCACCATAAAATTAATCTATTTACTTTTATGTATAAATAAAAAAAATTACAACATTCATTAAATAATTACTTTGTAGCAAAATCTCAGAAACAAATAGTTATTTCATATATCAATTAAATTCAAAATTAAGTTAATAAGTAATTAGTTCCGACAGACAAAATGAATAAGTAAACAGGTATATTAATAAATACCAAAAAGTCGAAATTCTAAAAATGCAATAATATAAAAATTTAACAATGTCAAGTATACTAAGAAATAAATTTCTCTCTATTATGGAAAGAAAGGGACGGAAGTAAATTAGAGCTGTCAAATTAGTTAGAACTAATTTTTCCATAGACATTTAGACGACACGTAAAAACATGTCGACTAAAAACACGGTGAAGCGCAAGGCGTGAACTAGTTTGACATCTCCAACTTAGTTCATAGCTATAGCCGTCCTTTTCTCGCGCTGCCTGTTAGTAAAAGATAGCGATTCTCTAATTTTAGTTTAGTGCGTTCACAAGAGAATCGGCGCCAATGTCAAAATTATTAAAAGTCAACCCCTAATACTAAGTTTTTACACTTTTCGAAACGTACCCGACGACAGCAGGCAGGTCTTCAATTCATCTTCTAGTGTTGCAAAATGCGTTGACTGGAACGTCGAGTGGATGACAGGTGACGTTCAAATCCAAACAAACAACGAAGTGACAGACCGTTCGTTCGGCGCCGGCGCAGTAGTGTGATTTTTTCGAAAAATGTTGGTGGAATAAAATTGTTCAGCTCCAAATAAGTGCCCAATGTGCGTGTGTGCGTGGTTTTTGAAAAATTAAACCACTAATTATGCCGAAGTATAATGGGACCAAGTTGAAAAATCGCCCTCCAAAAGTAAGTAAATACTTGCGTCACAGAGGTTATGTTGTTGGTCGCCGTCGACACTCGCCCTTAAGCAATTCTAAGCACTTTTATGTGTAATTTCTAATAAAATTTTAACGAGCACTTTGTTTTGGGTCTTCCCTGGGCGGGGTTGCCAGCCCAAAACAAAAAAAAAATTAAACTAAGGGTAGTTTAGTTAGTTTATAAGGTTTTTCGCCAGTGTGTATACGAATATGTTTTGTTAAACCACCCTTGTTACTAAAGCAACGCTGACATACATCACAATTATATGGTTTTTGCCCAGTGTGTATACGAATATGTCTTTGTAAACTGCCCTTATGTCTAAAGCAACGGTGACATACATCACACTTATACGGTTTCTGATCAGTGTGTAAAAGAATATGTCGTGTTAAATTACCCTTTTCAGTAAAACTACGCTGACATTCATCACACTTATAAGGTTTTTCGCCAATGTGTATACGAATATGTCGTGTAACATGACTCTTGTTACTAAAGCAACGCTGACATACATCACACTTATACGGTTTTTGAGCAGTGTGTAAAAGAATATGTCGTGTTAATCTACCCTTTTCAGTAAAACTACGCTGACATTCATCACACTTATAAGGTTTTTGAGCAGTGTGTATACGAATATGTCTTTGTAAACTGCCCTTATGTCTAAAACTACGCTGACATACATCACACTTATACGGTTTTTGACCAGTGTGTAAAAGAATATGTCGTGTTAAATTACGCTTTTCAGTAAAACTACGCTGACATACATCACACTTATACGATTTTTGACCAGCGTGTATACGAATATGTTTTTTTAATCTGCCCTTATCACTAAAGCAACGCTGACATACATCACATTTATACGGTTTTTGACAAATGTTTAAAAGAATATGTCGTGTTAAATTACGCTTTTCAGTAAAACTACGCTGGCATACATCACACGTATAAGGTTTTTTGTCAGTGTGTATATGAATATGTTGTGTTAAACCACCCTTGTTAGTAAAGCAACGCTGACATACATCACACTTATACGGTTTTTGACCAGCGTGTATACGAATATGTTTTTTTAAATTGTCCTTAACACTAAAGCAACGCTGACATACATCACACTTATACGGTTTTTGACCAGTGTGTAAAAGAATATGTCGTGCTAAATTACCTTTTTCGGTAAAACTACGCTGACATATATCACACTTATAAGAATTTTCGCCAGTGTGTATACGAATATGTTGTGTTAAACCACCCTTGTTACTAAAACTACGTTGACATATATCACATTTGGGTTTTCCACCACTTTGTGTACGAATATGTTGTATTATTTGTTTTACTCGATTAAAATTACGCTGATCACATTTGTAAGACACTTTTAAATAAGTGTCAGGTTTGGACGTACGTTTTTGAGTTGTCCGGAAAACTTTAGAGTCAGATTTTACATTTTTCGTTTGCTCGGCTGTTATTGCATCTTCTAGTTTAATACTTCGAGTGTCCAGCTTTGGTTTCTTCGCAACTGTCGTCCCTGTGATTATAAATCTGGTAAGTACAATTGTTGGAAGAAGGTTGAAGCTCAATTGCATGATTCAAACTAGGACCAAAAAGAAGAAATTCCTGGAGACATTGAATCTCGCGCTCGCGCAACCATCCGGGACGGTCGCGTATACTGATAGCGCTAATTTTGTAAAAATGGCGACGAACGTTGTAAAGTGCAGCAAGTGTAATATTGTGATTGACGAGATGTTATCATACATCCAAAATAAGGTGTCCGTGATAGACGAAGTAACGTTGGTGCGGATCTGTACTTCGTCGTTTACGAGTGACGAAATTAAAACCTCGAAGTCGCTTCTATTTGACTCCATACCCACCGAGTTGCGCAAGGTGGTCCGAAAAAACAAAGGGAAGGAAGAACGAGATATGGCAGATATAATCAAGTTGTTTAAATCTGCAGAACCAACCGAAATCCCAGTGTTTGTGGCTCGGCAGCTAGAAAAACTACCTCCAATCACGTTTGATCATTTAGACTGCACGAAACTTCTAAAGGACATAGTGCGGATGCAGACTACAATTAACGAGATGAAGACCACGTATGCTACCTTAGATGATCTGAACGAGTTAAAAGATGAATTCTTTAAAATTAAATGTGACTCATTACCACCAACGTCCGCTTTTAAAGTAAACACAAGGCGAGGTGCATGGCTACTCGACAGTGGCCCTATGGGACTTTCAAATGTGCATAATTCTTCGATGGATGAGGAGTGTGTTATCAATAATAGTGGCTTGGGCAGCGACGGTTATAGGAAAGCGCCACCTCGTTACAGAAAAATTATGCGGGTAGATGAGTTACAAAAGCGAAAATGTGAGAATTCAAATTTGAAGGGAACGCGACAACAACGGTCGGAACCGGCGGGCAGTGTCAACATTGCGATGACGCATGAACGTGACGAAGCGGCGAGGGCTACGATTACGTCAGAGCCGTCGAATCATTCGCTCGTACAGTCGCCCGGGCCGGTCGTCGCATCGCCAGCGCAGATAGCGAGTCAGCTGACCGACACTGAGAACACTATGGCGTTATTGGCGAATCAACAGCGTGCGAGTGCGAATGAAGTCTCACAAAAACTTCGTAATGAAGATGGGGATTGGCAACAAGTTTCGTATAAGAAACGGACTAAGTACCGTTTTGCAGGCAAGTCAGGAATTGCGAAGGATCTAAACTCTAACTTTAAAGCAGCTGAAAAGAAAATTCCGATACTCATTACGAATATTCACGGCGATACAACGGAAGACGACATAATTACATATATTCATCGTAAGACACAGGAAACTGTATGTCTTGAGAAAATTAAAATGAGAAAAGACAAGGGCCATAATGCTTACAAATTTTTTGTGTCTGAATCCAAAATATCATTATACCTAGATGAAAATATATGGCCAGCTGGTATCATATTTAGACGCTTCATGAATTTTAATTATCGTTATACGAACAGATTCTCCTCTGTGGACGGCGCTAATCAGCATAATAATGGATAGACATGGCTACCGATTTGCTAGCTTCGAGTTGTGTCGCACCTGTGACCTAATTGCACTGCAAGAAACATGGTTACTGCCTGAGGAAATAACGTATCTAGGCACGATCGACAGCGGCTTCGGATACACTGGAACGTCGGCGGTGGACACGTCAGCCGGCATAGTACGCGGGAGGCCGTTTGGCGGTGTCGCTTTACTATGGAGAAACAATGTTTTCCAACAGGTGTCAGTGCTGCACTGTGATAATGCGCGTATTAGCGCATTAAAAGTGACAACAAAAGATCGACCCGTACTTGTGATGAGTATCTATATGCCTACTAATTGTGCGGATAACCTACCGGACTTTACGGATTGTTTAAGTGCGGTAAGTGCTATTATAGACGAACATAATATTCAATCGGTTTTTATGTTAGGGGATTATAATGCTGACCTGTACGAGTTATTTTATAACGAGCTTTTTAGTTTTTGTAGTGAACAATATTGGTCATGTATTGATGTTGACATTCTCGGTGTGGACTCAGGTACATACACATTCATAAGTGACGCTCACGGTACATGCAGCTGGTTAGATCATTGTATAGTTACGCAATCGGCAAAACGATCTGTCACTAATGTTTACGTTAATTATGATACGCTGTGGTCCGATCATTTTCCTCTAATTATAGAGTGTGACCTTGAGTTACTTACACCTAAATTACAAAGTGAAGGTATGTCATTGAACGATAACATTGTATCGTGGGGCACTAGAAATAATGAACAGATCGCAAATTATACCACAGAGTGTCATAAACGTTTAGGGTTGGTTAACTTTCCTACCGAGTGTATAAACTGTGCTGATTTTTACTGTAATGACCCTTATCACCATCGTATTCTTGATAAGATGTATTCTGACATTGTGTCCGCCCTTCGTGCTGCGTCTTCGGCAGGTCGAGAGGGCCGTATGAGGAAAGAGAGTGGGTCGCGCATAGTGGGTTGGAATGAACACGTCAGCGAGGCTCACCGGAAGGCTAGAATGAAGTTTACGGAGTGGGTAGCGTGTGGTAAACCTAGCACGGGCCTTATGCACGATGAAATGTGTGCCAGCAGAAGAGTTTTTAAATCACATTTAAAATGGTGTCAAGATCGTCAAGACCAGATAAAGATGGATCGTCTTGCGGAAAAACACGCCAAAGGTGATTTTCGAGGCTTTTGGAAAAACACCAGCAAAGTCAACGCCAAACCTGGACTTCCGGTGAGTGTCGAGGGGGTGAGTGATTGTAAAGGCATTGCTGAAATCTTTAAGAGACAATTTTCTGTTCAGTCTCCTTTGGGTCTGGCGTGTGAGGTTGACAAGGGCGAGTTACCTGAAGGGATAGTAGGGGTGAGGTTTAGTGCCAAGGATGTGGCCATAACTCTTAAGAGTTACCAAGGACCAAGGGCAAGAGTCCAGGTCATGATTCTCTATCCATTGAACACCTGGTTCACGCGGGCCCACATATAAACAGAGTATTAGCAATGTTCTACTCGTTATGCGTGAGCCACTCTTATCTTCCGCCGGACCTTATGAAAACTGTAGTTGTGCCTATAGTTAAAGATAAAACCGGTGACTTAGCTGATAAAAGTAACTATAGGCCCATTTCTCTAGCTACAATTATAGCGAAGGTGTTTGACGGTTTGCTTAATACACAGTTAAATAAGTATATATCTCTGCACGATAATCAGTTTGGATTTAGGCCCCGATTATCAACGGAAAGTGCCATACTGTGTCTTAAGCATACCGTCAGATACTATAATGACCGTAAAACCCCGGTATATGCGTGTTTTCTCGACTTGTCCAGGGCTTTTGATTTGGTGGCGTATGATCTCTTGTGGCAAAAACTTGAGAGTATCAATCTACCATCAGAACTTGTTACCATCTTCAAGTATTGGTATACGCACCAAGTCAACAGCGTCAGATGGTCGGGGGCAGTGTCGGAGCCATTTCGATTGCAATGTGGTGTGAGGCAGGGCGGATTGACCTCACCCTCGTTATTCAATCTTTACATGGACGCGCTGATCGTCGCGCTGAGCAGTCAGCATGTCGGCTGTCATGTAGACGATGTGTGTATCAATAATTTAAGCTATGCAGACGATATGGTTCTGCTTAGCGCGTCGATTTGTGGCCTAAGGAGATTGATAGCGACATGTGAGGATTACGCTGTTAAGCATGGACTTATTTATAATATTAAGAAGAGTCAGTACATGGTCTTTGAGGCCGGTGGTGCTATATGCCCCGATTATGTACCACCCGTATTTATAAATAGTGTACCCTTAGACAGGGTGAATCAGTTTAAATACCTGGGACATATAGTCACGGCTGACCTCAGGGATCACGCTGACATGGAACGGGAGCGGAGGGCTTTATCTAAAAGAGCTAATATGCTGGCCCGCAGGTTTGCGCGTTGCTCGGATGGCGTGAAAATAACTCTTTTCCAAGCATATTGCACGTCCATGTACACCTGCAGCCTGTGGGCTAATTACACACAGAAAAGCTACAACACCCTCCGCATTCAATTTAACAACGCTTTCAGAGCGGTTTTGGGTCTGCCTCGCTACTGCAGCGCTTCAGGTATGTTCGCATGGGCGCACACGGACTGTTTTCATGCGACCATGCGGAAGCGCTGTGCGTCTCTTGTGCGCAGAGTGCGAGCCAGCTCCAATTCCGTTCTGGTTATGATAGCAAATAGGTTGGACTGCCCTTATGTGCGACACTGCTGTGACAGGCATGTTACATATAGTGTCGCTCGTAGGAGGCTAGCTATAAGTTAATTTTGATTAGTAATGAATTTGATATATCCAATTTGTGTGTTCATGTTATATTTATTCGTTTGTGTTTATTTTTGTGTGATTTGATTTTTGTATATTTTTGTATGATATGGGTTCCTACCTGAAATAAATTTATTTTATTTTTTTATTTTTATTATTGAAGCCTCCGTATCAATAAGTTCTAAAAGGAAATGGTCCTAATAGTAAAACGACCTATAATCAAAGCAACACTTTAGCATTACGCCCTATTAGCAATCGTCCTACACTATTAGCAGTACGTCCTATTTGTAACGTACAGTAATGCTGAACAATCACTATCGGTTTTTATCGTCATGCCTCACTATAGCACTTGTTTGCTTTAATTTTTCTATAATTTTAGGAAAAATAAAGAAGAATAAGGCACTGCCACTTGCTGTGTCAATAGATAGACCATAGGTAATACAATTTTGTTAGTGTACGAGGGCTGCACTAAAAGTATCGGGAATGTAATTTTTTATGATGGAAAAAGAACTGATAAGCACATCACCACCAAAATATGCAGAGTAAAGTTAGGGAAATATTTAACTGATCCTCTAAAAACTTATAGATTTTCTAGTTTAAAAACTAAAACCCGACCGCTGAAAAATCACGTTCTAAAAAGTATGAAACAAGAAAATTAATATTCTCATCTGAAATTAGAAACAGACCGACAAATTAAAAATCCGGAGTCATACGTAATCTGTTCGATTTATGTCCTAGCATGACGTGCGACTCCGGATTTTTTATTTGTCGGTCTGTTTCTAATTTCAAATGAAAATATTAATTTTCTTGTTTCATACTTTTTAGAACTTGATTTTTCAGTAGTCGGGTTTTAGTTTTTAAACTAACTTTTCATTTAAATTATTTTGAGGTTTTATCTCCGTCATAAAGTATTTGCAGAGCCATTTTACATTTTTAAAGAAGAATAATAATTAACCATTATACCACCACCATACCACCACTACCACTATTACCACTATTTACCATTATTGATCTTCAGTTCTTCATCATTCTCTTGGTCTCGAGCGAGTTGGTTGTAGTCGATTGTCGAGTGTGACAAGTCGATTTCTTCGATGCGTGATAACGTGTCAGCTGCTTCGTTCTTATCACCGTGGATGTATTCGATCTTCGCGCAGAACTGACTAATGTAGTGTAGCTGGTGTTCTCGTCGTGGTGTATCACTGCTACTTGGTGTTCTTGTCAGCGCGTAAGTTAGCGGTTTGTGATCGGTGAATATTGTTAGGTCACTGCCCTCTATCAGTCGTCGTAGGTGTTGCACTGCGGTGTACATTGCTAATAATTCGCGATCGTACACGCTGTAGCGTCGCTGCGTCTCACTCATAGTTTTTGAGTAGAATGCTAGTGGTCTCCACGTGTTGTCCACCTTTTGTTGTAGGACGGCGCCGATGCTAGTATTTGATGCGTCGGTAAATAAACGTAGCGGCACGTTTGATATCGGGTGAGTCAGTGTTGTCGCCTCGAGTATGCTTTGTCGGCATTTCTCAAAGGCTTGTTCTGCTACTTGAGACCATTGTTTCGGAGTTTTGTCGTTCTTCTTGCTGTTGTGTAGGTATTTGTTTAATTCATGTTGGTACTCGGCTTGACTTGGTAAACAACTGCGGTACAAGTTTATCATTCCTAAAAATCTTCTTAATTCTTGAACTGTCTGTGGTTTCGGATAGTTGACTATGGCTTGTATTCGTTCTGGAGTGGGTTTTATTCCTTCTGATGTAACTTCGTATCCGAGGAACTCGATGGTCTTCTTGTCAAACTCGCACTTGTCGATGTTAAGACTGACGCCGTAGGTATTTAGGCGTTCGAGTACTAGTTCCAAATGGCGGCGGTGTTCTTCTTCATTTCTCGAGTGTACGAGCACATCGTCGACGTAACAAAATACGTTGTCATCTAGTCCGCGTAGAACCTCGTGCATGAAACGTTGAAAAGTTTGACCGGAGTTTCTTAGGCCGAAAGTCATACAGGTGAATTCGAAGAGGCCGAAAGGTGTTATTATCGCTGTTTTTTGAGCATCTTGTTTTTCGATTGGTATCCAGAAATATGCCATTTTCAAATCGAGTTTCGTAAATATTTTCTTGCCGTGTAGTTGGTACGTGAAATCTTGAATTCGTGGAATGGGGTATCGGTCGGGAACGGTGACGGCGTTGAGTCTTCTGTAATCGCCACATACTCGAAGTGATCCGTCTTTCTTTTTCACGATGTGAAGTGTGCTCGCCCAAGGACTGTTTGACGGCTTGCATATTCCCATCTCGATCATGCGCTCGAATTCGAGTTTTGCCGCCTTATATTTGTCGGGCGGTAGTGGGCGCGGCCGTGCGTAGATCGGCGGCCCAGTTGTCTCGATATGATGTGTGACGTCATGCTTGGCTGGAGTTTTGAATGTCATTGGTCGAAGTACATCTGGATATTTCTTCAGCAGGTCGTGATGAGTGTGGTCGCGATTGATGATGTAGATTAATTCTTCTTTGCTGTTTATTTTGACGGCGTTTACACTGAGCTCGGTTACACGGTCGATGAGTTTTCTTTGGTGCAGGTCGACTAACAGTTTGTGATGAACTAGGAAGTCGGCACCCAGTATTGAAGTCTTCACATTGGCAACGACGAAAGTCCACTTGAAACTTCTTCGTAAGCCTAGGTTGAGCTCGAGTGTGCGCTCTCCGTAGGTACGAATCTCTGTTCCGTTTGCCGCGTAAAGTTTGTAGCCTGCATCCTCCGCTGTTTTCGAATATTACCTACTGGTTTCGGGCGGCTAATACCGATATGTCAGCTCCAGTGTCGACAAGAAATCTTTCTCTATTGTTGGTGTCGTTCACACATAGGCGGCGGCTTGTTTGGTTTACATCGACGCCCGCCACTATCGATGTACGTTCTAGTTTTCCCGCTTCGCTTTGGAACACGGCGTTTCACATTTTCGTGCGTCGTTTCCGAATCGGTAGTGGTAACGGCACAGCCAGTCGGGATCGCCTGGCTTGCGGGCGTTGTCCTTACGCTGGCTTGAATGTGAGCGTGAGCGGTCACGGTGTGCGGAGTTTTGGCGGGAACGGCGATACGACGAATATTGATGGTTGCGGAGTTCGGCGACTTCGAGTGACAACTTCTCTATTTGTTTCGTAAGCATACCGATTTGTAGGTTTGTTATCGTGTTCAGCGGTACCTCGTTGGCTGCTGGACTTGCTGACGGAGGGTTTGCTGTGGAGACTGCGGCGATTGTAGTGGGTTCAAAATGCTCCATCATTTTGTCTGCCATCGCAGCTAGAACCTCGAGCGACGATTCGGTGTTGACGGAGAGCACGGCGCGAACTTGTGCGGGCAGCTGGTTGAGCCACATAACGTTCAGCGCTTCATCATGGTGATGGTTCTTCTGAGGTTCTATGGGTCTTGCAGGAGCTTGATGCTTTAGGAAATCGGCTTCGGCTTCAGGTTCGTGTTCGTCTTCACGGGGTCACCAATTTAGTGTATTGGGGTTGGTAGGTAGGTACTCTCGAGGCGTAAAAGAAAAGACTTGACTGAACTGACGATCTTCTGAACTCCTCTGAACTTATTTATTTTCCAAAAACCCCACTTAATATATACAATTACCATAGCACAAAAGCCTAGCCTATTTCTAATATTGCTATATAATCGACCAATAGCGGAGCGCCGTAGCGCGGGGCGCGGGGCTGTGTCGCACGGCGCTGGGAAGGCATATATAGGACTCGCGCGCTTAGCGCGGTCCTTTTCGTCTGCCGCCGTCGTGGAATGAAGACCGAAGACTGCCTGCCCATTGCGGGACGCGTGTGTCGTCGAAGTCGTGTGTCTCGCGTCCCATCTGCATGAAGTGAAGACATGGTGCTCTGCTTGCCTCGTGCGGTGTTGGTGCTTGCTATCGTGTTTCTTGCAGTATTCGCCAAAACGTACCCGTCTTTTTCAAGACGATTGTTTCACTGTTTCTTGCCACCGTCAATTTCACTATTTCTTGCGGACCGTCAATTTCTCAGTTTCTTGCGGTTTGTCAAAAACGTGGTAAGGTAACTGTTTTATGGTATGTGGAGGTAACTGGTAGATGTTATTGTGGTATCTAGACAACTACATTATATAATATATGTTTGTAGTTTGGGTAGGTTTGGGGAGAAAAAAAAATGTTTGGCTCACACTTGAGCCGTGATTTTAGATAATATCCCCAAATATCGGGATATATACAATTTTACCATCTTTTTCAAAGATGGTAAAATAGAACTATTAGGATCATTTGCTTCGAGGAGATTTTGATATGAAGGGACATTGAATTATACACTTAATGACCAGAGACATGAAGTACAAAATTGTACTAACGTCGACATACGCTCTGCTCCTAAACTATCTGATCAAAGTTTAAACAAACCATGTTCAAGTTATATTTCACGAAAAAATTGCAATTTTATTCAAGCTAAAAAAAAAACGCTCTATAAACCTATTTTTATTTTTTTTTTATTTTTTATTTTATTTTATTGTCGACCAAAGTCTTCGGACGACCGCGAGGTTCATTTTTCAGGTCGAAATTTCCAGAACGGAAGCGAGCAAACCAATAACAAGTGGTGCGTTGGTTTGTAGTGTTAGCTCCGTAAACGTCGTTGATGTTGCGTTGCGTGCCGCTTGTGCCGCGTTGCTGCCACGACGGTACTCATATTCCATAATTACTCGAATTTTTAACGTATCCATGATGACGAAAAAGATTGAAATGCGATGAAAATGTAACACTAATCAATAAACAAATGACTACTTTTGGAAAAAAAAATCTATGTTTTTAAAATAAAATTAATTTGAAATTAGAATTCTTAGCCAAACAAAAATTATTTTGATTTGAAATGGCCAGTACTGCAGAACGGCAATTTCATAGGTAAAGAAAGACCTAATATTTCACGAAAAAGTTGCAATTTTATTCAAGCTATCATTATTATTGCGTAAAAAAAAACTGAAACGCTCTATAAACCTATTTTAGTATTTGCCTTCTTTGAAACTCATAATTCAAATCATAATTCGAAAGAAATTGACAAAACACTTCTATTACTAAAATAGGTATAAAGAGCGTTTTAGGTTTTTATGAATAAGGGGGTTACAAACTAACACTTACTTGTCGTCTCCCTGGCTCTTCGTTTCTTGTTAGATACTTCTTGTTCCTCTTCCACTTCTGTTGCAAACTCCATCAGAGGGACATCATCTTCTAAATCTGATTCAGAATCGTGTGGTGGTATATCTGCTACATCTAGACAGCTATTGTCTACATTTCCCAGTTCTAGCTCTGTAAGTAAACAAAAACAGTCAAGAGTATTACTTGTTTATTATCAATAAGTATTTCTTTTATGTTACAACATAAAAAACTTTATTACAAAACAAAACAACCAACTTCCAAAAGTGACGAGTGACAAGTGTGTGTGTTCGTGTGTGTGTGTGTTCGTGTGTGTGTGTGTGTGAGTGAAGTGACTGTATGCACGGAAAATTTGCACGCTAATAATGTTAAGCAAAACATGTATGCTCTGTATGTAATTCCTGTACCATCTTATATACCTGTTTTTATGCAAATAAATGTTATTCTATTCTATTCTAAAAAAAAACTACAAAGTGAAAAATAACTTTAATTTCGGAAGTCGGTGTCTTAGGATCTGTATTTTAGTTTTTGCCACCGACTTCCGAAATTAAAGTTATTTTCATTTTGTAGTATTTTTTTTGGAAGTCGGATGTTTTTTTTTTTTTGTAAAAAAGTTATTTTATTTTTCACTTATTAGTGGGTCAGTCTGTAATTTATCTAAGTTACAATAGCCCAATGTCAACTGCTCATCACCTTTTACAAAATATTGCTTTTCCCGATACAAGGACGTTAATTGTTGAGGAGTTCTCCCAGTAAGGAACCAGGAGAACAGGAACTGATGGTGACGTTACCATCAGCTCCTCTTCAACATATGTATTGTGACGAGCATAAATTGCTTAGCAATCATCAAATCGCAACCCTTGAAATACGTATTATTGAGAAGATCCGATGGCCATCTATGGTCTTCCTCATCAGTTCCACTTCACCAAATGGTGCTTTTCGGGAGCAAATGCACGAGTTACTATAAAAAATACCCAAATCGCTATAGTTGTGCCTTTAAAATTTAAGGTTCTCCTCGATTTCTCTAAGATGCCATCATCAGATCCTGGTTTCCTTATCATGGTACCACCCTTGGGATATCTCCTTCCTCCTCCTCCTTGTCGGAACACGCACAATGAAGGGTTCCGTAGTTGGGATGAATTTATCTTAAGAACAAACTTAACATTGTAGTTGAAAAACATGTTCTCCCATACATTCCAACTGTAAAAGTAAGTTTGTACTCACAATATTGATAGATTTACCATGTTATTTTAAGACCACAGACTTCTTATAGGTTTTCCTAATCTACAGGTAAAGATCTTATTTTCTGTATTATTTTCATAATTTTAGGGTCAGTAGTCTCTGAGATAAGGGGGGGGGGGGGGGGGGAGTGGTCAATATTCGTCTATTTTCTTAAATAACTTTAAAACAATTTATTTTAAAATTATAAAAAGAAATATATTTGAGACCTTCATAGTAAGCCCTTTCATTTGAAATGCCACATGGTGTAGTTTGCAAAACTTGTTTTTAAATTTTCTTATTTGCCCCCCAAAAGTGACCTCTATATTCAAAATTCATTTATTTACTTCACCCGTCCGAGTTTGGGTCACAGAAATTCATATGTGTACCAAATTTCAACTTAATCGCTTTATTAGATTCGGAGCAAATTGGCTGTGACAGATGGACTGACAGACAGACAGACACACGAGTGATCCTATAAGGGTTCCGTTTTTTCCTTTTGAGGTACGGAACCCTAAAAAATATATATATACGGTTGAATTGAGAAACCTCCTTGTTTTTAAGTTGGTTTTTAACTTAACACTGGCAAAAGTTTGAAGGAGCTCAAAAAATTTTTTGATCAGTATTAATTGAATTACATATACATATTTTCTTAATTTGTTTTAAGATATTATTTATTGATAATATTATTTATGTTCTTAAAACATACCATCACTTTGATGTTCCTCCTTTGGCTCAATAATATCATCTAGTCCCTCACAAACAGCTGGTAATTCTTCTTTGATAGCAATGTTTCCAGTTTGACATTCATCATCTATACTTATGTGCACTATTGGAGATATAATAAACCCACTCAAAAAGTCAAAGTGGTTTTGGTTTATTAAAGTATTGGGCTGTAAAAATATGATTATAGTATTAGGAAGATATGCTGGTGATCACAGTCCCACGAGCACGAGCAAACCTTTTCTCATGATACTAAAGTCACTCAAAAGAGCCTCCACAAGTGAGAATACTTAAGAAGGTCCATGTAACCTCACTGACCACTGCACAATCTATTGTTGCATAGCTTGCACTGACATGAGGACCGTTATCAAACTGCCACATACAAGTTTCATACAGAAACTGTTGCAGTATTATATGGATTAACATGTACCTACTATTGTTGTAAACGCCTTCTTTTGACACAAGTGTACATATCACCATTCAACACTCAATGGTATGCTTGGCCTGAAGTCCAGACACAATAGATGTGACCTTGAGGGGAATCACTTCTATATTATATTGAAATTAGAAGATATAAAAATAAATGGCTGTTGAAGAACACCTCACCTCATAACCGTCATTCATCATCTGAGCGAACAGCTCTTCGGCTTCCAGACATTGTGTCAGTAATCGGTAGCATTGCTTTAGTTTAGCGCAGCATAAGAAACAAGCAAGAATCGGTCTAATATCTTCAGTTACAAACTGCAACAAAACTTGTCTTGTAGGTACTATTTTGTTTTTATGAGGAAAATATTTCTACTCTACATGGTAATGCTGTCCAAGCCAACAGTTGGTGGTCCCGAATGATTTCTGTGTGCCTCTTACAGAAAATGCATGAGCATTCTCTGGACATGGGGGTCTTAAGGCGATAGCGCCAGGGTAGCCCGCGAAATTCAAAATTTCTTACTTTTTTTGCAATTTGCAAGTCAGTATTAGATTTTATGTTGTTCAAAATTTGATTCGCGACCGTTACAAGTATGTATTTACAGAATTATAATCATTCAAGTCATCAATACAACTCTATAAAGACCAGGAATCCTGTTGAATGACTATTTCATGAAATCTTGACATCTGAGGATTGTACTAACTTAAGGAGTTGTATTACTGATTCTAATGATTATATTTCTGTAAATACATATTTGTTACGGTAGCGAATCATACTTTAATCAACATACAACCTAAGACTGACTTACAAATTGCAAAAAACGTAAGAAAATTTGAATTTCGCGGGCTGTCCTGGCGCTTCCCCCTTAAGGCAGATTGGCGATTTAATGTACTACATACATATTTAGTTTAAGTTCAGGTTTCCTCATACTGTTTTACGGAAGCACTGGAGCCTACATATTCGTGTAGAAGAGGCATTAAAAACCTAATAGCAATTTACTTAAATAATTCGATCAGCGGCTCGTCTTAGGGGCTCTAAAAATAGGCAACAACTTACTTGAATATCAGTCAGCTTCTCATAAAGTTCATGTAAGTTCCTGTTGACTACTACATACATGCGGACATTCTCCGCTAAACATATCCTACACATTGGCAGTTTTTCCATCTTCTAACTCAAAATGTGTCACTCTTGCTATTACTACGATTATGATAAAATAAATCAGCTTCCATCAACCAAATTAGGAAAATTAAATACTAGAAAGTAAAGCTACTCAGCTACTTGACACTGACAGGCTGTGAGGCTGATGACAGCTCCACAGCTTGACATTACAGTTTGGCCGATATTCTGGCTTTTTTTGTGAATTTAATGTCTGGCTACCGAGGCATTTAAGTCAAGTCTTTTTAGTTGTTTTTTGGCATATAGGTACATAGTCAGTACTACATGCGTTATTATTTTATTTCGATTGGTTTCACTGTTTTTGTATAGTGGTATAAAACAATTTACGGATGATGCGCTAAGGTAGCTCGCGAAATTCAGATTTTCTTACGTCTTTTGCAATTTACAGGTCAGAGTCAGGTTGTATGTTGATTAAAGACGCGGCCGCAGCTAACATGGCTTTACAGAATTATAATCATTAGAATCAGCAAAACAACTCCATAAGTTAGATTTTACCTCAAATCTAGCGATTTCATGAAATCATGAGGTTTGAGGTCAATTCTAACTTATGGGAGTTGTATTGCTGATTCTAATGATTATAATTCTGTAAGCCTATTAGTGTAGCTAATATAGCTACACTCCTACCAACTTATCTGTGAAATGGCGAAAATTGTAACTACGGCCGTCATGTTGTTTCATTCGATTGTGCCGACGCATGTCATTCGATTGTGTCGACGCATCGACGGTGCCGCCTCATTCGATTCACAGATAAGTTGGTAAGACTGTACGGCCGCGTCTCATATTTTAATCAACATACAACCTGACACTGATTGCAAATTGCAAAAAACTTAAGAAAATTTGAATTTCGAGGGCTTTCTTAGCGCGTCCCCCTTAAGTGTGCATCCACACTGCCGGCCAAGCGCGGTTGCAACGACGGGCGGAAATATCAAACATATGAAACCGCCGGTTGCGTCCATAGTGTAGTGACTAAGGCGGGCGCCTAGCGCGACGGGCCCGAGCGAGATAGCGCCCGTAGTTTTCAAACGTTCCTATCCGCGCGTTATGGCCACACTATGGGCCTAGTCAACAAGCGACTTAATGCGCGGGTGACAGAGATATCAAACCAGGTATCAGTTTTGACCGTAAGAGTCTGCAAACATTTTTTTTTTTTTTGAAAATGGCGGTAAATATTGTAGTATTTATAAATACGATACCCGTATATGCACACTGGCACACCGGTGTTCCGTCCAGCGCCGTCACCTTCACGGCGCTCTGGAACACCGGTATGCCACGCGGTTCACGCGGTTTCAATCTCTATTATTACTATAACTAAAGGCTAATATCCTGTAAGGTTATGTTTTACTCTATGTATGAAAGATATTCTGGTCATAATAGTCATTTTTTTTTTAAAATCTTTATTTAAGGAGCTTGGTCAACAAGACTAAGTCACTCCGTAAGGCTTTCTTATAATAATAGTAATACATCATTTTATAAATACAATACAGGTCTAATTATCTTCTACGTATACCAATCCGTACAAGTTTATATAACAGTCTCGCTGTTTCTGACAAGGGGGATGCTAGAATGATATTGCATCTTCCCAACTCTTTAACATCAACACCAAAGTGCAATAATAACTCAGCTCTGAGATCTTCGTTCCGGGCACACTCCACCATGATGTGAAAAACGTCTTCCACTTTTCCACATTCTGTGCAGTTGGGGGAAGGAACTTTTTTCATTAAATATGCGAACTTATTTAAGGGGATATGTCCAGAACGAAGTCTGAGAGCTGTCATAATAGTCATTCACAACGAAAAATATCGATAGGCTACACTAGAATATAAGTTGAAAAGAGACGCTTCAAAACGTCTGTGGTCGCGATTGAGCACGAATTACGTGCGCCAGCGAAATGTTGTGTTGTGGTGTTTTTTCAACGAAATAACATCATCATAATACTTTTTTTGGTCAAAGAAAATGTTACGTAAAAAACCGTTACTGTACTTTTATGAAATGGCTCTGCGCAATATGAAGATTCAGTTTCATTATTATGACAATGTTACGTAGGACTCTCTAAAAAACGCAGTTTTTAGGTTACTTGTCTGTTTATTCAAGAACCCAAAAAACTTTGCAATAAGTGCCTAGAGCCAATAGAAACATGAGTGGACCATTTTTTGTGAGCAGGGTCATAAATATGTCACGCTGCGGGAATTGACAGGTCTGGTGACATTTCATAACTGCCCGCGTTTAGCGGTTAATCTAAACCAGATATAATCACATAATCGCACAGTAAACATCCACACCACAGTAATCGCACAATAACAAGAAAATTATGGAGCACAAAATAAAATAGATTTTGAATCTTCTCTGGTAATTTTAGGTGATATTTTACTCAGGATATAGTCAAATGTTGGCACGGGCTATCTAAAAATACCAAATCCTCGTCCATGGTTTGCAACACCTGAAATACGTCATAAACGCTACAACAGCTCGTTCGTCACTGTGGCCACCGCACGCCCCCGCCGTCGCTCTGCCTTAGGCCCTAGTCACCGCGCATTCACTGTGGACGCACACAAGTCTTTATCTTCTGATGAATTACCCTACTCACTATGTACAGTCCTACCAACTTATCTGTGAACTGAAAGAGGACGGCACCGTCGATACAATCGAATGACATGCGTCGGCACAATGGAATGACATTTCAACATGACGGCCATAGTTTCAATTTTCGCCATTTCACAGATAAGTTGTTAGGAGTGTACAGACGCCAGCACTTCAAGCTACTACAATCTGTCAAATTTCTTATTTATAGGGGTCCACCACAGATTAGGTAGAGATGCTACGCATCATCTTTACCTAATCTGTGGTCCGAGTGCTTATAGAGCACAGAACTATACAGTCTAAAAAAAGCGCGGGAAACTTCGTACTTGGCGGACGCGTCTTTTTTGAGATAATTTTTATAAATTTATAAAACTCTAAATATAAGATCAGTAGTCGTAGTTTTAGTGTTCCATTTTCTTTTACTTTTAGTTTAATTTTAGTGTAGAATATTTTCATCGGTAGTGGTAAGTTTTTTTTTAGTTATTTAAACGAATATGAAAGACCCGCCTGATCCGGGGGATTTGATTCCTCCGGCAGGCAATTTTGTTACCATCATCTCTAATGAATCGGGCATGGATACCGATGGGTCGACTTCAGCTCGTCATTTAAAAAGGAGTCGTGTGCATGTGTGCAAGCACTGCAATAAGCGTCGCCGTACCCGAAAAAACCACGGTTCCGCGTCTTCGGGTTGTAGTTGCATGGCAGAAGTTACTGCATCAGAGCCCAACTGCCCTGAAATAATCGTCACTAATGAAATACCTTGTACTAGTAACAAAATGCCCGATATCTCTGCTCCATCCTCCACTCAGATAGGTCGGAAAACATACGAAGAAACGGACAGCGCGCCTTATGCCATTCATGTACAAAAAAATATTATTTCACCAGACGATTGATCGACACTGCACCCAATCACTTTTGGCAAGTTCCTAAAACACAATGCCTACCAAAACATAATCAACGGGAGTGTCAAAAAAATCGGACGCAATAAAATTTCTTTATCTTTTTCGAATTTTCTGGACGCAAATTCCTTTATTACACATAATAGTCTTGAAACATATAATTACAAAACTTTTATACCTACTTTTAATGTGACCAGAATGGGTTTAGTGCGTGTTGTTCCTGCAGAATGGTCTCCAGAGGAGGTTATTGATAACATAACGGTACCAATTGGTTGCGGACCGATTTTAAAAGTCAGACGTCTTAATTTTAAAACCACTGTTGATGGTACAACCATTTGGAAACCATCCCAATCCATAGTTGTTACATTTGATGGGCAGGTTCTACCGAAAAGAATTTTCATGTGCATTACCTGTAGATTTATACATTTTCCCTACCGTACAGTGTTTTAACTGCTGTCGTTTTGGACACACTAAAATTCAGTGCAGGTCCAAGCCTCGTTGTTATAAATGTAGTCAAGGCCACACTGGGGATAGTTGTGAAAGAGAACAAGAAAGTGCATCTTGCTGCCTTTGCTCTCGTTTTCACTATGCTACTAATAAGATTCGCCTAGAATTTTCTAGACAAAAATTAATTAAAACATACATGGCACAAAGTTCAGTATCTTATGCTGAAGCGGATAAACTTTATCCACCAGTAACTAAATCATATGCTGATACACTTTTATCTTCTCCTTCCAAAAACTTTGCACATACCCCATCAATCTCTTCACCTAATAGAATGCCTGCTTCAAGTAGCTATAAAAAGACTGTCTTCCTCAAACCACGCTCCCCTCCCAAATCTGTACAAGGATATAATAAAGAGGCTCACAATGCCATTATTAAAGATTATGACATTCCCCAACCATCAAATGATTGTGCTCTTTCTATTAATCATAATAATGACACAAATTTTTCCATAAATGATTTTCTTTCTGCATTACACAATCTTGTTTCTCAGTTCAACATTTCACCGTCCAACGTTGCCCCATCTTTCAATGTATCTCAATCCATTCATATTCCACCTTGAGGGTGAAGTTGGAGGCGCGCCATAACACCAATTTCAAGTCGTTCGTGGTGCGCGTTCCGACTCACCATTTGCTGACCTTCCTCAAGGAAGAGTTTTGGCCGAAAGGTGTGTTGTATCGGCGTTTCCGCGGCCAGCTACGCGACACCTCGCAGCGTAACACGACGCCGTCACTTCGTGTGCAGTAGTTTTTAAGTTTGTTAAATGTTTTTATATGTATTAGTTTATAATTTTGTACCGATCATTTGTGTATTTTATCTATGGGCCCTAGTAGCCTGAAAATAAAGGAATTATTATTATTATTTCCTTTATTTTATTTACATACATATTAATTACATTTTTAAATATTTTTATAAAAACATAAAATTAAAAAAAACATTTAAAAATAATAGGTCTGTACTTATGAAATTGCCGTTTTGTATGAAAAAATTTAAACTAATTTTTTTCATGCATTTTTTATTTGTATTAATCGAAGTAATCACCCATGCAATCAATGCATCTTTGCCAACGCAGTGGCAGTTTATTGATGCCCTTCTTAAAAAAATCAGCTGGACGGGAGGCAACAAATTCTTCAAAGGCATTTTGTACTGCCTCTCGGGTATTAAATTTTTTTCCCGTCAAGAAGTTATCCAAATTCTGGAAAAAGTAGTAGTCTGTAGGCGCAAGGTCTGGTGAGTAGGGCGGATGGCGGAGAGCTTCCAACCCCAGTTCTTGCAACTTGGAAACCGTCTGCTGTGCAGTATGAGGTCGCGCGTTGTCGTGCAGGAGCAGCGGAGACGAGCGATTGACCAATGCTGGTTGGAGATGTGCCAGCTTCTCCATCATTGTGTTCAGTTCTTCACAGTACACATCTGAAGTAATGCTCACCCCATTTGGTAAGAAGTCGGCGCTAGACCACCAAACAGTGACCATCACTTTTCTAGGGGTAAGTTTTCGTTTAGGGCATTGTTTAGGTGCTGAACCAGGATCCAACCAACTTGCTGAGCGCTTGCGGTTATCAAACAGAATCCATTTTTCATCGCAGGTAACAATGCGGTTCAAAATTCCTTCATTTGTGTGTCTGTTGAGCAGTGCAAGGCACGTCTCGACGCGTACTTCGCGCTGGCGATCATTGACTTCGTGGGGCACCCATTTTTCAAGCTTTTTTACCTTGCCAATTTGACGCAAATGGACCAATATTGTTTTGACGCTAACGTCGAAAGCTGCTGCTAATTCAGCCGTAGATTGTGTATCATCAGCTTCCACAATCGCCTTTAATTCGTCATTGTCGACCAAAGTCTTCGGACGACCGCGAGGTTCATTTTTCAGGTCGAAATTTCCAGAACGGAAGCGAGCAAACCAATAACAAGTGGTGCGTTGGTTTGTAGTGTTAGCTCCGTAAACGTCGTTGATGTTGCGTTGCGTGCCGCTTGTGCCGCGTTGCTGCCACGACGGTACTCATATTCCATAATTACTCGAATTTTTAACGTATCCATGAAGACGAAAAAGATTGAAATGCGATGAAAATGTAACACTAATCAATAAACAAATGACTACTTTTGGAAAAAAAAATCCATGATTTTAAAATAAAATTAATTTGAAATTAGAATTCTTAGCCAAACAAAAATTATTTTGATTTGATATGGCCAGTACTGCAGAACGGCAATTTCATAGGTAAAGACCTAATATTATGTCTTACGGTATTTTACTATGGGGACGGGCTGCAGACATAGAGTCTATTTTTAACCTAATATAAAAAATAGTAGCCTACCGGTATCGGGAACAGGGTCCAAGCTACCGGTGGTCAGGGCTCTAGAGAGAGGAACCTCCTCACTATGCGTGCCGTGTCCAGGAGTACTGCTTTCCTAATCAAGCCCTTGACCCAGCCGCGCAATAAGAGCCTCCCGAGGTGTTGGTCGAGACTCTCCGCTATTAGGCCTTAACCGTAACGATTATCGGTACAATGATTCTGCAATCATCCACGTCCACGTCCCACATGTCGACAACCACGTGTGCTAAGTCAAGATACTTGATTTTTTTATCTTTCTCAGCTTTCACGAGATTCTCGTCATGAGGAACAGCGATATCAACAATCATTGCACGGCGCTCTCGTCGATCTATCACCACAATATCAGGCTTATTGGCTACAATAGTCCTGTCAGTGATGATAGATCGATCCCAGTACAATGTGGCGTGACCATTCTCGAGAACTGGGTCGGGCACATACCTGTAATATGGTACTTCGGACTCCACAAGGTTGTATTGCAAGGCAAGTTGCTGGTGGATAATCCTAGCCACTAGATTGTGTCTGTGCAAGTACTCGCCGTTAGCAAGACGAGAACAACCAGAAACAATGTGTCGGATTGATTCACCGGGACGGTGGCATGCCGGACAGATGTCAACCGCACCATCCTTGACATGTATTTCCGATAATTATTCGTCATGATAACTTCATCCATAATTGCACAGACAAAACCTTCGGTTTCCCCGAAGAGGTCGCCGAAACGTAACCAGGATACAGACGCCAAAAAGTCGTCTACATCAGGCCCATGGAGGGCCCGGATTATTATTATTATTTAAATTGTCTTTGACATATCTTGGGAACCTGCACCCTAATTGCGAAACACAGTTTGTTTCGGAAATAGATTCCCAATTTAAACAAACTCCTGTCGGTTCTGGCTTCCATATTTGGAATTGTGAAATAAAAAAAAATCCAATCCATTAGAATTGTATAGAGATGTACTAACCAATTGCTCCTAATCTGTAACGTTGAAGCGTTTTGTTTCATCATATTGGAATTATTTGTTTCCGAATTATTGTGCTATAATTTAATTTTGTTTTAATTGCAACTGATGGTCTACTAATGCTTATAAATAAAGATGTTCAATCATTGCCGAAAAATTAAAAAACAATTTTTAAAACACTTTCTACCAAAAGCTACCATATTTGAAATAGGTAACGAAACGTTTTTCTTTTCACATTTTTGTAATCTGTAGCCAATGAAAATATCATAGAAAAGCAGTGTTATCAACTTAGTAGAATTTCCACTAAACCTGGGGGTTTTGGCACCCCTACTGGCGGAGAAATTTTTCTTTTAGTGGCTGGTGGTTTTGTCTAGTGGTTAGTTTAATTCAAATTGTAGAAAACAATACAATCAATTTCCAAAACTTTTAACTCTAAAAAATGTTATATTATCACGATTATGGCATGTTTTATTGTTTGCCTAAAACCAGTGTTAATAATTTTACGATTTTTTCTTTCAAATACCAAAACCTTTGCGGATTTACGCTGATTTGGAAAGACTGTTCAGCATGACAAATATAGGGACGAATGTAGTGTGAATGGGCTCCACCCGAGTGGAGATCCAAAAAAAACGTCATTTCGAAAAAATTGCCCCACGGGAGCATAATTCCGGGATAAAAAAAAACTAAGCCATTATTGTCTGTCTAACAAAAATCCAAACATCTTCTACTAACTTTTTCATTCATTATTTTGTGATATTATAGTAGGATGATGAAAAAACCATGTTTACTATCATACCTATGTTATGTTTTATTTTCATTTTCAAATCTTCAAATGGACCTCCAAAACAGTGACCGAACGTCGGCAATAGGAAGATAAATAAAATTAAAAAGTTGTCTAGTTTATTTATGATAGTTTGAAGAATCGCCGCTAGCTAGTGGACTAGCGAAAAAGAAGTTGGCAACACTCTGATAGGTCGGAAAACATACGAAGAAACGGACAGCGCGCCTTATGCCATTCATGTACAAAAAAATATTATTTCACCAGACGATGGATCGACACTGCACCCAATCACTTTTGGCAAGTTCCTAAAACACCATGCCTACCAAAACCTAATCAACGGGAGTGTCAAAAAAATCGGACGCAATAAAATTTCTTTATCTTTTTCGAATTTTCTGGACGCAAATTCCTTTATTACACATAATAGTCTTGAAACATATAATTACAAAACTTTTATACCTACTTTTAATGTGACCAGAATGGGTTTAGTGCGTGTTGTTCCTGCAGAATGGTCTCCAGAGGAGGTTATTGATAACATAATCTTTTGCAACTTAACTGACTAGATTTTACATTATCGATTATCATTTGTCTTACATACCATATTTTACTATGTTGTTACTTGTTTATATACAGCATTAAGTATAATAATAACCTTGTAATTGTAACCATGTTAAATATTAACCATTGTTTTGTTACACTACTTATGTTTATTTGTCGTACTCATCATATTTTACTCTGTTGTTACCCCTATTTGTCCCGGTTCAACTGGGTTTTTAGTTGCTTAAAATTAATTTCTACTATTAGGATAAATACAAAACTAATTGTCAAGTTAAATGTTAATCAATACTTTGTTATACTACTAATGTTTACTTGTCGTACTCATCATATTTTATTCAGTTGTTTTCCCTATTTGCCTCGGTTCAACTGGGAATTTAGTTGCTTAAATTTATTTTCTAGTATTAGGATAATTATTAAAGTATTAGTCAAGTTAGATATTTATATAATGCGCACTCATACATACCTACCACTCAATTCTTCACTCATTCAACCTCTAACACACACATCAAACACTCATACACTAAATGCCTGTATAGTAATGTTTTCCTGTACTTATAAAACCTATACTTATGGATAGCACCTTACAGACTTTAAATGACATTGACGATCATAAAATAGCTCAAGTGTTCGACTGTGAGCTCAACGACTTTACTAACCATATTAAGCCTGACTCCTCAGGATTTACCATTGTTTCGCAAAATATCAGATCCATTTATTCTAACTTTGACGATCTTCAACTAAACATAATAGATCTTAAAACGGAAATTGACCTGATAATCTTAACTGAATGTAGATTAAACTCAAATAAACAAATTCCTCAAATAACCAATTATAATTCATACCAAACTACCAACCATCTTAACAAAGCTGATGGAGTGGTCGCTTATATTAAAAGTTCGCATAAATATAAAATAAGAGAAATAAAGCTAACTCACGCGTCTTGCTTGGAGATCCATATTTCACCTGACCTTACAGTCATCGCAATTTATCGATCTCCCTCAACCGCAAACGCTGATGAATTTATCCATTCCCTAAATAATCATCTTATTACCGTTGCATCTACTAAAAATATAATTGTAACTGGGGACATTAATATTAATCTGTTATTAAATCACGGCGAGCAATCACAAGAGCGCACAAATAGACTTAATTACCTTAACATGCTGGCTATGCATGGGCTTCTCCCTGGTCACACGTTACCCACGAGATGTTGGATGTTCATAATGCTGGCACAAGTTTATCTGTAGGTTGTATATTGAAACAAAGAAATAAGATCATTGACGTGTGTCAATGATCTTGCTAAAGTATATATTTTCTCATGTAAATTAAATAGACGTTTGTTACTCTGAATATTTATTTATTACTAAGTTAAATGCCACAATTTCCTCTATCAGTGGTAGCAGAGCAATTAAATTAGTAAAAAAAATAATTAAATGTAGTTCAAAAAAAATTTGCCGGAGAAAAAACGCGAAGTGACGAAGAAAAAAAAAATGGCGTCGACATCTCGATGCATAGAACTGCTAACAAAAAGTAATTACGATACCTGGAGCCTACAAGCACAGGCTGTTCTCATTAAATGTGAGCTATGGGATTACGTGAGCGGTGACAGTAAGCTGGCGGCGACCGCCAATGCTGAAGAGATATTTTTTTTCAAAAAGCAAGATTTGAAGGCCAGATCTGAGTTACTTCTTCTGATGTCTCCTGCTGAACTCAAACAGATAAAAGGATGTAACACGTCGAAAGAGGTATGGGACAAACTAAAATCTATACATCACAGTACTGGACCTGCCAGAAAAGCTACATTGTTGAAGCAATTGGTATTAAAAAAAATGCGTTCACAAGAAGATGTAAGAGACCATTTGAACCACTTTATGGATGTGGTAGGAAAGTTGGAAGACATGGATGTAAAAATAAATTCAGAGCTGCTTAGCATAATGATGCTTTACAGTTTGCCAACTACCTTCGAAAGTTTCCGTATAGCAATTGAGTCCAGAGATATTCTGCCAAGTCCCGAAGATTTAAAGATAAAAATTACCGAAGAAAATGACGCAAGACAGCAAGGCGAAAGTGAACAAAGTTCAGAGGCATTGTATGTCAAGCAGAAAAAGAAGTTTAATAATTCTATATCATGCAAAAATTGCAACAAAAAGGGTCATTCCACTGAAGCATGTTGGTCAAAGAAGAAACAGAATTCTTCAAACAACAAGAAGCCAGAAAAGAATTTCAATGTATGCTTAACACTAGACAATTCCAATATAAAAGAAGGAATGTGGTGTTTGGATAGTGGCTGCACTTCTCATATGACGGCGAAAAAAAGTATGTTTATAAACATAAATTCCACATCAGACACACTAAAATTGGCTTCAGACAAATATACTACCCAAGTTAAAGGAAAAGGGAAAGCAGTGGTCTGCAAGGAGAACCAAGATTATAACCTAAATGATGCACTATATGTACCCGAAATATCGCCAAATCTCATGTCAGTCAGCAAAATAACTGATAATGGCTTCGATGTATTATTCACAAAAGAAAAAGCCTACATCATGGAAAAGAAAAAAATCGTTCTTAGTGCAGAAAGAAAAAACGGACTATACTACCTGGATTTTGAACAATGCGAGACAGCAAATTGGGCTCCTACAAATGAAAATAAGACTATGACATGGCACCGAAAATTAGGCCACATTAACGAAAAGGATCTGAAGATGATGGTTGATAATCAGATGATGCGAGGGCTAGTATTAAAACAAGTGAAGTTGGATACGTGCGAAACATGCATAAAAGGCAAAATGGCAGCCCTACCATTTACAAGCCATGGTCGTATCTCAAGTGAGCCATTGGAAATCATTCACAGTGATGTATGTGGACCATTCGAAGTAGAATCACTGGGCGGATCACGCTATTATGTGACATTCGTCGACGATTATACGAGATATTGCTGTATTTATTTTATTAAAAATAAAAATGACGTATTTCAAAAGTTCAAAGAATATAAATCCAGAGTGGAAATGTTTTTAAAAAAGAAAATACAAAACCTGCAGTCCGATAATGGTGGTGAGTACAGGAACAGAGAGTTCGATAAGTTCCTAAAAGAAAATGGCGTAAAACGAAGACTGACAGCACCATATACACCGCAGCAAAACGGAGTTAGCGAAAGAAAGAACAGATCGTTAATGGATAAAGCGAGATGCTTAATGATTGACTCCAACGCTCCTCCAAGCTTATGGGCAGAGGCAGTGAACACTGCAAACTACCTTATTAACAGAAGCCCAGCAAAGGCGCTAAATGGTAGCACACCATACGAAAAGTGGGTAGGAAAAACACCATGTGGAAACCACCTACATGTTTTTGGTAGTAAAGCATTTTTTCTCAACAAAAGGCGTAAAGGAAAACTGTCTCCGAAAGCTACGGAAGGTGTATTTATGGGCTACGCAATAAACGCAAAAGCCTTTAGAATATACATACCGGAAAAGAAAGATGTAATAATTAGCAGAGATATAAAAATAATTGAAAAGATGCATTTTGACAAGAATTCTGCGGTCGAATATAAAGATTTCCAACCGGAACAACTAGATCCTGAAGAAAAAGAACAAATAGAAATTGAATTACAAGAAAAAACAATCGACGATAACTTAACTTTTCAGGAACCAACTCCGTCTACTTCAGACTCGTTACAGCCCATGCAAATTGAAACTGAATTGTCCACAACAAGCGAAAGGCCAATAAGAGAAAGAAGGTTACCAGCTTGGACTAAAGACTATGAGCTAGGAGCTGTAAACAGTTGTGTAAATATGCTGATATCTGAGAACAGTAATGACTGTTTACTTACTTTTCAAGAAGCTGTATCAGGCAACGATAAAGAAAATTGGGAGAAGGCAACACAATCTGAAATGAAATCGCTCGAGAAAAATAATACTTGGATACTAGTCGATAAAGAAGAAGCCAAAGGAAACAAAGTATTGTCTAATAAATGGGTATTTCGAATAAAAGATGACGGAACTTATAAGGCCAGATTAGTCGTACGCGGCTGTGAGCAGAAAGGCAACTTGGATTTTGAAGAAATATATAGCCCAGTTGTAAGTCAGTCTGTTCTTAAGACCTTGTTAGCAATTGCCGCATCTAAAAATTATCATTTCATGACTTTTGACGTCAAAACCGCTTTCTTGTACGGCGAACTGACAGATGAAGTTTACATGAAAGTACCAGCAGGCTTAGCCATGTTGACAATCTACAATCGATAACGCTAATAGAAAACTAATCAAATGTATAGGAATGACATCATCTCAACGTTTTGTCACGTGGTCAGAACAAACGAATAGAAAATTCGTAGCCAAGTTTACAACTTAACCGATCGTTCAAAATGATAGAATGAAATGTAATCGTTTCTACAACGTTGATCGCTACATCCCATAGAAATGGTAGCCAAGTTACAGTTTTGACAAGCGCTAACGAAACGATGTCGAAGTTTTTGAACGATAGCTAAGCGATCACCGAGACCCAAGAGTAAACATTAAAAAAATGGCGTCTATTATGATACAGCTGTGAAGTGTTTTGTTTATTTACCATAATTTTGGACTGTTAGTTACCATTTAACATTTAAAATGCATACTTTAAATATGTTGTGGTGCGCTCATAATGAAGAAGTGTGGCTTAGGCGCCAAAAAAGAGACTTAGATCGTCAGTGCATGGAGACAATACGCGAAATGCCTTTACATTTACGTTAGATGGTCTTAAACGCGGTGGGCCTCGGCGGCGAGGCCGGAATGTAGATTTGTGTTTGTGTTTATGGACGGTGCTAGTTTCCCTACTACTTTCCTGGAGGAGGGTGATAGGGTCATCGGGTTCAAATTTTAACAATAGTGTGTAACAATAAAAGGCTATAATAGTATTACAAATAAGTTTATTATTGTTTTTATTAAAACACTGACATTCATAATAATTTGGGAAGTTGGTAAGAAGGAAGGATTTTTCAAGATATCTATGAATAAACAAATAATACCTAAAATGTAGGTATTGAGTGGATTACAATTCACTCTAATACCTACATTTTAGGTATTATTTGTTACTTTACATAAAAACCAATTATCTACAGTAACTGTAAGTACATAAATATTAATTTCATTCTTACATTTCAAGTCTAAATTAAAATAGGTTGTTTTAATACTACAAAAAGATCAATCATCATACTATTAAGGGGGATGCGCTGTGGTAGCCTGCGAAATTCAATTTTTTTTTGGGATATTTGCAATTTGAAACCATGAAAATCATAAATACATCTCTCCAAGTTATATTTCGCGACGCCGCCGGCGACAGGCTAGCCCGATGCCGACGCCGCTGCGGAGCCCCCCGTGACGTGGACGTGGTAGGCGACGTCGCTGACGGCACTGGCGCGGACGCAGTGCCGGGCACTGGTGGTGGAGGATGGCATGGAAGTTCTCCAGAGGGAGTAGTAGGTGGCAATAAAGAACGGGTGGTAGATGCTGGTGTTGCTGAGAATAAATAATTACAGTCATACATAAAAATGTGCTCAAATTAATTATTATTTAGCCAAAATATTGTACCTTTAAAAAAATAAAATAAAAGCTACCTTGTATATCAGAAGGAATAAAATCCAACATAATTTCATCTGCAGTAGAAATTTGGGACGGTTGGGATGGACAGACAATATGCACAGAATCTCTGGTTGGTGGTGGTAGAGAGTTTTGCTCTGATGATGGTGGGGCCTGGAAAATATGAAGAATTTAAATTAGAAAAATTACACTTGTTTATAAAAGAAAATATAGTAATAAGCAAAAACCACAAGCAAAAAAACTAACATCAAAGCCTCTCTCCTGAATTCCAGCTTGACCAATGACAGCAGTCAAACCCAAAATGCCCAACACTCTCTCTTCTGAAGCAGTGAGAGTTTGTCTGCTGCTTGGACCACCACCAGTACCAGAAGCCTCAACATATTCCCAATGCTTTTTTCTTTGTTTTTGTTTTCCAGTCTGCCCACACCTAAACATATTTGTCTGTTAATTTTTGTCATGCATGGTTTCATCAATCATTTTCTAGTCTATGAAGCAAGCTGATTGTTATATGTACTTCATCGTTTAAAATAAGTACTAAATGTTAATAATAGGAAACCAAAAAATATTTTACAGTGGTTTGTGTGAGAATCTTACTTTTTTCCATTTGTCCAATGGCTTTATTACTCCTCCACCAAGGGAGTTAAGTAACTCTCCCAGTTCCTGCCACAGTCGGTCAGCTTTTATTCGGCCTTGGGGACCTTGCTGGGGCCTTGTTAAATCGCCATGACTAAAAACAGAAACAAAGGGTTGTTACTATAGTTGGTCAGTGGGTCGTCTTAGGGTTAAGTAGAGTCAAACACAGTTTATTTTGTTTTTCTTACGTATTAGTTCATGTCGCGTATCACATCATTGTTTATGTTTCACACTCAAGTGCCCGAGTTTGATAGATTTTCAAATAACAAAGGAAGATATTTACGAAATAACTATTAATTTACGTACCTTTCCATGAATTCCAATAATGCTGCGGACTGTTCTGGGCTTGCTCGAGATCTAGATTCCATCCTATAAAAGTTATCACTTCATTTATGGTACCTTTCATTAATATACAGAATCATATCACATTTCGAGACACAGTAATGTCTAAAATTACATTCCACACTGTGATAAACCAATTATAAGAAGAGCTTTACCTTATTTCGCTTCCTTTGAAAACACTTAAAAAACAATTATTTGCCCGCGCCTTTACAACTTTGACGTTAGTTTGACGTTTATATGAACGCTCACCATAGACTAAAGTATAGGTTTTTTCTAAAGACGTTGAAGAATGAGCGATCGACTCAGTCGTGTCAACTTGGCTACCAACTTATCGTTTTCTAAAATCGCTTACGCTGAGGCGTTAACGTTTGTAGAAAGAGATTAGATATGAAACGTTAGTAACTTGGCTAGGCCTGCTGTTGGCTATAAAACTACCTGTGATACTACTAATAAAGTATGCCGACTGAAAAAGTCGTTATATGGTTTAAAACAAGCACCATTCACATGGAATAAAACTTTTACCCGTGCAATGTTTGACCTAGGTTTCAAGACAATCAAGCACAGACTACTTAGGGGATACTACGTATCAGACGACCCACTCCCATAGAGAGAAAATGGTTAGTTGAAAAGTTGGAAGTTTAAAACGTGACAGTTCGTTTTTTTTTTAATTTAGGTATTGAGTTTTTGGCAAAGGCTCACACAAACAGCCTCAATTACCTCGTTGGTACTGTAATTCAGATTTAAATACTTTTTTGCTCATAGCAGCAAAAAAACAATGAACTCGTAAATAAGCTCATCGATAACATAATAATTACAGGAAACTACTGAGAAATATGTAAATGAAACACAACAAATACTTATTCAAATTTTTATTTTTTAATTTAGTTTTGTATTTAGTGTATACCTTATTTTGCATTCTGGGAAGACATTTTCCAATTAATCGGGATATATCTGTGCCTTTCATTATTTTATTTATTATACAACACCAATTAAAAATTACTAATTTTAACCCATGGTCAAGGAAGGCCTTTTCAATTTCTTTTTTATGTGTTTCACAAGAAAGGAAGTCAAATGAGTACTTAGACATAATTTGGGTCTTTATTATTTTCGAAATGTTATTTTTTTCTGGAAAAAGTTCTAAGTACTCATTTGCTTCCTCTGTGACTACTCCGAACGCTCTCACTGCATTTTCAGAAGGGTAGGTCAATTTCATTTTCTTGATAGTTTTGTATTCCTTTTTTTGCACCCAATTATGTATACCACTAACCTCACGCGTTGTTAAATCGGCAACGCAATCGACACATTTTATTTTTGAGAAAATTTTTCTTGTGACCCACCCTGCTGTATATGCTCTTGCATGTACATTGAGGCGTTCCTGAGCAGCAGATCGCGGCACCGTTGCTGACGTATGGGGTTCTACATTAATTTCACCCAGATACTGCACATCATGTTTTTCGGAAGGTATAAATATCTGTTTCAGTTTAACCAACTGGTCTGCTGGATCATCTTCACAATTAAAAGTATCTGAGTGAAATTTTATAAATCTTGTTGTATTAGTAATGATCTAAAGGTGTTGACGAAGGTGTGGCAATTCGGGTTATTATTTCTGAAATTATACGCCCGCACTTGTCCAAAAAAGTTTTCCATAGGATCTGAGGTAAAATAGCGCGGGCGCATTATTTTCACGTTTTTCTTATGGAAGAATTGCCACAGCCTTAAATAACTTTGAAGAGTTAAAATCCAATTTTTTAATGAAGGCACAGTTGTCTCCCTACCTTTAACATCCACAAAACGTATTTCTTTTAATTTTTCTATCGCTTCTTGCCAAAAACGTTGGTGTGGTGACCCTGGTGTACAGGCTGCGCGTAAGGGTTTCCCTCTTGAAGTTTTACTATTTAATCTTGCACCATTCACCGAGTCGAACAGGTCATCAAAAAATGAAACTGTTTCAGCAGTATTTTCGAGGGTGGAGCTAACTTTTCTCCCATCAGCATATTGAGCTGGAACAAATGACACTTAAATTAAACTTGGAAACAATGGTAAGTTAATTGAAATAAATTGACTTCCGAGTTAAAGTTCACAAAAATATATCAGAAATATTAATATTCACGCAAATGCAAATGCCAGAATACAACACACACACACACACACACACACACACACACGCACACTACACAACTACACACCATATACACTTATATGACAGAATTATCATTTCTATTTTAAGTTAACAGAGAATTTAGTAGAAGAAATCTATTAATATCACAGAAATACTTACAAAATTGAGACGTGATTCAAAGTAGCTGCAACCGTTTTGCTGAAGACTCGTGCACAATTCTTCACCTGTATAGAAATAAACAATTATTAATTACAAAAAAATACATGATCCTAGTTGACTTTTTTTTTCATCAATTTAATACATGATGAAACTCAATGTAAAAAAGTCTAACTAAGCACATAAATAGATGTCTAAAAATCATAGCAAAATTCCATCTTTTATTCACATAGTACTTTTTAAAGCGAAATGTTAACATTAAATGTTACCCAATTCATTTTATTCAATTGCTGTACCAGAAACACATGATATAACATATAATGACTGATCTGTAAATATTTTATATTAACATTTTAAAAACTATAGAACTATACACAAATGTCTGTAGGGAATTTAAAATCAAGTGCCATAATGAGTACATACCTTTTACATTTCCATTATTTTCTGTGTCAGGAATTGGGGACACTCCACAATTAATGGTTTGTTTTTCTGATAACAAAGGCACTGCAAGTGAGGTATCTGAAATAAAGTAATTTTTATTTTTTAAATGTCATTGTAAGGAACATAAAAAAAAATCAACTTTAGTATTATAATAATAATCAGCAGGTTCACATAAGTCTTACCAGGCAGACGGGCATATGTATGGTCATCATGTTTCCTTTTCCGAGAATAATTGTGATCATTATTCTGATTAACATCTGAAAAGGAAATGTATACATTAGTATTCTCTAAACTATGTGGAAAGGCTCATTTTATTGGGTGGTAGAGCGGTGATCAATACTGTTTGCCAACATGCACTTTTATAATTTCTTACGTGACAATTTTATTGTGAGCTCCATCAAGGCAAATTATAAAAGCACATATTAGTTTTGTTCATATCACATTGTGTTTTTAAATTTGCAATAAGTACCTCATAGTTAATAAAGTTGGACAGCCTGTTAGAAGCTCATATAAAAATCAATGCTAGCTACGAAAATTGGAGTGGGTTATAGTAAAATGTACTCAGTTTACAAATTAAGGAGTTATTTATAATTTCGTACGAACCTTCGTCAACTTTTGTTGGTATTCCAGAGCTAATTTCATCGGCCGAAAACAATGATGGATATGAACCAACTTTGAGCCGATACTTCTCACTGATGAAACTTTTTTCAAAGTGTTTCTGGCACACACATAGTTTCTGAAGTTCTTGCGGGCTTAAGCTACGCAAATAATCACTATTAATGCTCAGAAGCCACTTTTTGAGTCTTACTACAAGGAAACGGATGCATTTTAACGTCCTTTCGTTTAGTACCACAATGTTCGATACAACACTTGTTGTACATTTTGCACTACGAATGCAAAATATTACAGTTTAAAATCACTGAGAGGATAGGTAAGTACGGAAATTATTCAACGCAGACTTCACTCGATCAACAATAAAACTGTAATGGCGGATAATGGCGGTAGCCAAAAAGTCGAGAACTTAGTCGACAACCGCCTTAATTTGACAGTGACATTTGTAAATTGTCTATAGTTTTGGCACCGGGTGTCAGAGGGGTGAAGAATGATGGAAGGGGACGAGGAGACCTGTCTTGTTCTATTCTTCCAACCATAGAGTATACGGTTGAAATTTTTTGTTCTAAGTTTGCGTGCCGTGCAATCAAGACTGACAGATGCGTTTTTATTAACAAAGATAAGAGCATTATTATTGCTGTATTCGTTGATGATGGACTAGTCATCGGTAAAGACAAGAAAGAGATAGAACATATACTGTCAAAACTTGAAACAAAATTCGAAATAAAAAAAATTGAAAACCCAAAAACTTATCTGGGTATAGAAATAAATAATTGTAAAGAAGGAATTAAGTTGACTCAAAAGAATTATATAAATGGCATGCTGAAAAAGTATAGTATGGAAAACGCTAAGCCTTGTGAGACACCTGGAAGTAACGATGCAAAGGTGACACAGGAAACTCCCCAGGAGAAGGAATACCCTTATAGGGAAGCAGTGGGAAGTTTACTGTATTTGTCCACTCGAACAAGACCAGACATCGCCCAAGCTGTTAATCAAGTCAGCAGAAAAGTAGAAAATCCCAGCAAAGAAGATGTCACGAAAGTGAAGAAAATATTTAAATATTTGATTGGCACTAAAGATAAAGGTATACTCTTCAAAAGAAATTGCCGAATTGAAAGAATCGATGCTTACACTGATTCTGATTATGCTGGAGATCCTCTGACAAGACGAAGCACATCTGGCAGCGTTCTTATGTTAGCTAATGGACCTATAATATGGGGATCCAAAAGACAGCCAATCGTTGCTCTGTCATCGACCGAGGCAGAGTACATAGCGGCTGCAGACTGCTGCAAAGAGGCAATGTACCTCAATTCCCTGCTGAAAGAAATTACAGACTCGGACTTGAAAATACACTTATATGTTGACAACCAAAGTTCAATACAACTAATTAAGTCTGGCTCCTTCAACAAGAGATCGAAGCACATAGATGTGCGATATCATTTTATTCACGAACAATTCGTGAAAGGATTGGTGAATGTCAGCTACTGCCCAACAGAGACTCAGTTAGCTGATATTATGACGAAGCCACTGTCTAAGGTGAAATTTGCAAGACATTGTGCAACACTCATGTGTGTATAGTGACCTGGTTCAGCCACTTGGGTGCACATTAGGAGAAGGTGTTGGATGTTCATAATGCTGGCACAAGTTTATCTGTAGGTTGTATATTGAAACAAAGAAATAAGATCATTGACGTGTGTCAATGATCTTGCTAAAGTATATATTTTCTCATGTAAATTAAATAGACGTTTGTTACTCTGAATATTTATTTATTACTAAGTTAAATGCCACAATTTCCTCTATCACGAGAGACAAAAATTGTCTAGACCATATCAATATAAAACTAAAGCCTACTGGTAAAACAGCGACCATTGCAATTATTCACACAACTATCACGGATCACTTCATGACCTTCCTAAGAATTACGAACCATACAAACTTAATAAAACCTACTAAAATAAAATCAGATTTTAACTTTGAGAAGGGGCTCGCCCTCTTAAAAGAAAGTAATCTGGCAGACCTACTAAAACTAACTAACCCTAATACACTTACTAATAATTTAATCGAAATTCTTCACAATTGTATCACACTTAGTACTATCACTAGGTTTGTCCCGATAAAAAATAGAACCCTTAAGCCGTGGATGACTATTGGTTTATTGCGTTGCATTCACAACCGAAACAACATGCAACGGAGACTGAGACTTGACCCCTTCAATGAGGTATTAAAAATAACCTACAAAAGATACCGAAATTACTGTAATTACATCATCAAAAAACAAAAACGTAAACATGACAAAGACCAACTTGCTAAAGCATACAAAAATCCTAAAAAAACTTGGGATATCATTAATAATATCACACAGCGAAGACCTAAAAAAACAAATAGCTTAGATCTCCTTGAAATGTCCAATAGCCCGCAGAACTCTATTAACAAGGTGAATAGCTTTTTCTCTAATATAGGAAAACTTCTTGCGGATAAAATCACATTGCCTCCGTCTGTTTCAGTCAATAATAATGACCCTAACCCATCCTTTTCTGACTATACATCGTCCTCATCTTTTGCTCTACTCGACACAGACCCTTATGAAGTTCATGCTACACTAATGGGCTTAAAACCAGACAGCGCCCCTGGATGGGACAACATTCCAGTTAAATTTTTAAAAGCTGCACACGAACACATTGTCCCAATCCTAACTTACTTAACAAACCTTTGTTTTGAGCACGGATTCTTCCCGGATGCATTGAAAGTAGCCCTAATAACGCCAGTGTACAAGTGTGGAGACGGGTCAGACCCGTCGAACTATAGGCCAATTTCAGTACTGCCATCGATCTCGAAAATCCTAGAAAGACTCCTAAACACACGCTTAATTAAATATCTTTCTAAACACAACATTCTTTCGCCATCTCAGTTTGGGTTTCGGCAGGGTAGGTCTACTGAAGATGCAGTCCTGTCACTAACTTCTACTATAGTCGACAAAGTGGATAAGGGTAGCAAATGTCTGGCAGTTTTTCTTGACCTCAAAAAGGCCTTCGACACAGTATCTGTCCCCATACTTCTGCACAGGCTTGAAAGCATTGGTATAAGGGGGCCTCCACTCGAATTATTCAAATCCTACCTTACTAATCGCAAACAAACAGTAAAAATAGGGGATTTTGTTAGCTCAGAGGAAACGACGTCATATGGCGTTGGACAGGGGAGTGTTCTTGGTCCGACGTTGTTTCTCATATATATTAATACCCTTTGTAATTTAAGCATTGATGAGGGTCGTATTTTCTCATACGCGGATGATACTGCAATAGTCTTTGCTGATAAGACATGGGCAAAAGTTAAAAGATCAGCCGAAATTGGCCTGTCTAAGATTGCAGTTTGGCTCAATCGTAACCTCCTCACACTTAATGCCTCCAAGTCCAATTACATATGCTTTACCAAGTATGCACACACCCAGCCTCCGGTTGAATTCCAAATTAAGATACACTGCTGTTCCAATCCCACAATTCCTGACTGCTCTTGCACAAAAATTGACAGGTTACAATACACTAAATACCTGGGCATCATGATAGATCAGCGCCTATCCTGGCATATGCATACTGAACTAATCATGAAAAGAGTTAGGAAATTAATATGGACGTTCAAATCATTGCGACATGTTGTCTCAAAGAATCTTCTGCAGAAAGTTTACGTCTCGTTGGCACAATCGATTCTTACGTACTGTTTGCCATGCTGGGGAGGGGCAACAAAAATTAAATTTTTGGAACTTGAGAGGGCGCAGCGTTCTCTGCTTAAGGTTATGCTCTTTAAACCTTATCGATTCCCTACTGAAAGTCTTTACAAAGCCTCTGGCCTTCTTTCTGTGAGGAAACTTTACCTACTCCAACTTATCCTGAGAAAACACAAATCCATTTCGTATGATCCCACAAAGCCGCGTAAAGATGGCAGAAGAGGCTACTTAGTTGCTCCATCTGTCCCAGTCAGATCTGTTTTTGCTAAGAGGCAATATGAAAAGCAATCTTCCCACGTATACAACCTGCTGAACAAAGAGCTACACATCTTTCCTATGAAACTCCGTGACTGTAAATTAGCTGTGTCTGATTGGCTTAAGTATAAATCCTATGACGACATTGAGGCTTTGGTATCAACGCTTCCTTAACCTTTCCTGTAATTAGTAGGACCATGGTAACCTATCTGTTAGTGGAGGAAGCTGTACAAGCTTCCTCCGATCCCAAGACATTGTCGTAGGGCTAACCTAACCTTACCCTAAACAGAAACTTAATGTTTATATGAAATTAATTCATATACTCAATTCCACGCTCACACCATTACACACGCACTCATACCTTCTCACTCACACACCCACACACAGACATACACGCACACACACACACCACACACACACACACACACATTCTATAAATCACTCATATACAACACACTAATGCGCTCCTTGTTGTATTTTTGTATTTGTATTTTTTTTTATTTTTATTTTTTATTTTTAAATAATTTTGGTTATTATATTGCTTACTAATTGCATATTTGTGACTATGTTAAATGGAAGGGCGGAGTCACCTAACACAAGCATCCTCTTGCTTAAAAGGTGATCTCCAACTCATGTGAGTTAAGTTTTGTTTAAATGCAATAAATATTTTTATTTTTTATTTTTTTTATTTACATAACGGTACCAATTGGTTGCGGACCGATTTTAAAAGTCAGACGTCTTAATTTTAAAACCACTGTTGATGGTACAACCATTTGGAAACCATCCCAATCCATAGTTGTTACATTTGATGGGCAGGTTCTACCGAAAAGAATTTTCATGTGCATTACCTGTAGATTTATACATTTTCCCTACCGTACAGTGTTTTAACTGCTGTCGTTTTGGACACACTAAAATTCAGTGCAGGTCCAAGCCTCGTTGTTATAAATGTAGTCAAGGCCACACTGGGGATAGTTGTGAAAGAGAACAAGAAAGTGCATCTTGCTGCCTTTGCTCTCGTTTTCACTATGCTACTTATTAGTATAGCTACTTTTTTTTTTTTTTTTTTTATGCTACTTATTAGTTATTAGATTCGCCTAGAATTTTCTAGACAAAAATTAATTAAAACATACATGGCACAAAGTTCAGTATCTTATGCTGAAGCGGATAAACTTTATCCACCAGTAACTAAATCATATGCTGATACACTTTTATCTTCTCCTTCCTAAAACTTTGCACATACCCCATCAATCTCTTCACCTAATAGAATGCCTGCTTCAAGTAGCTATAAAAAGACTGTCTTCCTCAAACCACGCTCCCCTCCCAAATCTGTACAAGGATATAATAAAGAGGCTCACAATGCCATTATTAAAGATTATGACATTCCCCAACCATCAAATGATTGTGCTCTTTCTATTAATCATAATAATGACACAAATTTTTCCATAAATGATTTTCTTTCTGCATTACACAATCTTGTTTCTCAGTTCAACATTTCACCGTCCAACGTTGCCCCATCTTTCAATGTATCTCAATCCATTCATATTCCACCTTGAGGGTGAAGTTGGAGGCGCGCCATAACACCAATTTCAAGTCGTTCGTGGTGCGCGTTCCGACTCACCATTTGCTGACCTTCCTCAAGGAAGAGTTTTGGCCGAAAGGTGTGTTGTATCGGCGTTTCCGCGGCCAGCTACGCGACACCTCGCAGCGTAACACGACGCCGTCACTTCGTGTGCAGTAGTTTTTAAGTTTGTTAAATGTTTTTATATGTATTAGTTTATAATTTTGTACCAATCATTTGTGTATTTTATCTATGGGCCCTAGTAGCCTGAAAATAAAGGAATTATTATTATTATTTCCTTTATTTTATTTACATACATATTAATTACATTTTTAAATATTTTTATAAAAACATAAAATTAAAAAAACATTTAAAAATAATAGGTCTGTACTTATGAAATTGCCGTTTTGTATGAAAAAATTTAAACTAATTTTTTTCATGCATTTTTTATTTGTATTAATCGAAGTAATCACCCATGCAATCAATGCATCTTTGCCAACGCAGTGGCAGTTTATTGATGCCCTTCTTAAAAAAATCAGCTGGACGGGAGGCAACAAATTCTTCAAAGGCATTTTGTACTGCCTCTCGGGTATTAAATTTTTTTCCCGTCATGAAGTTATCCAAATTCTGGAAAAAGTAGTAGTCTGTAGGCGCAAGGTCTGGTGAGTAGGGCGGATGGCGGAGAGCTTCCAACCCCAGTTCTTGCAACTTGGAAACCGTCTGCTGTGCAGTATGAGGTCGCGCGTTGTCGTGCAGGAGCAGCGGAGACGAGCGATTGACCAATGCTGGTTGGAGATGTGCCAGCTTCTCCATCATTGTGTTCAGTTCTTCACAGTACACATCTGAAGTAATGCTCACCCCATTTGGTAAGAAGCTGTGATGAATCACATCGGCGCTAGACCACCAAACAGTGACCATCACTTTTCTAGGGGTAAGTTTTCGTTTAGGGCATTGTTTAGGTGCTGAACCAGGATCCAACCAACTTGCTGAGCGCTTGCGGTTATCAAACAGAATCCATTTTTCATCGCAGGTAACAATGCGGTTCAAAATTCCTTCATTTGTGTGTCTGTTGAGCAGTGCAAGGCACGTCTCGACGCGTACTTCGCGCTGGCGATCATTGACTTCGTGGGGCACCCATTTTTCAAGCTTTTTTACCCTGCCAATTTGACGCAAATGGACCAATATTGTTTTGACGCTAACGTCGAAAGCTGCTGCTAATTCAGCCGTAGATTGTGTATCATCAGCTTCCACAATCGCCTTTAATTCGTCATTGTCGACCAAAGTCTTCGGACGACCGCGAGGTTCATTTTCAGGTCGAAATTTCCAGAACGGAAGCGAGCAAACCAATAAGAAGTGGTGCGTTGGTTTGTAGTGTTAGCTCCGTAAACGTCGTTGATGTTGCGTTGCGTGCCGCTTGTGCCGCGTTGCTGCCACGACGGTACTCATATTCCATAATTACTCGAATTTTTAACGTATCCATGATGACGAAAAAGATTGAAATGCGATGAAAATGTAACACTAATCAATAAACAAATGACTACTTTTGGAAAAAAAAATCCATGATTTTAAAATAAAATTAATTTGAAATTAGAATTCTTAGCCAAACAAAAATTATTTTGATTTGATATGGCCAGTACTGCAGAACGGCAATTTCATAGGTAAAGACCTAATATTATGTCTTACGGTATTTTACTATGGGGACGGGCTGCAGACATAGAGTCTATTTTTAACCTAATATAAAAAATAGTAGCCTACCGGTATCGGGAACAGGGTCCAAGCTACCGGTGGTCAGGGCTCTAGAGAGAGGAACCTCCTCACTATGCGTGCCGTGTCCAGGAGTACTGCTTTCCTAATCAAGCCCTTGACCCAGCCGCGCAATAAGAGCCTCCCGAGGTGTTGGTCGAGACTCTCCGCTATTAGGCCTTAACCGTAACGATTATCGGTACAATGATTCTGCAATCATCCACGTCCACGTCCCACATGTCGACAACCACGTGTGCTAAGTCAAGATACTTGATTTTTTTATCTTTCTCAGCTTTCACGAGATTCTCGTCATGAGGGACAGCGATATCAACAATCATTGCACGGCGCTCTCGTCGATCTATCACCACAATATCAGGCTTATTGGCTACAATAGTCCTGTCAGTGATGATAGATCGATCCCAGTACAATGTGGCGTGACCATTCTCGAGAACTGGGTCGGGCACATACCTGTAATATGGTACTTCGGACTCCACAAGGTTGTATTGCAAGGCAAGTTACTGGTGGATAATCCTAGCCACTAGATTGTGTCTGTGCAAGTACTCGCCGTTAGCAAGACGAGAACAACCAGAAACAATGTGTCGGATTGATTCACCGGGACGGTGGCATGCCGGACAGATGTCAACCGCACCATCCTTGACATGTATTTCCGATAATTATTCGTCATGATAACTTCATCCATAATTGCACAGACAAAACCTTCGGTTTCCCCGAAGAGGTCGCCGAAACGTAACCAGGATACAGACGCCAAAAAGTCGTCTACTGATGTAGACGACCATGTGACCTCCATGGGCCTGATGGCCCATGGAGGGCCCGGATTATTATTATTATTTAAATTGTCTTTGACATATCTTGGGAACCTGCACCCTAATTGCGAAACACAGTTTGTTTCGGAAATAGATTCCCAATTTAAACAAACTCCTGTCGGTTCTGGCTTCCATATTTGGAATTGTGAAATAAAAAAAAATCCAATCCATTAGAATTGTATAGAGATGTACTAACCAATTGCTCCTAATCTGTAACGTTGAAGCGTTTTGTTTCATCATATTGGAATTATTTGTTTCCGAATTATTGTGCTATAATTTAATTTTGTTTTAATTGCAACTGATGGTCTACTAATGCTTATAAATAAAGATGTTCAATCATTGCCGAAAAATTAAAAAACAATTTTTAAAACACTTTCTACCAAAAGCTACCATATTTGAAATAGGTAACGAAACGTTTTTCTTTTCACATTTTTGTAATCTGTAGCCAATGAAAATATCATAGAAAAGCAGTGTTATCAACTTAGTAGAATTTCCACTAAACCTGGGGGTTTTGGCACCCCTACTGGCGGAGAAATTTTTCTTTTAGTGGCTGGTGGTTTTGTCTAGTGGTTAGTTTAATTCAAATTGTAGAAAACAATACAATCAATTTCCAAAACTTTTAACTCTAAAAAATGTTATATTATCACGATTATGGCATGTTTTATTGTTTGCCTAAAACCAGTGTTAATAATTTTACGATTTTTTCTTTCAAATACCAAAACCTTTGCGGATTTACGCTGATTTGGAAAGACTGTTCAGCATGACAAATATAGGGACGAATGTAGTGTGAATGGGCTCCACCCGAGTGGAGATCCAAAAAAAACGTCATTTCGAAAAAATTGCCCCACGGGAGCATAATTCCGGGATAAAAAAAAACTAAGCCATTATTGTCTGTCTAACAAAAATCCAAACATCTTCTACTAACTTTTTCATTCATTATTTTGTGATATTATAGTAGGATGATGAAAAAACCATGTTTACTATCATACCTATGTTATGTTTTATTTTCATTTTCAAATCTTCAAATGGACCTCCAAAACAGTGACCGAACGTCGGCAATAGGAAGATAAATAAAATTAAAAAGTTGTCTAGTTTATTTATGATAGTTTGAAGAATCGCCGCTAGCTAGTGGACTAGCGAAAAAGAAGTTGGAAACACTGATAAAGAAGAATCCTCCCATTATTATTAATAAAATAATAGTTGTTACATTTTTCAACATACAAATACAAATTATCTCATAAAGAAACATGGGCCTATAATGAATATTGAACTAGTCACCACGTGGAGTTACTCTATCTACCTATAGTGGAGATTTCTCTAGTCAAGAACTAGCGCTCTGTTGATGATAAAATGAGGGCTTTGTACAAGGTGCACTAAGACTAAGGCTGTTTTGCTCAATAGCGAAAGTGCCTATTTCGATATCATCACTACCTACAAGTATGTAAGCCAGTTTATATAGAAATAACGTGTGTAGATTTGTAGAAGTGTCAAGTGTATTTGTGTAGTGTGTGTGTACTTATCTCATTAGATTATTGTAGCTGTAGCATTTTTATAAATCAATGAGCTGTAGGTAGGTACATTATTGGTCAGTCTACATATGGACAATCATTCCTTTGTTGCGTAGACAAGCAACTTACGTGATGTACTTTTTTATACGTCCATGAGTAAGGTTAACTATTTTTTGATGGTTAATTAATTTATTATACATATGTCTGTCAACCTCACATTCTAACAACTGAAATAATTGTTAGGTAGTTGATATTCCTGTACATAAGTAGATGCTAAAAATTAACCACTAATTGAATAACAATTAACTATGAAACATTGATCATAATATTTTCACAGACGGTGCTAAAGCTGAAAATACAAGAATTGAACACTGCCCTACCAACATTATATATAGCGAGGGATTTTCTAACAAAGAAGTTGGTGGCAAGGCATGAACATTATTGAATATGGCTCTTCTATAAAAATCATTGAAGGTACCTAAGCTTTTTGACACATATTTAAGAAACAAGCGTAGCAACTTACTAGGGGAGACAGGACACTTGATCCCTTGGGAGACTTGCTCCCCAGGCCATCACTAAAAAACTAATAATCACATCAGTGAACTTTCTACATAGTCAAATAAAATAGTCACATCATATATTTTATGTATGCCCAACTGTTTTAAAGCTTGTGGCTAAGCAAGCCATACGGGTCGATCTATCAAGTTAAGCTACGCTTGTCGGGGTTGGTCTGTGGATGGGTGACCCATTTTTATATACCGAGATTCCTCCGTGCCTTGGAGAGCATGTTAAGCTGTTGGTCCCGGCTGTCATTAGTGGATCTTTGGCAGTTGTTACGGGTCGTCAGAAGCCCGAAAGTCTGACAACCAGTCTTACGAAGGGGTATTGCATTACCCAGTAACTGGGTTGTGGAGGTCAGATAGGCAGTCACTCTATGTAAATACTGACATTCATCTGCATCTAGTTAGACTGGAAGCCGACCCCAACATAGTTGAGAAAAGGCTAGGCAGATTTATATCTAACTAATGTTTACTGTACTAATTTAGTGTTACAGTTAAATAAAAATATCTAGAGACTGAAAAATCAGATCCTGAAGAAACTAAACAACCGGCAGCAATGACTAGGCCGGTGGCTTTTGTCCAGCCATGGGCTGATGAAGGCCTAGTTTGCTACATAATGTTTATGTACTTTATTTGAGCAGAAATAATGTGATTTTGTTTTAAAACTGTAGGAGAGTTCCCGGGGTGGTTCACCTATGAAGATATGAAGGCAGCATAAATGATGTCGCCCATTGCTGCTATTTACTTGACATCACTGCACAGCTCCTCTGCAACTACTTCAGTTTCCAAGTACAAAAGTAGAAACGAAGATTTTTCATAAAATATTGTCATCACAACAGCAATATAAAAACATATGATATTGTGTTAATTTGTTGTCGCCACTTGCGAAACCCTGAATTCCTAAGACAATGACTAAGACCACCCAGCGCTCGTACTGTGGAATTCGCCTTCTCAGCAATCCGATGGCGCGGGAACGAACACAGTGCTATAGCAGTGAATGTTGATTTAGTGTATTTGTGAATCACTCTTGTTTCTGATATCGATCAATTGTCACGCATCTTAATTTTACCGATTTAATTGTAATTTTACATTAATTAAATTGATAAGTAAATTATATCTCGGTTTTCTTTGCATCCTCGATTGCCGCCGAACGTAATTGGCGCAGTCGGTAGGATACTCGCGGTCGGTTTCGCGTAAAAAGGTAGATTTCCGTAATCGTAAAGCCGCCCGTACGGCTATCCAGTCGTTCCAGAGTATCCAGAATCTACACGTCGTGCTGTATCGAGGAATCCAGACATTGATTACGCAAAGGGGCCGAAATAATGTTCATGTAAGTACATTAGATTATTTCTAGTGACCGCTTTCTCCTAGCCTGTACTAATATAACTTTCCAAAATTTTCTTTCCACGAAAATCCAGGAATATTAGGATAGTTAGAAGTAGTAGAGAATTAGTGATAGATTCTAGTAGAGATATTAATTTAGATACATTATACGAGGACACAGAATCGTTTTCTGGGAAAATGTCTTTTGATTTAGATACCGTTTTTAAAGCATTACGGCTGGTACCCGACTTTGACGGGAACCCGAATGTGCTGACTAGATTTATTCAATTGTGTGATCATTTAGTTAAAGAATATTATAATGTTCAAGGAGGTTCCGCATTAATTAACTCTGCACTTATTAATGGTATATTAAATAAAATTGTGGGATCTGCTGCTCGCTTAATCAACTCGAATGGTATAGCAAGTGATTGGAATGGCATTCGTCAGGCATTAATAAATAATTTTGCTGACCAAAGGGATGAGACCGCTCTTTACAGCGATTTATCTCTTTTAACACAGGGCTCTAACACTCCGCAAGAGTACTATGAGCGTTGTCAGAATCTTTTTAGTACAATTATGACATATGTTTCTTTACACGACGCTTTACAAACTACAATAGACGCCAAAAGGGATTTATATAAGAAATTAACGCTCCAAGCGTTTGTGCGCGGATTAAAAGATCCCGTAGGATCACGCGTGCGCTGTATGCGGCCTCAAAGCATTGAACAAGCACTAGAATTTGTTCATGAGGAAACTAATACCATATATCTGCAAAATCGTAACGACCGTTTACCTGATAAAAAAATTAATAGCAATAACCAACCCGGTAATAATTTTAAAATGCCGTCTAATATGCCTGATCCAAGGCCTAATAATTATGGAATGCCAGGACCTGCACGATTCCAATTTCCACCTCAACAACCACCGCAGTGGAAACCGATTTATTTCCAACCTCGCCAGTTTGGTCCGACTCGAACTCAGCAAATATTCAGGGCACCCATACCGATTTACAACCGTCAGAATAACCCGTTTCAATTAGCCCAGCAAAATTCTCCTAGCCAGCCTAGTGGATCAGCGCAACCACCCCCAATGAGTGGTGTTAGCCATTTCGTGAGCAGACAATTACCACCCACTAACGCTTTTTCTAGGCATGACTGGAGCAAATCAGGCAATCCTCCACCTAATAATTATTTTAAAACTCGGGAGATGCATATTAATGATTGTTTTAACGATCCTTCGTTCAATGGTTACTTTATCGATTATGACGGAACTTATTATAATTACTATGAGTACCCAGAAAATTTGTACTATGAATATCAACCATCCCCTCAGGAATGTTTAGAATATCCCCAGCAGTCCGGAAGCATAAAAGAGGACGCCAAAGAATCTAAGGAGCCGGATTTTCAGAAAACTCCGAAATCCGACAAATCAAAATAGAAATAAATCTCCAAACTCAACGGTACCTTCCATACGTTCAAATCGCGTCACCTCCTCTTAAGCTATTAATAGATACAGGTGCGAATCAGTCATTTCTATGCCCTAATGTTGTTGAGAAATACTTTAGTGATTTTCCATTAAATTATTCTCCATTCGAAGTGCATAGTGTTCATGCTAAAACTAGAAACGATTATTCAATTACTTTACCTATTTTTAATGAATTTAATGATTCAGGTACAGTTTCATTTGATATCTATAAATTCCACGATTACTTTGATGGACTTATTGGTACTGATCTGCTAGAAAAATGGGAAGCTACAATAGATTATAAAAATAAATTATTTACAACTAAGTTCGCTTCAAACCCTATTAGAATCTATGATTCACGTAATACTAATTTATATGAAAATATTATTCCAGCTGGTTCATCTAAGTTACTAAAGATTCCGATTAACGTTCGCGATGGAGATGCTTATATTCCTGAACAATCTATTTCAAACTGTATCATACGTGAATGCCTCACTACGGTTAAACAGAATAGGGGTATATTAGAAGTACAGAATCCAAGTAGGAATGATATAATCTTTTCAATGGATCGTGCAATGCCTGCAGAAGTTCATAATGTCGAGTGCACACGCACTAAACAGCAACAGCAACGCGTAAAAGACGTGCTATCACGCCTTCGTACTGACCATTTAAATGAAGAGGAACGCATTAATCTAGAATCATTGTGCTCGCAATATGCAGACGTTTTTTATATTGAAGGTGAACAATTAACTTTCACTAATAAAATCAAACATTCAATTAAAACCACAGATGAAGCTCCAGTCTATACAAAGAGTTATAGATATCCATATATTCATAGACAGGAAGTACAAGAACAAATAGGTAAAATGTTAGAACAAGGTATAATTAGGCCTTCTAATTCTGCTTGGAGTTCTCCTATTTGGGTAGTAGCTAAGAAAGCTGACGCATCAGGAAAGGCTAAGTGGCGTATTGTAGTAGATTTTAGGAAACTTAATGAGAAAACCATAGACGATAAGTACCCTATCCCCAATATTGCTGATGTCTTAGACAAATTAGGTAACTGTCAGTATTTTACTACGCTAGACCTAGCTAGTGGATTCTACCAAGTGGAAATGGACCCCCAAGATATTACAAAAACAGCATTCAATGTAGAACATGGCCATTTCGAATTTCTAAGAATGCCCATGGGACTTAAGAATAGTCCATCTACCTTTCAAAGAGTAATGGACAACGTGTTGCGAGAACTCCAGAATACTATTTGTCTAGTGTACCTAGATGATATAATAGTTTTTAGTACATCATTGCAAGAGCACATAGTCAACCTAGAAAAAGTTTTTAAAAGGTTACGTGAATCCAACTTTAAAATACAAATGGATAAATCTGAGTTCCTTAAATTAGAAACAGCTTATCTAGGGCATATTATAGGTAAAGATGGAATAAAGCCTAACCCAGATAAAATCTCAGCAATACAAAATTACCCCTTACCTAAAACCCCTACCGAAATTAAAAGGTTTCTAGGACTTCTTGGTTATTATAGAAAATTCATTCCTGATTTTGCTAAAATAACTAAACCTTTGACTCAAAGCTTAAAGAAAGGCTCTAAAATTACACTTAATCAAAATTATGTCGAATGCTTTGAAAAATGTAAGACCCTTCTGGTCAATGATCCAATTCTTCAGTACCCTGACTTTAAAAAAGATTTTATACTCACTACAGACGCTTCCAATTTGGCAATTGGAGCAGTACTGTCACAAGGTACTATTGGATCTGATAAACCAATAGCTTATGCGTCGCGTACGCTTAACTCTAGTGAAATAAACTATAGCACTATCGAAAAAGAACTTTTGGCTATAGTCTGGGCAACCAAGTATTTTAGGCCATATTTATTTGGACGAAAATTTAAAATAGTTACCGACCATCGCCCTTTGCAATGGGTGATGAATATTAAAGAACCGAATTCCCGTTTAACCCGTTGGAGATTACGGCTAAGCGAATTTGAATTCACAGTTGTCTATAAGCAAGGAAAATATAACACTAATGCAGATGCTTTGTCACGAATAGAAATTAATCATGAAGAAACTAGTTCGATAGTAGTTAACACGTCACATGGTGCACCCTCGGACTCAGATTCTAGAACTGAAAGCGCGGATTCTAGGACTTTAAGTGCCCATAGTGATTTAGAAAGTCCCATATTAGAAATTCCTATTTCCGATGACCCCCTTAATAAGTTTAATAAGCAATTATATCTTAATGTTGTAGGAGATATTAAAAGCAAGCCTAGTGTTTCTAAACCATTTGAAACACATACTAAAACTGTCATACAAATTACAAAATCTAGTTTAGAACAAGACGTTATTAGCGCAATTAAAGAATATGTTAATCCAAAAGTAAAGACAGGTATTCTAATAAATCCTACATTGGAAATGTATTCTATAATACCTATAATCCAAAAATATTTTAAAAATTCTGCAATGAAATTAGTACTTACCAAATCCGAGGTAGAAAATGTTAAAGACTATTTCAAGCAACAAGAAATTATAAAGAAATATCATGAAGGTAAAACCAATCATAGAGGCATCAACGAATGTTATCTAGCATTATCACGTAGATGCTATTGGCCAAATATGAAAGAGCATGTAACGAAGTATATCAATGAATGTCGAATATGCGGCCAAGCTAAGTATGATCGCAATCCAGTTAGACCAAGGTTACAAATTGTACCCCCACCTACAAAGCCTTTTGAGGTTGTACATTTAGATCTGCTTAGTATTGAAATGAATAAGTATCTTATAATAGTAGATGCATTCTCTAAGTATGGTCAAGCATACTTCTTGAGAGATGCTACAGCTATTAGTGTCGTACAAGCTTTAATAAAGTTTTCTACTCATCACGGAATGCCTTTAACTGTTGTAACAGACAATGGTCCGGAATTCAACAATCAAATATTTTCTGAATTTACTAGATTGCACAAAATTCAACATCATAAAACCTGTCCTAATACACCCAATGAAAATGGAATGGTAGAACGACTAAATTCTACACTGTTGGAACATTTGCGTATATTAAAATTAGAACAACGAGGAGAATCAATTACTAATCTTATAACTTATGCTATACTGGCATATAATAGCTCAATACATAGCTTTACAAAATGTAGGCCTATCGATATAATTACCGGTCATTTCGATCCCCGGGATCCTATAGATATGAATCTATCGGAACATCTCTTACAACAATATATCCAGGAACATCGTAGACGAATGTCAAAAGTATACGATATTCTCAACGACACTTCACTTCATCGCCGCACCGAAATTACTGAAAATGTTAATAAGAATCGCGAATCTGAAAAAGATTATGAACCAGAACAACAAGTTTTTATTAGGAACCCTTTATGCCATAGGCAAAAGCTAGCAGCTCGATATACTCATGATACGGTATTAGCGGATTTGCCTATTCATATCTATACCAAAAAGAAAAGAGGCACCGTACCTAAATCACGCCTAAAACGGGTGCCTAATAGTGCTCGTTTGTTACAGGACACTGAAAATACTACTAGTCCTGACCCTGGCCCTGGCCCGAGCGGACGAGATAACGCTAGACAGTCTTAACGATGGACCAGGTATTTTGCCCTTCAACCTGGGATCCACAAGAATCATCTCACATTTCCACTCCTTTCTCCAAATTGTAAACCTTGATGATATGCGTAATAGTTTAGAAATGGTTAATGAGCAATTGAAAAATCTTACGCCACAATTGAGTAATGTGTCACGATCTCTCTAGAACCCCAAGTTAAATATCTAGGTACTAAATTAGAAGAAATATCGGAACAGTTAGAAACACTTGAGGTAAAGTGTGTTAAAAGAGGTCTCATAGATGGTCTTGGTTCAGTAATAAAGAGCATTTCAGGTAATCTAGATTATACTGATGCATTAAAATATGATAATGCCATTGCAACCCTAAAACAGAATGAAAATAATTTAGTTGCTGAAATGAATCACCAAATAAGTTTAAGTAAGCAGTGGGTTTCGCGTAGCTCAAACGTTACAGATAAAATAGTAGAAAACCAAAGTAAAATCGAGAAAATTATCAATTCTATTTTAGCCAGCAGTGTTAGACATGAAACAGACACCGTTGAATATGCTCATTTGGTACAGTTACTAATGATATTAGGAGACAATATAGATAATTTGTCTAAAGAACTAGACAAATTGCAAAATTTATTAGCATTTATTAGGGCTAGAAGTATTCATAGTTCTATATTGAACTATGCTATGTTTAAGGACATGATGAATAGATTAGGTATATTATATAATAAGGATCAATTTCTAGATATTAGTTTCAGAGAGTATTTTGATATAATTAGACTAGGATATTATTACAATGGGAATAAAATAGTAATAGTTATAAAATTTCCGATACTTTATCCTACTAACTTTATCCTATATAAATTATCCCTGGCTCCTAATCATGACAATAAGGTCCTGATTCCAACTTATCCTTTCATAGCGGTTCACGAAAAAGATCTATTGTACATGGAGACAGAATGTCCGAAGTATAGTCACGGTCACCTTTGCGAGGATAACTTAAGTCACCACCATGGCAAACAATCGGACTGTTTCCAGCAGCTTATACTACACCAGAAAATTATTGAGTCCTGTCAATTTACATCAGTCATCCTGTCTTCTGAAGCTATGGAGCAGCTAGACGACCAACACTTCATTATAAGCTTTCCTAAACCTACAAAAGTTCGTTTAACCTGTTCTGAAGACAACTATAGAATGCTGAAAGGGAGCTACTTATCTGTCATACCTAAAGGCTGCATGCTAAGAACTATAGCATTTACTGCAATCAATCGTCATGATCAAACTAAGGGAAAGATATTGAAAATTATGGACTTACCAATTATGAAGGAAAATTCGTACAATGTACCAATGAAAACTATAAAACTAGATACCATTGACCTTAGCAGTTTGCATTCAAGTAACTCTAAAAACGCTCTACAAGAACCTGTAACGCTACAGTCGTCGAACACTGAAGCCATATACCACACTACTATACCGGTATACATTCTACTATCCGGTGCATGTGTACTCGTTATCATCATTATACTTCGTCGTCGTAGATTGAACCAATTACAGAAAGTCACTGATGGAATCGATATCAACGATAAGGAGGCCGGAAATACCGAGATGGAAACAGCTTCGCCATCGACACTATTTTCGACTAGAGTTTTCAAATAGTTGCCGATCTTGTGGAGGGAGATGTTATGTCGCCACTTGCGAAACCCTGAATTCCTAAGACAATGACTAAGACCACCCAGCGCTCGTACTGTGGAATTCGCCTTCTCAGCAATCCGATGGCGCGGGAACGAACACAGTGCTATAGCAGTGAATGTTGATTTAGTGTATTTGTGAATCACTCTTGTTTCTGATATCGATCAATTGTCACGCATCTTAATTTTACCGATTTAATTGTAATTTTACATTAATTAAATTGATAAGTAAATTATATCTCGGTTTTCTTTGCATCCTCGATTGCCGCCGAACGTAATTAATTGATAAGCGTAAACTTTAATAATTATAAAGTGTTTCATTATGAACTATGAAGGTACAAATAAAATGTTTTTTATTAAATAAAGAAGTGATTATTCTAGTGATACTATTTAGAAAATAGTGGTGTTTAGCAAAATTAACTGTCATTCATTACTTTCATTATGTATAGATAAATAGGTAGAAATAAAATATGGTAAACAAAAAAACTGTTTTATTTATATCATTACAATTACAACCACTGACAAGAGCATTTAGTATTTGGACATGAGGCAAAAAGAAATAGAACAAATATTTATAATGTATGCATTGGTGGAACTTGGTATTCTAATGTCTTCCTGTGGAAGTCATCATGGATTATTTATGCACTGCTTGAATAATGTAGTTGAGCCTGACACCTGCAATATAAAGAAAAGAATTTAAGTAAATCCTTATCCCTTAAACAATTCAATGCACAATCTATTAATTTTATAGAACAACAATATTCTGTTACCTATAAACAACGATTATGTGCATTGCAAGTCTATTGATGGATGCAGCATACTTGTCTAAAAAGTACCTAAAGAAAGATCTTATAAAACCTCGGCAAGTATTTTTATTAGATAACAGACAAAAAGGTAGATGAACCTATGATATATAGGTACAGGATGTACCAGAAAGGGTAATCAAATTTAAGGGTGTGGTACAGATTATCAAATTGAACAACTTTCTCCAAGGGTTCAACAATATAATCGAGAAAAAATGATCAGCTGTCCCGTACAAAACTTCAATACCTACTCGACCCAAGTGTATGGGACGGCTGATTATTTTTTCTCGATTACGATGTTGGTCCTATGGAGAAAGTTGTTCAGTTTTATGGTCTGTACCACATCTTTAAATTTGACCACACTTTTCTGATACATCCTGTATATTGCTAAGTACCTTTCAAGCAAAACCAATTCAATGCAAAAGAGTATTTTGAAGGGCTCCATAATAAACTAACAATCATCTTCCTGCCCTTATCCCATGTTACTTGGGGTTGGCGCAATACGTTTACATAAACTAACAATAAACATTAGAAATAGAAGTAGATAAGTACTATAATATTTAGAAAACCACCTTCAAAGCTACTCTGATTTTGAGGATTCACACAGGACATCATAAAGGTTTATGACAAGATACACGTTTCTAGTAGGTACCTACTTACACAATAAAATATATTGAAAAAATTTAGATAGCGTTTACTTAGCAGGTACTTCAGCTGTACTTGGATATTATTTTCAATACTCAATACTTTTATTGCATTCTACATGTAGGTATTCTTAGGTGGTAAAGTTATAATTAGATCATGTGGACCCTGTCGGGCACAGCAAAATAGTGAGTTAGGAGAGAGGAAGCATTTGTTAACTATTATCTAACACTAGGTACTTAGCAAACTACTATATTATAATAATGATGTGGGTATTTACTGAGATAAGCTAATGGCTTTAATATAAAATATAAACTGGTATCTATTGAGAGATGTAATAACAATTAATAATTAATTTCAGTTGCCTAATACTTTCTTTAGTTTGTTGTTATAATTTGCTAAGTAAATGAATATTCATAAAGGTAGGTAGTAGGTATGTATGGTACCTACGTTTATTGGTGCCTTACCTATATATTTTGTATTCACCAGTAACAAGAAATAGGTATGTGGTTTAACATTGTTGCTGTGCTTATCATACATTTTGAAGCTCAGACTAATTACAAAACCAAGACAGTGCTGTCAACAGTGACGTGAGGCTTACGTTTCGGGTATCGTAAACTTGTGCACTACATAGTAAGGTGTAGTTTTATTGTAGTTTGGTGTAAATATGTGCATGTGAGCATGTATGTACATAGTGAGGTGTAGTTTTGCACATGCTTTACTGTAATGTTTGCAGTGCTATAATGTCTTAGTTTTTTATTTAGTCTGAGCCTTGAAGATTCAACTCTTAGATAGAAAATAATATTGATATTACCTTGAACAGACAATGTTTTGGAAATAGATCTATGTATGGTGGTAGGTATGTTTTCTGGATTACCACAAGAAAAGAGAGGCCTACGCCCAGTAGTGGGCGAAGGCGGGCTGTGGATGACAATGATGATGGTTGTATGTATGTTCAACAGTCCTTACATAATATATTGACATAAAATGCTTCAAACTGAGCATTTTTTGTTCTTCCTCTATATATTTACTGCTTTTCCAATGAAGCCCTGAAATAAAATGATGTTATTTCTTTAAGCACATTTTTTCAAGATACATGTTTAAAGCCGGGGTCAGTGGGTCGTCGTATGGGCGGAGTTTGCTTGGACTTTGTAATAACTTGATTTTAACAGTGTCCATGGAGGTTCTTGCCCATATTTCGGTCAGTGGGTCGTCTTAGGGGCGCTCCATTAGGATATAAGTTTTGGAATGGGCAACTAGCTTCAACTTTATGAATAACTGACCAACTCCTTGTCATGTTAAAGTGCCTGATAATCTATAAAAATAAAAAGAGAAGTCCTGACCGACTGATTGACTGACTCATCAACGCCCAGCCCAAACCCTTGGACCTAGAAAGATGAAATTTTGCACAGAGGTTCTCTTTATAATGTGGACGAGGAATAAGGAAGGAATTTCCGGTAGTACGTTCCCGTAGGATATTTTCCGACATCCACGCGGGCGAAGCCGCTGGCAAAAGGTAGTGGTTTAATAAAATTCAAATAATGCTTTGAATTAGCCAACCTATGTTAGAAATGTTACCTTGCCTTTAAGTCTGTGCGTACAGCAGAGTTACGACGTCGTTGCAGAAGTGGAAATACTACCTCACAAAGTCTCAAGAGTTGAGGCACTCTTCAAAAGTCTGCGGCTTTTAATAAGCCCGTCTTTGAGGCGTTGCTTTTCCGCGTTAAGCAACAAATAGCCTCGGTATTGAAAATACCAAAAATATTGATTTATCGTTGCAGTCAATTGCGGTTCTACACAAAAACACATTCACAATTTATCAAGAAGCTGTTCACTTACAAAATTTCGTAAAAATTATGGAGATTTTATGAGAAAATCGCAAACAAATTGCTATCAAAAATTATTACGGGCAAGACGTTGCCCTCTGTTTGAAAAACGACTGCTCGTTGATTTCAAACCAACTTCCAGCTGTCAAAATAGTTTCACAATTCGAATATTTGCCTTTTTAGTCGCTTTTCGTTCACTCTTTACTGTCTCCAAACCACGTGACACAGACTGGAGTTGGTTACACACTCTATTGTAGTTTCGCAATTCGAAAGACATAAAATAAAACAAACTGCAGTCAAAGCCAAATCAATTAGACTGACTCGGAAGACGAAAATGTTTTTCGCAATTAGGTAGCTGGGGTCCCGGACCTTTGGAAGGCGTAGGAGGAGCCGAAGCCAACTCGCAGAGGCCCCTTAGACAATTTTAAATGAAAAGAAGGCACCAACCGACGATTATCCCTGTATGCACTATGCAATTGCACCCAAGGACAACCCCCGGTGGTGCAGAACTATTGCAGAACATGGAAACAAAACACATTGGGCCTATGGGTTTGGGTGGCTATAGTGGATTGGGTACCTTGAACTATGGAAGAACTATGTCCCCTGCCTGACCAATGTTATATAATATACACAGATAAATTGGCAGGGGGTGACTTGCACACTCAATAATGGGCCCCCGGAAACGGTCGCTAGCACATAGTGACGTAGCGACAAGGGGCAACATGTCCTGAGGTGCTTGAGGAGTGGAGAGGTATTCCACGGCTCTCAGAACAATCCCAGAGCCCGGAAGATGGTCAAGATCCCTACAAGCACTTACTGGAATACTTCCTTCCTCCGAGCACGTTTGCTCTTGCGAATCTCCACTCAAGCCGGCCAATAAAGGCAAGAATGAGGTGGGAGCTCTGTTCCCGTCAGTGTTCACTCCAGCCGGGCAATAAAGGCAAGCCAGAGGTGAAGAACAAGACTTCTCCCGGGAAATAGGGTCCGTGGGGTCGCTACTGCCCAACAGCTCGCCACATGCTGCCCTGCGGGTTCACGTATCTCTCTTGGTCTGGCTCCTCACCCTAGGGTGACCTATTTCGGCAAAGTAAACTCCATCGGCACAGACCCAGAGTTCGGAGCGCGCAAGCCCTACCACGACGTCAACGTAGAGATACGGCGGTGGGGTTATTATTATTTCCTTTATTTCATTTATGTACATATATTTCACATTTTTAAATATTTTTTATAAAAACATGAAATAAAAAAAAAAAAAACATTTAAAAATATAAAACATAGTAGCCCACCGGTATCGGGAACAGGGTCCAAGCTACCGGCGGTCAGGGCTCCAGAGAGAGGAACCTCCTAACAATGCGCGCCGTGTCCAGAAGTACCGCTCTCTGAATCAGGCCCTTAATCCAGCTGCCCAACGAGAGCCTCCTTAGATGTTGGTCGAGGCTCTTGGCGATTAAGCCATTGGCTGATACGACTATCGGCACAATGATCGCTGAGTCCACATCCCACATGTCGACAACCTCGCGAGCCAAGTCAAGATACTTGATTTGTTTATCTTTCTCGGCTTTCACGAGGTTCCCGTCATGCGGGACCGTTATGTCAATAATCATTGTGCGCCGCTCTATTCGATCCACCACCACTATATCAGGCTTATTGGCAACAATAGTCCTGTCAGTGATGATGGATCGATCCCAGTACAATGTGATATTTCCATTTTCGAGAACTGGGTCGGGCACATACCTATAGTACGGCACTTCCGATTCCGCAAGGTTGTATTTCAGTGCAAGTTGCTGATGGATAATCCTGGCTACAAGGTTGTGTCTATGCAAGTACTCTTCGTTAGCAAGACGAGAACACCCGGAGATAATGTGTCGGATTGATTCTCCCGGACGGTGGCATGCCCGACAGATGTCAACCGTGCCGTCTTTCACAATATATTTCCGGTAGTTGTTCGTCATCATAACTTCGTCCATAATTGCACAGACAAAACCTTCGGTTTCCCCAAAGAGGTCACCGGAACGCAGCCAGGCTACGGACGCTAACAAATCTACGTCGGGTCCATGTAGGGCCCGGAAAAAGCGTCCGTGAAGCTCCTTACTCTGCCATACCTCCCTGCGATCGTTAGAGTCAAGCACTACAGGTTTGCGCCAGTTCTCTTTAGCCAAGGAGAGCGGAGTGAGGCCCTTGTCCACCGCGACCACATCTCGATGCATCCCCACATCGGCTTCTAGGAAATATTCCCTGAGACTGCATATCTCGCGGTTGTGGAGAGTCTTAGCGTTTAAAAAGCCTCGGCCTCCACACTTTCGCGGGATATACAGTCTCATTACCGATGAACGTGGGTGATGCATTCGATATGCAGTCAACAGCGTACGGACCCTCCGATCCAGGGCGTCGAGTTCCGTCTGAGTCCATTTGAGTACGCCGAAAGAGTACATCAAAACCGGCATGACCCAACCGTTGAAGGCACGCACCTTGTTTCCGCCTGATAGAAGACTATTAAATACTTTCTTCAGGCGGCCAAAGAAGCGCTCCTTCAACGATTGCTTCATGTCAGTAACATTGATGCCCAACGCTTCCGACATACCCAAATACTTATAGGTTTCGGGTGCGGAGAGGGCTCTAAGGTTTATGGAATCCGAGAGTTGGGTTCCCACAGATTCCACAATCTCTCCTCGCTTTACATGCATGACCGCACATTTGTCCACACCAAATTCCATCCTGATGGCGCTACTGAATGTTTCAGTTACTTTCAGTAGCTCCATCAGTTGCAAATTGTTGGGGGCAAAGAGTTTTAGGTCATCCATGTAGAGGAGGTGGGATATAACCTGACCACCTCTCCGCAGCCGATATCCTAGACCTGAATCCTCCAGCAGTGTGCTTAGAGGATTCAAGGCTAAGCAGAACCAAAGCGGACTCAAACTATCGCCCTGAAATATGCCTCGCTCGATCCTTATCGGCTCGCTGTTCCTCTGGATATTTCGACATCCTGGATAGCGAAGGACCGTCCTCCATTGCCCCATACACGACATCAGGAAGGTGCGCAGAGTTGCATCTACTTTATACAACTCCAGCACCCTCATGAGCCATGTATGTGGCACCGAGTCATAGGCCTTCTTATAGTCTATCCAACATGTCGACAGATCCTTTCGGGAACGACGAACCTGTTGGCTAATGGCCATATCAATGAGGAGTAGCTCCTTAGTACCACGGGACCCATTCCTACATCCATTTTGAGAGGCAGACATGATGGAGTTGGTGTCTATATGTTCGTTAATTTTAGCTCTCAAAATGGATGTAAGAACTTTATAGACCGTCGGTAGACAAGTGATCGGTCTATAATTTTTGGGCTCCGCAGTACTACCTGATTTATGGAGCAGGTGGGTTATTCCTGTCGTTAGGAACTGGGGCAGCGACCCTGAATGTAAGGCTGACTGGAACTGGGATGCCAAGCGGGCGTGCGACCTTTGTAACCACTTTATCCAAAAGTTGTGCAGTCCGTCCGGTCCTGGAGACTTCCAGTTAGGTAACGGACGGACTGCACGAGCTACATCTTGGGGACAGATGGTAATAGCCCCCATTTCTGGTATTGGATCGCAGGCTCGCTCGACCTCCCGAGCCCAATCACCTTCGGTGTGACTGACAGGCACCGACCAGATACTGCGCCAGAAAGAACACATGGCATCATCATCTGGCAGGCGCGTGTCAGTCACACCTTGGTCCGGTCGCTCCCAACCCCTATAAACCCACCTTTCATCGCTCTGGAAGGTGCGATTCTGAGTGTATCGGTCCACTCGCCGCTTATACCTACGAATACGGTTTGCCCATGCATAGACTTTCTGCTTCAGGAAGTCGATGCGCTCTGTGACACGGGACATATAGTCCTGAGGGCTGACATCAGTCCCTGAGAACGCCCGCCTCACAAAGCGCATCACTCTAGGACGAGTATTGCCCTCCCTGAAGCAGGTTAGTTTGCCGATGAGTGCTCTGGCCCCACCAATACGCCGCTCAATTCTGCACTGCCAAGCTGGTACGGATGGTTTCGGTCGTGTAGCTCTAGAATCATTAGCAAATTTGACGTGAGCTACACGACATGCCGCTACAGCCGCGCAGTACAGAATCGAATGAGTATCGGTGAGGTCTTCGCAGTCATCAAAATAGTTTGACAACTGCGAATCCAGAGCCGCCACAAGCGCCCTATTTTTGTTATGCATGGGCAAACGAGGTAAGCGTGGTCTAAGTTCGGGAGACAAGAAACGATATTCCCGAATCGCATCTTCCAAAGCACTCCTCAATTCTTCATTGCACTGGGTACTTACGTTTGTAGCCCTGTCATCACTTCCCTCGTCAACTCGGTTTGTTTCAGACTGTGGTGGTATTATATTAGTCTGCGACGGCGGGGGGGCAATGACATGGCTACTCTGCATTTCAATTCGCAGGCGATCAAGTACAGTGTCATCCAACATATGATTACGCTGGATAACCCGCACCTGATCCGACAGTCGTTGTGCCGAAACGTTGACAGCTGGTTCAAGCACCTGAAAAAGAGAGAGCATCCGAACACGGTACGCGGTCAGATTATTTCCTCCCTCTGTAGCCCCATAGTATGAGCGCATGACGTTCTCATTAATGGATGGCGTCCATCTCATGCGCTGCACACTTCCGCCGGGAGCTGGGACCCTTTCAGAGGCCGGTGGGCCTCGAGGTCCTAAGCCATCCGGCGGCCGGCGTCCTCCCCGACGGCGAGCAGGTGGTGGCGTCGTGGGCGGGGAGAAATACTCGTCGCTCGAGCTCGACGCAGCTACCGCGGCCGGTGTCGTCACAGCGCTTACAATGGGGCTGGGTACCGGCGGCGGCGAGGCGGAGCTGAGCGACGAGTCCGGAGGTGGTGGGCGTGCTCTTCGTGCGGCTGATCTTGTCAACATTTTTCTATATTTTCATCCTTTAATTTTGTTTGTTTTATTCATCATGACACCTGTCATGTCATCTCCTTTTCAGTAGTTTTTGGTTCATGTTATTGGTCTATTTCGAATGCGGTATGTTATGTTTTTTATAAGTACTGATAAATGAATGTAAAATATCGTCAGAAATGATTACAACGGTTTAAATATGGTTAAAATTAATAAAAATGATCGGGTCCAATTTTCGAGACTTGTGACTGTTGACGTTGGTGTTGCCAGCTCTTATTATTATTATTATTATGGACAACACATCCAAAATAATCCAGTGGAACTGCCGCAGTCTAGTAAACAAAAAAAGTGATGTTATATCAGAACAATCAACAACAAATAAAAATGGATATTATTGCTGAACTTCACTCAAACAAGAAATTCGGTCAGTTCTGGAAAAACACCAATAAAATTAATCATAAGCCGGGCCTCCCCGTCAGCGTGGCGGGAGTGCACGAGCCTAGTGAGATCGCCACTATGTTCTCCCACCATTTCAAGGTTGACGCCTCTGGGGCCAGCGCGGCAGGGGCCCGATGCTGAGGAAGGTAGTGAGCGTAGTGTTCATTTTACTGCGAAGGAAGTGCGTGCGGTGATCAAGGGTATGGTGAGGGGTAAATCCCCGGGTCACGATAGCCTCAGCATCGAGCACCTGCAGCACGCAGGTGTACACCTACCCAGAGTGCTTGCTATGTTTTTTACCCTGTGTTTAGGCAACTCCCATCTGCCCGAAAATCTAATGCGTACTATAGTTGTACCAATCATCAAAAATAAAACTGGTGATACATCGGATGTAAACAACTCTATACCGATCTCACTAGCCACAGTGGTCGCCAAAGTTCTGGACAGTCTGCTTGGTCAGCACCTGGATAAACACGTCTCGCTAAACGACGCGCAATTCGGTTTCAGGCCAGGGCTTTCCACCGAGAGTGCTATCCTGTGCCTCAAGCAGACTGTACAGTATTACACGAGTAGAAAGACCCCAGTCTATGCATGCTACCCCGATTTATCGAAAGCGTTCGATCTTGTATCGTACGATATTCTATGGGGTAAATTAAGGGATGAAACTAGCCTACCTAGGGAAATTGTGCTATTATTTATGCATTGGTCTAACAACCAAAAGAATTTTGTAAGATGGGCAGGCTCCACCTGCACCTATAGGCTCAGGATATCTGCAATCTGGTGACCGGTAACTATGTGTTGAAGTGTTGACGGGGAAGGGTTTCTTGTTGATGAAAATAATAACAGCAGTTTGATAAGTCTTCAGGAGACGACTTGCGTAACTCGTCAGGAACAGAATGACGATAAGGTGGTACCATGCCGATGGCTACGAAACTATGTTTTTGCTTGCGCGCTTATGTACCTCGAAACTTTACCTTATCAAGAGCCGCAAATCGTCTCCTGATTTAAACTTTAATATAAAATATAATTATGACATGTTATACATTGCCAGAATCGTCATTAAATTACCCAGCGATTCAAATACCTGTAACATTATTTACTGAAAAGATTTTACAGTGTAAACAAAACAGTTATTCATTTTGATTAAAAAATATTTTCCAAGCTAATTTACTCGAAAACCAATGAAGCTATTTTAATGAACTAAACAGGTATCTCAAGCTGGTCTAATGACCTGAAACACTATGTAAGTTACAAGATAACAGCTAAATCGATACAACATTTAAAAAAAACAGCAAACTGACGTTCCCGACCCCTATAAACCCAATCAAGTAGGCTTTTCAGGAAGACTAGACCTCTAATAGTACGTCCAGGGCTAGGTCTTGATCTAGGGTACCTGGACGCACCAACAAAACCTATAAGTTACGGCTATGTAGCCCAATTAATTGGAGTTTATAAGGGTTGTACTTACGACTATAAAACACTATTAATATTTAGTTAAATTATTTAAAAAAACAAAAACATAACGCTGTTTGGTGACGCATCGTCGCGAACACATTTCTTACCACTGTGTACAACCCGGGCGTGATAACTAGACACCTGGCTCGAAACTCAACCCCCCTCCCGCTGCCCCGCGCGCGGCCCCGCTCTCGTCCTTCAGTAACGTTAGCATAGCCGTTACCGTTGCACGTACCCTTTCTTGAGTTTCGGAGTCATTTGTTTGTTTGCTGTTATAATTATCATCACTCAAAAGTGAGATGCAAAGCTGGCTTACCAAAAATAATATAAGTTTTGATGAAAAGATGACGAAGCCAGAATTATACCACATCATAAAATTAAATAAGCCAGAAAAAAGATATGTGGTAGACGAACTGTTGAGGGAGCATGGCCACGAGGTTTTACGTCTGCCACCCTACCACTGTGATCTAAATCCAATAGAATACATCTGGAATTTAGTTAAACAAAGGGTGGCAGACAAAAATATAGATCAGTCTGAAAGACTTATTGAAAAGTTGACTAGAGAAGCAATCCAGTCAATTTCAGTTGCGGACTGGAAAAAAGAAGTTAATCATGTCCAGAGACTGGAGGAAGAATACTGGGTGAAAGATCGACTTCAAGAACACCGAGAAAGGGAATTCATTATTTCTCTTGGAGGAGAAGAGACTTCTTCTGAAAGCGAAAGCGAGGACACAGAAAATGACAGCGATAATAATATGTCTGGTATAGAAGAATTGAGTGACGATTCGTTATAATTTTAGTAATAAATGAATATAACATCCTTTTTTGTTTTATTTCTGTAAGAAATTAATTGTTCTACCTACTTTTTACTTTAACAAGAATGAACTTAATTTTATAAAAAAAAATGTTAATACGAATATTGGTAAGTTACTGCTCCAAATTGTAATGATAATGAAGTCAAAAATACTACATTCGTCATTAGTACTTGTTTTATCTCAGTAGGTAATAAATTATAAATCAGTACGTACAAAAAGTACAGCACGCACTATCATTTTTTTGCACTCAGTACTATAGACAAATGTCATTTGAGCCAGGTGTCTAGTTATCGCGGCCGGGTTGTATACGAATATGTTTTGAGAAATTACCCTTTTCACTAAAACTAGCTGACGAGAATCACTCAATCTTTCGCCAGTGTGTACAAGAATATGTTTTGTTAAATTACACTTGATTAAAACTACGCTGACATACATCACACTTATACGATTTTTGACCAGCGTGTATACGAACATGTTTTTTTAAACTGGCCTTATGACTAAAGCAACGCTGACATACATCACACTTATACGGGTTTTATCAGTGTGTATACCTACGAATAAGTAATAAGTCAGGAAGTGTAATTCAGAACAAATTTCACACAAAAAGTGGCCCTACTTCAAACCAAAACGACGTATGATTCAAAATACCAATCACTTCCGAGGTTACAAATACACATACTTGGTGATTGGTTTAAATTCAGAACGAAAGCAGGCATTGGTTCATGCGTGTGCTGCAATGTTTGCTATGACAGCTGAGTCATAGCGGCGTGGACGATGTTATGCAGTAAGTGGACCAAGTCAAAAATAAAACAATTATTGTTATTGTACAATGTTTTGTTATTAAGTACCTATATATTTTTGATTTTTTTTTTTTTGGGTTACTTTTTACAATTCATTGAACTCTATGTCCCACGAAACATGATTAATTTATTAAGTTTTTGTCTAGAAGGCATTAAAAGAGAATCTTTCTTCGCAAGGTAGTGAAGACGGATTCTGAGAAATTCCATGATTATACATTTTATAAAAAAAAAATGTAATGTTTTTCATCATTCAATGCAGTACAGTTCAAAAAAAAAAAACAATTTTTCTTCAATTGGGATAAAAAATATTCTTCACCTTTTATTTCTGCGTTCTAGATTTCTGATCTGTGAAGTAGTTTTACTGCCAAAATAGTTTTTTTTTTAATAGTTTTTGCTTAAACATGTGTGTTTTAGGTGTATTCAGAGCTGATTTAATATCTGGTGATGGTAAATATACCAAATAATAATAATAAAAAAAAAAATAATAATAATAGAAAAATATAAAAATAATGTTATATTTTTCTTGATGAACACCGTCATTATATTCAGTGTTGATATTATTCTCCTGAAAATAACATTGAAGATCAGTTTCAAATCTATGAAAGACTGTCTCTATTTGAAATAGATACGTATACGACACGATACACAGCACGGATACGTACAGCTAAAACAAACATATCGACCCTAAAGAATCAAGTGCAAAACATAATAGTCAAACCTTACTAATTTACGTTTTTGTGCCTTAAGCGCTTGAGGGTCTGCAGTTTTATTGAGCAACTCAGGTAAATTACACACTTCAAAATTTGCAGACTAGCCCGAAAAATTAAACGTGCTTTACTACGACCAAACAATGAACTGAATTTTTTTAATGCTATAGTTATTTCCACAAGTCGAAAACGCCGAACCTACATTACAAACCGATCGTTCATTATTGTTTACTTTTTAACCGACTTCAAAAAGGAGGAGGTTCTCAATTCGTCGGAACCTTCCTCGATTACTCGAAGATGGCTGGACCGATTTGTATTTTTTTTTGTTTTGTTCGAGAGTGTATACATCACAGTTGGTCCCATATAAAATTGATTAACTTTGCTTGGGTAGTTTTTGAGTTAGCTTCAATAATACGTATTTTTTCCCCACTTTTATATGGATGATGTTCTAGTTTGTTTTGCAGGTAGTGGTATTAGAATTTGTGTGGGGTACGTACACAACTAAAAAGTGAAAAATAAAAACTTTTTTACAAAAAAATACAACCGACTTCCAAGAACAACACTACAAAGTGAAAAATAACTTTAATTTAGGAAGTCGGTGGCAAAAAACGAAAATACATTTAACTAGACACCGACTTCCGAAATTAAAGTTATTTTTCACTTTGTAGTGTTGTTTTTGGAAGTCGGTTGTATTTTTTTGTAAAAAAGTTTTTTTAATTTTCTGTAATATCTCATAGAGATGTTGATGTTTCGGGGAGTAAAACAACAGCTTAATTTCAGATTTGATATAATAATATAATAAATAAACAGTAGATACTCACTGTACAAACTGGTACTGCAGTTTTGTGTAACATGGTATCCTTTTCCTCTTAATGATTTATAAAAATCTTTTTCATCGAAATGAACGGAGCATAGGTTTTCACAGGCATCCAGTCATACTCTTGACTTTCTAGCTTAACTGCAGCTATCCACTTATTTTGCCGAATTGGATCGACAGGGAAACTAAAAGAAAACAAATAAGCAAAATACATTACTGTTTCAAAAATGTCTAAATTTTATCGATTTACATTTCAATATTTCATCAAGAACGACAAAATACCTTCTAAATTAGGTCAAAAATTGACTGATTCTATTTTGCATAGTATTGACCATCCCGGTTTGACAACGTGTTTGAACATTTTTGAATATAATTATAATTTTGCTACTACTTACTAGTGAAAAGTGATCCCTGGACATTTTAATCTTGTATGGCTCCTGCACCACTTCACAACACATGCTGGCATGATGATTCATAGCTGTTCACAATGATAAAAACGAAAACGTACGCGAAGATTTGACGTGTGCTCGCTAGCAAGAAAAAATGTCTGACTGATGACGCGCTGGGCACGACTTTTAAGCCCCGCCTACTTGGACACGACTTTCGTTGGGTCATTTTGTTAGCGCAGTTACATTTCCTGACTTATTACTTATTCGTAGGTGTCTACGAATATGTTTTATGAAAGTGCTCCTATCACTAAAGCAACGCTGACATACATCACACTTATACGGTTTTTGACCAGCGTGTAAAAGAATATGTCGTGTTAAACTGCTCTTTCGTGTAAAACTACGCTGACATACATCACACTTATACGATTTTTGACCAGCGTGTATACGAATATGTTTTTTTAAACTGCCCTTATCACTAAAGCAACGCTGACATACATCACACTTATACGGTTTTTGAGCAGTGTGTAAAGGAAAATGTCGTGTTAAACTACCCTTTGCAGTAAAACTACGCTGACATACATCACACTTATACGGTTTTTGACCAGCGTGTATACGAATATGTTTTTTTAAATTGTCCTTAACACTAAAGCAACGCTGACATACATCACACTTATACGGTTTTTGACCAGTGTGTAAAAGAATATGCCGTGTTAAATTGCTCTTTAGACTAAAACTACGCAGACATACATCACACTGATAAGGTTTTTCACCAGTATGTATACGAATATGTCGTGTTAAATTTTTCTTTACACTAAAACTACGCTGACATACATCACACTTATACGATTTTTGACCAGCGTGTATACGAATATGTTTTTTTAAACTGCCCTTATCACTAAAGCAACGCTGACATACATCACATTTATACGGTTTTTGACCAGTGTGTAAAAGAATATGTCGTGCTAAATTACCTTTTTCAGTAAAACTACGCTGACATACATCACACTTATAAGGTTTTTCGCCAGTGTGTATACGAATATGTTGTGTTAAACCACCCTTGTTACTAAAACTACGTTGACATATATCACATTTGGGTTTTCCACCACTTTGTGTACGAATATGTTGTATAATTTGTTTTACTCGATTAAAATTACGCTGATCACATTTGTAAGACACTTTTAAATAAGTGTCAGGTTTGGACGTACGTTTTTGAGTTGTCCGGATAACTTTAGAGTCAGATTTTACGTTTTTCGTTTGCTCGGCTGTTATTGCATCTTCTAGTTTAATACTTCGAGTGTCCAGCTTTGGTTTCTTCGCAACTGTCGTCCCTGTGATTATAAATCTGGTAAGTTAATCTGTAATATATGTTTGTAGTTTGGGTAGGTTTGGGGAGAAAAAAAAATGTTTGGCTCACACTTGAGCCGTGATTTTAGATAATATCCCCAAATACCGGGATATATACTATTTTACCATCTTTTTCAAAGATGGTAAAATAGAACTATTAGGATCATTTGCTTCGAGGAGATTTTGATATGGAGGGACATTGAATTATACACTTAATGACCAGAGACATAAAATCCAAAATTGTACTAACGTCGACATACGCTCTGCTCCTAAACTATCTGATCAAAGTTTAAACAAACCATATTCAAGTTATATTTCACGAAAAAATTGCAATTTTATTCAAGCTAAAAAAAAAAACGCTCTATAAACCTATTTTAGTGTTTTGCCTTCTTTGAAACTCAAATAACAATTCGAAAGAAATTGACAAAACACTTCTATTACTAAAATAGGTATAAAGAGCGTTTTAGTTTTTTATGAATAAGGGGGTTACAAACTAACACTTACTTGTCGTCTCCCTGGCTCTTCGTTTCTTGTTAAACACTTCTTGTTCCTCTTCCACTTCAGTTGCAAACTCCATCAGAGGGACATCATCTTCTAAATCTGATTCAGAATCGTGTGGTGGTATATATGCTACATCTAGACAGCTATTGTCTACATTTCCCAGTTCTAGCTCTGTAAGTAAACAAAAACAGTCAAGAGTATTACTTGTTTATTATTGAGAAGCGATCCGCTCCGACTTCGCACGGGCTCGATCTACTAATATGACCAAAAAATAATAATTAAAAGCCTTTTTGTTTTACTTGGATTTGTGTAAGCTAATTGTGGACTACCTACTTCTTGTTGTTATAATTATCAGGTTTGTTTGTATGATTGTTCGGTCCCTATGACAGTATATTTATTTAGCAGAGAACATCATCTATTTAGCCAACTATGTTGGGGTCGGCTTCCAGTCTAACCGGATGCAGCTGAGAACCAGTATTTTACATAGAGCGACTGCCTATCTAACCTCCACAACCCAGTTAATGGGTAATACAATACCCCTTGAGTGCGATATCAATATAATGCTAACCATTTCCTATCAGGTGCAGGGTAGTCTGCCCTCAAGGCACACCGGGACTTTTCCCGGTGGGCCGGTCCCTCTGTAAACCGGTACGGTCCGGCTGGCGGACCGGACCGGCACAAGTACGGACCCAGAGCCGGATTACAGCTCCATTTCCCCTTAATTTTTATGTAGAGCCAAGCCGTGGTTAGTGAGATAATTATTATTTTATTTCGAACCTCAAAAATGTTTAAATACAACAGCACTACAGCACGGTAGCTAACAAGGTCTTGACACTACACGCTAGAAGCCTCGGTACAAATCGAAAAAAACGACCGCAACAATGGAGAGTGAACACTGACGAGGAACAGAGCTCCCACCTCTTTCTTGCCTTTACTGGCCGGCTTGAGTGGAGATTCGAAAGAGCAAACGTGCTCGGAGGAAGGAAGGGTTCCAGTAAGATGCTGCTAGGGATCATGACCGTACTTCCGGCATTTTTTTGATAGCCGTGGTATACCTCTCCATTCCTCATAAGCACCCCAGCTCAGGACATGTTGCCTCCTTGTCGCTACGACGGTTTGTGCTAGCTTCCGTTTTCGGGGGCATATTATTGAGTGTGCAACTCATCCCCTGCCATTTTATCCATGTAAATATATAAAACATTGATCAGACAGGGGCCATAGTCCTTCCATAGTTCTAGATAACCAGTCCACTTTAGCCACTCAAGTCCAATATCTTTGTTTTCATATCGTGCAATATTCCTACACCAACCGGGGGTTGTCCTTTGGTGCACTTGCGTAGTTCATACAGGGATAATCGTCGGTTGGTGCCTCAATACTTAAAATTGTCTAAGGGGCCTCTGCGAGTTAACTTCGGCCCTTCGTACGCCTTCCAAACGTGCGGGACTGCAGGGGTCCCGAGATAATATCAAAGAGTAATAATGTAATCATTTGACTGTCAATAGTGTGTACTCGTAGGTATACTTATAATAATTTAATTTATCTCAAACATAGCCTCTCATAATTATATTCAACCCTATTTTTTGGTATTTACCAGATAGAAAAGCTTTTTGTTTTTTTTTATCTGGAGTAGCCGGATAAAAAAAGTAGTGAGCCACAGTTTAAAAAAAAATCTCCATATTTTTTTGGGACCCAGACCATCGCCTGATCAGGTGAACTATTTATTGGTATGTTTGCTTACCTATAGACTAACTAACACTTACTTGTCGTCTCCCTGGCTCTTCGTTTCTTGTTAGATACTTCTTGTGCCTCTTCCACATCAGTTGCAAACTCCATCAGAGGGACATCATCTTCTAAATCTGATTCAGAATCGTGTGGTGGTATATCTGCTACATCTAGACAGCTATTGTCTACATTTCCCAGTTCTAGCTCTGTAAGTAAACAAAAACAGTCAAGAGTATTACTTGTTTATTATCAATAAGTATTTCTTTTATGTTACAACATAAAAAACTTTATTACAAAACAAAACAACCAACTTCCAAAAGTGACGAGTGTGTGTGTGTTCGTGTGTGTGTGTGTGTGTGTGTGTGAGTGAAGTGACTGTATGCACGGAAAATTTGCACGCTAATAATGTTAAGCAAAAACATGTATGCTCTGTATGTAATTCCTGTACCATCTTATATACCATGTTTGTATGCAAATAAATGTTATTCTATTCTATTCTAAAAAAAAACTACAAAGTGAAAAATAACTTTAATTTTTGAAGTCGGTGTCTTAGGATCTGTATTTTAGTTTTTGCCACCGACTTCCGAAATTAAAGTTATTTTCATTTTGTAGTTTTTTTTTTTTGAAAGTCGGATGTTTTTTTTTTTTTGTAAAAAAGTATATTATTTTTCACTTATTAGTGGGTCAGTCTGTAATTTATCTAAGTTACAATAGCCCAATGTCAACTGCTCATCACCTTTTACAAAATATTGCTATTTTTATTGATTGTTTTTTTATTGATTTTTATTTTTTACTGATGGTGACGTTACCATCAGCTCCTCTTCAACATATGTATTGTGACGAGCATAAATTGCTTAGCAATCATCAAATCGCAACCCTTGAAATACGTATTATTGAGAAGATCCGATGGCCATCTATGGTCTTCCTCATCAGTTCCACTTCACCAAATGGTGCTTTCCGGGAGCAAATGCACGAGTTACTATAAAAAATACCCAAATCGCTATAGTTGTGCCTTTAAAATTTGAAGGTTCTCCTCGATTTCTCTAAGATGCCATCATCAGATCCTGGTTTCCTTATCATGGTACCACCCTTGGGATATCTCCTTCCTCCTCCTCCTTGTCGGACCACGCACAATGAAGGGTTCCGTAGTTGGGATGAATTTATCTTAAGAACAAACTTAACATTGTAGTTGAAAAACATGTTCTCCCATACATTCCAACTGTAAAAGTAAGTTTGTACTCACAATATTGATAGATTTACCATGTTATTTTAAGACCACAGACTTCTTATAGGTTTTCCTGTAATCTACAGGTAAAGATCCTATTTTCTGTATTTTTTTTCAAAATTTTAGGGTCAGTAGTTTCTGAGATAAGGGGGGGGAAGGGGAGTGGTCAATATTCGTCTATTTTCTTAAATAACTTTAAAACAATTTATTTTAAAATTATAAAAAGAAATATATTTGAGACCCTCATAGTAAGCCCTTTCATTTGAAATGCCACATGGTGTAGTTTGCAAAACTTTTTTTTAAATTTTCCTATTTGCCCCCCAAAAGTGACCTCTATATTCAAAATTCATTTATTTACTTCACCCGTCCGAGTTTGGGTCACAGAAATTCATATGTGTACCAAATTTCAACTTAATCGCTCTATTAGATTCGGAGCAAATTGGCTGTGACAGATGGACAGACAGACAGACAGACACACAAGTGATCCTATAAGGGTTCCGTTTTTCCTTTTGAGGTAAGGACCCCTAAAAAATATATATATACGGTTGAATTGAGAAACCTCCTTGTTTTTAAGTTGGTTTTTAACTTAACACTGGCAAAAGTTTGAAGGAGCTCAAAAAATTTTTTGATCAGTATGGAATTGAATTACATATACATATTTTCTTAATTTGTTTTAAGATATTATTTATTGATAATATTATTTATGTTCTTAAAACATACCATCACTTTGATGTTCCTCCTTTGGCTCAATAATATCATCTAGTCCCTCACAAACAGCTGGTAATTCTTCTTTGATAGCAATGTTTCCATTTTGACATTCATCATCTATACTTATGTGCACTATTGGAGATATAATAAACCCACTCAAAAAGTCAAAGTGGTTTTGGTTTATTAAAGTATTGGGCTGTAAAAATATGATTATAGTATTAGGAAGATATGCTGGTGATCACAGTCCCACGAGCACAAACCTTTTCTCATGATACTAGTCACTCAAAAGAGCCTCCACAAGTGAGAATACTTAAGAAGGTCCATGTAACCTCACTGACCACTGCACAATCTATTGTTGCATAGCTTGCACTGACATGAGGACTGTTATCAAACTGCCACATACAAGTTTCATACAGAAACTGTTGCAGTATTATATGGATTAACATGTACCTACTATTGTTGTAAACGCCTTCTTTTGACACAAGTGTACATATCACCATTCAACACTCAATGGTATGCTTGGCCTGAAGTCCAGACACAATAGATGTGACCTTGAGGGGAATCACTTCTATATTATATTGAAATTAGAAGATACAAAAATAAATGGCTGTTGAAGAACACCTCACCTCATAACCGTCATTCATCATCTGAGCGAACAGCTCTTCGGCTTCCAGACATTGTGTCAGTAATCGGTAGCATTGCTTTAGTTTAGCGCAGCATAAGAAACAAGCAAGAATCGGTCTAATGTCTTCAGTTACAAACTGCAACAAAACTTGTCTTGTAGGTACTATTTTGTTTTTATGAAGAAAATATTTCTACTCTACATGGTAATGCTGTCCAAGCCAACAGTTGGTGGTCCCGAATGATTTCTGTGCGCCTCTTACAGAAAATGCATGAGCATTCTCTGGACATGGGGGTCTTAAGGCGATAGCGCCAGGGTAGCCCGCGAAATTCAAAATTTAATTTTACAAATTGCAAAAAACGTAAGAAAATTTGAATTTCGCGGGCTGTCCTGGCGCTTCCCCCATAAGGCAGATTGGCGATTTAATGTACTACATACATATTTAGTTTAAGTTCAGGTTTCCTCATACTGTTTTACGGAAGCACTGGAGCCTACATATTCGTGTAGAAGAGGCATTAAAAACCTAATAGCAATTTACTTAAATAATTCGATCAGCGGCTCGTCTTAGGGGCTCTAAAAATAGGCAACAACTTACTTGAATATCAGTCAGCTTCTCATAAAGTTCATGTAAGTTCCTGTTGACTACTACATACATGCGGACATTCTCCGCTAAACATATCCTACACATTGGCAGTTTTTCCATCTTCTAACTCAAAATGTGTCACTCTTGCTATTACTACGATTATGATGAAATAAATCAACTTCCATCGACCAAATTAGGAAAAGTAAATACTAGAATAGAAATAGAAAGTAAAGCTACTCAGCTACTTGACACTGACAGGCTGTGAGGCTGATGACAGCTCCACAGCTTGACATTACAGTTTGGCCGATATTCTGGCTTTTTTTGTGAATTTAATGTCTGGCTACCGAGGCATTTAAGTCGAGTCTTTTTAGTTGTTTTTGGCATATAGGTACATAGTCAGTACTACATGCGTTATTATTTTATTTCGATTGGTTTCACTGTTTTTGTATAGTGGGATAAAACAATTTACGGATGATACGCTAAGGTAGCTCGCGAAATTCAGATTTTCTTACGTCTTTTGCAATTTACAGGTCAGTGTCAGGTTGTATGTTGATTAAAGACGCGGCCGTAGCTAACATGGCTTTACAGAAATATAATCATTAGAATCAGCAAAACAACTCCATAAGTTAGATTTTACCTCAAATCTAGCGATTTCATGAAATCATGAGGTTTGAGGTCAATTCTAACTTATGGGAGTTGTATTGCTGATTCTAATGATTATAATTCTGTAAGCCATATTAGCTACACTCCTACCAACTTATCTGTGAAATGGCGAAAATTGTAACTACGGCCGTCATGTTGTTTCATTCGATTGTGCCGACGCATGTCATTCGATTGTGTCGACGCATCGACGGTGCCGCCTCATTCGATTCACAGATAAGTTGGTAAGACTGTACGGCCGCGTCTCATATTTTAATCAACATACAACCTGACACTGACCTGCAAATTGCAAAAAACTTAAGAAAATTTGAATTTCGAGGGCTTTCTTAGCGCGTCCCCCTTAAGTGTGCATCCACACATGTCCGTGACCACCGCCGGACCACCAACGCCTATCGCTTCCATATTTGGTAAATCGTTACTACTCCATTGGTACCAATTAATACTCGAACAACAACATTGGTACCCTAGTAGTTTTCGAGAAAATCGACTTTGAAGGTGGTCCGGCGGTAGTCACGATCCCTTCAGCAGGACCACCATGAGCGTCGGAAAAGGGGGCATGCTACAGCTATTCTAAGTATACAAATAGTTAATACCCTCATATGTGATTCATTTCGTAAAAAAAAAACAGATCTGAAACATTTGTATTTACCGAGAAATCAACGATGATGACTTTCCGCTCTCGTTCAGCAGGACCACGACTTTGAATGTTGATTACAAGTTTGAGGAGTTTGTCGCTTTCCTCAAACCTACATAGAAAGTTACTACCCTGCAAGATAAAATCAGTACCCAAAATTCAAAATGCGGACTCCAGTAGTTTACGAGATATACCGTGCCATTGGTGGGGTGGCGGTAGTCACGGTGTAAAATTTTCATTTCAAGATTTCCCTATTAAAAACTCTATGATTTCTTCCCAAATTTACACAAAAGTTACTACTCCTAAAGAAGATACGGTGACCGAAAATTCAGTTTTCTAAGTGTTGTGTATAAAGAGAAATTAGCTTTCATTACTTTTCCATACTAAATCTACGCGTATAACCCGACCAAATTAAGTCGTCAATGGTTTTAAAGTGTATACGAGATGTACACTCGTGCACATAAATTTATGGATATGTCGGAATAGTAGTAGCTACAGTTCATCATCTATATTTTATATACAAACTGTACCTAGGTACGTACTACGTATTAAGATAAATAAGATCACCTATCGTTACCCATGACCTTTGCTAATGACGTAGGTAGGTAGGTACCTTCTGTGTTGTTATATGAATATCATTAAACAGCGATAGGTATTTCTTATGTATTTCTTTCCTACTAAAAAACGAAGTATTATTAAAAACCTAATTTACTGCAGTAAAAATATGTTGCTATAATAACGAAAGTATAAAAGAATTACATAAGTAACAGGTATGTATTTTTTCAGTACTTGAAGTCGATTTCATCAAATTTTTACCGACATTTTTTTTGGCCTTGTGTGTAGAGGAAGGGAAATGATGAATGATAGACTTATAAGGACTAAAAATCCCCTCCCCCCTCGTCGCGATGTCCGACACCCTGGGCGTCTCCCACGGTGGCTAGGGCTTGAGATAGAGGATTACCGCTCCCTCAAGTTTCCGCCTCGTCCTTCGCTAGCATCACTGCTTCGCAGAAGGAGGTGACTGATGTAACCAAGGTTTTGTTGATAATTTTCTGATTGAAAAAGTGTGTCCATGGAGTTTCTTGCCCGTTTTTCTCCATAGAGATCTACGCCGCTTTGGAATGGGCATCTACAGTTATTGTGTCTTGTGAATGGGACTGTAGCTCCATAATTTTTAATTGTTATTTTTTTTATGTTTTTTGACAATTCAAAAGTGCCTGTAACTGGCCTACTTCAAATAAATGCTTTGATTTTGACTGCTTCTCATTTCCCCTCGCTTCGTAACATGGCCTGAACCAGGGCCGGACGCGAGAGGTCGCCGCCGCCTATCACCTCCGTGAGGACATGGCGGTGTTCCGCCAAAGCGGGGCAGACCTCCACCGTATGCTCCACCGTGTTCTTCGGGCGGTCCACACAGTGGTGACACCCGGGTGTATCCTCCCGCCGGATCCGATACAAGAACCTCCCGAAACAACCGTGTCTGGTGAGGTCTAGCGTCTTGACGCTAGACCTCATTGTTGTTGTTGGTGTTGTTGGTGTTGTCTCGTTGTTGTTGGTGTTGGTTGTTTTAGGAAGGTAAGGACGCCGTGGCACCTCTCCAGCCACTTCACACCGGCGATAACGGTGTGCCCGATATCTGTGGACCTTGGATACTTACCTATATTTTTATTTAGTTACTTATTCAATACCTACTTTGCTAAAGCTAGGTTATGAATTAGTAGTATTTTAAAAATCGAAAACACGTTTATAAATCGAACAAGTTTTATTAAATAGAGATCACAGTTCGATAACAATTTGTAAAATCAGTAAAATTTTAAGTACTTAGAAATCAACAATATAAAATGTGCACTTAGGTTTAATATCACAAATCAATCAGTAGATACTATTACGGTAAGTATGCCTGCTAGTAGGCAACTAGGTAGAACCATAAACAAAACTATAACTTTGTTATTTATCTAGCAAATAGGTTCGTTATAACAACGGCAAAAGCTTCGATATTCATGCATAGTTACAACAATTAAAGAATAGAATAAAAATTAGTTTTAACATTCTTAAAACCATCTCAAAATCACAGATTAATTATTATTAGGTACGGCAGGCCCACACGTCTTCAATACCTAGATATCTTAAAAGTAAGGTGAATGACCACACTAATCATTTACAAATTAACTACTTAGAAAAATAAAAAGGTGGCAATACTTATTTTTACAATAATGAAAAATCTTTATTAAAAAAAACAACAAACAAAATAAAAGGAAAAATGTTTATGTGAACTGTAAACATAAAAAATAATAATCTCAAAATAAAATAAACATTATAACTTTTAAACGATTTATCTACTTGGTCAATTAATTTTAGTATAAATAATGCAATGCGGTATTACGAATGAAGGACTCTTTGCACACTTTGATTTTAAGTCATCATAAAGTTGCCACTTCCTAAGTAAATGTCTATATATTAAACTTTTATAGTGACCCATTGTATCTTTCTTCGTAGATTCAAATATGATTGCTGATAGTACTCTATATGATTTGTCTCCCAGCTTGAGTAATTCTGGAATTTTTTTTACCTCGGTAGATATTTCGTAATTGAATTCAAAAAATAACACATTGTTTAGTTCGTATTTAAACTTACAGTAACCGTATTTGCATTTGGTGCAAGGTTTGCTCTCCTCTTCTAAAGAGGCTTCTGCTGTCGAATTCAGAGAAGCGATACCCTCTTTTTGTATAGTGTCTATATTTATAGGCAGGTAGCTACATTTCCGTGGGTTATTATTATTTATCTCACAATCTTTGTTGGAACATTCTTTGACTCTTAAAGCACTAAAAAAGTGTTCCCCAAGTATTTGCTCTATTATTTTAGAAACGTTACACTGACAATCAACACTTTTTATGATAGGTTTAATGTTTTCGCTTGTGCCTATTTCTATTTCATGATCAATATCATCATTTACTAGCATGGTTTCATTGGTTTTCATGTTATTGGTATCACGATCATCATCATTGACACTTTCAAACGTATCCGATTTGAAATGTTTGAGTAAAATTTGACTTCGCTTTACGTATATTCCATTGGCGCTTTTTTCTTTTTGAGAAGTTAAAAGTGATTTTATAAACCTACTTGTTTCATCATTTAGGTCTTTTAAATATGACTTAAAAGCTTTCCTATCTTTATAAGCATACGCAAAGCTTTGCGCAACAGAATCGAAGGCACAAGTGTTATAAATCAGAGTCCCTTCAATTCCTGAAGTGCTCATATTTCCGTTTTTAAGTATATGAACAATAGTAGTCCTTTTTTTGTCTTTCAAGGCTTTTCCCCTCCAGTTTTCTACTGTTCTGGGATGTTTCATAAAAATGGAGCTAGAATCGAAACCGTCACTTGATTCATCATCTGATAGTTCTTTCTCATTTTTCTTTGGTAATACCATATCGCTACGATTCACTACAGAATCATCCAAAGCTAACTTTAATGCCCCTGTTATATGGGTTGAATGTTTAATAATAAACTCATCAATACGAACCCGGTCATCTGATTCAACAATATATTTTTTTATGTCTTTAAAATAACTTTCGCAATTTGAAGAGCTCGGGCTTTCATAGCCTGCCTTAAAAAATGAATTTATAACACTGCCCCACATTGGCAATTTATTTAAAAGCCTTACAAGGGTACTATGAAAGTTTGGCAAGTAATATATATTTTCGTATAATCCTCCTCTGTTGTTTTCATCAATGTGCTGTTTTTCGAAATTAATAACAGCGGAACAATAATCAAACATCATATTTTTTGAATTTGTAAAGGTAGCACTTGTGGGATAATAGTCGTTGTCATCAACTTCATACGTGTTTACGACATCAATTTCTTCTTCATCCGTTACGTTATATTTTTGTAAAGTACTTTTTAATCGTGCTATAGACTGCTCCGCATGCGATAGATTGCCATTATCAGTTATTCCTCTAAATTTGTACAATGATGTTATAATAACATCTCTAATAATTAATTTTACTTGATCATAAAATTCACATTTTCGGATCAATTTAATACATTGAATATAAAAAAATTTTACTCTTACATCGACATTATTTAAAACGGTCAAATTATATAATTTTTTAATAAAATGTGATTTGTCCAGGCGGAGGAAACATTCTGGTAAATCAGTTGTATTTCCTTCTAATATTTTAAAAGCGTGCTCGAGATATGTTTGGGTAGAAGTAAATCTTGTAAAAGATTGTACGGCTGCCCCAATCAAGGCTGATGAATCATCTGTAATTACTTCATTAGGCGGCGTCCTTCCTTGAAGCCACGTACTTAGCCAGTTACGTATAGAAATCATGTCATGATTCTCTGATATCATTTGGCATAAAGGAATACTTGCTTTTTTTACAGTGTCCGTCATAACTTGGTATAGAAATTTGTGTTTTTGATATGTTTTAAATTTTTCAGTATAATCATTTAATGGAGGAAGAAGAATTTTTTAAAAATCGAGCCTGTGGCATCTACGGATATTCTTAAATTATTATAGTTGTTGATGCAGTTCTCATAGTACCGTATTTGTTCCTGTGTCCAATAGTAAATATAAAATGGGAATACAGAGAATCTTTGTATTATTTTATTATAAGGTGGGGTATAACACATACACTGTAAGGATAAAATTACATTTACGTTGAAAAATAAAGACATTTTATGTCTTTGTTTCATTTTTCGAAGAGTATTCAGTTTAGGAAGAATTGACGGCTCAGCATCAATGTCATCGTGATGTAATTGGGTGGATAGGGTTTTGTGAACGACCGATGCTGGTTTATTTCTTAATAACTCACACAACTTGTTTTTTTTCAGCGTAGTTGATCTAACTTTAATTAAAGGGGAATGGTGGAATTCCGCATTAAAATTAAAAATTGAATAATCAAATTGAATAAAATTTTCAGATTTCATTTTTGTATGTAACATAATTTTAGCCGAGCATTGCTTGCAAATTCCACAGGTAGATATCTCGAATTCACTTTTCACTTGATGGTTTTTAAAGATCCAATTACATGGAGATTTAATATTTTTCCATAGTTCATCTCAAAAGATAGAAGTCCACGCATTTCCTCTTAAAAAATATTTCTTATGGTACAGGGAATATGGCTTACTATGATCACTGCGTTTCGTATAAAATGCGTTTGGCTGGATTTTGCGCCAGGTATGTATGTCAACTTCGAAATTATTAACATAGCTATTTGTATTTTTAATAGAATCACAATTCCAGTCACTATCTGATGATACGGATAGTCCGTCCTGTTCATCATGTTTACTAATTGAAGCTAAATTGTCTGTCGTTACGTCAAAAAAAAAGTTGAAATTCTTTTTTATCGACAAGTAAATTGCCTTGTTTGACATTTTACAGTTAAGTTTTAAAAATATTTCTTCATACACTTTATCACTTAACGGAGGAAGTGGCAACTTTAAGGTATCTTTGAAGTTATTAAACACTTCCTTCTGATGCTCTAACGATACTTGTGGTTTTCTACCTCCCATGTTTTTCACTAAAACTATGTTGACGAGGTATATTGACTAAGGCAATAGTGAAATTAAATTATATCGATCACAAAAACAAGTAAAAACAGTCTTAGAATATTAATAATACCGTGTAGTTCCGGTTCCAAGTCCATACAGCTACATAGGCTTGAAATTTGAAGATGCTGAAATTTGACATTTTGTCCATCCATCGATTTTATTTTGTAGCCTGTGGTTTTTATATATTTAGCAAATGCCTGAAAATAACAAATATTATTAACAATTGAGATTGATGTGCTGGCTAATTAGTACCTACTTAAACTCAGGTAGGTATACGAAAATATTTTTAGTTTAATTCGAATCAGAATCTTACAGCCAAATCTAAAACCTAGGAAACCTAGAAAAAATAAACCTAGGAATCTTGCAGCGGCTTGCATTGAACCAATAATTGGCTGTATGATTCTGTATTATATTGGCTGTATGATACTAACTAGCCAACACAGCAAGCTACCCCAGTCTGTCTATTTTTTTTAATAGATTTTCAACGTTATCACAAAAGAAGAAGGTTCATGTTCGATTGGGAAAGATTGGGGTAGGTTGATGTGCTGGCGTCTGTACATATTTTTTTATTTAAATAACTACACACTTAGTAATTACTTATACCTATTTCCTACTAAATTATAAACTACTACGCGTTCCAACTAAGAATAGGACGGCTAGGGCGCCAGATCGTGACTTCATGCACGCTTTTCTAATACTTCCATGCTCTTAAATAAACAATAATTTTATAAAAATAACATTAACAAGATAATAACGATAGTAACTATTTTTGAAAACAAAAGTTTTTTGTTAAATGTAACGGGCGATCTTTTGTTTTTTGTTTACTTGCCATAGATAGATGGCGTTACTCCAAGTATGGCGAATCAGTCCCAAAAAATCCTAAGTAATCCACAGTCCACAGTGCAGTAATCAGTGTCCTAGTTGTTTGTTTTCAAGATAAAATAAAACTATCAAAATAAAAAGGAAATCGCAGTCAAAAAAAGATCTAGTGGAAAGGAGCAATGTCACTAATGTTTGTGTCAAATGGAAGGTTGTCAGCCCGGTAGCTCGGGTGTTTATGTATGTGAGTTCAAGTGTTTGTAAACGCACCCACGACACACGAGAAATTCCTAGTGTGGGGCAACGCTTTTTTTTTAATATAAAAAAAATATAAATAAAAGTATTACTCATAGAGGTAGGATTCCTTATTCAGTGGTAGGTATTACTACAGGCTAATGAATGTCATCAGAAATAAAAATAATGGCTAAATACCTACAAAAATAAACACATCATGATAAATACCTAGATTCGATACTCAGAAGATATTACAAAAACTTTTTATCCTACACTCTAAAATCCCTGGCAAAATTATTTTTCTTTTCTTTCTTTTTCATTAAAACGTTGCCCCACACTAGGAGTTTCTTCCTGTATCGTGGGTGCGTTTTTCGAAATAAGTATCCTAAATAGCGAATAGTCTCTGATTGCAATAAAATATTACTGGAGTTTCGAGATAGACTAAAATGACGAAATATTTTTAAACCAACAACATTGAGCAGTGACAGAATCGCTACACTTCGTACAGCGCCATCTTTTGAGCCTTTTAGGAACGCCCGGAAAATACCCCATTGTTGTCACAATATGGCGTTAGAGTCGTCCTATTCTTAGTTGAAACGTATAGTACGTCGCTGCTACGTTGTCAACGCTCTGCCGCCATCACGCCACGCCGCATACTCCTCTACTCTTCCCGGGCGGTGCGGTGCGGCGCGGCGCGCGTTTTCAATTATTTACCTACCTAAGTTCTTAAGACAATAAACCAAAACAGGTTTCTAGAATGAAACGGATGAAATGGGATAGTTGTTTGTTATCTTGAGCACATGTATACTTCTTTAAGTAGTTATGTATCTATATAAATGAATTATAAACTTACCAGACAGACTTCTTCACACAAACTCCTTGAAGATAAGTCTCGAATAAGAAAACTAGATGATTTTACTTTAATCCAAGTTTAATCTGAAAAATAAAAATAAGTTACTATTGTAAATACGTAGGTAAGTACTTGTTAATACATTTTAATTATTTAATAAATTAAAATAGTTACCTGCTGTAATTACATCTAGACTTACTTAAATTTCGTCAAAAAACGTGAGTCAAGACGCACAAACTATATAGAGCTTGTCAAGACGCGTTCAAACGGAGATCATTTGGCTGTATGTTATTTATTCACACGAAAGTAATTATGTATCCTCATGATACAGGGTTAATTTTAAGTTCTACTCAGAGAACAACAAACAAAACTAGCTAACTGACAGATTCAGATGATTTCGAATCTTATTTTATCTTGTCTATGGTCCAAAACTTTTTAATGTGGCATGGCGCGCAGGTTATTACTGGAGTAAGCGAGTAAGCGTTCGCGAAGCGTGTCGTGGATACATCGAGAATTTTTTTATTCGTTTATGGTTTCAATTTTTTTTAGACAAAGAAATAAATGAATATTAAGCAATTTAAAAGAGTTCACATGTCTCCATATTTATAGGTTTCAGAAAACGATAAAACTAATAATATAACAACACAGAAGGTACAATTCAGAAAAATAATTGTTCGAGTACGTAACTACCTACCTACCCACGTCACTAACAAAGGTTTTATCTTAATTATGTACCTAAGTATAGTTTGTATAAAATTTGAAGATTATGAACGCTACTACTATTCCGACATCCATAAATTTATGTGCACGAGTGTACATCTCTTATACAGCTCAATACCACTGACAACTTAATTTGGTCGGGTTATACGCGTAGATTTAGTATGGAAAAGTAATGAAAGCTAATTTCTCTTTATACACAACAATTAGGAAACTGAATTTTCGGTCACCGTATCTTCTTTAGGAGTAGTAACTTTTGTGTAAATTTGGGAAGAAATCACAGAGTTTTTAATAGGGAAATCTTGAAATGAAAATTTTACACCGTGACTACCGCCACCCCACCAATGGCACGGTATATCTCGTAAACTACTGGAGTCCGCATTTTGAATTTTGGGTACTGATTTTATCTTGCAGGGTAGTAACTTTCTATGTAGGTTTGAGGAAAGCGACAAACTCCTCAAACTTGTAATCAACATTCAAAGTCGTGGTCCTGCTGAACGAGAGCGGAAAGTCATCATCGTTGATTTCTCGGTAAATACAAATGTTTCAGATCTGTTTTTTTTTACGAAATGAATCACATATGAGGGTATTAACTATTTGTATACTTAGAATAGCTGTAGCATGCCCCCTTTTCCGACGCTCATGGTGGTCCTGCTGAAGGGATCGTGACTACCGCCGGACCACCTTCAAAGTCGATTTTCTCGAAAACTACTAGGGTACCAATGTTGTTGTTCGAGTATTAATTGGTACCAATGGAGTAGTAACGATTTACCAAATATGGAAGCGATAGGCGTTGGTGGTCCGGCGGTGGTCACGGACATCATCCACACTGCCGGCCAAGCGCGGTTGCAACGACGGACGGAAATATCAAACATATGAAACCGCCGGTTGCGTCCATAGTGTAGTGACTAAGGCGGGCGCCTAGCGCGACGGGCCCGAGCGAGATAGCGCGCGTAGTTTTCAAACGTTCCTATCCGCGCGTTATGGCCACACTATGGGCCCAGTCAACAAGCGACTTAATGCGCGGGTGACAGAGATATCAAACCAGGTATCAGTTTTGACCGTAAGAGTCTGCAAACATTTTTTTTTTTTTTTTTTTTGAAAATGGCGGTAAATACTGTAGTATTTATAAATACGATACCCGTATATGCACGCTGGCACACCGGTGTTCCGTCCAGCGCCGTCACCTTCACGGCGGCGCTCTGGAACACCGGTATGCCACGCGGTTCACGCGGTTTCAATCTCTATTATTACTATAACTAAGGGCTAATATCCCGTAAGGTTATGTTTTACTCTATGTATGAAAGATATTCTGGTCATAATAGTCATTTTTTTTTTTAAATCTTTATTTAAGGAGCTTGGTCAACAAGACTAAGACGCTCCGTAAGGCTTTCTTATAATAATAGTAATACATCATTTTATAAATACAATACAGGTCTAATTATCTTCTACGTATACCAATCCGTACAAGTTTATATAACAGTCTCGCTGTTTCTGACTAGGGGGATGCTAGAATGATATTGCATCTTCCCAACTCTTTAACATCAACACCAAAGTGCAATAATAACTCAGCTCTGAGATCTTCGTTCCGGGCACACTCCACCATGATGTGAAAAACGTCTTCTACTTTTCCACATTCTGTGTAGTTGGGGGAAGGAACTTTTTTCATTAAATATGCGAACTTATTTAGGGGGATATGTCCAGAACGAAGTCTAAGAGCTGTCATAATAGTCATTCACAACGAAAAATATCGATAGGCTACACTAGAATATAAGTTGAAAAGAGACGCTTCAAAACGTCTGTGGTCGCGATTGCGCACGAATTACGTGCGCCAGCGAAATGTTGTGTTATGGTGTTTTTTCAACGGTAAGTGGTTAAATATTCATTTATAAGTATATAATACATCCTTGTACATAATATTTGCACGAAATAACATCATCATAATACTTTTTTTGGTCAAAGAAAATGGTAAAAAACCGTTACTGTACTTTTTTGAAATGGCTCTGCGCAATATGAAGTTTCAGTTTCATTATTATGACAATGTTACGTAGGACTCTCTAAAAAACGCAGCTTTTAGGTTACTTGTCTGTTTATTCAAGAACCCAAAAAACATTGCAATAAGTGCCTAGAGCCAATAGAAACATGAGTGGACCATTTCTTGTGAGCAGGGTCATAAATATGTCACGCTGCGGGAATTGACAGGTCTGGTGACATTTCATAACTGCCCGCGTTTAGCGGTTAATCTAAACCAGATATAATCACATAATCGCACAGTAAACATCCACACCACAGTAATCGCACAATAACAAGAAAATTATGGAGCACAAAATAAAATATATTTTGAATCTTCTCTGGTGATTTTAGGTGATATTAGGTCTTTACCTATGAAATTGCCGTTCTGCAGTACTGGCCATTTCAAATCTAAATAATTTTTGTTTGGCTAAGAATTCTAATTTCAAATTAATTTTATTTTAAAAACATGGATTTTTTTTTCCAAAAGTAGTCATTTGTTTATTGATTAGTGTTACATTTGCATCGCATTTCAATCTTTTTCGTCATCATGGATACGTTAAAAATTCGAATAATTATGGAATATGAGTACCGTCGTGGCAGCAACGCGGCACAAGCGGCACGCAACATCAACGACGTTTACGGAGCTAACACTACAAACCAACGCACCACTTGTTATTGGTTTGCTCGCTTCCGTTCTGGAAATTTCGACCTGAAAAATGAACCTCGCGGTCGTCCGAAGACTTTGGTCGACAATGACGAATTAAAGGCGATTGTGGAAGCTGATGATACACAATCTACGGCTGAATTAGCAGCAACTTTCGACGTTAGCGTCAAAACAATATTGGTCCATTTGCGTCAAATTGGCAAGGTAAAAAAGCTTGACAAATGGGTGCCCCACGAACTCAATGATCGCCAGCGCGAAGTACGCGTCGAGACGTGCCTTGCACTGCTCAACAGACACACAAATGAAGGAATTTTGAACCGCATTGTTACCTGCGATGAAAAATGGATTCTGTTTGATAACCGCAAGCGCTCAGCAAGTTGGTTGGATCCTGGTTCAGCACCTAAACAATGCCCTAAACGAAAACTTACCCCTAGAAAAGTGATGGTCACTGTTTGGTGGTCTAGCGCCGGTGTGATTCATCACAGCTTCTTACCAAACGGGGTGAGCATTACTTCAGATGTGTACTGTGAAGAACTGAACACAATGATGGAGAAGCTGGCACATGTCCAACCAGCATTGGCCAATCGCTCGTCTCTGCTGCTCCTGCACGACAACGCGCGACCTCATACTGCACAGCAGACGGTCTCCAAGTTGCAAGAACTGGGGTTGGAAGCTCTCCGTCATCCGCCCTACTCACCAGACCTTGCGCCTACAGACTACTACTTTTTCCAGAATTTGGATAACTTCTTGGCGGGAAAAAAATTCAATACCCGAGAGGCAGTACAAAATGCCTTTGAAGAATTTGTTGCCTCCCGTCCAGCTGATTTCTTTAAGAAGGGCATCAATAAACTGCCACTGCGTTGGCAAAGATGCATTGATTGCATGGGTGATTACTTCGATTAATAAAAATAAAAAATGCATGAAAAAAATTCGTTTAAATTTTTTCATACAAAACGGCAATTTCATAGGTAAAGACCTATTATTTTACTCAGGATATAGTCAAATGTTGGCACGGGCTATCTAAAAATACCAAATCCTCGTCCATGGTTTGCAACACCTGAAATACATCATAAACGCTACAACAGCTCGTTCGTCACTGTGACCACCGCACGCCCCCGCCGTCGCGCCGCCTTAGGCCCTAGTCACCGCGCATTCACTGTGGACGCACACAAGTCTTTATCTTCTGATGTATTAACCTACTCACTATGTACAGTCCTACCAACATATCTGTGAACTGAAAGAGGACGGCACCGTCGATACAATCGAATGACATGCGTCGGCACAATGGAATGACATTTCAACATGACAGCCATAGTTCCAATTTTCGCCATTTCACAGATAAGTTGTTAGGAGTGTACAGACGCCAGCACTTCAAGCTACTACAATCTGTCAAATTTCTTATTTATAGGGGTCCACCACAGATTAGGTAGAGATCCCAAGTAGCAAAATTTTCCTATAGTAACCGACTTATAAGAATAAACGTCATTTATGAATCTAATAGACGTTTTGACTAAGGCAGTGATCTTACAACAGCATTTAAAAGAGGATTTGTGCTACAAGTACATACGATCCTATAATTAATTTTATAAACGTTTACAGGATTACTTTATAAGATTCTTACTAGTAGTTGCAGTCTTATAAGCGCATGTTATAAAACTAATTAGGAAAGTGTCGCTTTTCGTCCTATAAACGCATTTAATATGATTGTTTGCTCTTGTTAACGTCTTGTTTCATTCTTCTATAAGACATGCACTTCTATAGACGTCTTAGATATAGCTGCTATAGGTCAAGGATATTATAGGATCAATTTGTCTTAGTCGTGACTTATAATGGATTGTTAGCACCAAACTAGCATGCCCTCCGATATTTATAGGTATGATTCTACTTAAATGTGTTCTACATTTGCTATTACTAGAGTAATCATCCATTTTGCTTTCATTTTGTGATTTGTTAAAGAAAATAGAAATGGATTTAAACAAATGGAAAAGATTTAAGCGTAGTGGCAGTTATCGAAGACGAGTTTCGAAAAAGTACCTTGAAATGAAATCGGGGTCAGATTACCAGTCGATACTTTTATTGAATAAACGTGAGTTTCGTGAAGTTTGTGATGGTTCCGTACAAAGTAAAATCGATATAGACCTAGAAGACTGGGAAGATAACTCTTCTGATATTTGTTATAATCAAGAAGATAATGAAAATAAAAGCGGAAGCAGTGATAGGGAATTTAATGATGACAACAATACTGATTTGGAAAAAAAATATGAATTGCGGGAGAATTTAAAACAGTGGGCTATTAAGAATAATATATCACATTCATCATTATCTGAACTTTTTGTAATTTTAAATAAAATAATAAAATATGCCTTACCTAGGGATGCCCGCACTGTCCTTACAACTAACAATAATAAAATAGACGTTGTTACTGTGGGCACAGGATATTACTGGCATAACAGTTTAATAGACCAGTTGAGAAAGGTTTTAGCAATTGTAGTTCAAATACCAAATGCTATTTCCCTTAATATAAATATCGACGGACTACCGATTTACAACAGTTCGAGACAACAATTCTGGCCAATATTGTGTAATATTTTCGAAATACCAAAGTTATCTCCACTAATAATTGGTAGGTATAGACTTCAACTTACTTTCCTAATTTTAGTACCTATCTGTATGTTTTAGGTATATATGCGGGAACCAGTAAACCATCCAATTTGAATGCTTACCTGAATCCCATGGTAACCGAACTAAAAGAACTTGAAAGTGGGTTGGTAGTCAAAACTAAAACCGGGAACGATATGACAGTCACAGTTGAAATCAGAGCTTTCATTTGTGACTCTCCAGCTAGAGCATTAATCAAAGGTATCTTAACATATGCAGTAAAATCTAGAATTCTATAATGAAACCCTGTTAAGATAGCGCTTAAATGTAAATATAACACTATTTGTAGGCATATACCTAATGTTTTATATTCATATGAAACGAAACTAATAGTATCTTATTTAGCAAAGTAAACTCATAGTACCTATCGTTCTTGAGTACAAGGGTTTGATATAAAAAATGTAGGTCTGTAAGTAGGTGCTTGTAATAATAAAATAATTTATATGTTTCTAGGTGTTGCCAATTTCAACAGCAAGCATGGCTGTTTGAAATGTACAGTTGTGGCATACTTCATCACAATCATGTGTTTAGGTATTGGTCACTAATTACCAGTCACCCTATATAATTTATTCCGACACTATTCTGGAAATATTCGTTCTGTTTAAAACATTACCATACATATACTGGCATGTAGGGGGTTCTTTCTTTTGTATTTTCTAAAAGAACCCTAAAACTTAAATATGGTGGCCAAGTAGGTATATCCTGTAGTAGTCTTAACTCTGACTAAGTTGGTTTATAACAGTTTTGATAATGCAATATTATGGCACGGGATCCAGATCCTATGGCGGCTTATAATTTGATGAGTATTTGTTAAATATTATCGAATAAAGTTAATAACAAATATGTTTAGTTTTGAAGGGGCATGAAGATATGTTTATTATCATCGAACACTTTATCAATAAAATTAATTTCGCAAGTTGAGTAGGCATTCTAAACACAACAGTCAAAAGGCAAAAGTTCTTACCTATTGTAAATAGATATTAGAATGTGGAATACTTACCCTTTGAAAATATTATATTTTTTCTTAAGACACCTGCAGTACGTCACCGTTACAAAAAGTGATCAAATGAATGCTCTAGTAATGACATCGCGCTGCCAACTGTTGGATCAATTACACCAGTAGCAGCACTCGTCATATCGTTAGAGGACTAATCGCGCTTATTCAATGCGTTTACCGGATCTTTATAGAACAATAATATCTTGTAAAAACACCTAATAAGATAATTATAAAATCGAATTGCACTTTACCGGACCGTAAAAAAATGATTATAGGGCATAATCGTCCTATAAACTGCGCCCAAATGCGGTTTTGTAAACGTTTGTAGGATTCCAATAGGACAAAAAAATACATACTCCTAAGATATTTACAGGACCAAATTTTGCTACTTGGGATGCTACGCATCATCTTTACCTAATCTGTGGTCCGAGTGCTTATAGAGCACAGAACTATACAGTCTAAAAAAAGCGCGGGAAACTTCGTACTTGGCGGACGCGTCTTTTTTGAGATAATTTTTATAAATTTATAAAACTCTAAATATAAGATCAGTAGTCGTAGTTTTAGTGTTCCATTTTCTTTTACTTTTAGTTTAATTTTAGTGTAGAATATTTTCATCGGTAGTGGTATGTTTTTTTTTAGTTATTTAAACGAATATGAAAGACCCGCCTGATCCGGGGATTTGATTCCTCCGGCAGGCAATTTTGTTACCATCATCTCTAATGAATCGGGCATGGATACCGATGGGTCGACTTCAGCTCGTCATTTAAAAAGGAGTCGTGTGCATGTGTGCAAGCACTGCAAAAAGCGTCGCCGTACCCGAAAAAACCACGGTTCCGCGTCTTCGGGTTGTGGTTGCATGGCAGAAGTTACTGCATCAGAGCCCAACTGCCCTGAAATAATCGTCACTAATGAAATACCTTGTACTAGTAACAAAATGCCCGATATCCCTGCTCCATCCTTAGTTGTTTCCACTCAGATAGGTCGGAAAACATACGACAAAACGGACAGCGCGCCTTTTGCCATTCATGTACAAAAAAATATTATTTCATCAGACGATGGCTCGACACTGCACCCAATCACTTTTGGCAAGTTCCTAAAACACAATGCCTTCCAAAACATAATCAACGGGAGTGTCAAAAAAATCGGACGCAATAAAATTTCTTTATCTTTTTCGAATTTTCTGGACGCAAATTCCTTTATTACACATAAATCATAATAGTCTTGAAACATATAATCACAAAACTTTTATACCTACTTTTAATGTTACCAGAATGGGTTTAGTGCGTGGTGTTCCTGCAGAATGGTCTCCGGAGGAGGTTATTGATAACATAACGGTACCAATTGGTTGCGGACCGATTTTAAAAGTCAGACGTCTTAATTTTAAAACCACTGTTGATGGTACAACCATTTGGAAACCATCCCAATCCATAGTTGTTACATTTGATGGGCAGGTTCTACCGAAAAGAATTTTCATGTGCATTACCTGCATGCATTACCTGTAGATTTATATAATAGGTCTTTACCTAAAAAAAAAAATAAAAAAAAAAAAAAAAATTAATATATATTTATGATAAAAAAAAATATGAATGTAAAAAGAAGTTACTAGCATGGCTTCACACTTTAAACTATAATGACGTAGAGTTACTTCTGCAACGTGTGACTTAATAATATTATTATAAGAGTGATGTTATTTGCTTTTTTAGTCACTCATGTACACCCAAAATCTCTTTCACACACACACATACCTACACACACCCTCACACACACAAACACACCCCCACATACACATACACATACACACGCACACATATAAATCTCGCACACACTCGTATAAATTGATCGCATTTTTTCCTTGTTTTGTTTCTTTATACATATACCTATTTGTACTTGTAAGTTTCTAATGTAAGGGAAGAGCGGAGCCTTCAACTACAGGCATATTATATGCCTAAATGGAGACTCCTCGACAGGCATTGTAAGCCAAATATGCTATATGAAATAAATTTATTTATTTATTTTTACCTATGAAATTGCCGTTTTGTATGAAAAAATTTAAACGAATTTTTTTCATGCAATTTTTATTTGTATTAACCGAAGTAATCACCCATGCAATCAATGCATCTTTGCCAACGCAGTAGCAGTTTATTGATGCCTTTCTTAAAGAAATCAGCTGGACGGGAGGCAACAAATTCTTCAAAGGCATTTTGTACTGCCTCTCGGGTAGGTATTGAATTTTTTCCCGCGAAGAAGTTATCCAAATTATGGAAAAAGTAGTAGTCTGTAGGCGCAAGGTCTGGTGAGTAGGGCGGATGACGGAGAGCTTCCAACCCCAGTTCTTGCAACTTGGAGACCGTCTGCTGTGCAGTATGAGGTCGCGCGTTGTCGTGCAGGAGCAGCGGAGACGAGCGATTGACCAATGCTGGTTGGAGATGTGCCAGCTTCTCCATCATTGTGTTCAGTTCTTCACAGTACACATCTGAAGAAATGTTCACCCCGTTTGGTAAGAAGCTGTGATGAATCACACCGGCGCTAGACCACCAAACAGTGACCATCACTTTTCTAGGGGTAAGTTTTCGTTTAGGGCATTGTTTAGGTGCTGAACCAGGATCCAACCAACTTGCTGAGCGCTTGCGGTTATCAAACAGAATCCATTTTTCATCGCAGGTAACAATGCGGTTCAAAATTCCTTCATTTGTGTGTCTGTTGAGCAGTGCAAGGCACGTCTCGACGCGTACTTCGCGCTGGCGATCATTGAGTTCGTGGGGCACCCATTTGTCAAACTTTTTTACCTTGCCAATTTGACGCAAATGGACCAATATTGTTTTGACGCTAACGTCGAAAGCTGCTGCTAATTCAGCCGTAGATTGTGTATCATCAGCTTCCACAATCGCCTTTAATTCGTCAGTGTCGACCAGTCTTCGGACGACCGCGAGGTTCATTTTTCAGGTCGAAATTTCCAGAACGGAAGCGAGCAAACCCATAACAAGTGGTGCGTTGGTTTGTAGTGTTAGCTCCGTAAACGTCGTTCATGTTGCGTGCCGCTGGTGCCGCGTTGCTGCCACGACGGTACTCATATTCCATAATTACTCGAATTTTTAACGTATCCATGATGACGAAAAAGATTGAAATGCGATGAAAATGTAACACTAATCAATAAACAAATGACTACTTTTGGAAAAAAAATCCATGTTTTTAAAATAAAATTAATTTGAAATTAGAATTCTTAGCCAAACAAAAATTATTTTGATTTGAAATGGCCAGTACTGCAGAACGGCAATTTCATAGGTAAAGACCTAATATTTTCCCTACCGTACAGTGTTTTAACTGCTGTCGTTTTGGACACACTAAAATTCAGTGCAGGTCCAAGCCTCGTTGTTATAAATGTAGTCAAGGCCACACTGGGGATAGTTGTGAAAGAGAACAAGAAAGTGCATCTTGCTGCCTTTGCTCTCGTTTTCACTATGCTACTAATAAGATTCGCCTAGAATTTTCTAGACAAAAATTAATTAAAACATACATGGCACAAAGTTCAGTATCTTATGCTGAAGCGGCAAAAGTATATCCACCAGTAACTATGTCGTATGCTGATACACTTTTATTTTCTCCTTCCAAAAACTTTGCACATACCCCATCAATCTCTTCCCCTAACAGAATGCCTACTTCGAATAGCTATAAAAAGACGGTCTTCCTAAAACCACGCTCCCCTCCCAAATCTGTACAAGGATATAATAAAGAGGCTCACAATGCCATTATTAAAGATTATGACATTCCCCAACCATCAAATGGTTGTGCTCTTTCTATTAATCATAATAATGACAAAAATGACACAAATTTTTCCATAAATGATTTTCTTTCTGCATTACACAATCTTGTTTCTCAGTTCAACATTTCACCGTCCAACATTGCCCCATCTTTCAATGTATCTCAATCCATTCATATTCCACCTTGAGGGTGGAGAAGTTGGAGGCGCGCCATAACACCAATTTCAAGTCGTTCGTGGTGCGCGTTCTGACTCACCATTTGCTGACCTTCCTCAAGGAAGAGTTTTGGCCGAAAGGTGTGTTGTATCGGCGTTTCCGCGGCCAGCTACGCGACACCTCGCAGCGTAACACGACGCCGTCACTTCGTGTCCAGTAGTTTTTAAGTTTGTTAAATGTTTTTATATGTATTATGTAGTTTATAATTTTGTACCAATCATTTGTGTATTTTATCTATGGGCCCTAGTAGCCTGAAAATAAAGGAATTACTATTATTATTATTATTTCCTTTATTTTATTTACATACATATTAATTACATTTTTAAATATTTTTATAAAAACATAAAATTAAAAAAAACATTTAAATATATAAAAAATAGTAGCCCACCGGTATTGGGAACAGGGTCCAAGCTACCGGTGGTCAGGGCTCTAGAGAGAGGAACCTCCTCACTATGCGTGCCGTGTCCAGGAGTACTGCTTTCCTAATCAAGCCCTTGACCCAGCCGCGCAATAAGAGCCTCCCGAGGTGTTGGTCGAGACTCTCCGCTATTAGGCCATTAACCGTAACGATTATCGGTACATACAATGATTGCAGAGTCCACGTCCCACATGCCGACAACCTCGTGTGCTAAGTCAAGATACTTGGTTTTTTTTATCTTTCTCAGCTTTCACGAGATTCTTGTCATGAGGGACAGCGATATCAACAATCATTGCACGGCGCTCTCGTCGATCTATCACCACAATATCAGGCTTATTGGCTACAATAGTCCTGTCAGTGATGATAGATCGATCCCAGTACAATGTGGCGTGACCATTTTCGAGAACTGGGTCGGGCACATACCTGTAATATGGTACTTCGGACTCCACAAGGTTGTACTGCAAGGCAAGTTGCTGGTGGATAATCCTAGCCACTAGATTGTGTCTGTGCAAGTACTCGCCGTTAGCAAGACGAGAACAACCAGAAACAATGTGTCGGATTGATTCGCCGGGACGGTGGCATTGCCCGACAGATGTCAACCGCACCATTCTTGACAATGTATTTCCGATAATTATTCGTCATGATAACTTCATCCATAATTGCACAGACAAAACCTTCGGTTTCCCCGGAGAGATCGCCGAAACGTAACCAGGATACAGACGCCAAAAAGTCTACATCAGGCTTTGGAGGGCCCGGATTATTATTATTATAATGGACAACACATCCAAAATAATCCAGTGGAACTGCCGCAGTCTAGTAAACAAAAAAAGTGATGTTATATCAGAACAATCAACAACAAATAAAAATGGATATTATTGCTGAACTTCACTCAAACAAGAAATTCGGTCAGTTCTGGAAAAACACCAATAAAATTAATCATAAGCCGGGCCTCCCCGTCAGCGTGGCGGGAGTGCACGAGCCTAGTGAGATCGCCACTATGTTCTCCCACCATTTCAAGGTTGACGCCTCTGGGGCCAGCGCGGCAGGGGCCCGATGCTGAGGAAGGTAGTGAGCGTAGTGTTCATTTTACTGCGAAGGAAGTACGTGCGGTGATCAAGGGTATGGTGAGGGGTAAATCCCCGGGTCACGATAGCCTCAGCATCGAGCACCTGCAGCACGCAGGTGTACACCTACCCAGAGTGCTTGCTATGTTTTTTACCCTGTGTTTAGGCCACTCCCATCTGCCCGAAAATCTAATGCGTACTATAGTTGTACCAATCATCAAAAATAAAACTGGTGATACATCGGATGTAAACAACTCTATACCGATCTCACTAGCCACAGTGGTCGCCAAAGTGCTGGACAGTCTGCTTGGTCAGCACCTGGATAAACACGTCTCGCTAAACGACGCGCAATTCGGTTTCAGGCCAGGGCTTTCCACCGAGAGTGCTATCCTGTGCCTCAAGCAGACTGTACAGTATTACACGAGTAGAAAGACCCCAGTCTATGCATGCTACCCCGATTTATCGAAAGCGTTCGATCTTGTATCGTACGATATTCTATGGGATAAATTAAGGGATGAAACTAGTCTACCTTGGGAAATTCTGCTATTATTTATGCATTGGTATAACAACCAAAAGAATTTTGTAAGATGGGCAGGCTCCACCTGCACCTATAGGCTCAGGATATCTGCAAGCTGGTGACCGGTAACTATGTGTTGAAGTGTTGACGGGGAAGGGTTTCTTGTTGATGAAAATAATAACAGCAGTTTGATAAGTCTTCAGGAGATTTCAGGAGACGACTTGCGTAACTCGTCAGGAACAGAATGACGATAAGGTGGTACCATGCCGATGGCTACGAAACTATGTTTTTGCTTGCGCGCTTAGGTACCTCGAAACTTTACCTTATCGAGAGCCGCAAATCGTCTCCTGATTTAAACTTTAATATAAAATATAATTATGACATGTTATACATTGCCAGAATCGTCATTAAATTACCCAGCGATTGAGATACCTGTAACATTATTTACTGAAAAGATTTTACAGTGTAAACAAAACAGTTATTCATTTTGATTAAAAACTATTTTCCAAGCTAATTTACTCGAAAACCAATGAAGCTATTTTAATGAACAAAACAGGTATCTCAAGCTGGTCTAATGACCTGAAACACTATGTAAGTTACAAGATAACAGCTATGTTTTTCAGGGCGTGACGCCCTGAAAACCTAAATCGATACAACATTTAAAAAAAAAACAGCAAACTAACGTTCCCGACCCCTATAAACCCAATCAAGTAGGCTTTTCAGGAAGACTAGACCTCTAATAGTACGTCCAGGGCTAGGTCTTGATCTAGGGTACCTGGACGCACCAACAAAACCTATAAGTTACGGCTATGTAGCCCAATTAATTGGAGTTTATAAGGGTTGTACTTACGACTATAAAACACTATTAATATTTAAAGTCAAATTATTTAAAAAAACAAAAACATAACACTGTTTGGTGACGCATCGTCGCGAACACATTTCTTACCACTGTGTATACGAATATGTTTTGAGAAATTACCCTTTTCACTAAAACTAGCTGACGAGAATCACTCAATCTTTCGCCAGTGTGTACAAGAATATGTTTTGTTAAATTACACTTTATTAAAACTACGCTGGCATACATCACACTTATACGGTTTTTGACCAGTATGTATACGAATATGTTTTGTTAAATTAGACTTGTCACTAAAACTATGTTGACATACATCACACTTATACGGTTTTTGACCAGTGTGTATAAGAATATCTTTTTTTAAACTGGCCTTATGACTAAAGCAACGCTGACATACATCACACTTATACGGTTTTTGATCAGTGGGTATACCTACGAATAAGTAATAAGTCAGGAAGTGTAATTCAGAACAAATTTCACACAAAAAGTGGCCCTACTTCAAACCAAAACGACGTATGATTCAAAATACCAATCACTTCCGAGGTTACAAATACACATACTTGGTGATTGGTTTAAATACAGAACGAAAGCAGGCATTGGTTCACGCGTGTGCTGCAATGTCTGCTATAACAGCTGAGTCATAGCGGCGTGGACGATGTTATGCAGTAAGTGGACCAAGTCAAAAATAAAACAATTATTGTTATTGTACAATGTTTTGTTATTAAGTATATATTTTTGTTTTTTTTTTTGGGTTACTTTTTACAATTCATTGAACTCTATGTCCCGCGAAACATGATTAATTAAGTTTTTGTCTAGAAGGCATTAAAAGAGAATCGTTCTTCGCAATGTAGTGAAGACGGATTCTGAGAAATTCCACGATTATACGTTTTATAAAAAAAATGTAATGTAATGTAATGTTTTTCATCAAAATTCCATTCAATGCAGTACAGTTCTGTAGTATCGCTAAATCAATTTTTCTTCAATTGGGATAAAAAATATTCTTCATCTTTTATTTCTGCGTTCTAGATTTCTGATCTGTGAAGTAGTTTTACTGCCAAAATAGTTTTTTTTTAATAGTTTTTGCTTTAACATGTGTGTTTTAGGTGTATTCAGAGCTGATTTAATATCTGGTGAAGGTATATTTATTGGCGTAACGCATGATTCTTTCTTCAAAACTATGGACTTCGGTTGAAATAACATTATTTTTATATTTTTCTTGATTCTTCAACACCGTCATTATATTCAGTGTTGATATTATTCTCATGAAAATAACATTGAAGATCAGTTTCAAATCTATGAAAGACTGTCTCTATTTGAAATAGATACGTATACGACACGATACACAACACGGATACGTACAGCTAAAACAAACATATCGACCCTAAAGAATCAAGTGCAAAACATAATAGTCAAACCATACCAATTTACGTTTTTGTGCCTTAAGCGCTTGAGGGTCTGCAGTTTTATTGAGCAACTCAGGTAGATTACACACTTCAAAATTTGCAGACTAGCCCGAAAAATTAAACGTGCTTTACTACGACCAAACAATGAACTGAATTTTTTTAATGCTATAGTTATTTCCACAAGTCGAAAACGCCGAACCTACATTACAAACCGATCGTTCATTATTGTTTACTTTTTTACCGACTTCAAAAAGAAGGAGGTTCTCAATTCGTCGGAACCTTTTTTTTATTTTTTATTTTTTTTTTTATGTATGTTCCTCGATTACTCGAAGATGGCTGGACCGATTTGGATTTTTTTTGTTTTGTTCGAGAGTGTATACATCACAGTTGGTCCCATATAAAATTGATTAACTTTGCTTAGGTAGTTTTTGAGTTAGCTTCAATAATACGTATTTTTTCCCCACTTTTATATGGATGATGTTCTAGTTTGTTTTGCAGGTAGACTTATTTGAATTTGTGTGGGGTAGGTACACCACTAAAAAGTGAAAAATAAAAACTTTTTTACAAAAAAATACAACCGACTTCCAAAAACAACACTACAAAGTGAAAAATAACTTTAATTTCGGAAGTCGGTGTCGGTGTCTAGTTAAATATATTTTCGTTTTTTGCCACCAAAAACGAAAATACATTTAACTAGACACCGACTTCCGAAATTAAAGTTATTTTTCACTTTGTAGTGTTGTTTTTGGAAGCCGGTTGTATTTTTTTGTAAAAAAGTTTTTTTAATTTTCTGTAATATCTCATAGAGATGTTGATGTTTCGGGGAGTAAAACAACAGCTTAATTTCAGATTTGATATAATAATATAATAAATAAACAGTAGATACTCACTGTACAAACTGGTACTGCAGTTTTGTGTAACATGGTATCCTTTTCCTCTTAATGATTTATAAAAATCTTTTTCATCGAAATTAACGGAGCATAGGTTTTCACAGGCATCCAGTCATACTCTTGACTTTCTAGCTTAACTGCAGCTATCCACTTATTTTGCCGAATTGGATCGGCAGGGAAACTAAAAGAAAACAAATAAGCAAAATACATTACTGTTTCAAAAATGTCTAAATTTTATCGATTTACATTTCAATATTTCATCAACAACGAAAAAATACCTTCTAAATTAGGTCAAAAATTGACTGATTCTATTTTGCATAGTATTGACAATCCCGGTTTGACAACGTATTTGAACATTTTTGAATATAATTATAATTTTGCTACTACTTACTAGTGAAAAGTGATCCCTGGACATTTTAATCTTGTATGGCTCCTGCACCACTTCACAACACATACTGGCATGATGATTCATAGCTGTTCACAATGATAAAAACGAAAACGTACGCGAAGATTTGACGTGTGCTCGCTAGCAAGAAAAAATGTCTGACTGATGACGCGCTGGGCACGACTTTTAAGCCCCGCCTACTTGGACACGACTTTCGTTGGGTCATTTTGTTAGCGCAGTTACATTTCCTGACTTATTACTTATTCGTAGGTGTCTACGAATATGTTTTATGAAAGTGCTCCTATCACTAAAGCAACGCTGACATACATCACACTTATACGGTTTTTGACCAGCGTGTAAAAGAATATGTCGTGTTAAACTGCTCTTTCGTGTATAACTACGCTGACATACATCACACTTATACGATTTTTGACCAGCGTGTATACGAATATGTTTTTTTAAACTGCCCTTATCACTAAAGCAACGCTGACATACATCACACTTATACGGTTTTTGAGCAGTGTGTATACGAATATGTTTTTTTAAACTGCCCTTATAACTAAAGCAACGCTGACATACATCACACTTATACGGATTTTGAGCAGTGTGTAAAGGAAAATGTCGTGTTAAATTACGCTTTTCAGTAAAACTACGCTGACATACATCACACTTATAAGGTTTTTCGCCAGTGTGTATACGAATATGTTGTGTTAAATTGCTCTTTTGAGTAAAACTACGCTGACATACATCACACTTATACGGTTTTTGACCAGTGTGTAAAGGAAAATGTCGTGTTAAATTACGCTTTTCAGTAAAACTACGCTGACATACATCACACTTATAAGGTTTTTCGCCAGTGTGTATACGAATATGTTGTGTTAAACCACTCTTGTCAGTAAAGCAACGCTGACATACATCACACTTATACGGTTTTTGACCAGCGTGTATACGAATATGTCGTGTTAAATTGCTCTTTTGAGTAAAACTACGCTGACATACATCACACTTATACGGTTTTTGACCAGCGTGTATACGAATATGTGTTTTTAAATTGCCCTTATCACTAAAGCAACGCTGACATACATCACACTTATACCGTTTTTGACCAGTGTGTAAAAGAATATGTCGTATTAAACTACACTTTTCAGTAAAACTACGCTGACATACATCACACTTATAAGGTTTTTCGCCAGTGTGTATACGAATATGTTGTGTTAAACCACCCTTGTTACTAAAACTACGTTGACATATATCACATTTGGGTTTTCCACCACTTTGTGTACGAATATGTTGTATAATTTGTTTTACTCGATTAAAATTACGCTGATCACATTTGTAAGACTCTTTTAAATAAGTGTCAGGTTTGGACGTACGTTTTTGAGTTGTCCGGATAACTTTAGAGTCAGATTTTTCCTTTTTCGATTGCTGGGCTGTTATTGCATCTTCTAGTTTAATACTTCGAGTGTCTAGCTTTTGTTTCTTCGCAACTGTCGTCCCTGTGATAATAAATCTGGTAAGTACAATGTTGGAAGAAGGTTGAAGCTCAATTGAATGATTCAAACTAGGACTAAAAAGAAGAAATTCCTGGAGACATTGAACCCTCCGTATCAATAAGTTCTAAAAGCAAATGGTCCTAATAGTAAAACGACCTATAATCAAAGCAACACTTTAGCATAACGTCCTATTAGCAATCGTCCTACACTATTAGCAGAACGTCCTATTTGTAACGTACAGAAATGCTGAACAATCACTATCGGTTTTTATCGTCATGCCTCACTATAGCACTTGTTTGCTTTTATTTTTCTTTATATTTAGGAAAAATAAAGAAAAATAAGGCACTGCTACTTGCTGTGCTCGCGCAAGTTTAGTAATAAGTTTGTTTTTAATCTCGGCAAAGAGATATGCGTCTTTACTATAATATTTCCGACCGCAGTTTTGAGTTATATTTCCTTCCCTCCCAATTCCCATACAACAGAACGAGAGGGATATATATCACACGCGCCGAATCAGAGGCATCTCCGCTGCAGCGATAGCCAATCGCCGCACACATCCATTGTGACTTGAGAGAAATTATTGCAATGTTGAACCGCTGTTTTACCGCAACCGCACCGCAAAGCACCGCGCCGCAAATTAATCCGCTACATTATCAAAAACTCTGAAACTTTTTTTATATAAGTGTTGGCCGACACAAGTGTACCGATTAAAGTCCTCATGTAAAAGTGCACCACAGTGAAAGGAAGAAAATCAGTAAAACGAGGGACGTCAGATATGGCTGTCCTTGAGTCAACGCGTGTCATCCAGAAGGTTCTCAAGTAAGTCCATCCATCCCTATTTTCTTACTCACAACCTCATGTTTCCTTTTGCTCAATTCTGTGTGTCGTCTAACATTCCACTCCGCGAATGGTCCTTCGAAAGCCGCTTCAACTTATACTTACACCATTAGTCTGGTTCCAATCGAGCCGGATTCAAAGAATCAACGATCATATATAGGTCTCATTCCTAGGATTTAGGTCAAAATACCTAAAATACAAAGTTCGTAAACCGCCATATTGAACGCTTACTTACGTTCGTACATTCCCGCTAGATACAGTAGGTATTCAGTGAGAATTACTCTACCAACTTGATATTTCGCCTGTTGCATTGAAATAGCATAGGTAAATATTCTAACCGCTAATTATCGTGAGTTAGTTCGGCTAACTTACCTACAACTTATATTCAACCGCATTCCTTGATACACCCGCTAAGAAAAAAAATATTATTCTAAGTCCCGCTTAGAATAACCCGCTTTAACTAATATTTTTAACCGACTTCAAAAAGGAGGAGGTTCTCAATTCGTCGGAACCTTTTTTTTTTTTTATTTCTTTTTTTTTTTTTTTTATGTATGTTCCCCGATTACTCGTTGATGGCTGGACCGATTTGGATTTTTTTTTTGTTCGAAAGTGTATACATCACAGTTGGTTCCATATAAAATTGATTAACTTTGCTTAGGTAGTTTTTGAGTTAGCTTCAATAATACGTATTTTTCCCCACTTTTATAAGGATGATGTTCTAGTTTGTTTTGCAGGTTTGTTGTGTACCTACCCCACACAAATTCTAATACCACTGTATTAGAATTTGTGTGGGGTAGGTACACAACTAAAAAGTGAAAAATAAAATCTTTTTTACAAAAAAATACAACCGACTTCCAAAAACAACACTACAAAGTGAAAAATAACTTTAATTTCGGAAGTCGGTGGCAAAAAACGAAAATACATTTAACACCGACACCGACACCGACTTCCGAAATTAAAGTTATTTTTCACTTTGTAGTGTTGTTTTTGGAAGTCGGTTGTATTTTTTTGTAAAAAAGTTTTTTGTACGTTATATTTTCTAGAGCTATTCCAACATGGAAGTTCTTAAAATTAAAGTTAAATTACTTCAAGCTAAAAACCAAGTAATTTATGAACGTTTATCGTCATTATATGAAGAAAATAAATCATCTAAGAAAATAAATACGACTGGTATCGCTTCGTTCGGTGGAAACATTCATGGCGGACACGGAGATACTCTCAGTCACTCGTCAAGAATTTAGTACCAATTTAGATAAAATAAATACCTACATATTCTTTACAATTAAATCCTAATCATAAAATCGATTATAACAGTCTAGCATCTTACGATGGAGTATATACTCGCGTAGAACGAGTGCGATCACGTATCGCCGCGAAGTTTTCAAGTTCATTGAATGACTCAGCAACTCATGATAACGCAAAACAATATAAAAGTGCGGTCAAACTGCCACCGATTCAAATTCCGTCCTTTGATGGTAGGATTGCCAATTGGCCTGTTTTTTATGAATCATTTAAATCAAATATCCATAGTAACCCCCCCAGTAGTATCCATAGTATCCTTACAGATTCTCAACGTGTGCAGTATTTGATAGATAATTTAAAAGGAAACGCATTGCAAATAACCGCCGGAATTATTCCCTCGGGTGATAACTATACCGCTATCTGGAACAGTTTAGTTCAAAAGTATCAAGATAAACGAGCACTAGGCTCACATTACATGTCTAACATATTAAATATTAAACCCGCAACTAATAAATCCGCATCTTTAAATTAGACGACGCAACCGCACATTTATTTGAAATGCATAAGAGAGATGAGGAAATTCCTACTTATACGGATTTCGTTGAATTTATAAAATCGCAAGTTAAAATATTGGATCGAACTATTTCCTCTCGAACCGCGTTAGTGAGTAACAACCCCAATAAAAATAATTCTTCTCGTAGTCAGTCACGTGATGGTACAGTACATACTTTTGTAGCTGTTGATAATAATCAAACTTGTTTGTGTTGCAATAAAATTGATCATTGTAAACTTTACACTTGCCCAACCTTTCAATCACTCTCAGCCAATTCGCGTTTGGATTTTATTAAAAACAAACGTGGATGTGTAAATTGCCTTAGTGTATCGCACACTGCTTCACAGTGTAAATCTACGAGTATACATACTTGTAGGACGTGTAACAAAAGACATCATTCTCTTTTCCATCTAGAACACAGTTCGCAGCCGCCTGAATCTGTCTCGACTGACGCTGCCACTAGCTCCGCGAATTCGCAACAGGTGGCGCTGTGTGCGTGCTCTCGCGTCGGTACAAACACACCGCGTACTACGGTACTTCTGTCAACTGCGCAAGTCTATGTCGATAACAAATACGTTTCTATGAGATGTTTAACAGATAACGTTTCAAGAGACCCGTTGTCAAACTATGTCCTTTACCTTCTCAATAGCATCACCGCGTAATTAAACCCCTAATTTAGCTGTAGTTAACATTAGAAGAATAATAATAATTATATAATATATGTATCTATTTTGGGTAGGTTTGGGGAAAAAAAATGTTTGGCTCACATCTGAGCCGTGATTTTAGAAATTATCCCCAAATATCGGGATATATACCATTTTACCATATTTTTCAAAGATGGTAAAATAGAACTATTAGGATCATTTGCTTCGAGGAGATTTTGATATGGAGGGACACTGAATAATACACTTAACCGATTCGTTGCGGATGGCACGACAGTCATGTCATCATTTTTTTTTTGACGTGTGGCGAATGACACGAAAGGCGTGCCATTTTTAAATCTATTAAAACTCCTTCAAATTAAATTTTAAAAGGGTTTACTCAGAACTAAACTAGCATTGTTTTCCACGTAGAACAAGCCTGTAGCCTTCGTTTCCGGATATTGGTGCCGATTCTCTTGTCACAAATGCCTCTAAACTAGACTAAAAATCACTAAAATATAGTATATTCCTGTCAAACGACGATTTCCCATTCTGAAATTGACTAAAGTGACACAACTTAACTATATTTTAGTTTGACAGGACTAAGATTGTACGGAGTTATTAGTTTAGTGAAAATGGCAATTTTGCTATTCTGAATTTGACTGTTTTCACCTAAAATTTTAATTATCAAACTAAATCAGACTATATTTAATCGCGATTAAAAAGGTGTGGAATAAAATTAATTGACATGAACTAAAATTCACACCGAGACCTTGACTTCGGATGCAAAAACAGTAGTGTCTTTTTTTCTTTTCTTTTGCATATATCTCGAAAACGGTGAGTCCTATAAAAATAATGAAAATTTGGCCCCCCTTTATAAGGCCCATAAACCCCTATCACTCAACATGTAGGTACGAAAAAAAAAGGTACTTACCAAAAAAAAAAGAAAGGTACCAAAAAAAAAAAAGGCACCAAAAAACAGGTACCTACATTCCATATAAAACACGTTGAAGCTGCCCCCTCCCTGCGCCCCTCCAGCTCTAAAAGATATTTCACCCGGTTAACGACAGCGATGTCGGTGAACAAAATATGACAAGCCTGTCACTTGATAGTGATTTCGTTAGTTCCAATTAAAGCCATCGGGTCAAATATACTACAGGCACTATACCACGCGGAGTCACGATTGTCAAACTCGATTTTAGTTATGTCAAAATTGTTATTAAATTTAGAGGTTTTTTTTTTTGCAGAATAGCTCTAAGATTCTCATAGCACAAAGTAAGGAATTTTAGTGATAGTTTAGTTCGGTGTATAACAGAATCGGCACCATTGTTGAGATTTAATAAAATCAGGTGCTAACAACCTTTTCAAGTTGCATTATTTTTACGACTATAACATACCACCGATTCGTTGCGGATGGCACGACAGGCGTGCCATCAATTTTTTTCCTTTATGGCGTGTCATACGAGTGTTGTCATTTTAAAATTTCTTATAACTGTACTATTTACGATTAAAAGAAACCTGTCAAGAGCGAGTCGCACTCGCGCACCAATGGTCCCGTTCCGAGTTCTGAAGAAGTGTGCTATTTAAAGACATCGTTTTGTTTTTCCTGTAAATTTACATAAACTTCTATCACATAGAATAATTTCATATTTTTGTCTATGAAAACTTCAGAGATAAGGGGGGGGGGGGGGGGATAGTATTTTTTTAACATTTTTCATCAAGTCAAAAACTATGCGTCCTTATAAAAGAAAAAAAAAATGTTTGAGAATGTGCAAACAGCGCTCTTTCATATGATATCCCACATGCCATTGCAAAAAAAAAAAAACACTTTAATTTCGTTCTTATTTGCAAAATACTTGGGCAAACATCATCAAAAACGGTTCCAAATTTCAAGTTGATGGCATTAGTAGTTCTTGAGATATCCAGCTGTGACAGACGGACGGACAGACAGACTGAGTCACACCATAAGGGTTCCTTTTTACCATTTTGGTACGGAACCCTAATAAAATCATAACCCTTCCTTTTGGCTTTGCCGCAGTCGGGTATAAACAGCCATCTGAGGGATTGGCTGATTTTATTTTGTTGTTCATGGTTGTTAGTGGGTTAGGTAACACCATTATTATAATTTTGGTTAGAAAACCAAAATACGAAGAGTAAGTACTAAAATTACATATTTTCAAGCATCAAGCAATTGTCATAAGAGTATCATCAAGCAGTTGTACATTAGGTCATGAAAGCGCAATTTGCTTGTCACATCACATGCAAAATTTTTCAATCAATAGTCACTAGATGGCCACCAAATTATCGATTTATACTACAATAATAATAAATTGAAAATGTTAAGATGAGATATTACTTTAATCTTCATTTCAAAACACCTCTATTGTGTTTTGTTATCTCGACGAGATAATAGTAAGAAATGGTTTGTTTTTCAGTGGTTTATCAAAACTACAAATGCCGTAACAACAACACTTAAAGGCACCACACCAGCTGCATGTTTGTCGTACCGACTCATACCTACTAAGCAATTGAATGACTAGTCTGTTCTCAGACTGACAAAATTAAGTACTTGTTTTTATTTCCGAGAATACCTACAATAATTTGAGGTTGGTTACGGTGAAGTAGAGTTATGTACGTATTGGCAGAAAATTTAATGTAAGTACTTATTTCTTACGTACCTTTTAAAAACAGTACAAAAGGTTTACAACATCTGAATAAAAAAATCACTTGCCATCCATTTTTAGTAAAACACGTAGTTAGTCACTGGATAAAAACTGAAGGAACTTCTTGGGAATTTGGGGAATTAAAAAAACTCAGGATGTAGCACGCAGTGATTCCCTTTATAATTTTTACTTTGACAAGTGTGACATAGAAAATGAATTCAAGGACAATAAGATTAACGCCTGATAAAATACTTATAGTTACTGTGTTACTGTCTACTAATTGCGCCGAGTTAACTGATGCATTAACAGTCACTTCAAAACCACTTTATACAACGTAATCTGCTGATCTGATGTTTGATGTCAACTGAACTTAATCAAGACAGAACGAGTAAAAAAAGCACAAAAAGGTCATTTTGTTTTGTACATGGCTGATGGCCCAATAGGCGTGTCATAAACTTCTGTGGCGCTTGACACGACACTCGTGTAACGAAATATTTGTTCGCCGCCATAGATAGAAGTATTTGAAAATGGGCGTCGCAACGAATCGGTTAATCACCAGAGACATGAAGTAGAAAATTGTACTAACGTCGACATACGCTCTGCTCCTAAACTATCTGATCAAAGTTTAAACAAAAGTATTTCAAGTTATAATAGTTCTTTACCTATGAAATTGCCGTTTTGTATGAAAAAATTTAAACGAATTTTTTTCATGCATTTTTTATTTGTATTAATCGAAGTAATCACCCATGCAATCAATGCATCTTTGCCAACGCAGTGGCAGTTTATTGATGCCCTTCTTAAAGAAATCAGCTGGACGGGAGGCAACAAATTCTTCATAGGCATTTTGTACTGCCTCTCGGGTATTGAATTTTTTTCCCGCCAAGAAGTTATCCAAATTCTGGAAAAAGTAGTAGTCTGTAGGCGCAAGGTCTGGTGAGTAGGGCGGATGACGGAGAGCTTCCAACCCCAGTTCTTGCAACTTGGAGACCGTCTGCTGTGCAGTATGAGGTCGCGCGTTGTCGTGCAGGAGCAGCGGAGACGAGCGATTGACCAATGCTGGTTGGAGATGTGCCAGCTTCTCCATCATTGTGTTCAGTTCTTCACAGTACACATCTGAAGTAATGCTCACCCCGTTTGGTAAGATGCTGTGATGAATCACACCGGCGCTAGACCACTAAACAGTGATCATCACTTTTCTAGGGGTAAGTTTTCGTTTAGGGCATTGTTTAGGTGCTGAACCAGGATCCAACCAACTTGCTGAGCGCTTGCGGTTATCAAACAGAATCCATTTCTCATCGCAGGTAACAATGCGGTTCAAAATTCCTTCATTTGTGTGTTTGTTGAGCAGTGCAAGGCACGTCTCGACGCGTACTTCGCGCTGGCGATCATTGAGTTCGTGGGGCACCCATTTGTCAAGCTTTTTTACCTTGCCAATTTGACGCAAATGGACCAATATTGTTTTGACGCTAACGTCGAAAGCTGCTGCTAATTCAGCCGTAGATTGTGTATCATCAGCTTCCATAATCGCCTTTAATTCGTCGTTGTAGTTGTTGTAGGGAGGGCTTTACGAGACGTGAGACTAAGCGGACGTGTTTTTTGTATTGATTATTATGTAATAAACAATTACGACAAATAATTATAATTATTTGCGCCGTCAGTATAAAAGTAAAGTGTGTCGCGTGTGACTTGTAGGTTTTTACTGACTTTCATTTGCAAGATGATCTAAATAATTTTTACAAACAATAAATAGTGTTTCTGGTGGAATGTCGAACCCAGGATCGAGCCCGTTTGGTCGTAGCCAAATACTACGGCGAACTCCACCACCAACGCCTACCGAACCATTACCCCCGGGCGAGGACACAATTATAGGACTAGAAATAGGGACCAATTAGTTCAACCAGGTTTCAGACTGGCTAAAGTAGACTCATCCTTCATGGGGTACTGTTTAAAATGTTATAATAAAATACCTCCCCACATACTCCAGCTGAATGAAAGGAAATTTAAATCTTGTATAAAACGCACACTATGCAGCCAGGCATATTATAAGTTGGGGGATTACATCGCTGACAAAAATGCTTGGCTGAATGCTTGTCCTGCTCCACAAGGACGCATTAATTAATTGATTAGCATTCGGATATATTGTTGGACCTGCTGATGATTAAGATGAGAGAAAACTTTATTTGCATTGTTTAGATTCAATCTCTTAGTATTATATAATTGCATAGCACGTGTGAGCATTATGTAGCTACTATTAAGCTACCTTTTACTGGGTACGTCTTTCACTGACTTGAGTGTGCCCTGGCGGTTGAGAGTATGTCATGCTCACTCAAATGTCTCGCTGATGGTGGCGTGTGTGTTGGATCATTAAGTTCCCTTCAAAATGGTTGAGCTAAATGGTGCTGATCCATGCGTCATGTTCGTGAACGGGCGCCGTCAGTTGGGACTGGTCGTCTCTTAGCTGCCATGGCTTATTTTTAATTTTAATATTTAATTTAGTTGTTTTAGTTATTATCTTTTTATTACGGACGCTTTTTAACGTTCACGTCTTTCTACATTGTTCTCACATGTATATTTTCAACTTAAACGATGTAACCAATATTTTGTAAAAATATTATGATTTAAAAGAGTGTCCGTGGAGTTTCTTGCCCGTTCTTCTCCATAGGGATCTACTACGCTTTGGAATGGGCAACTAGCTTCATCTTTCTGACTGACCGACCCATTGACAATTCAAAAGTGCCTGTAATTGGTTTATTTGAAATAAATGCTTTGAGTTTGAGTTTGAGCGACCCCAATCCACCAGCACCAGCGGAGACAGTTTTGCCGAATGAAGTCATCAGTACGCCGGAGATCCAGAAATGGATAGGATCTATAGATGCCATTCTGAACGAAGTTTGCACTGTTGTCGCTGAAGGGAAAATGAACTCGGACCAGAAGCTTCGTGTCTCCACTCTTTGCCGGAAGGTCTCAAGTGGGACTTCTCAGATGGCCGTATTATACCAATCATTGAAGTCGAAAATGATCCAGGCCCATACCACAATCCAGCACTTACAGGTTCATCAGAACGTTGTGGACTCTATCCAGCAGTTCAAAGAGGTTGTAGAGAATAAGTTGAATCCCTCGGAAAATACTTCTTATGCTAGCATGGTGAAGAAAGGTTCCGATAACTTCGTCCGTCCTGCAAATTTGAGATCAGTCGCCTTCTATCCCAGCGATAAGACCCAAACAAGTGACGACACCAAGTCACTTGTACAAAAGATAATCTCCCCCGAACAACTTAAGCTTCATGTCCGTGGCCTGAGAGAAAAGTGAAAAATGGGGGCGTTCTGATTAGCACGGAAAATAAAGGCGATATTGACAAATTGAAAAATTCCGGAAAATTATTATCATCGGGCCTTACAATAGAAGAACCTTCTAAGCGCCGCCCTAGAGTCGCTGTCATTGGTGTACCCGTTGCCCTTACCGAGAGGGAGGTATTCGACTGTATTTACGAGCAAAACTTTTCAGTCCAGTTTCCGAGTATAACTCGTGAGTCCTTCCTTAAGAGCATCAAATTAAGCCATAAATCGGGTAAGAAAGGCCTTCCTACCTGTAACTACATCTTGGAATTACCCGCTAGCATAAGGAAAATTATGATAAACCAAAGCCGAATTTTTATTGATTGGACATCATGCCCTGTGAGGGATTTCACTATAGTCACCAGGTGCTTCAATTGCCAGCAATTTGGGCACGCAGCCAAGTTTTGCCGAGAAACTAGTCCTACTTGTAACCACTGTGGAGCGACTGGACACTCCTTCAAGGAATGCAGCAGCAAATCTTCTCCCTCTCAATGTGCGACGTGCAAACGGTTTAAGAGAAAATGTGACCATTCAACTGGCGATGCAGATTGCCCGGCGCGCAAATACGCAGAGGTCAACTACATTAACTCAATAGATTATGAAGGCGCCTAAGAGCGCCCCCGAATACTTTTATTTAGTAAGCACATAAACAGGTAGTTTATCCTCTATTTATATTAGGTTGGGGAAAAAGTCTTTTCGCATTATAGTATGTATGAACTTAAAATAAAATCTCTTTGGCTATACTATTTGTATCTGGCTGATTTTGGTATCATTAAAAGTTTAAATTTTAAAGAACATAATTCCAAATTCAAATTAGGAAAATGTTTGAATTTCATTTGTTTTTTGTACTGTCAAGATGAGTGAATCTAATGAAGAAATTTGATACATTTTAAAATTTTACTACAAAAAAGGTAAAAATGCAACGCAAGCCGCGAAAAAAATTTGCGATGTTTATGGACCCAGCGCAGTGTCTGTGAGAGTAGCACAAATTTGGTTTAAGCGTTTTCAATCCGGAAATTTTGATGTCAAAGATGCAGGTCGCTCTGGTCGCCCTATTACGGATGAAATGGATGCCATTTTTGAAAAAGTGGAGCAAGATCGGCATATCAGTAGTTACGACGTAGCTGAAGAACTGGGAATTGACAACAAAACAGTTTTGGCGCATTTGAAAAAACTGGATACACAAAAAAGCTCGATATTTGGGTACCTCACGAGCTCACTGAAAGAAACCTAATGAACCGTGTACTCATTTGTGATTCTTTATTACGACGTAATGAAACCGAACCATTTTTGAAGAAGCTGATAACTGGTAATGAAAAGTGGATCACGTACGACAATAACGTGCGAAAAAGGTCGTGGCCAAAGGCCGGTCAGGCTTCACAGACTGTGGCGAAACCCGGGTTAACTCGCAACAAGGTGATGCTGTGTGTGTGGTGGGATTGGAAGGGCATTATTCATTATGAGCTGTTACCACCAGGCAGGACCATCGATTCTGAACTCTACTACGAACAACTGATGAGATTAAAGCAAGAAGTTGAGAGAAAGCGGCCGGAATTAATCAACAGAAGGGGTGTGGTTTTTCATCATGATAACGCTAGACCTCACACATCTTTAGCCACTCAGCAAAAATTAAGAGAGTTTGGCTGGGAGATGTTAATGCATCCGCCGTATAGTCCTGACCTTGCACCTTCAGATTTCCACCTTCTTCGGTCTCTTCAGAATTCTTTAGGCAGTGTCAGGTTAACATCACGAGAGGACTGCCAAAACCACTTGTCGTGGTATTTTGATCAGAAGTCTTAAAATGTCTATAGCAATGGGATCATGTCCCTACCTACAAGATGGCAAAAAGTTATCGAACAAAATGGTACCTACATACTTTAGATAAATGTAAATAATGTATATTAAAAAATGTTTTGAATTTTCTTAAAAAATGCGAAGAAACTTTTTCCCCAACCTATTATTTCCACTTAGTTTGTAACTATCATGACAAATCAGCTAATTTATGATCTAGATAGTTTTTCTGTGTCTGAATCTAAAGTTTGTAATGTAGGGGACTGTAAACACCTTCTTCCTTCTGGGGACAAAACGTTAACCCTACTCACACAGAATATTCGCAGCATAAATCGAAACATGAACGGTTTCGAAGTGTTATTACAGAGTCTTGACATAAGCTGTGATACTATCGTTCTAACAGAATGTTGGTTGTCAAAGCAGACAGTAAACTTACCACCTCTTGACGGTTATTATTCATACAAAACAGACAAAAACATAAACCAAAACGATGGATTAGTAGTTTATATCAAAAATAATTTATGAACAATTAAAGAAGAACCAGTATCCCAAGATAGTAATTGCTTAATAATTAAAGTTAGTCCCGATACTGTAGTCATGGCTATTTATAGGCCTCCTTCTTTAAATATGGACAGATTTTTAGACTCTCTTGACACAAACTTAAAAAACATAACATCTTTTAAAAACATAATACTTTTGGGCGATATTAACATTAACATTGCTTCCGGGAAAACCGACACCCATGTTCATAATTATCTGAATATTTGCTCATTTCATGGACTATTACCAGTTCACTATCACCCCACGCATCAGAGCGGCTCATGTTTAGATCATATCATTCTAAAATCAAAAAATCCATCCAAAACATTGGTTACTAATTCTTCGCTTACAGATCATCAAGCTATTTTATTATCAATGCAAATAAGTTCACCAAGAAAAAACTGCATGCGTAGCTTCACTAAAGTCAATATGACAAACCTTGAAAATGACATACGCGATATTAATTTAGACCCTGTGTATAATTCAAACGATGCAAATATTTCTTTAAAGTATTTCATAGATTCGCTACAATATGCAATAAGGAAAAACACTTTTATTAATACAATGCCAAGAAAGTACAGTTGTATTAAACCCTGGATTACACCCGGTCTCGTTCGTTGTATAAGACATAGAGACAAACTTCACCTAAAATTGAAACTCGCACCTGACAACGAAGTACTTTCTGTTACATATAAAAGATATCGAAACTTCTGTAATAATCTTTTAAAAAAACTAAAAAATCAGTATGATAAAAATGAATTACAGAAGGCGGGAATAAATAGTAAACTTGTCTGGAAATTTATAAAAACTAATACATTTAGATCGAAAAACCCCGAACCTCCGCTAGATTTACTATCAACAGAGATAAACCCATCCGAAGCAATAAATAAAGTAAACTATTATTTTGCTAACGTTGGTAAAACCTTGGCTGAAAAATCTTTAAATTTTAGTAATTTTACCCCTCAAAACCCAAGTACGACATCCTTTAAACTAAATTCTTTTGTTTTATTAGATACTGACGTTAACGAAGTAGTAAGAATAATAAATGGGTTAAAAGTTGTTTGTGCTACTGGGTGGGATGACATACCTAATAATATACTTATAAGATTTAAATACCTACTTGCCCCTCCACTAACACACATCTTTCAGCTTTGTTTATCCAAAGGAATATTCCCTAATTTGCTTAAAAAAGATGTGGTCACACCTGTATTCAAGTCTGGAAACAAAAACTGTATGAATAACTACAGACCCATTTCAGTTTTAACAGGCCTCTCAAAAATTTTAGAAAAAATAATTAACAGTAGATTGATAAAATATCTGGAAGATAACAGACTGCTTTCAGATAATCAATTTGGTTTTAGGCCCAAAAGATCAACTAGCCAAGCAGTACACAAATTAACTAATTATATTACTACCAATTTGGATAATGGTGTGCACTCAATGGGGATTTTTCTAGACCTTGCCAAGGCCTTCGACACTATTTCTTGTACTTTACTTTTGAACAAGCTAGAAACACTTGGGATAAGAGGCGCATAGCTTCTACTATTTTCAGATTATCTCAGCGATCGTCATCAATGTGTAAAAGTAGGTCAGTATACAAGTTCTGAACTTAAAAATAGTTGTTTTGGAATTCCACAAGGCAGCATTTTAGGCCCAACGTTATTTTTAATCTATATAAATGAACTGTGTAGCCTACCACTCCATAATGGTATCATAATGTCATATGCGGATGACACCGCTCTATTGTTCTCAGGCAAATCAAGAGTTGAGGTTTATGAAAATGCTCAGAATGGTTTTAACATTGTGTCTGATTGGCTCCATAATAATCTCCTAACATTAAATGCAGATAAAACCAAATACATTTTATTTACAATGAGAAATACTAACATACCGCTTACTAATCTAAACATTTACGCACATAATTGTAGCAAGTACGCTAACACTGCATGTTCTTGCCACACTTTAGTGAAAGCTGACCATTTGAAATATCTAGGTGTCACTATTGATTCCAATTTAAATTTCCGTAAACATATCGATTTACTATGTGCTAGAGTGCGCAAATTAATATATGTATTTAAGAATTTACGGAACATAGCCGACTTTAAATTAATTAAGCAGGTTTATCTAGCTATGTGTCAATCCATTCTTACTTATTGCATAACTTCTTGGGGTGGTGCTGCAAAAACAATTTTACTCCCTCTAGAGCGCGCGCAAAGAGCAATTCTAAAGGTTGCTACCTTTCGCCCTTTTAGATTTCCTACGCAGCAGCTCTACTAAGCATGTAATGTACTAACAGTACGACAATTATTCATTCAGAGCATAGTACTACACCAGCACACTGCACTTCCTTTTGACCCGGTACCTACCGACAAGAGAAGGAAGGACTTGGTTTGCATAAACCCTCTAGCAAAACATGCGTTTGCCAACCGATTCTATGTATTTTTAGGACCTTTTCTGTATAATAGGCTCAACAAGGTGCTAAGCCTCTATAGGGTAAGCTATACAAAATGTAGTATTATGTTATCAGAATATTTAGCGATACTCAATTACACAGACACAGAAAAACTTCTAGAAATTTTGTCATGATGATAATTTTATTCCCTTGTCAGTGTGAGTTCACTTTTGTGTATTTACATAATTATGCTAGTTTTAGGTATTTATGTATCAAATATGCTTTTCTCATAGTTGTTAATAGATTATTATCGGTTTTACTTCAAATTTTAATGTCCAATGTAATTTAACTGTAAAGTGATGGCCTGAAACACAGGTTTGTTTAAACCTAGATCGGGCGGGTCGGGTCGCTACCTATTGTTCTAACTCCGAACCATCATTACTTGCACCAGTAATAAACAAATATTTTAGCTTTAGTTTATTATTAGGAACTTTATTTGTATAGGAAAATTTTATTACTGTTTGGCTAAATGTACACTTTTTTGTAAACATTTTATTATTAAATATTTTTTTTTTATTTTTATTTTATTTTATTGTCGACCAAAGTCTTCGGACGACCGCGAGGTTCATTTTTCAGGTCGAAATTTCCAGAACGGAAGCGAGCAAACCAATAACAAGTGGTGCGTTGGTTTGTAGTGTTAGCTCCGTAAACGTCGTTGATGTTGCGTTGCGTGCCGCTTGTGCCGCGTTGCTGCCACGACGGTACTCATATTCCATAATTACTCGAATTTTTAACGTATCCATGATGACGAAAAAGATTGAAATGCGATGAAAATGTAACACTAATCAATAAACAAATGACTACTTTTGGAAAAAAAAATCCATGTTTTTAAAATAAAATTAATTTGAAATTAGAATTCTTAGCCAAACAAAAATTATTTTGATTTGAAATGGCCAGTACTGCAGAACGGCAATTTCATAGGTAAAGACCTAATATTTCACGAAAAAGTTGCAATTTTATTCAAGCTATCATTATTATTGCGTAAAAAAAAACTGAAACGCTCTATAAACCTATTTTAGTGTTTGCCTTCTTTGAAACTCATAATTCAAATCATAATTCGAAAGAAATTGACAAAACACTTCTATTATTAAAATAGGTATAAAGAGCGTTTTAGGTTTTTATGAATAAGGGGGTTACAAACTAACACTTACTTGTCGTCTCCCTGGCTCTTCGTTTCATGTTAGATACTTCTTGTTCCTCTTCCACTTCTGTTTCCAACTCCAGCAGAGGGACATCATCTTCTAAATCTGATTCAGAATCGTGTGGTGGTATATCTGCTACATCTAGACGGCTATTGTCTACATTTCCCAGTTCTGGCTCTGTAAGTAAACAAAAACAGTCAAGAGTATTACTTGTTTATTATTGAGAAGCGATCCGCTCCGACTTCGCACGGGCTCGATCTACTAATATGACCAAAAAATAATAATTAAAGGCTTTTTTGTTTTACTTGGATTTGTGTAAGCTAATTGTGGCCTACCTACTTCTTGTTGTTATAATTATCAGGTTTGTTTGTATGATTGTTCGGTCCCTATGACAGTATATTTATTTAGCAGAGAACATCATCTATTTAATATCCACGTTCGTCATGACATTTTGCTCCAAAAATTAAATGACTATGGTGTTAGGGGTAATGTTAATAATCTAATAAAATCCTATTTAAGCGACAGACACCAAGCTACTCAAATAAATAGAGTATGCCCAATATCGAAAGAAGAAAAAGTTTACGAATCTCAGTTCACTAATGTCCGTTTTGGGGTACCACAAGGTAGCGTATTGGGCCCACTACTCTTTATTGTATATATTAATGATTTACCATCCATAACCCACCATCAAATGACGCTTTTTGCTGACGACAGCACAGTTCTGTTTGGTGGTGACAATTTGCATTCTAGCATTAATGTGGAGATTGATATGTTTTTAACTAATGCAACTGAATGGCTATCATCTAATAATTTAAACATAAATCTGTCAAAAACAAAAATTATGAAATTTAGACAAAATTTTCTAGCATCGCCAAATTTAAATATAACATTCAAAGATTCAAATATTGAAGAAATAGATGAAATTAAGTTTTTGGGGCTACATATTGACAGAAGACTTAACTGGAAAAATCACATAGGTTATGTCTGTAAACGCTTAAATCAACAGTCATAAGCCCTTTATAAATTAAGTAAAATAGCAGATAAATCTGCTGTTCTTAGTGCGCATCATGGTTATGTCTCTTCCATTTTAAGGTACGGTCTTATGTTCTGGGGCAATTCAACCAACAAAAACCTAGCTTTTAAGGCGCAAAAGCGGTGTATCCGATCAATCGTGAACATTGATTCAACGAACTCCTGTGTTCCACATTTTAAGAAACTAAAAATACTACCACTTCCCTGTATGTTTATTTACGAATGTGCCATTTTCGCAAAATTAAATATTCACCGTTTCAAATTTAGTAATAGAGCCAGACATAAAGACAAAATGTCACGTGAACCCCACAAAACTGCTCTTTTCCACAAAAGTGTTTTTTATCTAATACCTGACATATATAATAAATTGCCAAAGACAATTAGAGATTTAGATTTGCATAATTATAAAAAGAAATTATTTCAGTTGCTGTTAGACAAATGTTACTATACTTTAAAAGATTATCTCGATGATGTTATTTAATTTTAATTGTTCCCCTGATAAGTAAAATGTATATATTTCTTAATTTGTATTATTTAATTCTAACTGAATTTATCATTTATGTCTCGTTATTTTAATTGTTGCCTTGACATGTAAAAATATTCGTTAATTCTAAAGTGCTGCATATTTAAATTGTTATTATTTTAATTTTCTATTTGATTGTGCTGTTAAAATATTACCCACTTTAAAATTATTGTATGCCATTATGGCGGGTCATAGCTGTGTACAATTTCGGAAACATGTAACAACTTATTGCTTACCTATGTACCACAATAAAGAATATTTGTATTTTATTTGTATTTATTTAGCCAACTATGTTGGGGTCGGCTTCCAGTCTAACCGGATGCAGCTGAGAACCAGTATTTTACATAGAGCGACTGCCTATCTAACCTCCACAACCCAGTTAATGGGTAATACAATACCCCTTGAGTGCGATATCAATTTAATGCTAACCATTTCCTATCAGGTGCAGGGTAGTCTGCCCTCAAGGCACACCGGGACTTTTCCCGGTGGGCCAGTCCCTCTGTAGGCCGGTACGGTCAGGCTGGCGGACCGGACCGGCACAAGTACGGACTCAGAGCCGGATTACAGCTCCATTTTCCCTTCATTTTTATGTAGAGCCAAGGGGTGGTTAGTGAGTTAATTATTATTTTATTTCGAACCTCAAAAATGTTTAAATACAACAGCACTACAGCACGGTAGCTAACAAGGTCTTGACACTACACGCTAGAAGCCTCGGTACAAATCGAAAAAAACGACCGCAACAATGGAGAGTGGACACTGACGAGGAACAGAGCTCCCACCTCTTTCTTGCCTTTACTGGCCGGCTTGAGTGGAGATTCGAAAGAGCAAACGTGCTCGGAGGAAGGAAGGGTTCCAGTAAAATGCTGCTAGGGATTATGACCGTACTTCCGGCATTGTTTTGATAGCCGTGGTATACCTCTCCATTCCTCATAAGCACCCCAGCTCAGGACATGTTGCCTCCTTGTCGCTACGACGGTATGTGCTAGCTTCCGTTTTCGGGGGCATATTATTGAGTGTGCAAGTCATCACCTGCCATTTTATCCACGTAAATATATAAAACATTGGTCAGACAGGGGCCATAGTCCTTCCATAGTTCTAGATAACCAGTCCACTTTAGCCACTCAAGTCCAATATCTTTGTTTTCATATCGTGCAATATTCCTACACCAACCGGGGGTTGTCCTTTGGTGCACTTGCGTAGTTCATACAGGGATAATCGTCGGTTGGTGCCTCAATACTTAAAATTGTCTAAGGGGCCTCTGCGAGTTAACTTCGGCCCTTCGTACGCCTTCCAAACGTGCGGGACTGCAGGGGTCCCGAGATAATATCAAAGAGTAATAATGCAATCATTTGATTGTCAATAAAGTGTGTACTCGTAGGTATACTTATAATAATTTAATTTATCTCAAACATAGCCTCTCATAAGTATATTCAACCCTATTTTTTGGTCTTTACCAGATAGAAAAGCTTTTTGTTTTTTTTATCCGGAGTAGCCGGATAAAAAAAGTAGTGAGCCACAGTTTAAAAAAAAAAAATCTCCATATTTTTTTGGGACCCAGACCATCGCCTGATCAGGTGAACTATTGGTCTGTTTGCTTACCTATAGACTAACTAACTAACACTTACTTGTCGTCTCCCTGGCTCTTCGTTTCTTGTTAGATACTTCTTGTGCCTCTTCCACTTCTGTTTCAAACTCCATCAGAGGGACATCATCTTCTAAATCTGATTCAGAATCGTGTGGTGGTATATCTGCTACATCTAGACAGCTATTGTCTACATTTCCCAGTTCTAGCTCTGTAAGTAAACAAAAACAGTCAAGAGTATTACTTGTTTATTATTGAGAAGCGATCCGCTCCGACTTCGCACGGGCTCGATCTAAACAAAAACAGTCAAGAGTATTACTTGTTTATTATCAATAAGTATTTCTTTTATGTTACAACATAAAAAACTTTATTACAAAACAAAACAACCAACTTCCAAAAGTGACGAGTGACGAGTGTGTGTGTTCGTGTGTATGTGTGTGTGTGTGTGAGTGAAGTGACTGTATGCACGGAAAATTTGCACGCTAATAATGTTAAGCAAAAACATGTATGATCTGTATGTAATTCCTGTACCATCTTATATACCATGTTTGTATGCAAATAAATGTTATTCTATTCTATTCTAAAAAAAAAACTACAAAGTGAAAAATAACTTTAATTTCGGAAGTCGGTGTCTTAGGATCTGTATTTTAGTTTTTGCCACCGACTTCCGAAATTAAAGTTATTTTCACTTTGTAGTATTTTTTTTGGAAGTCTGATGTTTTTTTTTTTGTAAAAAAGGTATTTTATTTTTCACTTATTAGTGGGTCAGTCTGTAATTTATCTAAGTTACAATAGCCCAATGTCAACTGCTCATCACCTTTTACAAAATATTGCTTTTCCCGATACAAGGACGTTAATTGTTGAGGAGTTCTCCCAGTAAGGAACCAGGAGAACAGGAACTGATGGTGACGTTACCATCAGCTCCTCTTCAACATACGTATTGTGACAAGCATAAATTGCTTAGCAATCATCAAATCGCAACCCTTGAAATACGTATTATTGAGAAGATCCGATGGCCATCTATGGTCTTCCTCATTAGTTCCACTTCACCAAATGGTGCTTTCCGGGAGCAAATGCACGAGTTACTATAAAAAATACCCAAATCGCTATAGTTGTGCCTTTAAAATTTGAAGGTTCTCCTCAATTTCTCTAAGATGCCATCATCAGATCCTGGTTTCCTTATCATGGTACCACCCTTGGGAAATCTCCTTCCTCCTCCTTCTTGTCGGACCACGTACAATGAAGGGTTCCGTAATTGGGATGAATTTATCTTAAGAACAAACTTAACATTGTAGTTGAAAAACGTGTTCTCCCATACATTCCAACTGTAAAAGTAAGTTTGTACTCACAATATTGATAGATTTACCATGTTATTTTAAGACCACAGACTTCTTATAGGTTTTCCTGTAATCTACAGGTAAAGATCTTATTTTCTGTATTTTTTTCAAAATTTTAGGGTCAGTAGTTTCTGAGATAAGGGGGGGGGAGGGGGGGGAGTGGTTAATATTCGTGTATTTTCTTAAATAACTTTAAAACAATTTATTTTAAAATTATAAAAAGAAATATATTTGAGACCCTCATAGTAAGCCCTTTCATTTGAAATGCCACATGGTGTAGTTTGCAAAACTTTTTTTTTAATTTTCTTATTTGCCCCCCAAAAGTGACCTCTATATTCAAAATTCATTTATTTACTTCACCCGTCCAAGTTTGGGTCACAGAAATTCATATGTGTACCAAATTTCAACTTAATCGCTTTATTAGATTCGGAGCAAATTGGCTGTGACAGATGGACTGACAGACAGACAGACACACGAGTGATCCTATAAGGGTTCCGTTTTTTCCTTTTGAGGTACGGAACCCTAAAAAATATATATATACGGTTGAATTGAGAAACCTCCTTGTTTTTAATTTGGTTTTTAACTTAACACTGGCAAAAGTTTGAAGGAGCTCAAAAAATTTTTTGATCAGTATGGAATTGAATTACATATACACATTTTCTTAATTTGTTTTAAGATATTATTTATTGATAATATTATTTATGTTCTTAAAACATACCATCACTTTGATGTTCCTCCTTTGGCTCAATAATATCATCTAGTCCCTCACAAACAGCTGGTAATTCTTCTTTGATAGCAATGTTTCCAGTTTGACATTCATCATCTATACTTATGTGCACTATTGGAGATATAATAAACCCACTCAAAAAGTCAAAGTGGTTTTGGTTTATTAAAGTATTGGGCTGTAAAAATATGATTATAGTATTAGGAAGATATGCTGGTGATCACAGTCCCACGAGCACAAACCTTTTCTCATGATACTAAAGTCACTCAAAAGAGCCTCCACAAGTGAGAATACTTAAGAAGGTCCATGTAACCTCACTGACCACTGCACAATCTATTGTTGCATAGCTTGCACTGACATGAGGACCGTTATCAAACTGCCACATACAAGTTTCATACAGAAACTGTTGCAGTATTATATGGATTAACATGTACCTACTATTGTTGTAAACGCCTTCTTTTGACAAAAGTGTACATATCACCATTCAACACTCAATGGTATGCTTGGCCTGAAGTCCAGACACAATAGTTGTGACCTTGAGGGGAATCACTTCTATATTATATTGAAATTAGAAGATATAAAAATAAATGGCTGTTGAAGAACACCTCACCTCATAACCGTCATTCATCATCTGAGCGAACAGCTCTTCGGCTTCCAGACATTGTGTCAGTAATCGGTAGCATTGCTTTAGTTTAGCGCAGCATAAGAAACAAGCAAGAATCGGTCTAATGTCTTCAGTTACAAACTGCAACAAAACTTATCTTGTAGGTACTATTTTGTTTTTATGAAGAAAATATTTCTACTCTACATGGTAATGCTGTCCAAGCCAACAGTTGGTGGTCCCGAATGATTTCTGTGCGCCTCTTACAGAAAATGCATGAGCATTCTCTGGACATGGGGGCCTTAAGGCGATAGCGCCAGGGTAGCCCGCGAAATTCAAAATTTCTTACTTTTTTTGCAATTTGCAAGTCAGTATTAGATTTTATGTTGTTCAAAATTTGATTTGCGACCGTTACAAGTATGTATTTACAGAATTATAATCATTAAAGTCATCAATACGACTCTATAAGACCAGGTAATCCTGTTGAATGACTATTTCATGAAATCTTGACATCTGAGGATTGTACTAACTTAAGGAGTTGTATTACTGATTCTAATGATTATAATTCTGTAAATACATATTTGTTACGGTAGCGAATCATACTTTAATCAACATACAACCTAAGACTGACTTACAAATTGCAAAAAACGTAAGAAAATTTGAATTTCGCGGGCTGTCCTGGCGCTTCCCCCTTAAGGCAGATTGGCGATTTAATGTACTACATACATATTTAGTTAAGTTCAGGTTTCCTCATACTGTTTTACGGAAGCACTGGAGCCTACATATTCGTGTAGAAGAGGCATTAAAAACCTAATAGCAATTTACTTAAATAATTCGATCAGCGGGTCGTCTTAGGGGCTCTAAAAATAGGTAACAACTTACTTGAATATCAGTCAGCTTCTCATAAAGTTCATGTAAGTTCCTGTTGACTACTACATACATGCGGACATTCTCCGCTAAACATATCCTACACATTGGCAGTTTTTCCATCTTTTAACTCAAAATGTGTCATTCTTGCTATTACTACGATTATGATAAAATAAATCAACTTCCATCAACCAAATTAGGAAAAGTAAATACTAGAATAGAAATAGAAAGTAAAGCTAGAGCTACTCAGCTACTTGACACTGACAGGCTGTGAGGCTGATGACAGCTCCACAGCTTGACATTACAGTTTGGCCGATATTCTGGCTTTTTTTGTGAATTTAATGTCTGGCTACCGAGGCATTTAAGTCAAGTCTTTTTAATTGTTTTTTGGCATATAGGTACATAGTCAGTACTACATGCGTTATTATTTTATTTCGATTGGTTTCACTGTTTTTGTATAGTGGTATAAAACAATTTACGGATGATGCGCTAAGGTAGCTCGCGAAATTCAGATTTTCTTACGTCTTTTGCAATTTACAGGTCAGAGTCAGGTTGTATGTTGATTAAAGACGCGGCCGTAGCTAACATGGCTTTACAGAATTATAATCATTAGAATCAGCAAAACAACTCCATAAGTTAGATTTTACCTCAAATCTAGCGATTTCATGAAATCATGAGGTTTGAGGTCAATTCTAACTTATGGGAGTTGTATTGCTGATTCTAATGATTATAATTCTGTAAGCCATATTAGCTACACTCCTACCAACTTATCTGTGAAATGGCGAAAATTGTAACTACGGCCGTCATGTTGTTTCATTCGATTGTGTCGACGCAGCGACGGTGCCGCCTCATTCGATTCACAGATAAGTTGGTAAGACTGTACGGCCGCGTCTCATATTTTAATCAACATACAACCTGACACTGACCTGCAAATTGCAAAAAACTTAAGAAAATTTGAATTTCGCGGGCTTTCTTAGCGCGTCCCCCTTAAGTGTGCATCCACACTGCCGGCCAAGCGCGGTTGCAACGACGGGCGGAAATATCAAACATATGAAACCGCCGGTTGCGTCCATAGTGTAGTGACTAAGGCGGGCGACTAGCGCGACGGGCCCGAGCGAGATAGCGCGCGTAGTTTTCAAACGTTCCTATCCGCGCGTTATGGCCACACTATGGGCCTAGTCAACAAGCGACTTAATGCGCGGGTGACAGAGATATCAAACCAGGTATCAGTTTTGACCGTAAGAGTCTGCAAACATTTTTTTTTTTTTTTTTTTGAAAATGGCGGTAAATACTGTAGTATTTATAAATACGATACCCGTATATGCACGCTGGCACACCGGTGTTCCGCCCAGCGCCGTCACCTTCACGGCGCTCTGGAACACCGGTATGCCACGCGGTTCACGCGGTTTCAATCTCTATTATTACTATAACTAAGGGCTAATATCCTGTAAGGTTATGTTTTACTCTAGGTATGTATGAAAGATATTCTGGTCATAATAGTCATTTTTTTTTTAATCTTTATTTAAGGAGCTTGGTCAACAAGACTAAGACGCTCCGTAAGGCTTTCTTATAATAATAGTAATACATCATTTTATAAATACAATACAGGTCTAATTATCTTCTACGTATACCAATCCGTACAAGTTTATATAACAGTCTCGCTGTTTCTGACAAGGGGGATGCTAGAATGATATTGCATCTTCCCAACTCTTTAACATCAACACCAAAGTGCAATAATAACTCAGCTCTGATATCTTCGTTCCGGGCACACTCCACCATGATGTGAAAAACGTCTTCCACTTTTCCACATTCTGTGCAGTTGGGGGAAGGAACTTTTTTCATTAAATATGCGAACTTATTTAAGGGGATATGTCCAGAACGAAGTCTGAGAGCTGTCATAATAGTCATTCACAACGAAAAATATCGATAGGCTACACTAGAATATAAGTTGAAAAGAGACGCTTCAAAACGTCTGTGGTCGCGATTGCGCACGAATTACGTGCGCCAGCGAAATGTTGTGTTGTGGTGTTTTTTCAACGGTAAGTGGATAAATATTCATTTATAAGTATATAATACATCCTTGTACATAATATTTGCACGAAATAACATCATCATAATACTTTTTTTGGTCAAAGAAAATGTTACGTAAAAAACCGTTACTGTACTTTTTTGAAATGGCTCTGCGCAATATGAAGTTTCAGTTTCATTATTATGACAATGTTACGTAGGACTCTCTAAAAAACGCAGTTTTTAGGTTACTTGTCTGTTTATTCAAGAACCCAAAAAACTTTGCAATAAGTGCCTAGAGCCAATAGAAACATGAGTGGACCATTTTTTGTGAGCAGGGTCATAAATATGTCACGCTGCGGGAATTGACAGGTCTGGTGACATTTCATAACTGCCCGCGTTTAGCGGTTAATCTAAACCAGATATAATCACATAATCGCACAGTAAACATCCACACCACAGTAATCGCACAATAACAAGAAAAATATGGAGCACAAAATAAAATAGATTTTGAATCTTCTCTGGTGATTTTAGGTGATATTTTACTCAGGTTAAAGTCAAATGTTGGCACGGGCTATCTAAAAATACCAAATCCTCGTTTATGGTTTGCAACACCTGAAATACGTCATAAACGCTACAACAGCTCCTTCGTCACTGTGGCCACTGCACGCCCCCGCCGTCGCGCCGCCTTAGGCCCTAGTCACCGCGCATTCACTGTGGGCGCACACAAGTCTTTATCTTCTGATGCATTAACCTACTCACTATGTACAGTCCTACCAACTTATCTGTGAACTGAAAGAGGACGGCACCGTCGATACAATCGAATGACATGCGTCGGCACAATGGAATGACATTTCAACATGACGGCCATAGTTCCAATTTTCGCCATTTCACAGATAAGTTGTTAGGAGTGTACAGACGCCAGCACTTCAAGCTACTACAATCTGTCAAATTTCTTATTTATAGGGGTCCACCACAGATTAGGTAGAGATGCTACGCATCATCTTTACCAAATCTGTGGTCCGAGTGCTTATAGAGCACAGAACTATACAGTCTAAAAAAAGCGCGGGAAACTTCGTACTTGGCGGACGCGTCTTTTTTGAGATAATTTTTATAAATTTATAAAACTCTAAATATAAGATCAGTAGTGCTATTCTGTAAACATCTCACCGTGATAACTCGGGTGAAGTGAGCTTGAAGTGAGCCGTCATTCCACATAATGCTAGGGGTTGACACTATTGACAGCTCACTTTAAGATCACTTCACTTATGTTTTCACGGTGATGTATTTACAGAATAGCACTACAGTAGTCGTAGTTTTAGTGTTCCATTTTCTTTTACTTTTAGTTTAATTTTAGTGCAGAATATTTTCATCGGTAGTGGTAAGTTTTTTTTTAGTTGTTTAAACGAATATGAAAGACCCGCCTGATCCGGGGGATTTGATTCCTCCGGCAGGCAATTTTGCTACCATCATCTCTAATGAATCGGGCATGGATACCGATGGGTTGACTTCAGCTCGTCATTTAAAAAGGAGTCGTGTGCATGTGTGCAAGCACTGCAATAAGCGTCGCCGTACCCGAAAAAACCACGGTTCCGCGTCTTCGGGTTGTGGTTGCATGGCAGAAGTTACTGCATCAGAGCCCAACTGCCCTGAAATAATCGTCACTAATGAAATACCTTGTACTAGTAACAAAATGCCCGATATCCCTGCTCCATCCTTAGTTGTTTCCACTCAGATAGGTCGGAAAACATACGACAAAACGGACAGCGCGCCTTTTGCCATTCATGTACAAAAAAATATTATTTCACCAGACGATGGATCGACACTGCACCCAATCACTTTTGGCAAGTTCCTAAAACACAATGCCTTCCAAAACATAATCAACGGGAGTGTCAAAAAAATCGGACGCAATAAAATTTCTTTATCTTTTTCGAATTTTCTGGACGCAAATTCCTTTATTACACATAATAGTCTTGAAACATATAATTACAAAACTTTTATACCTACCTACTTTTAATGTTACCAGAATGGGTTTTGTTCGGGTCAATCACCGAACAATAATGTCATGTCAGCGTTTTTGCGACACCGCGCTCCATGCCTTTAATTATTATGTATTACTTAGAATAAGTAGTCATTACGCTTTCGGATATCATATCGGGCGCGACTCAATCTCATCTAATTCATTAGTTCCTCATTAGTTTTAATCGTTATCCCATTTGTACTGAAATATAGATAACATTATAATCTTTAATCTTAGTTTATCTTTAAACTCACCCCAACCCCGAACATTGGTCCTTCGAGCCATCGGAGCGGGACCATTACGCGTGTATCAACTAACGGTACTGTGTGAGTGTCTCGCTTGGAACTTATTGCCAGACCCTGGCAAACAGAACTGAGTGGATTTACTTTCCAAAAATTTCACCATCCTGCGGATCCTAACTGACCTCGGTGCTCCGGACGGAAAAGTGCCATCATCTTGCTGATCTTAAATTATCTCGGTGCCCCGGACGGAACGTGCCATCATCCTGCTGATACTGATTGAACCTGGTGTTTACAAAAGCATCGCGTCATCTCATCGCGCTGTTACTCCAGGTTTGTTCTTGCAGCCATCACAAGGACATTTGATCTCCAAAGAAGCCTTCAGTACAAGTAAGGTCTCCTTTTTATCTTTATAATGTCGGAAATGGATGACATTTTAGTAACCCAACAGCAACTAATCGAAGCCGTAGATAGGCTCTTCACCAATTTCAAGAAAGATGGTGCAGAGCGCAAGACCTCAGACTACTTACGTCGTCGATTAGCTACTTTGGAACAATACTTTACAGAGTTCCATAATAATCATATGACTTTGTTATCTTTTGGTGATCAATCAGTACTAATCAATACGATCAAATGAAGGAAAAATACAACAACATTAAAACTACTATTCAAGTCTATAATCCTCTCGCAAACAGACCGCAAACCCCTGAGTTGAAACCTCCTACGTTCCAACCTACTGCGGAATCTCGAACCTCGAATCTCGCATCTAACGCTGCTTCTAAAACCCCTGCTCTTGAAGAGAGTAAAGCCGAAGGTCTCTTCAAAAAGCAAGCTACCAACTTTAAGGCTTTCTTGAGAACATCTTCTAATATCGACCTTAATCTCGTCACGGAAAAGTAGGAGTTTGAAGACATCCTGAAGACGATACAATCTCGTTGGGCGGCTATTGACTCGCTTCATTGGGAGCTGGACAACGAGTATGACGACACGGTTGGCGCAGTGGTTGAGCGATTGACTGCTGCGCAGCATGTCGCGGGTTCGATTCCCGCACGGAACAAATATTTGTACGACCTACAAGTATTTGTTCCGAGTCTGGGTGTTTTTCTATCTATAATATGTATGTATTTACAAAAAAAAAAAAAAAATGTATATAAGTAGTTTATCAGCCATCTCGTTACCATAACACAAGCATTAGGTTGCTTAGCTTGGGGCTAGATGGCGTTGTGTGATATGTCCAAACATATTTATTTTTATTTATTTATTATGGCGGATCAAACCCCGAGTACGAAGAGCAATTTACTCATTATGAGCAATATTACAACAAAATCAAGAAAGACATCAATAAGAAAATGTGGTCCGTTGCGCATATTGAAAAATCAACTCCTAAAATGGAGATAGTCACCTTTGAGGGAAACTACAATAAGTGGATTTCGTTCAAAGATCTTTTTACCGAAGCAGTGCACAACAACCCCTCGTTGTCGAATGCACAAAAGATGCAGTTTCTAAAGCGTAAGATCAAAGGTGAGCCCGAAAAATTGATCCAACATCTCCAAATAAGCTCCGACAATTATCCTGTGTGCTGGAATATCCTCAATCATCGTTATAATAATAAACGAATTATCTTCACTTCTTATCTTAACAATCTCATGAACATCCCTACAAACCAGCAGCAATCATCAAATCATATAAAACGCATTCACGACACTACGTACGAGAGCGTGAATGCTATCAAGAATCTGGGAGTCGATGTGTCTTCCTGGGACCCTTTCCTGGTATGTATATTGTCTCAAAAATTGAACTCAGATACATACGAGAATTATCTACAAGCCTTAAAATCCCCGCGAGAGTTTCCCGTCTTGGAAGATTTTCTTAATTTTTTGGAAACTAAGTTTATGATGCTGGAAACTTCACGAAAGAAGCATGAAAATTCTACGCAGAAATCATCCTCATCTCAATCCAACAACAATACCAAACCATCATTTTCAAAGGGTTCCAATTATAAACAAAATTATAATAATCCTAAAACGAATTACTCAACAAACCAAGTTTCGCAATCGTCAAAGTCCAAACGCAAAAATAACGATCGCAAGCAATGTCCTATTTGCAACGCCAACGATCATCGAATTCATGCATGTCAAAAATTATTGGAATTGCAACCTAATGAACGTAAAAATGCTATTGCTAACTTGAACCTTTGTATTAATTGTTTACATTATCACGAAGGCAAAAAATGCCTTTCCGAAATAAGATGCAAAGAATGCAATAAAGAACACAATACCATTTTGCATGAATCTTTTACGTCACATCGATCTGGGTCAAATGCAGCCACGATTGCGAAATCGTCACCTCAACAGCAAGAAAGTAACACAGTGGCATCGCTTCTTAAAGAACCCTCAGAAATATTGCTTGCCACAGCAATAATTAACGCACAAGCAGCGGACGGATCTTACCAAAAAATGAGAGTCCTTTTAGATCAAGGGTCACAGACTTTCATTATTAGGGAAAGCGCAGCATAGTTGTTAAGACTGCCGCGACGGAAATGTAACGGCTATATCTCTGGAATAGGAAATAAGGAAAACAACTGTAAGGGCATCATTACCATCAAATGTTCGTCGTTAGCTAGCGATTTCACCTTTGAAACGGACGTATACATAATGAATAGACTGATAAATAACTTACCCAGCTGTACCTTACCTAAGCCAGACTGGCCTACTCTTAACCAAATAACTCTAGCAGATCCCGAATTTTATAAAAGTGGGCCTATTGATATCCTACTTGGGGCAGATATATATTCCACTGTCCTCATGGATGGTATCTTTCGATCAGAAGGTATGTTGCCCATTGCCCAACAAACCCAGTTGGGATGGATCTTAAGCAGCAACTACAAATCGTAACATTGCAATGTGATCCTAAATAATATCGAAGAGATACAGCAATTTTGGGAAGTGGAGGACATACATGAATCTCCAGCAATATCAGAAGATCAAAAATGCATCGAGTTTTACCAATCTTCGACCTCTAGACGGGAAGACGGAAGCTATGTCGTTAAAATACCATTCAAAGAAAATTTTGAGAATAATATAGGCGAGTCGAAAACAAAATCGATTGCTCAATTTTTCCAAATAGAGCGGAAATTAAGTAAGCAACCAGCACTGGCACATGATTATAAATCGTTTATTTCCGAATACCTAGAGCTCGGACATATGACACCCGTTGCGCCACACGTACAGACGGACTGCTACTTATCGCACCATTGTGTCCAAAGATCTGAGTCATCAACTACTAAATTGCGAGTTGTCTTTAATGCCTCGGCAAAAACCTCGAGTGGATACAGCCTCAATGATCTTATGTGCCGAGGACCCAATTTACAACAAGACCTTCAGAGCCTTATCTTAAAATGGAGACAATTTAGATATGCTTTTACAGCAGATATAGAAAAAATGTTTCGCAAAATCTGGCTACATCCCGATGATCAGAAATATCAGAAAATTATCTGGCGGAACCATCCATCTCAACCTTTAAAAGAATTTCAGTTAGCGACAGTTACCTATGGCACAAAGGCCGCACCTTTTTTGGCCATGATGTCATTGAAGCAACTGGCCATCGATGAAAGGCCAAACTATCCACAAAGTTGCGCTCCAGACGTCTTAGAACACTCGTTTTACATGGATGATCTTATGCATGGTGAACAATCAGCGAGAGCAGCTACACAGCTCATGGCAGACATGATCAACCTGCTCAAATCTGGTGGGTTTATTCTCAGAAAATGGCGATCAAACTTGCCGGAATTAATAGATGGTTCAGATGCACTTCAAAAGGAAGACTTTGACTTTAAGCAATCGGAGTCAACCAAAACTTTAGGTCTTCGTTGGGAACCAAAAAATGATCAATTTATCTTTCATCCTATAGAATTTATCTCTCAAGACATCCTTACAAAGAGACAATTGTTATCTCAAATATCTAAAGTTTTTGGCCCCTTGGGCTGGCTGGCTCCAGTCACAATAAAACTTAAGATCTTGTTCCAAGAATTATGGAAATCAGACCTGGGTTGGGACCACCCTGTCCCTCAAGAAATCTCGTTAGAGTGGAATATTATTAAAGCCGATCTATCTCATATATCTCGATTTAAAATACCATGTTGGATTCAAACCCAGGAAAAAGATATCATCGAACTCCATGGCTTTTGCGACGCTAGCACAAAAGCATATGCCTGCGTGATGTATTGCAAAATACAGAGAAAAATGTAACACACGTAACCCTTATTGCAGGCAAATCAAAAGTAATACCGCTGAAAAAACCACAATCTATCCCGCGTTTGGAACTTTGCGGCGCATGCTTGCTGTCAAATCTTATGCGAAAAATCATCTTATCCCTATCGAGCTACAAGGTGCACGTTTATGGTTGGATTGATTCAATGGCTGTTCTAGGTTGGTTAAGTGGCAAACCGGAGAAGTGGAAACCCTTTGTTGCGAATCGAGTGAGGGTTATTACTGAAATAATCCCTAAAGATAACTGGAGTTACGTAAAATCCAAAGAAAACCCCGCAGATTGCGCAAGCCGAGGTTTACCTGCTGCTCAATTAGCCAATCACTCCCTGTGGTGGCAAGGGCCCCACTGGTTATCACAATATAAGCCTAAAGAATCACATAAGATGCCAATATATACGAGTAATACTAACGAAGAACTCAGAAAACAAAAGGAAGTAAATACGATCATTATTAACCCCGAAAATTTAATAATTAATCAACTATTAACAAAATATAGCACTTTAAGGAAAGTTACTCGCGTATTAGCTTACATCAACAAGTTCATCGACATTGTTGTTTACAAGAAAAAAAGAACATGTTTTCTTACTCTGCAAAATATAAAGACAGCAAGAGAAATGTTAATTAAGCACGTCCAAAACGAATATTTCGACGAAGAAATATCACGGCTTAAAAATAATGAACCACTAAATAAGAAAAACCAAATTCTTAATCTCAATCCCATACTAGACACTAATCAAATGTTCCGTGTCGGTGGCAGACTTAAACATTCGAATCTTGATCCCGAAATGAAGCATCCCATCACAATCCCGAATCAATCGAAATTGGCAGATCTTATCATAGATGAATCCCACGAACTTGTATTTCACGGTGGAGTAAAAATGACTACTGGATTTATAAGACAAAAATACTGGATTCTTGGAGGAAACAGGGTCACAAAGAAACGATTAAGAATGTGTGTCAAATGTAAAAGACAAAATCCCATACCACAACATCAAATCATGGGTGACCTACCTCCAGCACGATTGATTCCTAACCGACCTTTTTACCACACTGGTATAGATTATACCGGACACATCCTTATTAAGGCAAACAAAGGTCGTGGCATTAAAACCTGTAAAGGATATGTCGCAGTTTTTGTCTGTATGGTAACTAAAGCCATACATTTAGAAATCGTCTCAGATCTCACAGCGTCAGCATTTATAGCTGCGCTTCGACGAATGTCGGCTAGAAGAGGAGTTCCTGGGCACATCTATAGTGATCAGGGAACTAACTTCATAGGAGCCAGCAAAATCTTAAAACAAGAGTTTGCAGAAATCTCCTACATCTTGTCTGACCAAGAGGTAACCTCGACAATCTCTGAAATGAACATTGAGTGGCACTTTAACGCCCCATCATGGCCATCTGCTGGCGGACTCTGGGAAGCTGCAGTGAAGAGCCTAAAACATCATCTCAAGCGTGTCGTGGGGGAGCAAAAATTAACCTACGAGGAATATATTACCCTACTATCCCAACTCGAGGCTTGTTTGAACTCCAGACCACTGTGCCCTTTTACAGAAGATCCTGAGGATCTAGACTTTTTGACCCCGGCTCACTTTTTAGCAAGTGGCCCCAACTTAACGATTTTTGAAACAGAGCATGATCTCAGAACACGTTGGCACTTGACGCAAAAAATCTATCAAGATATATGGGATAAGTGGAAGACTGACTACCTCTCGCAGCTTTCTACGAGGTCCAAATGGCGACAGCATCAAAAAGATCCCAATCTTTTCGACATCGTTATTATAAAAGACGACAACCTTCCCCCAGGAAAATGGAGTCTAGGTCGCGTAGTAGCACTGCATCCTGGAAGTGACGGACACGTAAGGGTCGTCACACTTAAAACCAAAAACGGGTTCTTAAAACGCCCAGTATTAAAACTGTCCTTACTGCCAACAAATAAAAATGAACAAGATCAAAATGCCCCAAAAGTTGAAGATAAATTGCCAGCGGCGAAGAAAAAACGTCCTATCTCATTATCAGCTATGGCTTTATCTTTGACATTATTTTTGCTGTCACTAATAAGCACCGCTCAAGCATCCTACAACTTCACCCTGCTGACAAACAATAGTGTCTACTTCGACAAAATATCTAATATGCATTTAATTAGAGATGATTGGCATTTAATAGTTTATTACGACATAAATCCTTATCAAGAAGGAACGGCGGCATTATTAAAGTACTCGTATATCAAGTATCTTGAAACCTTATGCTCTACGATTAGAACACAAAACCCTTGCGACGGCGTCATGTTACAACTCGAGCACGAGTTCGAAGAAATTAAACATTATGATAATATTGTCATGATGAATGATTCGTTTATGACTAATAAGAAACGTCGGCGACGCGGCTTGCTAGACGGAGTAGGCTACGTTGCAAATAGTTTATTCGGAGTGTTGGACCAACGATTTGCAGAAAAATATGAGAAGGATATTGACCTTTTAAAGCACAATGAAAACCATTTATATAACCTCTGGAAAAACCAAACGTCGGTCGTAGAAGCTGAATTTAATCTCATGAAAAGGATGGAGAAAACTACACTTCTGGACACATCTATTGGCCCACCTTAGAGTTTAGGTTTCGATGGCCCCTACCGAAATATGATTGCTAGATTGAACAAAAACTGTTGATGCAGTTTTAAACCTGATACATTTTACCAGCTTTTTCGATCGTATTGTTTTAAATTTGAATTCAGAATACCATACGACATGGAGCTACGCCTAACAAGTCGGATATGCGCCTTGTTAAAGGCAATTGATTTTTGAATAAAAAACATGTTTTATCAAATAAAGGTTTAATTTAATAACGCGTGTTGCCTCCATGGGCATCTACCACAGCTCTCATACGATTAGGCATAGAGTTTATCAACCGCTCTATGAAATTTTGAGGGATCATCTCCCATTCCTCTTCTATGGCAGTTTTCAACTCCTGCATCGTCTGGGCAACTGGCTGACGAGCCCTAACTCGTCTTTTTAGCTCGTCCCACATGTGCTCAATGGGGTTCATGTCTGGGCTTCTGGCTGGCCAGTCCATAACTGTGATGTTCACATCCCGAAGATATTCCCTGACGATGCCGGCCGCATGGGCTCTTGCATTATCATGCATAAAAAGGAAATTTGGGCCCACATAGTCCGCGTATGGTATCACGTGAGGTTCTAAGCACTCACGAATGTACCTTTCAGCATTTAATGTTGGCAGCCGTGGTCCTGTAACAACCTCAAGTTGAGTTTTGCCGCTCGCGGATATACCGCCCCAGACAGTCCATGAGCCACCGCCATAAGCAACCCTCTCTTCAAAGCAGCATTGTGCGAAACGCTCTCCCTTACGTCGGTAGACCTTCTTCCTTCCATCATTGCCATGTAACACAATTTTAGACTCATCAGAAAAGAGTACACGGCTCCAATCTTGCTGTGTCCAATTTAAATGACTGCGTGCGAAATGAAGGCGCGCTGTTCGGTGGGCTCGCGTTAGTTTGGGGCCATTAGCTGGCTTGTGTGGTACCATATCGCGTTCTTTTAACCTTCTCCGAACAGTTCGAGCGCTCACAGATACTCCGTGGAAGTCGCGAAGTTGGTTTTGTATCTCAATGGAGGTAAGGTGACGATTTCTAAAGCTGGTCGTCACGATGAATCGATCCTGCCTTTCAGTTGTGACCCGAGATCGTGGCCTTCCTTGGCGACAAACAAAGTCGCCAGTCTCTAGGTACCTCCGATAAACATTTTGGACCGCAGATCGACTTAAATTAAGTTGAGCACTCACGTTTCTTTGGCTGTGTCCGGCCTGAATAAGTGCCACAGCTTGGGCGGCGACTTCAGGTGAAGTATCCATAGATTATTGATAGAACCTCACCTTAATGTTAAGAATAAGTAATGTTTGTTGCAAAACCAAAGATATCAATCACTTTTTCAAAAATTAAATCCAAGTAAACCAATAAAACCAAGTTTTCTTAGTATTCGATTGTTTGATATCAACAAACAGGCTCCAAATTGTCTTTGTTTCTTTAAATTCTGTATTCGAAATTCAAAAAAAGACTATTGAATGAAATTGTGAATGTGCCAGGTTCAAAACTGCATAAAAACTTTTTGCTCGACCTAATATAAAATTTTAGCTAGGACCAAACGAAACTGAAAATACAAGGTGGGCCAAAAGATGTGTCCAGAAGTGTATAAACAAACATCATAAAATAATAAATCAAAAGCTTAATTATCTCGAAGATACCTTTAAAAATCTCGCCCAGCAAGTGCAAAACATAACTATGGTCACAGACTTTATAACCTCGGCTTTCACTGCCAACAACTTGTTGTAGGTATACCCTTCGACGAATCCAGGACTCGATACAGTAACTGATATTTATAGGGGAAAATTAGATTTTCATTTGTTATCTCCGAAGCAACTCAGATCAGAGCTAAGCATAATATCAGCACAAATATCTGGAGACTTGGTAGTTCCTGTCGACAACTTTAATCTTAAAGATCTTTACGGCTTGCTCAAAGTAAGAGCCAAATATTCTGGCAAATACCTAATTATAGAAATAAAAATACCCCTGATTGAAAGAGATCTTTACGATGTATTCAATCTTATCTCGGTTCCACGCATTGTGAAAGATAGCATGATGATGAAGGTCGAAACTATCTCTGAATTAGCAGCCATCAACATGAGAAAGGATTCGTATTTAACTATCACAGACACGGATCTGCAGTCATGCGTATTACAAAACCCTGTGAGTATTCTGTGTCATATCAGAAGGCCTATTCACCACATGAAAGATGATCATAGCCTATGCGAGACGATCCCAGGAACAAGAACTTGTGAAACTAAAACTACCTCGTGCAAGAATGACTGGAGAGAGTTAACATCGGAAAACAAATATTATTATATATGCTGTAATAAATGTAACGTCAAACTTCTGTGTGAAAATAAAGATGCTGGTCTGTTGCGTGTTGGGGAAGGCTGTTTAGTAAAAACAGAAGATATTATGGTGTATTCAAATAAATGATTGTCTAGTATAATTAGCACGACGACAAAGATTATCTCACCAGAAATATCACCAATCAATCACATAATAAATATCACTATGCCAGAAATCTCATACGACCTTGATCCCAATAACTCAGACAACCTCAGGAAATTTGAAGCTATTAAGAGAAGTCTTGAGATTATGAAGCAGAGTGAACCTTTGAGCACCAATATCTCCTACCACGACGTCCATCAGTATACTGCTATATATCTCATCATATTGGGAATCTTGATATTGGTGGCAGCTCACTGTTTTAAACGTTGGTGCCAAAGGCAACGTATAGGAAATCGTTCCACTTCAGAGCGGTCGACAGCACCTGCGGCGACTGCGTTGCCATCTCCACACACCGTTGCAGAAAGTGTTGTGATTGAGTGTAGTGAAATTAGGGAAAATGGGCAATCTAGTAGTAAATCAGTGAAAAGTGATCCTAAACAACTAGCTCTATCTAGGGAGTGTTTTCTCTTCCTGATTTACACTGTAGCGATTCTGTTTTATTTGTAATTGTACTTTTATCTCATTTTTTAACATAACTAACCCTACATAACTATTTTAGTATTACTTGAACATTGTTCTCACCTTGTTAATATTAATTTCATTACCCATTAAACCACATCTACTCACTAATCCCATCTTTTTCTCCCTCGGGAGCATGTTCGGGTCAATCACCGAACAATAATGTCATGTCAGCGTAATTGCGACACCGCGCTCCATGCCTTTAATTAATATGTATTACTTAGAATAAGTAGTCAGTACGCTTTCGGATATCATATCGGGCGCGACTCAATCTCATCTTATTCACCTCATTAGTTTTAATCGTTATCCCATTTGTACTGAAATATAGATAACATTATAATCTTTAATCTTAGTTTATCTTTAAACTCACCCCAACCCCGAACAGGTTTAGTGCGTGGTGTTCCTGCAGAATGGTCTCCGGAGGAGATTATTGATAACATAACGGTACCAATTGGTTGCGGACCGATTTTAAAAGTCAGACGTCTTAATTTTAAAACCACTGTTGATGGTACAACCATTTGGAAACCATCCCAATCCATAGTTGTTACATTTGATGGGCAGGTTCTACCGAAAAGAATTTTCATGTGCATTACCTGCATGCATTACCTGTAGATTTATATATTTTCCCTACCGTACAGTGTTTTAACTGCTGTCGTTTTGGACACACTAAAATTCAGTGCAGGTCCAAGCCTCGTTGTTATAAATGTAGTCAAGGCCACACTGGGGATAGTTGTGAAAGAGAACAAGAAAGTGCATCTTGCTGCCTTTGCTCTCGTTTTCACTATGCTACTAATAAGATTCGCCTAGAATTTTCTAGACAAAAATTAATTAAAACATACATGGCACAAAGTTCAGTATCTTATGCTGAAGCGGCAAAAGTATATCCACCAGTAACTAAGTCGTATGCTGATACACTTTTATCTTCTCCTTCCAAAAACTTTGCACATACCCCATCAATCTCTTCCCCTAACAGAATGCCTACTTCGAATAGCTATAAAAAGACAAAGACGGTCTTCCTAAAACCACACTCCCCTCCCAAATCTGTACAAGGATATAATAAAGAGGCTCACAATGCCATTATTAAAGATTATGACATTCCCCAACCATCAAATGGTTGTGCTCTATTAATCATAATAATGACAAAAAAACTTTTTTACAAAAAAATACAACCGACTTCCAAAAACAACACTACAAAGTGAAAAATAACTTTAATTTCGGAAGTCGGTGTCTGATTATATGTATTTTCGTTTTTGCCACCGACTTCCGAAATTAAAGTTATTTTTCACTTTGTAGTGTTGTTTTTGGAAGTCGGTTGTATTTTTTTGTAAAAAAGTTTTTATTTTTCACTTTTTAGTGGATCACATGTGCTTACCCCTTCACAGCGTACTGGCGTGATGTTATGTTATGAACTGGTGTGAACAACAAACCGACATGAGATTTCAGCAATCCCAGTCCATTTGCTATCATTTATTGAGGAGTTCCGTTGCCTATCTCAGAAGTTCTTCATCAGGTCTTCACCAAATTGAAATGGGACCACTCCAAGAAAGTACTCTTCCAAAAACTATCCAAATCGCTTCAAGTGTGCCTATAAAATTAGAAGAGTTTTCTCTATTTCTCCAGGATCCCATCATCAGATCCTGACTTGATGATCATGGGACCACCTGGGAAGTATACCCTTTCAAACAAAAAAAAAATAATCCAAATCGGTCCAGCCATCTTCGAGTAATCGGGGAACATACATAAAAAAAAAAAATAAAAAAAAAAAAATAAAAAAAAAAAAAAAGGTTCCGACGAATTGATAACCTCCTCCTTTTTGAAGTCGGTTAAAAATGACACAAATTTTTCCATAAATGATTTTCTTTCTGCATTACACAATCTTGTTTCTCAGTTCAACATTTCACCGTCCAACGTCGCCCCATCTTTCAATGTATCTCAATCCATTCATATTCCACCTTGAGGGTGGAGAAGTTGGAGGCGCGCCATAACACCAATTTCAAGTTGTTCGTGGTGCGCGTTCCGACTCACCATTTGCTGACCTTCCTCAAGGAAGAGTTTTGGCCGAAAGGTGTGTTGTATCGGCGTTTCCGCGGCCAGCTACGCGACACCTCGCAGCGTAACACGACGCCGTCACTCCGTGTGCAGTAGTTTTTAAGTTTGTTAAATGTTTTTATATGTATTAGTTTATAATTTTGTACCAATCATTTGTGTATTTTTTTTTTTTTTTTTTTCTATGGGCCCTAGTAGCCTGAAAATAAAGGAATTATTATTATTATCTTTGACATATTTCGGGATCCTGGGGTCCCGGACATTTGGAAGGCGTACGAGGAGCCGAAGCCAACTCGCAGAGGCCCCTTAGACAATTTTAAACGAAAAGAAGGCTCCAGCCGACGCGCGACGGTTATCCCTGTATGCACTATGCAATTGCACCCAAGGACAACCCCCGGTTGGTGCAGGACTATTGCAGAACATGGAAGCAAAACATACGAGGGTCATTCAATAAATACTTAGCCTACAAAAAGTAAACGAAAATTTTGGAAAAGTGGCAATTTATTTTTCAACATTGTCTCCTTTTAGTTCGATACACTTAGCCCAGCGATGCTCCAACTTTTTTAACCCGTCCGAAAAATAGTTTTTGTCAAACTCTGCAAAATAGGCCTCCGTGGCGGCGATGACCTCCTCATTCGATCCATATCTATTCCCAGCGAGTGATTTTTTCAGATTAGGAAACAGAAAGAAGTCACAAGGGGCCAAATCTGGAGAATACGGTGGATGGGGCAGCAATTCGTAGCGTAATTCGACCAATTTGGCCATGGCAACGGCAGACGTCTCCCTCGGGAGCATGTTCGGGTCAATCACCGAACAATAATGTCATGTCAGCGTAATTGCGACACCGCGCTCCATGCCTTTAATTATTATGTATTACTTAGAATAAGTAGTCAGTACGCTTTCGGATATCATATCGGGCGCGACTCAATCTCATCTTATTCACCTCATTAGTTTTAATCGTTATCCCACTTGTACTGAAATATAGATAACATTATAATCTTTAATCTTAGTTTATCTTTAAACTCACCCCAACCCCGAACAGGTTTAGTGCGTGGTGTTCCTGCAGAATGGTCTCCGGAGGAGATTATTGATAACATAACGGTACCAATTGGTTGCGGACCGATTTTAAAAGTCAGACGTCTTGATTTTAAAACCACTGTTGATGGTACAACCATTTGGAAACCATCCCAATCCATAGTTGTTACATTTGATGGGCAGGTTCTACCGAAAAGAATTTTCATGTGCATTACCTGTAGATTTATATATTTTCCCTACCGTACAGTGTTTTAACTGCTGTCGTTTTGGACACACTAAAATTCAGTGCAGGTCCAAGCCTCGTTGTTATAAATGTAGTCAAGGCCACACTGGGGATAGTTGTGAAAGAGAACAAGAAAGTGCATCTTGCTGCCTTTGCTCTCGTTTTCACTATGCTACTAATAAGATTCGCCTAGAATTTTCTAGACAAAAATTAATTAAAACATACATGGCACAAAGTTCAGTATCTTATGCTGAAGCGGCAAAAGTATATCCACCAGTAACTAAGTCGTATGCTGATACACTTTTATCTTCTCCTTCCAAAAACTTTGCACATACCCCATCAATCTCTTCCCCTAACAGAATGCCTACTTCGAATAGCTATAAAAAGACAAAGACGGTCTTCCTAAAACCACGCTCCCCTCCCAAATCTGTACAAGGATATAATAAAGAGGCTCACAATGCCATTATTAAAGATTATGACATTCCCCAACCATCAAATGGTTGTGCTCTATTAATCATAATAATGACAAAAATGACACAAATTTTTCCATAAATGATTTTCTTTCTGCATTACACAATCTTGTTTCTCAGTTCAACATTTCACCGTCCAACGTTGCCCCATCTTTCAATGCATCTCAATCCATTCATATTCCACCTTGAGGGTGGAGAAGTTGGAGGCGCGCCATAACACCAATTTCAAGTCGTTCGTGGTGCGCGTTCCGACTCACCATTTGCTGACCTTCCTCAAGGAAGAGTTTTGGCCGAAAGGTGTGTTGTATCGGCGTTTCCGCGGCCAGCTACGCGACACCTCGCAGCGTAACACGATGCCGTCACTTCGTGTGCAATAGTTTTTAAGTTTGTTAAATGTTTTTATATGTATTAGTTTATAATTTTGTACCAATCATTTGTGTATTTTATCTATGGGCCCTAGTAGCCTGAAAATAAAGGAATCATTATTATTATCTTTGACATATTTCGGGATCCTGGGGTCCCGGACCTTTGGAAGGCGTACGAGGAGCCGAAGCCAACTCGCAGAGGCCCCTTAGACAATTTTAAACGAAAAGAAGGCTCCAGCCGACGGTTATCCCTGTATGCACTATGCAATTGCACCCAAGGACAACCCCCGGTTGGTGCAGGACTATTGCAGAACATGGAAGCAAAACATACTCGTATTGGGCCTATGGGTTTGGGTGGCTATAGTGGATTGGGTACCTTGAACTATGGAAGAACTATGTCCCCTGCCTGACCAATGTTATATAATATACACAGATAAATAGGCAGGGGGTGACTTGCACGCTCAATAATGGGCCCCCGGAAACGGTCGCTAGCACATAGTGACGTAGCGACAAGGGGCAACATGTCCTGAGGTGCTTGAGGAGTGGAGCGGTATTCCACGGCTCTCAGAACAATCCCAGAGCCCGGAAGATGGTCAAGATCCCTACAAGCACTTACTGGAATACTTCCTTCCTTCGAGCACGTTTGCTCTTGCGAATCTCCACTCAAGCCGGCCAATAAAGGCAAGAATGAGGTGGGAGCTCTGTTCCCGTCAGTGTTCACTCCAGCCGGCCAATAAAGGCAAGCCAGAGAGGAAGAACAAGACTTCTCCCGGGAAATAGGGTCCGTGGGGTCGCTACTGCCCAACAGCTCGCCACATGCTGCCCTGCGGGTTCACGTATCTCTCTTGGTCTGGCTCCTCACCCTAGACCTGTTTCGGCAAAGTAAACTCCATCGGCACAGACCCAGAGTTCGGAGCGCGCAAGCCCCACCACGACGTCAACGTAGAGATACGGCGGTGGGGTTATTATTATTTTTATTATTTCCTTTATTTTATTTACATACATATTAATTACATTTTTAAATAATTTTATAAAAACATAAAATTAAAAAAACATTTAAAAATATAAAAAATAGTAGCCCACCGGTATCGGGAACAGGGTCCAAGCTACCGGTGGTCAGGGCTCTAGAGAGAAGAACCTCCTCAATATGCGTGCCGTGTCCAGGAGTACTGCTTTCCTAATCAAGCCCTTGACCCAGCCGCGCAATAAGAGCCTCCCGAGGTGTTGGTCGAGACGTAACGATTATCGGTACAATGATTGCAGAGTCCACGTCCCACATGTCGACAACCTCGTGTGCTAAGTCAAGATACTTGATTTTTTTTATCTTTCTCAGCTTTCACGAGATTCTCGTTATGAGGGACAGCGATATCAACAATCATTGCACGGCGCTCTCGTCGATCTATCACCACAATATCAGGCTTATTGGCTACAATAGTACTGTCAGCGATGATAGATCGATCCCAGTACAATGTGGCGTGACCATTCTCGAGAACTGGGTCGGGCACATACTCGTACCTGTAATATGGTACTTCGGACTCCACAAGGTTGTACTGCAAGGCAAGTTGCTGGTGGATAATCCTAGCCACTAGATTGTGTCTGTGCAAGTACTCGCCGTTAGCAAGACGAGAACAACCAGAAACAATGTGTCGGATTGATTCACCGGGACGGTGGCATGCCCGACAGATGTCAACCGCACCATCCTTGACAATGTATTTCCGATAATTATTCGTCATGATAACTTCATCCATAATTGCACAGACAAAACCTTCGGTTTCCCCGAAGAGGTCGCCGAAACGTAACCAGGATACAGACGCCAAAAAGTCTACATCAGGCCCATGGAGGGCCCGGATTATTATTATTATTATAATGGACAACACATCCAAAATAATCCAGTGGAACTGCCGCAGTCTAGTAAACAAAAAAAGTGATGTTATATCAGAACAATCAACAACAAATAAAAATGGATATTATTGCTGAAATTCACTCAAACAAGAAATTCGGTCAGTTCTGGAAAAACACCAATAAAATTAATCATAAGCCGGGCCTCCCCGTCAGCGTGGCGGGAGTGCACGAGCCTAGTGAGATCGCCACTATGTTCTCCCACCATTTCAAGGTTGACGCCTCTGGGGCCAGCGCGGCAGGGGCCCGATGCTGAGGAAGGTAGTGAGCGTAGTGTTCATTTTACTGCGAAGGAAGTGCGTGCGGTGATCAAGGGTATAGTGAGGGGTAAATCCCCGGGTCACGATAGCCTCAGCATCGAGCACCTGCAGCACGCAGATGTACACCTACCCAGAGTGCTTGCTATGTTTTTTACCCTGTGTTTAGGCCACTCCCATCTGCCCGAAAATCTAATGCGTACTATAGTTTTACCAATCATCAAAAATAAAACTGGTGATACATCAGATGTAAACAACTCTATACCGATCTCACTAGCCACAGTGGTCGCCAAAGTGCTGGACAGTCTGCTTGGTCAGCACCTGGATAAACACGTCTCGCTAAACGACGCGCAATTCGGTTTCAGGCCAGGGCTTTCCACCGAGTGCTATCCTGTGCCTCAAGCAGACTGTACAGTATTACACGAGTAGAAAGACCCCAGTCTATGCATGCTACCTCGATTTATCAAAAGCGTTCGATCTTGTATCGTACGATATTCTATGGGGTAAATTAAGGGATGAAACTAGTCTACCTAGGGAAATTGTGCTATTATTTATGCATTCGTATATCAATAGCCCTTCCCTTGGACCTCGAACACGAGCAGACGTGCAATAGACCCCACACAGTTTTATTTTAATTTTAATTAACAATAAAAATCCAAGTTTATTCTACTCAAAAAAATAGGAGTGCATAACTCAAAGAGTATTAGTCTACGGGCAGTTGCTAACACTGCACGCACGCACACCGACGCTGTACACGGAAGCCCTCTAGGTGTGAACAGTCCCGAGGTATTGCTGTTCTTGTTGTGCACGCGCCGTGCACGCCGCGCTCCTGCGTCGACGTGTGCGACGGCCGCCGCTTACTATCTACGCTCCTGGTACTCGCTGCTGCAGACTATCGCGTCACGCCCCGCCTGCGTCTGTTACGTCACGCCGACTCTTCAGTAACAACGGATAACTGTTGCCTCTATTCAGTGCCTGGTCGCCTAGTACTTGTAGCGCAAAGAACAATGGCGATTTCTTAGCTGAATTTGATTGGAGCATCTGTAAGTGACTTATATACGAAGGTAGTTCCATTATTTTTCTACGTCTTTTTAAATTGTCACAATAACTAGTTACGGCCGGATAAAAAGATATTTTAAATGAAAATTAATTTGATTTTTTCATTGACGTTTAGTGTTGCCATTTTATATTTATTCGGCTAAGTGACACTAGGTACAGCATTATTGTGAAAAAATCAGTTTTAGTTTGTTATTATAATTAAACGGTATAAATGAATTAACAATACTGTTTATTTCTAAGTGGAAATGTACCTTACAGAGAGGTAAAAATATTGTAGTGTAAAAATAAATCAATTACTTTCAATTAATGACGGACAAAAAGACTAGTATCCCAAATCTAAAAAAAAAAAATATGTTGGTTTGACAAACAGACGCTTTCTCATAATACGTAGTAGGTATCCCCAAAGTAGTCTGTTTCTCATCGTGTTTCTTGTGTAATTGTTTTCCGTTTTCTTTCACTTTTACTTGACCCGGACTGCTTATGGACTGTGATATTCCTCTGTGTAACCCTGTGCGTGTTTAAGGACTCCGAGATTTTCCCTGTGTGACATTGTGCTTTTTCTTTACTGGACACCGATCTCGCCTTATTGTTTGGATTTGTTATTAGTGAACTAGTTGTTTGCTAAGTATCGCTAAGATGGAAGGTCGTCGTGGCAGACCGACACGAACTCTGTGTATCAACTGCAATATATGCGTCAATACACTGCGCCGATATTATGCCTTGCAACTTGATACTAGAGTGACTACATTACTATGTAGCTGGGTACATCCCCGAATCGTAAGTAGCTATTCTTGATTATGTTCCTTACTATTATTAGTTTACATTTTAGATACCACAACACTTATATTTTGTTCAAATTGTAAATGTTGACATTGACACTAAGAACTGGCCATTTTTAGGAATACTTTATAGGCAGGTACATTATTATAGTTTCTGTTATTTTACAAGAAGGTTATAGGGAACAATTGCTGATAACAGTATTTTCAATTGGTTTCAGATCACTGAAGGAGACTATGTTTGCGAAGCATGCAGAGATCTTGCGATGTTTAGTGTCAATCATGAGTTGCAACAAGAAGTTTCGAGCAACGATAACCAACAAGCTGGATCAAGTCACCAAGGCCACACTAATGTGTGTCTTTTATGTGGCTCTTCTATTCTACGTAGACAAAGTGACAGAATACTGAGAGAAAACCCTTCTGAACTACAGCAGTCCATAATAAATATTCTAGAGAGCAGATTAGCACCGCGACAGGTACACTACTATATTATATTCTCTCCACAACCTGTTTAAAAGTTATAATATGTGTTGGATATGGAACGAGACGCAAATGCTGGTTGAGTGTGGAATTAATGTATTTCGTGGAATCAGTTTCTTATGTACAATTTCTTCTGCTATAATTAATACTGAGTGGGTACATATAAAAAGAAAGTTAGCTAAAACAAAACAAAAATACCCTACGTCCCTACGTGCGACATTTTATCAAATGAGTAGGTATCATAGATATAAGATATATTTCTGTGGTAGGTATGGTATACAGTTGCATTAATAAAATATGTGACATTAGAAACAAAGAATTTATAGGGTTATGGTCTTGGGTCTCATATTGTTTCATCGGGGAATTCCATGTATAAGTTTCTATACCAGCAGCCGCATAGGAGCTTAAAATGACAGGCCTATTAATTAATTTTTTTTTATTTGCAGATTACAGTATCTGATCGTGTGTGTCATCCTTGTTGGTTACGCACTCAAAGAGAAGCACGACGTGGTAACGTTGTTGATGACACTAGATCCCTACCTGGTAGTTCCAACCTAGATCAAGAGGAATCTCAAGAGGATGATCAGCCTTCTGGATCCAATCCATCAGACCCAAGTCCTAATCGTCAAGCGGATGTGCAGAGCATAGTTTTACCTGAATACAGACGAGCAGCTAATGCTAACCATCATTGCGTATATCCAAATTGTGGTAGTACCACACTGCATGGTATATCGGATAATTTACGTGCAACTGTTTTAAGTAATCATAAATATTACTTGCCAAGCCTAGCTCGAATCTGCTCAGACCATTTAATAAGTAATTCATGGGAGACACTATTCGATTCTGAAAACAGCATGGATACATTCACTGCTCAACAAGTACAGCATGTATTTTCTTTCGTAAATGCATTCGACCCAACGCTAAACTTTGAAAATGTGCAAGAAATGGATGATAGCATTTTCGAATATTGGATAGGCCTAACAAAAGAGAAATTCAATATTTTATTACAAGAGGTATCCCGCCTTAGTCAAATAAAACGAGGAAGTTTAGGCTTAGCAGCATTATTACTAAAAATGAGAACTGGTGATTCAGACGAGAGAATTGCCACATTAGTTAAAGTTCCACGGCGAACCTTGGAGTCTTTGATGGACAAAGTTAGAGAGGTCCTCCTTCAGGATTTTGTGCCAGTGCATCTGGGCATAAATCAGTTAAGACGGGAACAGTTATTGCAACATAATTTGTTAATACCGAATGGACTCTACGGAAATGGTAACAATGCCATTGTAATATGTGATGGCACATACATCTATATACATAAAAGTTCGAACTATATGTTCCAGAAACAAAGTTATTCTCTACATAAATACAGGAACTTGCTAAAACCTTTTATGATTGTTGCATGTGATGGATATATTGTTGATTGTTATGGCCCATATAAAGCAACTACATCAGACGCTGAAATTATGTCCAGTCTATTTTCTTCTGGCAGTTCTTTACGATCATATTTCAGAGAAGATGATGTGTTCATTCTGGACAGGGGTTTTAGGGACAGTATAAGGTTACTAGAGGGTTGTGGCTTTAGAACATGTATGCCAGAATCACTTTTAGAAGGCGAACACCAATTAACTACAGCTCAAGCTAACAAAAGTCGCTGTGTCACTATCTGCCGTTGGGTGGTAGAGGCTGTCCATGGCCACTTTATACGTGATTTTAAACTTTTTAGGCAAGAATACTTTCATCGGTCTCTACCACACATGATGCAAACATTTCAAATAGCGGCAGCTCTTTTGAACAAGTTTGGTGTTCGCTTTCAAAATAATGAATATGCAAATGAAATACTTGAAATAATTAGAGAAAGGATGAACTTACCAAACAATCTGGCAAATATGGTTGATGCCCTAAATATGAATAGACGAACCTCACAATTTCGTAGTATTACTGCTGATCGCAATAATGTTTTATTCTTCCCAACCCTGGAATATAGAGATTTAATTCTCTTCGCCCTGGGAACGTACCAAATAAGACAAGCTCGCTCATATTATGGCGAGCATGTACGTTTCCACGGTGGGTACAGAATTGAAGTTTCCAGTGAACACATTGATTCCTCTGAATATAATCTTAGAGGCACTGGCGTGACAACACTAATAAGAGGTAAAATTAAGTCACGTCACGTATATAGAAAGCAGTATTATGTATACATTATAGTAGAAAATGATATTCCTGGTAGGACAGGAATCGGTGAGTACTGCTGTAATTGCTTAGTTGGTCGGCGCACAGTAGGCTGTTGCGCTCATGTAATGACGCTAGTCTGGTATTTAGGATGGGCCAGACATCAGCAAAATATTACAGCACCTGCAGAATTTCTGGATGAAATCATTGTAAGAGAGGATGACGAAGAATAAATATTAATATTAAAAAAAAAAACTGGTTTTATTGATTTATATCAACTTAGTCCAGACACATTCTAGGATTATATAAATAGGTACTTACTTATTTATTTGAAAATTAGCAAGTATTTATATAACCCTAGAATACTATTACAATCCTATTGCTTCAATACCTAAGACAATACTGACGGTAACTGGCAGCCTCAGTCCTATTCTGCTACACAAACCTATACCTAAGGTAAGGCTAACCAAACAGTATTTATATCTTTTACAATGCATTGCATGCTGAAATAACTGGGTAAAGAAAATACTAATGCATTATTGACCTTTCAAGGCCCATGCCCACCACGACGCACGGATAGGTCACGCACTTGTCTTGCTTCGGTTTGCAAGAAAATGTATGTGATTGTGTCCACTGCAAACCACGGACACAATAAGCATCAATTGACGTCATTAGACTTGCTCAAATAAGGCGCTCACACAGATATCTCAACGCCATGCATGCGGTACACAGTATGCACGAATATGTTTGTGGTCAGTGGGCCACGCACGCTACAGTTGTATAGTTGTGAGTATGTAGTGTGTAAGTCTGCAATGGAAACGTAAACCCACGTAAAACAAATGAATCCACGTAGCTAAAATGCACCGCGTGCCCGTTCACAGCATGCACCGCGGTTGGTTTCGAATTGGAATTACCATAGACATAACCTACAAAAGTTCACGACTGAATTTCTATTAATCTCGGCCTTCTCGAACAAAAATTCTTGCACAAACTAATTCAGTAGTTGACACCGAGTTAAACAAGATATTTTTCATTAAAAGACGCAAGAATTTAATCTCAGCTAAATTAATGTATGGGCGGCTGCCATTGTTCTTTGGGAAGTTTGTTGTGGTTCCGGACGTGGAAAGGAGAAAGAAGCATCATCGGTGAGTAGTAATTAATTAGTTATTCACGCATTCATAATCTGCGCTGACACAATCCGAGAGTGTGTACTACTACCTAACACATCAGACTAAAGGAGATTAATTATAACTCAACTGATGTAAGTCTGGACTCTTGCGATAAGATATTGTTTTAACCACGACAGTTTCTGCTTGCCTGGTACCTCGTTACTGGTGTGGTGAATAATTATGCCAGTCAACCGCTCTCCTCCTGACTCTCCGATGCCACTGCCAGTGATATCTGTCACCGGAGCAGACAACATTACATCTACAGCTGTACGATCTATTTCACATGACTCATCGCTGCATCAATGTGCTCCGGCGCCCGACCTGTCGCTCGATTCTAACGTCACGTTTCGTAAAATGAAAAATAAAATGAATAATCTTATGGAAGCAGGTGACACTGCATCCGCGGAGCTTACTAGGACCATGCTTGCTACCTTCTCTAGTAAACAGGAAACTCAGTTCGAGGGTATGATGCTCAAGATTAATAATATCATTGAACAAAATATTGAGTTGAAATTGAGTGTTGAGGTAATGTCAGCCAAGTATGACGAGTTTTTAAACCGTATATCGTCCTTGGAAGCTGAGAAAAAAGAGGACAAAAAGCTGATTCGACAACTTGAGGATAAGATTGAGTATTTGGAGCGCAACACGAGGGCCACTGAAATAGAAATTCGAAACGTACCGAATACTGAACGTGAGACAAAGGATGAACTCTGTGATTTTGTTGTCAATTTGGGACAAACCTTAAACCTAAATATTAGTCACACTAGCCTGAAAGATATTCACAGAGTGAAATCAAAAGATAGCTCGAACCCAATTATTGTGAACTTCAACTCCGTCATAACTAAAGATAAGGTGATTAGGGGAGTCAAGATGTTCAATAAGACAAAAGACAAAGGAGAAAAGCTCAACACCACACACCTGAAGTTCAAGAACAAACAACCAATTTATGTGTCAGAAAGACTTACGTTTAATACGCAGAAGTTGTACTACCTAGCTAGAACACAGCACAAAAACTATGGATATGACTTTTGTTGGACCTCATATGGCGTAATTTATATGCGCAAGAAAGTTGGCGACCCCCAGATCCGTATAAACTCAGAAGAGGATTTTCAAAGGCTTAGACCTGCTAGTTGTACTTGACTAATACTGCTCTCATGGAAAATTTGTTGTATGTTTACTAAACCCTTTAACCATTGTTTATGTCTATTTTGCATGAATGTAAATATCGCGCTAAAAACATTACATAATATATACATTACAATACATAAAACATTATATACAAACAAACATCAAAAACACACTACGACCTATAACAAATGTTTATTACACTCTTTTACGCAGTCACACACTCAAGTTTACACAAACGAAATATTGACTACGAAACTTCATAATATTCTTCACCATTTAAATAATTACATCCTTTTTCACTACATCTCACCTAAATCAAATAGTCTAACATTAATTTATAACAGAAATATCGTGCCTAAAACTGTGACTTATTTGCTTTCGCTTCACCAATGGAGTCCATAAATAACATAATTCAAGACATTGATGATGTGTCGGTGGCTAAATCTTATAAATGTGACCCGGAAACATGTGCCAATTTAATCAAGTCTACTTCTAAAGCACTGACTGTAATTTCACAAAATATTCGCAGTATCTATAAAAATATGGATGATTTTATTGTTCATTTGGCTAGACTTACATTTAAACCCGACATAATCATTTTAACTGAATGCTGGTTGAGTGAGCATAAATCACCACCACTTTTAGACAATTACTCATGCTACTTTTCCAAGAAAAGTCTAAATCAAAACGATGGAATTGTCATTTATGTCACCAGTGATATCAAGTGTACTGTGGAGGAACCTGATCCTTCTGGAGCAAATTTTTTGTTACTTACAATTAACAACATTACCATTTTGGCTACGTATAGATCTCCGTCAATTTATTGTATCGACAACTTTTTGAATTCGATTGATAGCATACTTCGTCCAGTTAATTGCAATAATATTATTATTATTGGAGATGTAAATATAGATATTAAGCCTGATAACAGTGATATAAATAGTTCACCTTATTTAAATCTCACTGCAGAGCTGGGTCTTCTCCCAGGGCATACATTGCCAACTAGATTAAGCAATTGTTTGGATCATATCATGATCAAGACAAATAGGTCAGCCACAGTCACTGTCATAGAGTCCACAGTTACAGATCACGATTCGGTTCTTGTTAGTTTACCATGTAGGCGTGAGCTATTAAGGAAATCGAATATAATTGTTAAGACAGATTATAATGCAACTATAAAACAATTAGAATCTATGGATTTCTCTTTTGTCTCTCCTTCAGCTAATGCTGAAGAAGCTGCAACTCTTTTTACTGAAAACTTGTCTTCTGCAATCAAGTCAAATACAACGTCTAGTATTGTTTCTGGTCGTAAAAAAACCATCAAACCATGGATTACACCTGGTTTAGTTCGGTGTATCCGACACCGTGATAGGCTACATGTTAAGGTTAGGAAAAATCCCAATAACTCGGTTCTTGAAGTCACTTATAAGCGCTACAGAAATTTCTGTAACGCTCTTTTGCGGAAGCTAAAAAGAAATTATGAAAAAACTCTTTTACAAAATGCAAGAAATAGTAAGGAAACGTGGTCAGCTTTAAAATCAATCACTGGTACTGCCAAGCAAAAATCTTCTGCTGATGATTTACTAAAAAACAGTAATAGCCCCCTCGATGCCATTGAAACTGTGAACAATTTTTTTGCGGATACAGGAAAGCTACTTGCCGACAAGATAAAATGCTCTGACAAACCCGAAATCACCCTGCCTACTTTAAATAATTTCATTAGACCTCGTGTCCCGAATTCTATGGTATTGCTCCCACCAAACGAATCCGAAATTGAATCTCTTATCATGAATCTTAAAAATTACTCTGCAACAGGCTGGGACTCTATTTCCAACAGGTTTCTAAAAATGTCAAAACATATTATCGTCCCACACTTTACCACGATCGTTAGGCTATGTATAGAGCAGGGCGTTTTTCCTCGTGTATTTAAAAGGGCGCTCATCACTCCTGTCCACAAGAGTGGAGCTCGAGACAGCGTATCAAACTACAGACCAATTTCTGTGTTGCCAGCACTCTCTAAATTACTGGAAAAAGTATTGAACAATTTGGCTTTAGGGTAGGTAAAAGTACAGATGGAGCCGTTACCTCGTTAGTAGATTATATTACAGCTTGTCTAGATAATAAACGAAGGTGTGTTGGAGTCTTTATTGATCTGGCCAAGGCCTTTGACACTGTCTCGATTTCTGCTCTTGGTGACAAGCTGGAAAGGTGTGGAATAAGGGGAACGGTCCTTAAAATCTACAAAGACTTTCTTTCTGGCCGTCTGCAGAGGGTTAAAGTGGGTAGTGCTGTTAGTTCGGATGTTGCAGTCACCTATGGAGTCCCACAGGGTAGCATTCTCGGTCCCAGTCTCTTCCTGATTTATATTAACGACTTGTGTGAAATGACACTGACTAAAGGCAAAATATTTACCTATGCCGATGACACAGCTTTAGTATTTCAGGGAGAGACTTGGGATGTAGTCCAACAAAATGCGGAGATGGGACTCCATAAAGTCTGCTTGTGGCTGAGGCATAACCTGTTAACACTTAACATATCGAAAACATCATTTGTTCAGTTCACTAATGCTCGCATAAAACAACCCAATGTAGCTGTCCGGATTCACACATGCAAGTCTCCTTTCGATCAGCAGTGCTCGTGTACAACTCTGAGCAAATCTAAGACGGTCAGATACCTTGGGGTTCTCTTGGACGAGAAAATATCCTGGCAACCACATATCGAGATGGTTTCGTCACGAGTTAGGAAACTTGCATGGGTGTTTAAAAATCTGAGGCATATAGCTGACAGTGATCTCCTTCGTACAGTTTATTTTGCATTGGCACAATCGGTGATTGGTTACTGTATTGGGGTTTGGGGAGGTGCATGTAAAACGTATCTCTTACGCCTTGAAAGAGCGCAACGGTCCTTGCTGAAGACAATGTCATTCAAACCATACAGATTTCCCACAAAAACATTATACGAGTTATGCCGGGTATTTACAGTAAGACAACTTTTTATTTTCCAGATAATTAATAAAAAACACGTATCTACCCCATATGATCCAGGTAAACTTCGAAATAAGCGAACAACTCCGAACGTAATTGAATCTGTTAAATGTCACTCGGCTTTTGTAGACGACAATACTCTTTTCTTTCTGTATACTTATATAACAAAATTAATAGAATCTTAAATATTTATCCGCTAACGCTACTCGAATGTAAACTTAAAGTAAAAAACTAGCTCTTTACACTTAATTATGAGGATGTAGAGAAATTAATAATTAATTAATTTTATTCTACAAAGGAACACATACATAAACATACCTTTCTATCATACACCTACTCATACACAAAAACGAACGACCCACCCACACGTACACATACACACCTCCCACACACACACACATACACACAAACACACACAGCACGATATAATAATTTAAGAATGTTTTTCCGTATTTTCCATGTTTTTTCAATTTTTTGTTATTATATTTTATTTTGTTGTAGCTTCTTTTAAAATTGTATTTTGTAGCACATCTGTTTTGTCTATTCCTATGTTGACATTAGTTTATAAGCCAAATAAAATTGGAGAGTGCGCTGACTCCTGACATACAGGTACACCTAGTTCAGGAATCAGAGGCTTCAAACAAGTTTATGTAACCATCTATGTCAATAAAGAATTATGAATTATAACAACCAAAAGAATTTTGTAAGATGGGCAGGCTCGACCTGCACCTATAGGCTCAGGATATCTGCAAGCTGGTGACCGGTAACTATGTGTTGAAGTGTTGACGGGGAAGGGTTTCTTGTTGATGAAAATAATAACAGCAGTTTGATAAGTCTTCAGGAGATTTCAGGAGACGACTTGCGTAACTCGTCAGGAACAGAATGACGATAAGGTGGTACCATGCCGATGGCTACGAAACTATGTTTTTGCTTGCGCGCTTAGGTACCTCGAAACTTTACCTTATCGAGAGCCGCAAATCGTCTCCTGATTTAAACTTTAATATAAAATATAATTATGACATATTATACATTGCCAGAATCGTCATTAAATTACCCAGCGATTGAGATACCTGTAACATTATTTACTGAAAAGATTTTACAGTGTAAACAAAACAGTTATTCATTTTGATTAAAAAATATTTTCCAAGCTAATTTACTCGAAAACCAATGAAGCTATTTTAATGAACAAAACAGGTATCTCAAGCTGGTCTAATGACCTGAAACATTATGTAAGTTACAAGATAACAGCTATGTTTTTCAGGGCGTGACACGCCCTGAAAACCTAAATCGATGCAACATTTAAAAAAAAACAGCAAACTAACGTTCCCGACCCCTATAAACCCAATTAAGTAGGCTTTTCAGGAAGACTAGACCTCTAATAGTACGTCCAGGGCTAGGTCTTGATCTAGGGTACCTGGACGCACCAACAAAACCTATAAGTTACGGCTATGTAGCCCAATTAATTGGAGTTTATAAGGGTTGTACTTACGACTATAAAACACTATTAATATTTAAAGTTAAATTATTTAAAAAAACAAAAACATAACGCTGTTTGGTGACGCATCGTCGCGAACACATTTCTTACCACTGTGTATACGAATATGTTTTGAGAAATTACCCTTTTCACTAAAACTAGGTGACGAGAATCACTCAATCATTCGCCAGTGTGTACAAAAATATGTTTTGTTAAATTACACTTGATTAAAACTACGCTGACATACATCACACTTATACGATTTTTGACCAGTGTGTATACGAATATGTTTTTTTAAACTGGCCTTAACACTAAAGCAACGCTGACATACATCACACTGATAAGGTTTTTCACCAGTATGTATACGAATATGTTTTGTTAAATTAGACTTGTCACTAAAACTATGTTGACATACATCACACTTATACGGTTTTTGACCAGTGTGTATAAGAATATCTTTTTTTAAACTGGCCTTATGACTAAAGCAACGCTGACATACATCACACTTATACGGTTTTTGATCAGTGTGTATACCTACGAATAAGTAATAAGTCAGGAAGTGTAATTCAGAACAAATTTCACACAAAAAGTGGCCCTACTTCAAACCAAAACGACGTATGATTCAAATTACCAATCACTTCCGAGGTTACAAATACACATACTTGGTGAATGGTTTAAATTCAGAACGAAAGCAGGCACTGGTTCACGCGTGTGCTGCAATGTCTGCTATGACAGCTGAGTCATAGCGGCGTGGACGATGTTATGCAGTAAGTGGACCAAGTCAAAAATAAAACAATTATTGTTATTGTACAATGTTTTTTATTAAGTATATAATAGGTCTTTACCTATGAAATTGCCGTTTTGTATGAAAAAATTTAAACGAATTTTTTTCATGCCTTTTTTATTTGTATTAATCGAAGTAATCACCCATGCAATCAATGCATCTTTGCCAACGCAGTGGCAGTTTATTGATGCCCTTCTTAAAGAAATCAGCTGGACGGGAGGCAACAAATTCTTCAAAGACATTTTGTACTGCCTCTCGGGTATTGAATTTTTTTCCCGCCAAGAAGTTATCCAAATTCTGGAAAAAGTAGTAGTCTGTAGGCGCAAGGTCTGGTGAGTAGGGCGGATGACGGAGAGCTTCCAACCCCAGTTCTTGCAACTTGGAGACCGTCTGCTGTGCAGTATGGGGTCGCGCGTTGTCGTGCAGGAGCAGCGGAGACGAGCGATTGACCAATGCTGGTTGGAGATGTGCCAGCTTCTCCATCATTGTGTTCAGTTCTTCACAGTACACATCTGAAGTAATGCTCACCCCGTTTGGTAAGAAGCTGTGATGAATCACACCGGCGCTAGACCACCAAACAGTGTCCATCACTTTTCTAGGGGTAAGTTTTCGTTTAGGGCATTGTTTAGGTGCTGAACCAGGATCCAACCAACTTGCTGAGAGCTTGCGGTTATCAAACAGAATCCATTTTTCATCGCAGGTAACAATGCGGTTCAAAATTCCTTCATTTGTGTGTCTGTTGAGCAGTGAAAGGCACGTCTCGATGCGTACTTCGCGCTGGCGATCATTGAGTTCGTGGGGCACCCATTTGTCAAGCTTTTTTACCTTGCCAATTTGACGCAAATGGACCAATATTGTTTTGACGCTAACGTCGAAAGCTGCTGCTAATTCAGCCATAGATTGTGTATCATCAGCTTCCACAATCGCCTTTAATTCGTCATTGTCAACCAAAGTCTTCGGACGACCGCGAGATTAATTTTTCAGGTCGAAATTTCCAGAACGGAAGCGAGCAAACCAATAACAAGTGGTGCGTTGGTTTGTAGTGTTAGCTCCGAAAACGTCGTTGATGTTGCGTGCCGCTTGTGCCGCGTTGCTGCCACGACGGTACTCATATTCCATAATTACTCGAATTTTTAACGTACTCTTATGTCCCGCGAAACATAATTAATTAAGTTTTTGTCTAGAAGGCATTAAAAGAGAATCGTTCTTCGCAATGTAGTGAAGACGGATTCTGAGAAATTCCACGATTATACATTTTATTAAAAAAAATGTAATTAATGTTTTTCATCAAAATTCCATTCAATGCAGTACAGTTCTGTAGTATCGCTAAATCAATTTTTCTTCAATTGGGGTAAAAAATATTCTTCACCTTTTATTTCTGCGTTCTAGATTTCTGATGTGTGAAGTAGTTTTACTGCCAAAATAGTTTTTTTTTAATAGTTTTAACTTTAACATGTGTGTTTTAGGTGTATTCAGAGCAGAATTAATATCTGATGATGGTATATTTATTGGCGTAACGCATGATTCTCTTTCTTCAAAACTATGGACTTCGGTTGAAATAAGATTATTATTATGTTTTTCTTGATTCTTCAACACCGTCATTATATTCAGTGTTGATATTATTCTCCTGAAAATAACATTGAAGATCAGTTTCATATCTATGAAAGACTGTCTCTATTTAAAATAGATACGTATACGACACGATACACAGCACGGATACGTACAGCTAAAACAAAAATATCGACCCTAAAGAATCAAGTGCAAAAAATAATAGTCAAACCTTACCAATTTACGTTTTTGTGCCTTAAGCGCTTGAGGGTCTGCAGTTTTATTGAGCAACTCAGGTAAATTACACACTTCAAAATTTGAAGACTAGCCCGAAAAATTAAACGTGCTTTAATTCGACCAAACAATGAACTGAATTTTTTTAATGCTATAGTTATTTCCACAAGTCGAAAACGCCGAACCTACATTACAAACCGATCGTTCATTATTGTTTATTTTTTATTTTTCTGTAATATCTCATAGAGATGTTGATGTTTCGGGGCGTAAAAAAACAGCTTAATTTCAGATTTGATATAATAATATAATTATTAAACAGTAGATACTCACTATACAAACTGGTACTGCAGTTTTGTGTAACATGGTATCATTTTCCTATTAATGATTTATAAAAATCTTTTTCATCGAAATGAACGGAGCATAGGTTTTCACAGGCATCCAGTCATACTATTGACTTTCTAGTTTAACTGCAGCTATCCACTTATTTTGCCGAATTGGATCGGCAGGGAAACTAAAAGAAAACAAATAAGCAAAATACATTACTGTTTCAAAAATGTCTAAATTTTATCGATTTACATTTCAATATTTCATCAAGAACGAAAAAATACCTTCTAAATTAGGTCAAAAATTTACTGATTCTATTTTGCATAGTATTGACCATCCCGGTTTGACAACGTATTTGAACATTTTTGAATATAATTATAATTTTGCTACTACTTACTAGTGAAAAGTGATCCCTGGACATTTTAATCTTGTATGGCTCCTGCACCACTTCACAACACATGCTGGCATGATGATTCATAGCTGTTCACAATGATAAAAACGAAAACGTACGCGAAGATTTGACGTATGCTCGCTTGCAAGAAAAATGTCTGACTGATGACGCGCTGGGCACGACTTTTAAGCCCCGCCTACTTGGACACGACTTTCTTTGGGTCATTTTGTTAGCGCAGTTACATTTCCTGACTTATTACTTATTCGTAGGTGTATACGAATATGTTGTGTTAAATTACCCTTTTCAGTAAAACAACGCTGACATACATCACACTGATAAGGTTTTACACCAGTATGTTTACGAATATGTTTTGTTAAAGTAGACTTGTCACTAAAACTACACTGACATACATCACATTTATACGGTTTTTCACCAGTGTGTAAAAGAATATGCCGTGTTAAACTACTCTTTTCAGTAAAACTACGCCGACATACATCACACTTATACGATTTTTGACCAGCGTGTATACGAACATGTTTTTTTAAACTGCCCTTATCACTAAAGCAACGCTGACATACATCACATTTATACGGGTTTTGACAAGTGTGTAAAAGAATATGTCGTGTTAAATTACGCTTTTCAGTAAAACTACGCTGACATATTTCACACGTATAAGGTTTTCTGTTAGTGTGTATATGAATATGTTGTGTTAAACCACCCTTGTTAGTAAAGCAACGCTGACATACATCACACTTATACGGTTTTTGACCAGCGTGTATACGAATATGTTTTTTTAAATTGTCCTTAACGCTAAAGCAACGCTGACATACATCACACTTATACGGTTTTTGACCAGCGTGTATACGAATATGTCGTGTTAAATTGCTCTTTTGAGTAAAACTACGCTGACATACATCACACTTATACGGTTTTTGACCAGCGTGTATACGAATATGTTGTGTTAAACCACCCTTGTTACAAAAACTACGTTGACATATATCACATTTGGGTTTTCCACCACTTTGTGTACGAATATGTTGTATAATTTGTTTTACTCGATTAAAATTACGCTGATCACATTTGTAAGACACTTTTAAATAAGTGTCAGGTTTGGACGTACGTTTTTGAGTTGTCCGGATAACTTTAGAGTCAGATTTTACATTTTTCGTTTGCTCGGCTGTTATTGCATCTTCTAGTTTAATACTTCGAGTGTCCAGCTTTGGTTTCTTCGCAACTGTCGTCCCTGTGATTATAAATCTGGTAAGTACAATTGTTGGAAGAAGGTTGAAGCTCAATTGCATGATTCAAACTAGGACCAAAAAGAAGAAATTCCTGGAGACATTGAACCCTCCGTATCAATAAGTTCTAAAAGCAAATGGTCCTAATAGTAAAACGACCTATAATCAAAGCGACACTTTAGCATAACGCCCTATTAGCAATCGTCCTGCACTATTAGCAGAACATCCTATTTGTAACGTACAGGAATGCTGAAAAATCACTATCGGTCGGTAATTTTTCTTTATATTTAGGAAAAATAAAGAAAAATAAGGCACTGCTACCTGCTATGTCAAAAGATAGACCATGGGTAATTTTGTTAGAGTACTAAATTGTTGTAATAAATAATTTCTAATCAATTGAAGTTCAATTCTACACTTTTTGATGATGAAAAAAGAACTGACAAGCACATCACCACCAAAATATGGAGAGTAAAGTTAGGGAAACATTTAATTGATCCTCTAAAAACTTATAGATTTTCTAGTGATATAAGTACGCTTTTTTTTAATACACGTATTTAAAAAAGTAAGTTTAAAAACTAAAACCCGACTGCTGAAAAATCACGTTCTAAAAAGTATGAAATAAGAAAATTAATATTCTCACCTGGAATTAGAAACAGACCGAAAATTAAAAATCCGGAGTCATACGTAATCTGTTCGATTTATGTCCTAGCATGACGTCTTACTCCGGATTTTTAATTTGTCGGTCTGTTTCTAATTTCAGATGAGAATATTAATTTTCTTGTTTCATACTTTTTAGAACGTGATTTTTCAGCAGTCGGGTTTTAGTTTTTAATCTTACTTTTCATTTAAATTATTTTGAGGTTTTATCTCCGTCATAAAGTATTTGCAGAGCCACTTTACATGTTTACAGAAGAATAATAATTATTATATAATATATGTATCTATTTTGGGTAGGTTTGGGGAAAAAAAATGTTTAGCTCACATCTGAGCCGTGATTTTAGAAATTATCCCCAAATATCAGGATATATACCATTTTACCATATTTTTCAAAGATGGTAAAATAGAACTATTAGGATCATTTGCTTCGAGGAGATTTTGATATGGAGGGACATTGAATAATACACTTAACCGATTCGTTGCGGATGGCACGACAGTCGTGTCATCATTTTTTTTTTTTGACGTGTGGCGAATAACACGATACGCGTGCCATTTTTAAATCTATTAAAACTCCTTCAAATTAAATTTTAAAAGGGTACACTCAGAACTAAACTAGCATTGTTTTCCACGTAGAACAAGCGTGTAGCCTTCGTTTCTGGATATTGTTGAGATTTAATAAAATCAGGTGCAACAACCTTTTCAAGTTGCATTATTTTTACGACTATAACATACCACCGATTCGTTGCGGATGGCACAACAGGCGTGCCATTCAATTTTTTACCATATGGCGTGTCATACGAGTCGCCCCTGTTCGAATTTTTAAGACCCCCTTTCAATCCCTGTTGCAAAAAAAAAAAAAAACAAAAAATACTTTAATTTCTTTCTTATTTGCAAAATAGTTGGGCAAACATCATCAAAAGCGGTTTCAAATTTCAAGTTGTAGCATTAGTAGTTCTTGAGATATCCAGCTGTGACAGACGGACGGACAGACAGACTGAGTCGCACCATAAGGGTTCCTTTTTACCATTTTGGTACGGAACCCTAATAAAATCATAACCCTTCCTTTTGGCTTTGCCGCAGTCGGGTATAAACAGCCATCTGAGGGATTGGCTGATTTTCTTTTGTTGTTCATGGTTGTTAGTGGGTTAGGTAACCACATTATTATAATTTTGGTTAGAAAACCAAAATACGAAGAGTAAGAACTAAAATTAAATATTTTCAAGCATCAAGTAATTGTCATAAGCGCCATCTACATTAGATCATGAAAGCGCAATCTGCTTGTCACATCACATGCAAAAAAATTCAATCAATAGCCACTAGATGGCCGCCAAATTATCGATTTATACTATAATAATAATAAATTGAAAATGTTAAGATATATTACTTTAAGAGTCCCTATCAATTTCGCGATGCAAAACAGAAAATTCCAATTGTTTCAGCGCAAATTACTCAATAACCTTAAGATCAGGTTGTTTTTTTAATGCACTGTTATTCATCATCTATTTTTACGAATAGTATACGAATTTAAATTTTGATAAACACTAAATATAAATTAGGAAAAATAAAAATCTAACACACGTTTTTACGTAAGCACGAAACACCTGGTTATTCAATTGCTTTTTTAGGTTACTGGTATGGAAATAACAATCTGAAAAAAATCCTAAATACTGGGCATATAGTATATTAGTAAGTCTGCAATTTATTTTTTAATGTTTAGTGAATTAGTACTTTAAAAAAAATGTGATCCACGCCGAAAAAACCCAATAAAATCATGTGCAAAACCGTCGTCTATGCGTAAAAATTTATTGAAAATAACAATAAGTGTTAAACATTTTGAAATTTGAGGTGTTTATCTACCAAACTCAATTTTTATTTTTTATTTTTGACTACTTATATAATTGTAATAAAATATCTAGATAATGCTTCATAAACCGATGCGCGCGCGCGAGGCATTCAGTGCGGGCGGCGACTCGCGTAAGATACCTGGGTGACGTCACACAGTTCAATGTCACCCTCACATTCTGAACACGGTCTCCCTAACCCGTGCCAGGCTCGGCTAGCTCAGAAAGTGGGGCGGGCGGGAGCCATCCACCCCATCCGTAGGAACGTCGAGTCCGCGTCTCTGTCGCTGGTCGCTCTCTGCTGGGCTTCATGCATGTAGGTGTGTGTTCCACCCGGTAGGAGTTGACCGCCGGGACGCGGTGAAGAAAGCGGCAGTATGCATATGTTAATGCAGCACGTCCAAATATATCATTGCCAGTGGCAAACAGAGTGAGAGGCCCGTTGTTACGGGCCGCAGTATAGCCTCCGTGGTCAGGGGGCAATGCCCTGGAGCCGCACACCACGCCCCTTGCGGGGCGTCGCGACATCTCACTCGAGGTATTCAGTCGCGGCCAAGGGCTTCTCGACGACGGACCAGTGTCGCCCGTGACGTTCGCCGCTCCCGACGTAATCCGAGAATCGTACGTGATTTTGTACTAGGCATAACTAGTTTTGAGACTGAGTATATTATTTTTTTTTATTTATGTATAGTGTAACACTTTGTGATTTGTTAATGTTATTCATGCATATTAATGTTTTGTATTGTACTATTAGTAAAATTGTGTTTAATTTTTAACCGACTTCAAAAAAGGAGGTTCTGTATTCGACCCGTATGTATGTATGTATAAAAGTAAAGTACAGTTTATTTATTTGCATAGATTGTAGGTACATGACATAAGGTATTAAAAAACAATTGTGATCCCTGTACAACGTACCTTAAAATTAGGCATCCAAACATTAATTAATGTATGTTAATTAATGTATTATGTATGTATGTATGTATGTATGCTTGTTTGTCCACGATTTTCTCAAAAACTGATGAACCAATTTTGATGATTCTTTCACTGACGTGATGTACATACTTTCAGGAAGGTTTTAGTATACAGGGTGTTTGGTAGATGGGTGCAAAGCCTGAAGGGGGTGATATCTTAGACCATTTAGAACTTATTAAGCTAAACTTGTCTTAGACGAAGTCTGTTCCTTGTATTTTTTTTTTGAAACTCTAAGGTTAACAATAATACCCATTTTTTTTCAATAAATGGTTAATAGTGTCCAGTTAAAGCTGTTATGTTATTATTTTTTATTTATGTAATGTGTGATTACTCAAACAAAATTATTCCCAAGCATCTGTGTCATCAGAGAAACATTCTACGTAATATTCAAGTTTAAGAAACTTTTAAAAATCAAGAAAATATTTTGTTTACGGCATAATAAAAAAATAAAAAAAAAATATCCCGAGTTGTTCAAATCTTTTTAAAAACATGCTTGGTTATTGCCCTTTCTTTTGAGGTACTATTTACGCAGATGTCTCATCAACTCTTGGAATTAGGATGTACAAAGCAAATTGAGGTCGAATATTTAATTTTTAAACAGACCAAAATAATGCAACATTTTTGCTAATGCACTATTGTTTTTTGTTAGAACTGATAACTGATTCATTCTTAGAATTATGGTGCACGCACAACTTCTGGGAACTCTCATAACAAAAGCCGCCGCGCGACGATAGCAAACATGCCCTTCTTTCGACTCTCGGTTAGCGTCTACTGAACTGCTATTATTCAATAGAAAAATCAGCTTAGTTGCTGAGGATGTAAAGTCGTTATTTATTTACACTAATACTAGTACCCGAATAGTCGGGTGGACTCGTCACATCTTCGGACCATCAGTTAGTCAAGTAACGACTGCCCTTGTGACTAGACATTTTAATTGCATATTCGTGTTTACACAATTCACCGCATGAAGTTGTGCGCTCCTTCACGTGTTGATTTTGGAGGTGTTTAAGGTATTGAGCCTAGCCCTAGCTGTGAGCTCCTTCACTGATTTTGGACTTTTATTTGTGTGATCAATCGACTATGGCTACTTTTTCGAATGAAGAATATGCGGATATCGTCTTCATGTATGGCAGAGCTGACGGTAATGGATCTTTGGCGCGACGGATGTACCAAGAGAGATATCCGAATCGCAGATTACCTAATGTCAGAGTGTTTTACAACACATTTCGTCGGCTTTCTGATGTTGGAATCCATCACGCGGAATCTGGACTCAACCCGGGAAGACATCACGCAAGTATCGAGGAAGACATTATTGCAGCTTTTGATGCAGATCCTACTACGAGCGTCAGAGTAGTAGCTCGAAACCTCAACATTTCGGTATGGAAGGTGTGGAATACGATGCATCGAGAAAACAAATATCCTTTTCACGGCACGGGTGTACAAGGTTTGGAAAATGAAGATCCCCCACGAAGGCTTCAGTTCTGTCGCTTTTTGTTAAATAGTGACATTGAAGATGCATGGTTTTTAAAATCCATATTGTGGACCGATGAGTCAAAATTTTCGAAAGAAGGAATTACCAATTTTCATAATCTTCATCGATGGACCGACAAGGAGAGCAATCCACACTGGAAGAAGCAAGTGTCGTTCCAAAGGAAATTTTCAGTTAACGTGTGGGCAGGAGTAATCGGCCGAACGTTGATTGGTCCCCACTTCCTACCAGATAATTTAAATGGAGAAAATTACCTGGAATTCCTCCAAAACTATCTCCCAGAGCTTCTGGACGAGACCGAAATACCAATATTGGCAATGAGAAGACCACTGATTTTTCAACAAGATGGTTGTCCAGCACATTGGACCCTAAACGTGAGAGAACATTTAAATAATTGTTTTCCAGAGAGCTGGATTGGCAGAGACGGGCCCATCCCTTGGCCACCTCGATCACCCGATTTAACTCCTGTGGATTTTTTCGTTTGGGGACGGGCCAAGGAGCTCGTCTACACGCACGTTGAAATTTCAACTAGAGAAGAATTAATAGAAAGAATCCAAACGGCTTTTCAAGTCATGAAGCAGGAGATGAAATTAAAAATCACGACTACAGAAGTGAGAAGACGGGCACGTGCTTGTATAAGAAACCGCGGTCAACATTTTGAACATGAACAATAAATTATTTTAACAAAAATGTTGTTTTATTGATCTGTTCGAAAATAACAATTTTCATACTCAATTTGCTTTGTACATCCTAATTCCAAGAGTTGATGAGACATCTGCGTAAATAGTACCTCAAAAGAAAGGGCACTAACCAAGCATGTTTTCAAAAAGGTTTGAACAACTGAGGCTATTTTTTTATTTTTTTTATTATGCCGTAAACAAAACATTTTCTTGATTTTAAAAAGTTTCTTAAACTTGAATATTACGTAGAATGTTTCTCTGATGACACAGATGCTTGGGAATAATTTTGTTTGAGTAATCACACATTACATAATAAATAAAAAATAATAACATAACAGCTTTTACTGGACACTATTACCTTATTATTACCTTAGAATTAAAAAAAAAATACAAGGAACAGACTTCGTCTAAGACAAGTTTAGCTTAATAAGTTCTAAATGGTCTAAGATATCACCACCTTCAGGCTTTGCACCCATCTACCAAATACCCTGTATAATACATTATGTAATTATTCTTATGTACGAAGTTATATACATAAATGTACTGTATCTCCGGCATTTCTAAGCCGATTTTTGATGATTATTCTTTTCGTTCATCTTGGGCTTACTTATACATGTACCTAATTATATATTCAACTAAAAATGGACAAATAAATTTACTTTAAATAAAAAAAACCGACTTCAAAAACCAAAAACGAATAAAATAACTTTCATAAAAACTTAATAGCTTCTGAAGTCAGTGTCTTCAATTCTTCAATGCACCTTACCTTGGCACCGACTTCAGAAGCTATTAAGTTTTTTATGAAAGTTATTTTGTTCGTTTTTGGTTTTTGAAGTCGGTTTTTTTATTTAAAGTAAATTTATTTTTTTAGAAAATAGGTCGCACAAGTGACCGTAAAATTACCTAACGTCCTCCGAGTAAGAATGTTGTAAGCTAACATAACAATTTTAAACGTTAATACTTTGTTTTTGTTGCAGGTTATTTTTATTTTTCGGCATTTTTGGTGCAATTCTATGTAACGAGATTATAAATATTGTTGTGAAAGACGTACAAAATCACGACGGTGTAATAACTGACCAACGACCAATCTGGACCATCGGCCTCCCGTCATAGCATTGAAGCACAGAATCACACTGAAGAAACTACTATAACTAATCTTCAACGTTATTAGAATTATCCCAAACCAACTTAATCCCCGGAACGTCCATCTTGTTTCCAAAAATTTTACATTCAACAACTTTATTTTCAAATAAATTATTCTATACCGGTACTACTTAGTTTGAATTTCTGCGTATTACTGGTTACGGACTAAGATTATTTGTTCGCGCTGCACCGTACTACAACGCACACTACGATTGTCAGTGATAGTTCGAACGCACACAGACACACTGCGGCTCCGATAATTACCTAAACTAGCAGCGCGCCAAAATTAATAGGGGCTCTTAATCTTCATTTCAGTGTGTAAAAGAATATGTCGTGTTAAATTACGCTTTTCAGTAAAACTACGCTGACATACATCAGACTTATAAGGTTTTTCGCCCGTGTGTATAAGAATATGTCGTGTTAAACTGCTCTTATCATTAAAGCAACGCTGACATACATCACACTTATATGGTTTTTCGCCAGTGTGTATATGAATATGTTGTGTTAAACCACCCTTGTTAGTAAAGCAACGCTGACATACATCACACTTATACGGTTTTTGACCAGCGTGTATACGAATATGTCGTGATAAATTGCTCTTTTGAGTAAAACTACGCTGACATACATCACACTTATACGGTTTTTGACCAGCGTGTATACGAATAAATGTTGTGTTAAACCACCCTTGTTAGTAAAGCAACGCTGACATACATCACACTTATACGGTTTTTGACCAGCGTGTATACGAATATGTCGTGTTAAATTGCTCTTTTGAGTAAAACTACGCTGACATACATCACACTTATACGATTTTTGACCAGCGTGTATACGAATATGTTTTGTTAAACCACTCTTGTTACTAAAACTACGTTGACATATATCACATTTGGGTTTTCCACCACTTTGTGTACGAATATGTTGTATAATTTGTTTTGCTCGATTAAAATTACGCTGATCACATTTGTAAGACTCTTTTAAGTAAGTGTCAGGTTTAGACGTACGTTTTTGAGTTGTCCGGATAACTTTAGTCAGATTTTTCCTTTTTCGATTGCTGGGCTGTTATTGCATCTTCTAGTTTAATACTTTGAGTGTCTAGCTTTTTTTTCTTCGCAACTGTCGTCCCTGTGATTATAAATCTGGTAAGTTCAATGTTGGAAGAAGGTTGAAGCTCAATTGCATGATTCAAACTAGGACCAAAAAGAAGAAATTCCTGGAGACATTGAACCCTCCATATCAATAAGTTCTAAAAGCAAATGGTCCCAATAATAAAACGACCTATAATCAAAGCAACACTTTAGCATAACGTCTTATTAGCAATCGTCCTACACTATTAGCAGAACGTCCTATTTGTAACGTACAGAAATGCTGAACAATCACTATCGGTTTTTATCGTCATGCCTCACTATAGCACTTGTTTGCTTTAATTTTTCTTTATATTTAGGAAAAATAAAGAAGAATAAGGCACTGCCACCTGCTGTGTCAATAGATAGACCATAGGTAATACAATTTTGTTAGTGTACTAAATTGTTGTAATAAATAATTTCTAATCAATTGAAGTTCAATTCTACACTTTTTGATGGTGAAAAAAGAACTGACAACACCACCAAAACATGGAGAGTAAAGTTAGGAAAATATTTAATTGATCCTCTAAAAACATAGATTTCCTAGTAATCTAAGTACGCTTTTTTTTAATACACGGCTCAGATGTGAGCCAAACATTTATTTTTAGAAAGAAAAGAAAGAAAAAATCGTTTATTTTGCACAAATAAAACGCACATTAAAAACTAAAAAATAACAAAGTACACACGTTATGCAAAGTAAGCAAAAGCCTCGTATCCAAGTTGTCTACGATCTCAGACCAAAGACAACAATTTAAAACAGTAATTCTACAATACTACTTAGACTATGAACTCTATATTGCCTCTACTCTGTGTTGTGACACTAGGAAATGTCATGCAACAAACAATAACAGCAGCAAACAAACAATAACAGATCCGAATTGCATAGTGTAAAAATAATACTTTTATAACAAAAATAACTAAAACACATTAATCCGTGCGTCGTATCTGTGCAAGAAAGGTCGTTGCTCAGCAAAATGCCGTGACGTCGGACGAGCCTATCATCAGCAGCGCTGATTTTCAGCAACTACCTATCGAATGGCGTAATGACGTACCCCTGTGTAACATAATATCTCGAGTAAGTAACTTTATTCACAGAGATACGTGTGAGTTTAGCTGAACATAATTTACCAATAAATAAAGATAAACATACAGAATAAAATAAATAAATAACATACATACCTATATGTCTTCAGCTATGCGTAACTTATAGAAACAAAAATGAACAGCCATTTGCAAACAGCCATCAATCAAATGTGAATCAAAGCATGGCGTTTTCAACCGCAACTTTTTCTGTTAATTAAATGTTGTGTGTTTTTTTTTTCTTCTAACCGACAAGTATGTTTCTCAGTTCAAAGCGGTTCAGGTATAGCTTGATATAATATAGTAAGTAATGCTAATGTGGAAATACTATTTTAGTGAGGCGAATGGATCATGGATCTCTGGATCATGGATGTACGTTTACGAACTAGCTAGATGCAACAGCAACAACTCAGAATCACGTTTCCTCCTGAGATACTGACGCAGACCTGTCCAAAAACTGGAAGTAATCAGACAGAGACCACTCGCACTGCTGGAAAGCCCCATCCCTTGCCTGTAGGCCATAACCCTTTAGGTAAGTACAAAAAGAGCTGAGTTGTGAGGCACTAATTATATTATTCATGTGGATTGCTGTATTTGCATGAAATATTTCTTTAATATACTCAGAAATTGTTTTTTGATTTCAGGACTCTTACTGGAGGAGGAATGTTATTCCAACAGTGCGTGGCGGCGTATCTAAAGCTCCCCCTGAATGCTGCGGTCCTATGTGTTGATGTACTCAGAGGTTTGGTAGAGAAACGTGGTTCGTATTTACTCTGTCTCCAACTTAATTTCTCAAACAAATAGTGTGGTTTTTGTGTAGTGACTACCCCAAACAGTAAACTTGCCATATGTAACTTTCTCCTAGCGACCATTTTCAAAATATTATTCTCATTTATGTAAGGAGTAACATGACTTCTACGAGGTATCTTAACACAGAACCGAGTACATGCATTTTGTATCCGTTGTATCAGCTTCTCCGTTCTTGCTAATAGGCATGGGCCATATACGGTATCGCAATAGTTAAGCCTTGATAAAATTAGGCTGTCCACTAATTGTTTACGTAGGTCAACACTCAGGTAGTCTCTAATGGAATATAGTAATTTTAATCTATAAAAACAATTCCTCATGGTGTTACTGATGTGCTTCTCAAATCGTAATTGTGGATCCATGGTTAACCCAAGGTTGCATGCTATCTCTACCATATCTATTTTTTCCCCCCTGATGACAACTTCCGGCTTAGCTGACAGTATAGCGCTGATCATTTTTCTAGTACCTAAAACCATAAATTTGGATTTCAATGGATTTAATGGGTCTCCCTTGTTTGACCAAAAGGAATTTGACAAAGTTTCACTTCCCAAAAAAATTTTCGCATAATTTCATTTGCCAAATTATTACTTAGCAAAAAATCTATTCACAAAAAGTTCTAACGCAAACTTAATGTTTGGCAAATGAACGTTTAAACTATAACTTGTTTACCAACTAGTACTTCTAACATTTTTTATTTAGTCAAATATTTCATTTGGAATAACAGTTTTTATGCAAAATCAAATAAGCCAAATACTTATTTAGTATCGTCAGTTTTCAATTCACCCTTTCCTATTCAGTCAAACTTCAATGACAAAAATGTGAACTACCAAGTGGATAGGAGGTAAATCATAAATGGCGCTCAATGTGTGCTCTTTTTTTTCTATATAATGTTGTCGTTCCTGGCACAGTAGGTAGTAGGTCACAGTTTTAACCTAACCTAACCATTTTTTTAAAATAAGTAATTAACCTAATCTAAATAATTCAGTTCCGGGTAACCTACTAAAAACAATCTCTTTTTTCTATTAATGCAAGTCGTTTCTGGCACTCGCCGGCCGCTACCGCGGCACCGCTCGCTTCGCTCGCTCGGCTCGTGCGTAGGAGGTCACAGTTTTAACCTAACCTAACCTACCCATTTTTTTAAAGAAGAAATTAACCTAATCTAAATTGTTGAGTTCCGGAAAACCTACTAAAAACAATATATTTTTTTCTATTAATGCAAGTCGTGTCTGGCACTCGCCGGCCGCTGCCGCGGAACCGCTCGCTTCGCTCGCTCGGCTCGTGCGTAGGAGGTCACAGTTTCAACCTAACCTAACCTAACCATTTTTTTAAAATAATTAACCTACTCTAACTACTTCCATAAATAAACTAATATCAAGTAACCATAAATTTGACTTATTTCAGACAAATTCAAGCACAAAAACTTACAAAGAAGTACGCAAAAGACATCAAATTTAACCAGCAAGTCAAATGTCTAAAAATCTTATTTTTGCCTTAACATTTTTTGTCTTAACAAATCATTTCACCAAACGTTTATTGTCTGAAGATTGTTTGCTGTAATAAATCATTTGATTAAAGACCAAATTCCATAATGACATTATACTTAGTAATATTTTGCCAAGTAAAAATTTGACCAAATGAAAATATGCGTACTAAAATCTTTCGAAATATTGCGATGGTATAAAAAAAGGTTGCTAAAATTTGTTTGGGTAATGAAATTTTGTCAAAATCTTTTTGGCAAAACGGCAGGCACCCGGATTTAATACTAGTGAGTTATTATCTGACCATTGCATCACTCTTTCAAGATCCCCATTGATTTTTCCCACTGCCTCTTCTGTATCAGCCGATTTAAAACTTATATATAATTGGATATCATCCGCGTACATATGATACCTGCAATGCTGAAATGACTTGATAATGTCAGCGCTGTAAAGGATGTACAGCAGGGGCCCTAAAATTGAGCCTTGAGGCACACCACGTAGCACCTGTCGAAGGGGGGATGACACCTTTGATCCATCCTCCTTCTGAATTTCAACGAGCTGTGACCTATCTTGCAAGTAACTAGCGAACCACTCTATTGTTTCCATTGTAAAACCATAATAGGCCAACTTTGAAAGCAACAGAGTGGTGTTTATTGCATCGAAGGCCCGTGAAAAATCAAGGAGTACAAGGATTGTTCCCTCCCCCCTGTCCCTTGCCTCTAGGATATTCCCCACTACGTCAGAAAGGGCTGTGGCCGTCCCACGACCCTTCCTAAAACCAGACTGAAGGTCGGGGAGCATATTATTTGCTTCCAAATATACTAACATTTGGTTATAAACTACTCTCTCTAATATTTTCGATAAGCAAGGCAAAATACTAACAGGACGTAGATCTTTATATGTACTTGGATTACCGATTTTGGGTAAAGGACGCACAATAGCGCACTTCCATAAGTCAGGGAAAAAATTTTAAAATCAGGAATTATAGGTCGTTTTACTATTAGGACCATTTGCTTTTAGAACTTATTGATACGGAGGGTTCAATGTCTCCAGGAATTTCTTCTTTTTGGTCCTAATTTGAATCAAGCAATTGAGCTTCAACCTTCTTCCAACATTGTACTTACTAGATTTATAATCACAGGGACGACAGTTGCGAAGAAACCTGGGGCAGGAGGAGGGGTCTGTCAGGCTTTTACTGACTAAAACCACACGGTGTTCTGCTGCTACCTTTAGTCGGGGTGCTGGAGTGCTTGCGCATATCGTCACGCTCCCCCGGCTAGGTGTCGGCCCGCATGAATTCATGCGGACCCCGTCACCCTCAGCGGCCTTATACGGCCGCAATCCTTCCAGAGAGGCGCGCGCCGCCCTCTCGGGCCTTTCACTTTTCAGGCAACATACTCCCCCAGTCTCTTGCCTGCAGGCCTCACCCTAAGGCGGCTGGAGATCATTCCGCGCCCTCCAGCACCCGGTGCGTTTGCTACGGTTTGGAAGGGAAGTTGTATCCTCAACTATCAAGGACGAGTCCCAGGTACTTCATCGTCGACTTGATACCGATGTGGACACCTCCTACCATGATGCTGGATCCCGAAAGTGGCGCTTTCCGGGGCCCGTGGAAACAAATGGCTTCCGACTTATGCAATGCCACCTGGAGACCCAAACGCCAAATATTGCCCACAACTTGCGCAACACCAGCTGTCGCTGTAGTAGTCGCCTGCTGGAGCGTCTTCCCCCGTGCCTTTACCAGCGTGTCATCGGCGTAACAGATGACGCCGACACCATGGAGGAGCGCACCACGCAGCACCCAGTCGTATCCGATGTTCCACAGGAGTGGCCCCAAAACCGAACCCTGTGGAACACTGCACGACATCTGTCGCCGACCCCATCCTTCTCGACCCAGGTAGATGACATATCTGTCCATCAGATAAGCCCCGATAATGCGGCGCAGGTAGTTTGGGACCCCATGATACCGGAGTGCTTCCCTAATGCAACTCCAGGGTAAGGTATTGTTGGGCACGCCACGATTGCGGCGATAAGTCCCCTCTTTGAGGAGTGGTTGGAGAGGCGCCACGGCGTCCTCACCTTCCGCCTGACGCAGGTCCTCACCGGACACGGTTGTTTCGGGAGGTTCCTGTTTCGGATAAGGCGGGAGGAAACGCCCGGGTGTCACCATTGTGTGGATCGCCCGGAGGACACGGTGGAGCATACAGTGGAGGTCTGCCCGGCTTGGGCGGAGCACCGCCGTGTTCTCACGGAGGCGATCGGCGGCGGCGATCTCTCGCGTTCAAACCTGGTCCAGGCCATGGTGCGGAGCGAGAGTGCATGGGAAGCCGTCACCTCCTTCTGCGAAGCAGTAATGCTCGCGAAGGAGGGTGGAGGATTTCCACACGATAAAAAAAAAAAAAATGGTAGGTACTTAATAATGTGTACTGCGCGTGACCGAACATGTACTTACTTAGCTCGGCGAATAATTGCGAATACCTACTACTCAAAACTTCCGAATGCTTCGCGAATAATACTACGGGAATACTTCGGAATATTACTCGCCAGCAACGATAGTCTCACAGCACTAAGCAAAAAAAAGCAGCAAAGGAAAAAAAAGAAAGTAGGTGTTTACCTACTTATTTTCGAAGTTCATAATTAGTTGACCACGGATAGTAACTAACCAGTAATTTTCTTTGATTTCTGTACAGTAACCAAATCACAGTACGTTTACCTTCTGTACGTTATTGAGGAGTTCAATTGTCAGATATTCACTCTAATAAAGGTGACCGTTTTGGGAGAATCCATATCCAGTATAAGCTGATCTCGCACATATAGAATTTCCTTACAGTGAGAGGTTAATGTAAACTGGAAATGTATAGCATTATGTGTAGCCGTGTGTACAGCTGCAGGTTCACAAAGTGTGAAACCCAGTTTAATTTAAAAAATGTTGTTATGATTATTCTATAGCATTGCTTTTTTTAGTTATTTATTTATTTTGTATTTATTTATTAGGTACACCAACAGCACTGCATACAGATAAAATGAGTATGAGTATGAGTTCTAATTTTAAGACAACACTGTTTATGATTAGTATACTACTGTTTGTTTTCCCAAATGAAATAAATAAATAATACAAAGCAATAATATAATAAAGTTACTGGTATGTATGCCTATTACGTATAAACAGCATTCACATCAAAACAACAACGTAATTAACTTAAATAAAAAACTTGTGAACACATAAAATATAATACAATTCAAAATTCAAAATAGTAGTTCAAATTAGTATTTACATTAAAAAAAAAAAAGAAAAATATAAAATGTTGCCACGGAAGGTGAAAAGAAATGAGTGTGGATAAAAAAAAAAAACTAAGCTTTAATACCAACACGAATTAGAAAAAATAATAATAATTTATTGGTTAGTTTATGCGCTCCCGTACCTCAGAGACTGATCCTCTAAATTGATTGAGTGTTACACCGTCTAAGTCTGTTTCTGACGATTTACAAAACCTGTTGTAATTTCTGCACATTCGGACCAAGGGAGCGTTGAGACCAAGATTGGATTTGCAGAAAGGGATATGAAGCAACCTGGTGATGGGATGTCTGGGAGGTTTTGAAGGGACTGAATATTGGATACGCTCAACAAGATCGCTACATTTTACAAATCCGTTTGTAACTTTGTAGAGGAAAATTAGATCACGCGAACGGCGACGGTCTCGCAGTGTCGTTATATTGAAAAAGTGTAAGCGCTGTTTATACGGACAGCGATGGCTAATTTTCCTGGATATAAAGGCTATGTCGGGGTACGTAGCAAGGTGTCCGGTGTTTTGGAGGAGAAAGAAATGTTTATGTTGGTTACTGTTTATTATCTCACTCACAAACTGTTGTTAAGGTTAAAATGTTAATGAAAATTTTAATGAATACAGCCGGCTAACGCGGTAGACAAAAGTGCACTGAATCTCATATAAATTATAAGTAACAAGTAATTAAATTAGGTCAACGCGCTACGCCGATATTGCGAACTAAGGTGTTCGGTGAAAACACCGAACATGTTCCGGGCCACGAAAGATAGGGATGCTGAGATGAAACAAAGTTATGTTAGTAAAATAATGGAATGATCGTGGTAAACATGTTTACAAGGTGAAAACAAGAACTTAACATTATAAAATGTTAGTAAAACAAAAGTAAAAACTATTTGAAATAAAATTAAGTGCTTATTGTTCCTAAAGGATTCCTAGGCACCCTAGGACACGCCCTATTCACCGTTGTAGGGTTTAGTTCACCATAAGTATGTGTCACACTACATTGACGTTCACAAATGTTTTTCCGCGCACTAAGACTAACACTATTGACGTTCACATCACTAACACTTCTGGTGGGTTGAAGCTCCATGTCCGACGTGATGTGGGCGCGGCGCGCTCGACGCCGCAGCCACCTGTACAGCAGCGCTCCCGCCGTCAGCGCCAGCGCGCCGACCAGGATGTAGGTTACTGCATACTGATGGACATCATGAGTGGATAATGTTTCTCCTACTTCCACTTGGCTGTTTTTCACATCATCGATGCGTTCGTGTAGCTTTTTTAAGGCTTCCTTCATCTCGCTTGAGTCTGTTATGTCTTGGTATATTTTTGGAAGACATAGGGCTGTTAATGATCAAGTTTGATTGATCCATCTCAGGTATAAGAATGTCCGGGCTCATATTAATTCTGTTTTTATTTTGACTCTGAATGTTCAGAGTAAAATCCTGACCCTTCAGCAGGCAACCTGGTTCTAAGTAAATGACACCAGCTTTGCTCAGTTGTACCTGGTTTATCTGTTCGCCGCAGATTACTTTGACGGCATAAATGTTGCAGCAATGGTACAAGAATAGTGACGGATTTGTTAGTGTTAGTGTGATGTTTTCACATCTGGATCTTCGTACCTTGCACTGATTTGTGTCTCGATCGAGATCACAAAAGTTGTTCTCGTTGTTAAGATGGTATATCGGCTTTTTCCAATCGCATAGAAGCTTATCATTCTCTTGTTTACATAGTGAAAGTTCTTCCGACGTAATTGTTAGGTATGTGTCTCTTTTTAGATCCGTAGTGACGTATTCTGAGGAAGGGGATGAACTCTATCATAGTGTTGTTCGTCTGGTGCGGTATAGGATGTATTCTATACAACTTATATCGGTCTCTACTGATAAGTGGGAATGTTATTTGGAAGAGGAAGTATTCTTCAGTTACTCGTGCTTTAATGCTTATCAGAGAATATATCTTTTGAATATCGTGAGGTTCAACAGGCAATGTTAGATCATTGGATAAATGCCCAGAGATAATGTTAAGTTCCTTTTGGAGCTGTTCAGGGGTAAGCAGATGAATGTTAAACTGTCCATGGTGGACATTAGTTAGGATGTCAAGTAAGATATCTTGAGTTCTTTTTAAGTTGTGCAGTAAATTACTGGCTGTTAAGGCTGTCATGGTAAATTCTTGAAGTAATGATATGTTGTTTATCTCTCGTTGTAATTTGTTTGAGATGTTATCCAGTGTAATGAGATGTTTATTAATTATTTTATGTTGTTTTGACATGTTTTCTTCTGTTCTTTTCAGCAAATTGTATTCTGATTCGACAATCGACGTCTGATTTTTCCATAAACCGGCTAAATGTTTTTCATTTTGTTGTATCATGTTGATGTCTCGGCTGTATTTTTCCGCGAATTGTTCGTCTAATACGCCGAACAGGGAATTTGCAATGTTTCCAACTGCATTGATCACCTCAGCGATCCGTGGACACCACTAATCTCGAGTTTTGCTACCATGAGTGAGTGACTCACTTTATCAAATGCGCTGCTGAAGTCCGTGTATATTGCGTCGACTCCGTGTCTGCCATCGAGCGCTTCAGATATGTCCGATAAGTAACGGACTAGATTACGGTAGATCGCTCAACTCGGAATCCGTGTTGGGCGGATTTGCTTTCTTTATCACTCAGAACACCACAATAGTTAGTAACTTATTATCTTACATAACTTCCTCCCGCGGCTTCGCTCGCATGGTATGTCGATAAAAAGTAGCCTATGTCCATTTCCAGGTCATGGTCTACCCGTGTAACAAATTTCATCCAAATCCGTTCGGCCGTTTAAGTGTGAAAGCGTTACAAACAAAAAAACTTGCTTTCGCTCATTATTTTTGCTGCGGAGTTATTTTAAAACACATATCTCCTGATGTAAAAGGCAATCTTGTTCAAAATTAAATACTTGTGATGAATAACGTATTTATTTGGATAAGGATTAATACGATATTTATGAAAACACCTTGACAAATAATGCATTATTTTATAACAAATTTGATTACCATTAAAACAGCTATCGCGGACTTTTTTTTAGAACTTTTTAAGAGGAACATTTCTGTCATATATGATTTTTGCGAAATTTTAACCGTTTACGCAGCGCACGCAACAGAAGCTCTTAAAAGGAATATATGTTCTCCGTTTTTGCAACATTTTTCCTTGATGCTCCGCTCCTATTGGTCGTAGCCTGATGTTATATAGCTTATAGCCTTCCTCGATAAATGGGCTATCCAACAGTAAAAGAATTTTTCAATTCGAATCGGTAGTTCCTGAGATTAGCGCGTTCAACCAAACAAACAAACTCTTCAGCTTTATAATATTAGTATAGATGTATGTATTTTGGGTAGGTTTGTGGAGAAAATACTGTATGTTTGGCTCACATCTGAGGCGTGATTTTAGATATTATCCCCAAATATCGGGATATATACCATTTTACCAACTTTTTCAAAGATGGTAAAATAGAACTATTAGGATCATTTGCTTTGAGGAGATTTTGATATGGAGGGACATTGAATAATACACTTAATCACCAGAGACATGAAATACAAAATTGTACTAACGTCGACATACGCTCTGCTCCTAAACTATCTGATGAAAGTTTAAACAAACCTTGTTCAAGTTATATTTCACGAAAAAATTATAATTTTATTCAAGCTATCATTTTTATTGCGTAAAAAAAAAAACTAAAACGCTCTATAAACCTATTTTAGTGTTTTGCCTTCTTTGAAACTCAAATCATAATTCGAAATAAATTAACAAAACACTTCTATTACTAAAATAGGTATAAAGAGCGTTTTAGTTTTTTTATGAATAAGGGGGTTACTAACTAACACTTACTTGTCGTCTCTCTGGCTCTTTGTTTCTTGTTAGATACTTCTTGTTCCTGTTCCACTTCTGTTACAAACTTCATCAGAGGGAGATCATCTTCTAAATCTGATTCAGAATCGTGTGCTGGTATATCTGCTACATCTAGACAGCTATTGTCTACATTTCCCAGTTCTAGCTCTGTAAGTAAACAAAAACAGTAAAGAGTATTTATTACTTGTTTATTATCAATAACTATTTCTTTTATGTTACAACATAAAAAACTTTTTTACAAAAAACAAAACAACCAACTTCCAAAAAATACTACAAAGTGAAAAATAAATTTAATTTCGGAAGTCGGTGTCTTTGGATCTGTATTTTAGTTTTTGCCACCGACTTCCGAAATTAAAGTTATTTACACTTTGTAGTATTTTTTTTTGGAAGTCGGATGTTTTTTTTTTTTTTTTGTAAAAAAGTATTTTATTTTTCACTTTTTAATGGGTCAGTCAGTAATTTATCTAAGCTACAATAGCCTAATGTCAACTGCTCATCACCTTTTACAAAATATTGCTTTTCCCGATATAAGGACGTTCATTGTTGAGGAGTTCTCCCAGTAAGGAACCAGGAGAACAGGAACTGATGGTGACGTTACCATCAGCTCCTCTTCAATATACGTATTGTGACGAGCATAAATTGCTTAGCAATCATCAAATCGCAACCCTTGAAATACGTATTATTGAGAAGATCCGATGGCCATCTATGGTCTTCCTCATCAGTTCCACTTCACCAAATGGTGCTTTCCGGGTGCAAATGCACGAGTTACTATAAAAACTACCCAAATCACTATAGTATATATTAATTATATTATATTATATTCTGCTGCTATATTAATTCTTCATTGTAATCTAATTTTTATTATTATTTATAGACATGGGCATTATTGCTATTTTAAGTAAATTTATTGTATAAGGAGACGAGTGTATGTAGCCACAATTGAATTGTTGGTTAATCTTATGAGCGTTTTGGATGTTATGTCTGTTAGCTCGTAAGACCAATTGAATAAATAAATAAATAGGTGTGCCTTTAAAATTTGAAGGTTCTCCTCGATTTCTCTAAGATGCCATCATCAGATCCTGGTTTCCTTATCATGGAACCACCCTTGGGATATCTCCATTCCAACAAAAAAAGAATGATCAAAATCGGTTCATAAACGACGAAGTTATCTGTTAACACACATAAAAAAACCGGCCAAGTGCGTGTCGGACCACGCACAATGAAGGGTTCCGTAGTTGGGATGAATTTATCTTAAGAACAAACTTAACATTGTAGTTGAAAAACATGTTCTCCCATACATTCCAACTGTAAATGTAAGTTTGTACTCACAATATTGATAGATTTACAATGTTATTTTAAGACCACAGACTTCTTATAGGTTTTCCTGTAATCTACAGGTAAAGATCTATTTTCTGTATTTTTTTCAAAATTTTAGGGTCAGTAGTTTCGGAGATAAGGGGGGGATTGGTCAATTTTCGTCTATATTCTTAAATAACTTTAGAACAATTTATTTTAAAATTATAAAAAAAATATATTTGAGACCCTCAGGCTCATAGTAAGTAAGTAAGTAACTTAATCGGTCCATTAGATTCGGAGCAAATTGGCTGTGACAGACGGACAGACAGACAGACAGACGGACAGACAGACAGACAGACACACAAGTGATCCTTTATGGGTTCCGTTTTTCCCTTTTGAGGTACGGAACCCTAAAAAATATATGTCGGGTCCGGTCAATAGTACGGACGCGTAACGAATCGCAAGCGCGCCACTGGCGACATCACGTGAGGTGCCCACGCCTACAGCGCGCTTCTACAGAGTCGTGATGTTCTGACCTCATGGCGAGCAGAACAGTCTAGTGTCGGATCGCATCGGAGCAACATCGGGGTTACTACGCCCCACGGAACTGTATTCGATTTGTTGTGCTTAGTGATTGTGTTAGATTGTGGTTTTAAACACCGTGTATCGCACCCAGTGTGTTTTCATTGCACAAAACCTATCTTCTGCTCACATGTCTGTCTAAATCTAACTGAGTATATCCTGATGTCCCGACATATATATATATATACAGTTGAATTGAGAAACCTCCTTTTTTTAAGTCGGTTTTTAACTTAACGGAACCAAACCCCATTTTTAAGTCGGCTAAAAATGGGGTTTGGTTCCGTTAAGTTGAATTAAACTTAACACTGGCAAAAGTTTGAAGGAGTTCAAAAAAATTTTTGATCAATATGGAATTGAATTACATATACACATTTTCATAATTTGTTTTAAGATATTATTTATTGATAATATTATTTATGTTCTTAAAACATACCATCACTTTGATGATCCTCCTTTGGCTCAATACTATCATCTAGTCCCTCACAAACAGCTGGTAATTCTTCTTTGATAGCAATGTTTTCAGTTTGACATTCATCATCTATACTTATGTGCACTATTGGAGATATAATAAACCCACTGAAAAACTCAAAGTGGTTTTGGTTTATTAAAGTATTGGGCTGTAAAAAGATGATTATAGTATTAGGAAAATATGCTGGTGATCACAGTCCCACGAGCACAAACCTTTTCTCATGATACTAAAGTCACTCAAAAGAGTCTCCACAAGTGAGAATACTTAAGAAGGTCCATGTAACCTCACTGACCACTGCACAATCTATTGTTGCATAGCTTGCGCTGACACAAGAGAGCACCGTTGTCAAGCTGCCACATACAAGTTTCATACAGAAACTGTAACAGTATTATGTGGACTAACATGTAATATTATTGTAAACGCCTTCTTTTGACAAAAGTGTACATATCACCATTCAACACTCAATGGTATGCTTGGCCTGAAGTCCAGACACAATAGATGTGACCTTGAGGGGAATCACTTCTATATTATATTGAAATTAGATGATATAAAAATAAATAGCTGCTGCAGAGCACCTCACCTCATAATTGTCATTCATCATCTGAGCGAACAGCTCTTCGGCTTCCAGACATTGTGTCAGTAATCGGTAGCATTGCTTTAGTTTAGCGCAGCATAAGAAACAAGCAAGAATCGGTCTAATGTCTTCAGTTACAAACTGCAACAAAACTTGTCTTGTACTATTTTGCTTTTATGAAGAAAATACTTCTATTCTACATGGTAATGTCCAAGCCAACAGTTGGTGGTCCTTAATGCTGTCTGTGTGCCTCTTACAGAGAACGCATGAGCATTCTGGGCAATCTGGCAGAGTGGCGATTTAATGTACTTACATATGATACATAACTTGATATTTAAGTTCAGGTTACCTCATGCTGTTTTACGGAAGCACTGGAACTTACATCTTCGTGTAGGAGAGGCGTTTAAAACGTAATAGGTAATTTACTTACTTAAGTAATTTTAAAAATATCAACTTACTTGAATATCAGTCAGCTTCTCATAAAGTTCATGTAAGTTCCTGTTGACTACTACATACATGCGGACATTCTCCGCTAAACATATCCTACACATTGGCAGTTTTTCCATCTTTTAACTCAAAAAGTGTCAGTCTTGCTATTAATACGATTATGATGAAATAAATTAACTTCAGTCGACCAAATTATGGAAAGTAAAGCAAATTGCTTTGTGAAAGAAAAGCTAGCTACTTGACAGCACAGACCACAGAACATTATATACCGTAACGGCAACGGCCAAGTAAGTTTCGACTCTACGCCGCGCAAGCACGTGTGTTGTTATCTTGCTATTAACCAATCTCTCATCGCGTTAATTTGTTATCGATCATTATTGTTAATTCTTGTTTCTCTTGTTATTCTTTTTGTTATCATTGTTATTTCGGATAACATGGCTTCGTATTCTAATAACGAATACGCAGACATAATGTTTTGTTATGGTTTTTCCGATGGAAACGCGGCTGCGGCTCGGCGAGAATACCAACGCCGCTTTCCCGATCGTCGACTTCCCCACGTTACTGTTTTCGGCAGCACCTATCGACGATTGTCTGAAACTGGCAGTGTTCACAGAACACAAGTCAACGCTGGCAGACCTCGACGGTACACGGCTGACGAAGAGGACACCATTCTTCAGTGTTTTATTGATGACCCAAGCATCTCAACGAACATTATTGCAAGACAGCTCGGTATGTCCCAGTGGAAAGTGTGGTCGGTAGTACATCTATCAGGTAGACACCCATACCCATATACTCGGATTGTAAAGTACTAACAGTTCGTCAGCTCTATGTGCTTAAATCCATACTGAGGAAACATCCGTCTGTGCCCATACCCGACCCAAGCAGACGCAGCAAAATGCCTGTTTGTCCACGTGCCCTCTGTAATACTGCTTTCACCAGTAGACAGTTTGGCAGCACAAGTAATAGACTGTACGACAGTATCAACAAGCAGCTCAGTATTGTAGGACTTTCCAGACACAGAGTTAAAAAAATTGTTGCTGGCTGGCTCCAGCAACTAGACTATCAAAGTACCGAAGACTTGTACACATCGCATAATATCTTTTAACAATAACATACACTGACAACTCACCACACCACACACACACACGCACACACACCCACACCCACACACCCTCATACACACCCACACACAAACACACGTAAACGCGCACTCGCACCCGTACTCACCAGTAACAAACTAATATGCTGTAAGTACCTAATATCAATAATTTATGTCACGACATTCACGTTGGCACAATCTCCCTGTAATGCTCATGTTTGAAGACTGATTTCCAAAATACAAGCCCTGGCTTAGTTTGGGTATCAGTTTCAGTACCTAAAGCAAAAATAAATGAATAATGTATGTATGTACCAAATTCTTGTGAATGCTCTCATATGTGACAAATAAACTTTTTACTTTACTTTTACTTTACTTTATACCATTATCAACCTGTCCAAACATTGCACGAGGGAGATCCTGCCAGGCGACTCGAATTTTCTCGGCTTATGTTAAACGCTGACGCTGACCAGGAACATTTCCTAAGAAATATTTTGTGGACTGACGAGTCAAAGTTTGACCGGGATGGTATAACGAATTACCATAACTTACATTTTTGGGCACCTAAAGTAGGCAGGAATCCAAAAAAACTAAAAGAAACTGCGTCGCAAATGAGATTTTTCCTGAACGTATGGATGGGTGTCCTTGATAATTATTTGCTGGGTCCTCATTTCTTGCCCCAAAATTTGAACGGCGAAAATTACGAGGAGTTTTTAAGAAACAACCTAGACGATTTGTTAGCGGATGTTCCCGAAGAAATAAAAAACAACCTCATGTTTCAACATGATGGTTGCCCAGCACATTACCGGATTACTGTCCGACAGTGGCTAGACGAGAGATATCCAAACCGATGGATTGGGAGGGGAGGGCCAATTCCGTGGCCAGCACGAAGCCCTGATATCACACCACTTGATTTTTACGTTTGGGGTCATATGAAGGAATTAGTTTGTGACCCTAATCAATTCAGTCGAAGAACTTCGACAGCGATAATAAACGCGGCGCAACAGACGAGAACAACGTTCACATCAAGAGTGACGAAAACCGAAGTAAGGAAGAGAATTCGAACCTGCATTCGTAATCGAGGGGCTCATTTTGAACAAGATGTGTAATTTTTTTTATAAAATTTGACGTAAATTTTTTAATGCATTTTATTTCATACAAATACAAATGACCCTTTCTCTCCCCGCGCCGATTCAAACACATGCCATGCCACGAATTATGTATTTTAAAATTGACTTTTATACCTTTTTGGAAAGCTTACAAAATAGGCAAGTTGTTTTAGTTATTTGTAGGATTAATGTTATAGAAATTTTTGTGACGAGACAACATTTTTGAAGCGTAAAATGAAAATATTGGTAAGATAATTATTCTTATATCGCTAATTTTTTTAATTATTTTGTTAAATTAAGTAGTTTTAATTATGCCCATAGCTTAATTGAAGTGCCAGCTACAACATCAGTTTTAATGGTACCCATTCAAATATGTATTTTTTTTTATTTGGAATTAAATGACAAATTTTGGGTAAATATCGAAAAACTCTTAAAATTCAAATATCTCGAAAACTATTGAATTTCGGCCATAAATATGGGGGGTTCAATTTGTTGCATTTTGGCCCCCTTATCAGGCCCTGTCGGATATACGTCAAATTACCAGTAACCCTGTATAGTAGCCATTTATTGACATCAATTTCATCTTTTTACAACGGCCCAAGAATGTATGAAAGCGTATCCGACTCCTTTCAAAATCTACGGTACATACAATTAGAGAAGCTGAAGCTACTAATCATTCAAATGTAGATATATTTGACATTTTTTGGCTGCAGTAACGCACACGTTAGTGATTGGTTCCAACCATGTATATTAGAAGGCCTTTTACTAAGCACTTCAAGTTCCGTAACCATAGACATTAGCTCAATGTTCGTAACTAAGAATGTCATTTTGACAGTGACAGTAAAATATAACCTAAGAACGGTCTTGCGTGTTGTTGTGATTGTAAATAAATAAACGCAATTTTGCGTTTTTAACTAAAATTTCTTAGTAAATAAGCGTTTAACCGCTCAAACTAATTGTAAGGTACGTAATACCGTCCATATTTGTAGATACTTTAGTTCTATTTGCATGAAACAGGCCCTGTTTACGTGCTTGTCAAAACGAATTGGGGTATCTTTGAAGTCACGAACTCACGACAATCGCTGTAAAAGGGTAAATAATAGATTGCTACAGAATTGCAGAAATCGACAGTCTTCACAACTAGCACACAGTTTGCTCTTCGCAGTATGTTGTTATACTTAGGTATAGTATAACGGGCAGGTCTCCGCAACTCCACGTCCAAGCGCGTATTTTGCGTACTATGTTGTTGTTACTATGTTGTTGTTAGACGGAAGACGGTCCTAAAGTCTGACAACCAGTATTACCAAGGAGTAACAAGCCATTAACAAGGTTGTGGAGGTCAGATATTCAGTTGCTCCATGTAAAATACTGGTTTTCAGCTGATAGGCTGAGTAGACGATGGAGTCTTTTGTATGTTATTGTTAATATACAAACTAATAGTAAAATAAGTATATATATTAGGTATGTATTATTCTTTTTATGCCAAAGAATCAGCATTGGCATCCAGCTTGGCAATGCGGCCAGCCTTTTGAGCACTTTTCCCTGCGGTGCGGATGATTTTTTTATGCTCAACAAGCTCTTCCAATTTTTTAATGAATGCCAATTGTATTAATTTATTAATGGTATTATTGTTTCCAGTTACAAAATGACAGAGCCTCTAAAGCTCAACATACATTTTGGTGGAGGAGCGGAACTACTATTTGACAAAATAAAGAAAAGAGAAATTGAGTTGCCAGCATTAAAAAAGTACTTACCAGATTGCCAACACGAAAAATGGACCATCAGGGAACTATTATTGTGGATTAAAGAAAACTTAATGAGAGAGCGAGAAGAATTGTTCTTACAGGTAATATTTTTTTTCTTAGATAGTTGATGCACAAGTTAGGACAGGTCTTTACCCAGCAAGAGACTGCTATGGAATAGATTTATTGTAGACAAAAATTAAAAAAAAAAAAAATAACTAACTAAATAAATTAATTAATTAATTAATTAATTAACGGTTGGTCGACTCCTCACGTGACCACAGGGCTGGCCTATTTTTTGGCCAAAGAATCAGCATTGCCACACAACGTGGCAATGCTGCCAGCCTTTTGGGCACTTTTCCTGTTGACAGCAATGCGGACGAATTTTTTGATGCCCTATGATCCTTTCCCCTCCTTTTTTATATACCATGTGCATATTATTATTTGAAATCTGTTAGTTTATTTAATATGTAAATACTATACTAATAATACACTTTCGGTACCTAGTCAACTACTAAAAAAAAAAAAAAAATATTTTTGATTTAATAATTTTATTAATTTTGCGCTTTGATAATTTCTAATGTTAGGATATTATTATGGATGTGCACATCCACAAAATGTATGGAAATGCATGTTATAGTTATAAAGAAATTGTGGACAGTAATTTAAAAATGTCTTCATATGTATCATTTTTATATGTATTCAGGGTTGCTTGTAATTCAACATAATCCTTGCCGGATGTCATAGTAGGGTTAAAATGCAACAAATTAAGCCACCAAATGTTCTACTTAAATTTAATGATTTTTGAGTTAGTTAGATTTTAGTCTTTCTAAGAAAAATGCAATTCAAAAATGATTTACAGCACGACTTTACTGGAATTTAAGTTATTATGGAATAATAATTACAAGTTGTAAAATGCTTGAAACTGGCAAAGATCACTACATTTTATTTTTCGTAGTTTACATTTTTCTTGGACAAAAATTACAAAAAAAAAAAAATACTAAATTTCGTATTGTCTCTCCTTTTCCCATTAATCCATGCAAAGGTTGTCTGTAAAAGATCGCTTTTAGCGATAACACCGCCCATTGTGTGACCTTATGTAAAATTTATACATTTATATCTGTAATTTTTATGTTGTGCAAAATAAAGAGTATTCTATAATATAATATTAGGTTGGGGAAAAAGTCTTTTCGCATTATAGTATGTTTGAACTTAAAATAAAGTCTCTTTGGCTATACTATTTGTATCTGGCTGGTTTCGGTATCATTGAAAGTTTAAATTTTAAAGAACATAATTCCAAATTCAAATTAGGAAAATGTGTGATTTTCATTTGTTTTTCGTACTGTCAAGATGAGTGAATCTAATGAAGAAATTCGATACATTTTAAAATTTTACTACAAAAAAGGTAAAAATGCAACGCAAGCCGCGAAAAAAATTTGCGATGTTTATGGACCCAGTGCAGTGTCTGTGAGAGTAGCACAAATTCGATTTAAGCGTTTTCAATCCGGAAATTTTGATGTCAAAGATGCACGTCGCTCTGGTCGCCCTATTACGGATAAAATGGATGCCATTTTTGAAAAAGTGGAGCAAGATCTGCATATCAGTAGTTACGACGTAGCTGAAGAACTAGGAATTGACCACAAAACAGTTTTGGCGCATTTGAAAAAATTTGGGTACACAAAAAAGCTCGATATTTGGGCACCTCACGAGCTCACTTGTGATTCTTTATTACGACGTAATGAAACCGAACCATTTTTGAAGAAGCTGATAACTGGTGATGAAAAGTGGATCACGTACGACAAGAACGTGCGGAAAAGGTCGTGGTCAAAGGCCGGTCAGGCTTCACAGACTGTGGCGAAACCCGGGTTAACTCGCAACAAGGTGATGCTGTGTGTGTGGTGGGATTGGAAGGGCTTTATTCATTATGAGCTGTTACCACCAGGCAGGACCATCGATTCTGAACACTACTGCGAACAACTGATGAGATTAAAGCAAGAAGTTGAGAGAAAGCGGCCGGAATCAATCAACAGAAGGGGTGTGGTTTTTCATCATGATAACGCTAGACCTCACACATCTTTAGCCACTCAGTAAAAATTAAGAGAGTTTGGCTGGGAGGTGTTAATGCATCCGCCGTATTGTCCTGACCTTGCACCTTTAGATTTCCACCTGTTTCGGTCTCTTCAGAATTCTTTAGGTTGTGTCAGGTTAACATCACGAGAGGACTGCCAAAACCACTTGTCGCGGTATTTTGATCAGAAGTCCCAAAATTTCTATAGCAATGGGATCATGTCCCTACCTACAAGATGGCAAAAAGTTATCGAACAAAATGGTACCTACATACTTTAGATAAATGTAAATAATGTATACTAAAAAATGTTTTGAATTTTCTTAAAAAATGCGAAGAAACTTTTTCCCCAACCTATTATTACTTTCAGATAGAGTTTGTGGTTCCAAAACTTGATAGTAATTTAAAAAAATATTTGTTTCAGGGTGAATCAGTTAGACCAGGTATTCTGGTTCTTGTCAATGATGCAGACTGGGAATTATGCGGCGAACTAGATTATGAGTTACAGAATAGGGACACGATAATGTTTATATCTACATTACATGGCGGATAAAATACACGATTTATTTAAAAGTTTTGGTTTTCTTGTACTTGCAATGAAACAATTTAATGAAAAAAAGAAAATCTCTATACAGTACGCGCAATCCCTAAAATCCCTATGACAAGGAACATATTCCCTATGAGCTTTGTGACTGACACTGACCTGGTCACCATCAGGGACTTTAATTTTGATATCACAAAAAATATTGCCGCTAATTAGTCGAAATTTGTCGCCAAATATCAGAATTTGTCGGTCACTGGTTCAAAATATACAGGGGTTTATAGGTGGCCGATCTGCAGTGCTATTCTGTACAAATCTCACCGTGAAAACCTAGGTGAAGTGAGTTGTCATTCTGCCTGATGCTAGGAATTGACACTATTGACAGCTCACTCCACACTCACTTCACCTAAGTTTTCACGGTGAGATTTGTACAGAATAGCACTGCTGGAGAGCATCTCCCCAGCTTGGCCCAATTAGAATCTCAAAAGCTAGGAAGAAAAGATAGTTTATCGTAAACTCTTCGATCTAGCTCTTGGACTTAAAATTTAACTCATTATTATCATCTAAACTAAGACCCGCCTAAATCTGGGACTTGGCGAAAAATTGCGACTGGGAGATAACAGGTCTTCGCTAGGTGCCCTAGCTTTTGAGATTCAAATTGGGCCAGGCTGGGGAGCTGCTCTCCAGATCGGCCACCTATGAACCCTTGTAACTTTTGAACCAGTGACCGACAAATTCTGATATTTGGCGACAAATTCCTACAATTTTTTTTTGTGTTATCAAAATTAAAATGCCTGATGGTGGTCATGCCAGAGTGACTCAACAGCAAAGACAATAAATTTTGTTATACAAAAAAAAATTGTGTCTATACTATTGATCGTTTAAAAGTTCCCCCCTCATCTGGAGCCACTAGATCATGGTGGACTTTAGAACGGGCTATCGTAAATAAAGCGTACATTATTAATTTTTATTACCTATACAGTGTGTTTGGAAGCTGGGTGCAAAGCCTTATGGGGGTGATAGTTGACACCATTTAGTTTAAGTGTTTTTTTTATTTGTAACTGCAATCTTTTATTAAAAAGTACCATACCAACTTAAACTAAGGCACAAATTAAAAAAAAAATCATACTTCGTCTAAGACGTGTATGGCACAAAATGCTCTAAATGGTGTCAACTCAATCTGCTTAGCCTTTTCCCACAGAAATCAAAATAATAAGGCACTAGAAGTCGTATAGGCGCGTGACCTTGTCGCCGCACAGGTGACTCGTACATCTCCAGTGCGCGTGGAGCGTTTGTTTCGGTCACCAGTGTTGTTTCGGACGCAGAGAGGTTAAAATGGTGTTCTGCAGCATATCCAACTGCGGAAATTCTTCCACAACTTGTAATTTTTCAAATAAAGGGATAACATTTCATAGGTGAGTACTTAATCTTTGAAATAATGTTGTTTTTTAATGAAATATACTCAAACAAAATTATTCACCACCAGTACTACGATTGTCGCAGAAAATCGAATTCGTTTCTCATTTCAATAACCATTGATGCTTAACCTTGTTCATGTCTACGATTACAACTACTAAAAGCAGCAATGGAATTATAGGCATGCGCAGTAAACAATTTCGCCACGTACGTAAATTTCTAGGAACCCGGCCGCATGAGTTGAGCGCCAAGTAGTGACGTGCCAGTGCACTGCCACTACTATTTTGTATCGAAAATTTATTATGTTTGGCTTACCTAGTTTTACCGAAACGGGACTGAAATGTTATTTTTCGTTAAATATTTATTTGTATATTTGTATAATATTGTATTCATGTTATTTATGCATCTGTTTACTTTATACATTGCTATTATTTCAGGTTTCCAAAAGATCCTGATATTAAAGATAAATGGATATCTGCTACTGGAAAAAGAAATTGGTTCCCAACAGACTATAGCAGAATTTGTTCTGTTCATTTCAAAAATGAACAATTCAACTCGTCAACAAAAAGACGGACTTTGATTAAATCAGCTGTACCAACAGTCGATATGTAGAGACTGATTACGGTAAGAATGAAAATGTATTAGATACCTCTGTTCTATTAATTTTTGGCGAGAAAAGTTTATAAAAACGGGACACACGTAGGATACGTACTAATAAACTATTTAAAATATTATATAATAATAATATAATATAAATATTTGTATTTCTATGAATCTGTTACTTACTTTTATTTTTATTAATTAAAAACTTTTAAACTTACCCTTAACGATTTATTTTGTTCCCTTTTCTTATTAATAAAACGTCTAAAAGCGCGTCGACTAATGAGACACTTTTAATTAATTAGTTATCTATTGTTGCGAGAGTCCTGGGCGATCTACGACGCTCAACGGAAAGTTATCGATACGAGCGTTGCACTGCACTATTCGTATGAGAGTGCGCATGATTGGTCCGAGTGGCCACGCCTCCTGAGATTTTGCGTTTTTATAAAATATAGTTTAACGCCATAACATAAAGTTAAATTTTCGTTGCATCAAAGCTAGTGACGTGTAGGCGTAATTGTGTATTTATTGTTTGTCTATGTGTTGGTAGCAGCGACCTGGCGACACGCGTCCCGCTACTGAAAGATAGTAGATAGCATTTCTAGTGCCTTATCATTTAGATTTCTGTGCCTTTTCCCAACTATGTTGGGGTCGGCTTCCAGTCTAACCGGATGCAGCTGAATACAAGTATTTTATATGGAGCGACTGCCTATCTGACCTCCACAACCCATTAACTAGGTAATACGATACCCCTTGGTAAGACTGGTTGTCAGACTTTCGGGCTTCTGACGACCCGTAACGACTGTCAAAGATCCACGAATGACAGCCGGGACCAACGGCTTAACGTGCTTTCCGAGGCACGGAGGAGTCTCGGTATGTAAAGATGGTCACCCATCCACGGACCGACCCCGGCAAGCATAGCTTAACCTGATGAATCGACCCGTGCGGCTGTTATTACTTAGCCACGAGCTCCTCTAAATGGTGTCAACTATCAACCCCTTAATTAAGGCTTTCAAACACCCTATATTAATAGGTCTTTACCTATGAAATAGCCGTTTTGTATGAAAAAATTTAAACGAATTTTTTTCATGCATTTTTTATTTGTATTAATCGAAGTAATCACCCATGCAATCAATGCATCTTTGCCAACGCAGTGGCAGTTTATTGATGCCCTTCTTAAAGAAATCAGCTGGACGGGAGGCAACAAATTCTTCATAGGCATTTTGTACTGCCTCTCGGGTATTGAATTTTTGTCCCGCCAAGAAGTTATCCAAATTCTGGAAAAAGTAGTAGTCTGTAGGCGCAAGGTCTGGTGAGTAGGGCGGATGACGGAGAGCTTCCAAGCCCAGTTCTTGCAACTTGGAGACCGTCTGCTGTGCAGTATGAGGTCGCGCGTTGTCGTGCAGGAGCAGCGGAGACGAGCGATTGACCAATGCTGGTTGGAGATGTGCCAGCTTCTCCATAATTGTGTTCAGTTCACAGTACACACCTGAAGTAATGCTCACCCCGTTTGGTAAGAAGCTGTGATGAAAAACACCGGCGCTAGACCACCAAACAGTGACCATCACTTTTCTAGGGGTAAGTTTTCGTTTAGGGCATTGTTTAGGTGCTGAACCAGGATCCAACCCACTTGCTGAGCGCTTGCGGTTATCAAACAGAATCCATTTTTCATCGCAGGTAACAATGCGGTTCAAAATTCCTTCATTTGTGTGTCTGTTGAGCAGTGCAAGGCACGTTTCGACGCGTACTTCGCGCTGGCGATCATTGAGTTCGTGGGGCACCCATTTGTCAAGCTTTTTTACCTTGCCAATTTGACGCAAATGGACCAATATTGTTTTGACGCTAACGTCGAAAGCTGCTGCTAATTCAGCCGTAGATTGTGTATCATCAGCTTCCACAATCGCCTTTAATTCGTCATTGTCGACCAAAGTCTTCGGACGACCGCGAGGTCCATTTTTCAGGTCGAAATTTCCAGAACGGAAGCGAGCAAACCAATAACAAGTGGTGCTTTGGTTTGTAGTGTTAGCTCCGTAAACGTCGTTGATGTTGCGTGCCGCTTGTGCCGCGTTGCTGCCACGACGGTACTCATATTCCATAATTACTCGAATTTTTAACGTATCCATGATGACGAAAAAGATTGAAATGCGATGAAAATGTAACACTAATCAATAAACAAATGACTACTTTTGGAAAAAAAAAAATCCATGTTTTTAAAATAAAATTAATTTGAAATTAGAATTCTTAGCCAAACAAAAATTATTTTGATTGAAATGGCCAGTACTGCAGAACGGCAATTTCATAGGTAAAGACCTAATATTATGTGGTACCACGGACACGCGCGGCCACGAATTACGATAAGTTCAGACTGCATTAGTTTAGGAACGTACATAAATAAATTAGGTACTGGCTCCGTACGGCATTTCATACAAACTTTCAAGTCCTTTTTTATCGAAATTAATGAACCGATTTTCAATCTTCATACGCACAAGCAGGATACTTAGGTCTAAAAAGTTAGTTAAGAACATTTTCGAAAAATAGTGTTGCAGCTAAATTCGACCGATTTTAAATATTCCATAGAAACAGACATTTCCAATTAACTTTTTTTAAATAAGACATTTAGAAAATGTTCTTAACTAACTTTTTAGACCTATGTATCTTACTTATGCGTATGAAGTTTAATTAAAATCGGTTCATTCATTTCGATAAAAAAGGACTTTAAATTTTGTATGAAATGCCGTACGCAGCCAACGCTCTTAAGTAATGTATTAAAAATATGTAGGTACTTACTTAGGCATATCATGTAAGATTCTCTTGGCGTAAGTCTTATGATTTTTAAATACCTTTCTAGGAAAACAAATACAAATTTAAAAAGAAAGAACAGAGTAATTAGTTTATTTTGTTCAATAAAAAATTGGGCGTTCGACAACCCTACTACCCGGCTGGCTGTTCGTGGGCGTGGCTTACTGACCTCGGCTTCGGGTGCTGGGGCATAAGGGTCCCATTACGTAACCATCGCGCCGATGGACTCGACTGATGGGTTCATATCTGTGGCCTGTGGCTCAAAAGGCCATTATCAATAATCCATTATCAGTAATATTTTTGTAAAGAATTTGTGTAGGTAACTGAAATACAAAAATAAAATAAAAGACAAATGATCACGTAGAATTTTACACATATCAAAAAGAAGGCGTATTAATTTTGCAGGTTGCCAATCCCATTATAATACGTAATGTCTATTTCGCACTTTGCCTATCCATCGTAACATACTGCATTTCTTGTTGGGGCGGCGCAGCTAAAACCACCCTCAAGCCGCTAGAAGTAGCACATAGGGCCATATTAAAAGTAGCCACATTTCGTCCTATTCTGTTTCCAACCGATCAACTTTACAATGACTGCAAAGTGCTAAATGTTCGGCAACATTTCATACTACAGACAGTCATTTTGCAACACCGCAACACCCCATACCGAAAAATACAAAATAAAAAACGTAGTAAACGCCGAAAGGATGGGATATGCACCCTGCCGCGTGTACACTCATCTTTTGTCAAGAGATTTTTTCATTTTCTTGGTCCGTTTCTTTACAACAAAATTAACGAAGAATGCCAAATCTACGGTTTACCGTATTACAAATGCAAAAAGGTTGTACAAACGTACCTGCAAAATAAGTCATATGACGACACTGAAAGGATCTTAACATAGGTGATGAACATACACCTTCTCACACCCACACCACACACCCCCCCACACCGCACACCCAATCACACACACACACATATCATATACCTATCTATCTTAAATTATTTTAATGTCTAACTCAATTCTCCGAAATTAACAATTGAATCAGAACCATTATATAATTTTACGTCATTGTACCTTAGGGGACCGGAGTGCTTCTCCTTAACACAGGTTTCCATAACCTAGCTAGGAGAGCAGTGCTCACCCACACGTTTTTAGAAATGTAATTGTGCTTATTTTGTAAAACTGTATTTTTAACGTGTACCTATTGCAATCCTTTGTTTTCAGTAAGTAAAATAAATAAATAAATAAAATATGCATTCGAAGAATGAACCAGAATTGATAGTTATTATTTACATGTTATATTGTAGAATGACAAAATCTCTTTTTGTTATTTGATATTATCTAAGACGACCCACTGACCCAAAACAGTTTTGGCGCATTTGAAAAAACTGGGTACAGAAAAAAGCTCGATATTTGGGTACCTCACGAGCGCACTGAAAGAAACCTACTGAACCGTGTACTCATTTGTGATTCTTTATTACGACGTAATGAAACCGAACCATTTTTGAAGAAGCTGATAACTGGTGATGAAAAGTGGATCACGTACGACAAGAACGTGCGAAAAAGGTCGTGGTCAAAGGCCGGTCAGGCTTCACAGACTGTGGCGAAACCCGGGTTAACTCGCAACAAGGTGATGCTGTGTGTGTGGTGGGATTGGAAAGGCTTTATTCATTATGAGCTGTTACCACCAGGCAGGACCATCGATTCTGAACACTACTGCGAACAACTGATGAGATTATAGCAAGAAGTTGAGAGAAAGCGGCCGGAATCAATCAACAGAAGGGGTGTGGTTTTTCATCATGATAACGCTAGACCTCACACATCTTTAGCCACTCAGCAAAAATTAAGAGAGTTTGGCTGGGAGGTGTTAATGCATCCGCCGTATAGTCCTGACCTTGCACCTTCAGATTTCCACCTGTTTCGGTCTCTTCAGAATTCTTTAGGCAGTGTCAGGTTAACATCACGAGAGGACTGCCAAAACCACTTGTCGCGGTATTTTGATCAGAAGTCCCAAAATTTCTATAGCAATGGGATCATGTCCCTACCTACAAGATGGCAAAAAGTTATCGAACAAAATGGTACCTACATACTTTATATAAATGTAAATAATGTATATTAAAAAATGTTTTGAATTTTCTTAAAAAATGCGAAGAAACTTTTTCTCCAACCTATTTATCTTTTGAGAGATTGTCGTTACACTTACGCCCTTTTAGTACACATAAATATATCACTTGTTCAATAAGTTTTAAATTTGGCAGTAAAATCTCATTTCTCACAAAAACGTACTTTGACCCTTTTAGCACCAAGCATGGAGAAAAGAATAAAGCGGAGATGCCGCAAGGCCTAATCTCTTTAGAAACAAGCGTCGCCTGAATGCGGGTGAGAGGGGGACGAGGTACGGCGATGGCTACGCCCCACGATGGAGTTCCCGCCCATTTTTTGTAACGCCATCTACCGGTGAAAGGAATTATTACAGTGAAACTGAACTAGCTATTTTTATTTTAGTTCGTCTACTGGCCACCATGGCGTAACACATCACGACACATTGTTTTAGAACATTCTACGGGTATTAATATGGCGGGACCACATTATTTATTACCCAACTGCGGGTGAGGCCCAAAAGGTGGGTAATGTGTTCCCTGTTTGAAATTTAAAAAAAATATAGTGTCATGTGGAGTATCGGGTATACAACATTAGTTTTTGTTTACCCTAAACCCGAAAAGGGGTCATTGCACTCATCATTATGAACAATTTTTTCTATGGGACCAAGCTTGAAATTGCGAAAAAAAAAATCAGCTGTCCAGTACATTTTGACGAGTTTGATGTAGATAACTGTACTGAACAGTTGAATTTTTTCGCAATTTCAAGCTTGGTCCCATAGAAAAAATTGTTCATAATGATGAGTACAATGACCCCTTTTCGGGTTTAGGGTAAACAAAAACTAAAGTTTTTTTAGGTAGGTAGGTAGTCAAATCAAAAAAATGTTAACATAATCAATCTTTATTGGACCATGGTTATTATTGGCCACTAAACAACACAGTTTTATTTAACAGCGTTAAGACGCGAAGAGCAAGACAGGATTCCAATGTGCTCAAGGGGAATGCAATTTCCTCTAAAGGAATCCTTTAACTCCGTGTTAATAAGAATTTTTTTTTACGCCACCTGAAACTTTCGCGCCGTAGGGTTGTTGTTTGTCCTTCCGTGTGCTCTAATATTGCCAAAGAATAATTCAAGGTGATCCTGGCTAAACTTATACAAGGGCAAATAAATAAGTTCCTTTTTTCCTTGTACTAAACTTTTGTACAATCCTGTTGCGCTGTCTATACAAACAATGATGCCAATGAAACCAGTTTTTTAAATGCAAGATGTAATTTTTAGAAAATATTAAAAATGATAACGTTTTGGAAAAATTGCCTTCAAATAGTGCTTTTTTGGATCCGTATTGTTTTAAAATTTTCGAATTTTGTATGTCAAATAAGTCGTTGATTAATTTTAAAAATAAAATTGTTCCAAAAGCTTCTTTGAAATAATTATGCCTTTCTCGGCAATATTCTAAGGTTTTGGCAACACTTGTACTAAAAAGTTGACTTGCCAATTTAACTTTCGTCTTTTCCCGGTGAAAGTTGATATGTCCATCCGTTAGTTTGTTTCCAAAATTTAGTTTCTTTTTTCTGTAAAAAAGAAACAAATAAATTACATGAAGATAATACATTCGAAAAATAAAATAGGGTCTTGCTGGCATGAGGCCCACATTTTTATTTGTCAGTTAGGACTGACTACTTACCGTTAGATGGCGCACTTTTCTTATTTTAAATTCTTCTTGTTTCATGTATCAAGGTATGTAATTTATCTATAAAATAACTTATAACAAGCTAAATAAACTTAAGCAAGTTATTTGAGCCGAAAATTGATCATCGTATTATGCTTAATTGTGATAAAAACACGGAGTTGTCAAGAGTGGTTATATTGCATCTCTTCGACGACAGATGTCTCTAGCTACTAGCAAACGAGAAAATGTGTTTTAAAATGAAAATATACATTTTAGGGACTTACACGTGAAATGTTATGCCATCAATATGTTTCAGTTTTGATCCTGAACAATTTTTGCATCCAACAACAGCGCACTTCATTATAAAAACAATATAACAAATAAAATACCATTAAAATACAACGGACCCGAACGCGATGACGATTCACTCGAAACTAAGATTTGTGTCCCCGCCCACCTGTGACGTCTTGACCTAATTGAAGGCGCACGACCTAATTGCCTTGCGGCACCTCCGCTTCTTTCTCTACTCCGTGGCACCAAGCCACACACATAGATTTGCGAGACACATAATATGGCATGCCAAAACTATGTACTATTCTATGTACTTCGCAGTGAAAGTCTCAGAATCGCCACGCGAGCCGCGAGCCGTACGGCCGTGGGAAACTCAAACTAAGAAATACAATAAATAAAACAATCCATACCGAATCGTAACATTTTATTATTTCGTTATTAAAAACTAAGAAATCGGCATAAATATGCACAGCTATAATATTCAGCTGCATCCGGTTAGACTGGAAGCCGACCCCAACATAGTTGGGAAAAGGCTAGGCAATACGAATCAAATCACTGTTAGAGGGCGTCTACTCTGAAATGACACGCCCCACCACTGCATTTACCGTAGAGTATACAAATTTAAGTATTGGATCGCGGCATTTCAGACTGGACAAACTCTACTTACTAACACTTTTTTTTTGGTGCTATAAACCTAAAACTTTTATCACTAACATAGTTAATCACTCATTAAACAAGTTAATGCCTCACAAACTAAGTTAATGGCCCATTAACTACAGTTAATTTCTCATTAACTACCGGCACAAATTCGCGGCGAAAGGCAAGGAGTTCTTCTTGCTGCTAGCAAAGAAACGTATCGTGTCTCTTAGGGCGTTGGGGAAGTATGGCGCGTCGATGACTCGCGCAAGGGAAGTGTAGCAGGGGCCTAACGCCCAGCGGATCTTGCGGTTCTTGTCTTCCGACTGTAACAATTGAACAAGATATAAAGATATATTTATTTTGTAAAACATGAGTAAAAGTATAGGTAGTGGTCTTATAATTAATAGTGGTAGAATTAGTCGCACAAACAACGTACGCGTACAAACAAATACAAAAAAAAAGCAAAGAAAGAGATTACAATGTCGAAATTTTAATTAAAATGTCAAATTAAAATTTAATTTGAGAATACTATAAAGAAAGAAAGAAAAGTATTTATTGTGACTCGCACAGGAAGATCACCAACTAAACTAAAAACACAATAATAAAAGTTTGAAAACAAAAAACAAAAATAAATACTTAGATTTAAAAAAAAAATAATAATAAAAAAAGTCATGTACGAGGCCAAAAGGCTCATATCTCAGCATGATGCTGCGACATTTAAAATAAGTGTTGCAGCACTGGTATTCTGATAGGGCCCGCACTGATGTCACGGGCAGATATACAAAAATACACAAGCAAAATATCACTTATGAATTCATCTACACTGTAATAGCACTTTTCTAGTAATAACCCCTGAAGGGACTTTTTAAATTTGTTTAGTGGCATACATATAATAGCATCAGGTAATTTATTATAAATATTTGGAGCAATACCAAAGAAACTCTTTTTTAACCGACTTCAAAAAGGAGGAGGTTCTCAATTCGCCGGAACCTTTTTTTTTTTTTTTATGTGTGTTCCCCGATTACTCGAAGATGGCTGGACTGATTTGGATTTTTTTTGTTTTATTCGAGAGGGTCATCACAGTTGGTCCCATGTAAAATTGATTAACTTTGCTTGGGTAGTTTTTGAGTTAGCTTCAATAATACGTATTTTTTCCCCACTTTTATCTTTTATATGGATGATGTTCTAGTTTATTTTGCAGATAGTGGTATTAGAATTTGTGTGGGGTAGGTACACAACTAAAAAGTGAAAAATAAAAACTTTTTTACAAAAAAATACAACCGACTTCCAAAAATAACACTACAAAGTGAAAAATAACTTTAATTTCGGAAGTCGGTGGCAAAAAACGAAAATACATTTAACTAGACACCGACTTCCGAAATTAAAGTTATTTTTCACTTTGTAGTGTTATTTTTGGAAGTCGGTTGCTTCGATCAATACTATTATTGATCGAAGGTCGGTTGTATTTTTTTGTAAAAAAGTTTTTTTAATAAAGCAGTTTTGCATTTGATTGGGCATAACAAATTCTCATATTGGGCACGAATTGGAGTTCTCTTAACTGCTAAACATTTTTTAAATAAGAGTTGATTCGTTATTACAAACAATGCAGTTTCTGATATGTACAAATTGAGGAATAACAATGAATACAGGGTCAAATCAAATTAGTTAGCGAAACTCCGCCGGTGTGATGGGTATGAAGGTGTGGGAATCTTAAAGAAAAATGAAAACCAACCGAGTGCGTGTCGGACTACGCACAATGTTGGGTTCCGTAGTTGGTAGCAAGAACAACCTTAAAACATTATAGTTGAAGAACAAGTTCTCCCATACATCGATATATGTTAATACGTCACGGTGAATTCTCCAAGTGCAAATGTAAGTTTGTGATCGCAAAAAAAAAAATGACAAATTAACAATTTTTGGACTTTTTCCTTTACTTGTGCTGTGAGAGCTTGCTTCTTGCCAAATTTCATGATTCTAGGACAACGGGAAGTACCCAGTAAGTTTTGATTTATTTGCGAATATCAAAATATGTCTCATAAATGGCCGTATTTTTTTATTGCGTTGACTTAGAAGCTTGATTTTTCATCCAAGGGACCATAGACCTACGCTACGTATTTGATATTAATTTCTACTTGATACCTCCATGCGTTCCCGAGAATTTGACAGACTGACAACGAAATGATCTTATAAGGGTTCCGTTTTACCTTTTGAGGTACGGAACCCTAAAATACAATAAAAACTTTTTTACCAAAAAATACAACCGACTTCCAAAAACAACACTACAAACTGAAAAATAACTTTAATTTCGGAAGTCGGTGTCTGGTTAAATGTATTTTCGTTTTTGCCACCGACTTCCGAAATTAAAGTTATTTTTCACTTTGTAGTGTTGTTTTTGGAAATCGGTTGTATTTTTTTGTAAAAAAGTTCTTATTTTTCACTTTTTAGTTGTGGTACCTACCCCATACAAATTCTAATACCACTACCTAAAAAAGAAACTAGAACATCATCCATATAAAAAGTGAGGAAAAATACGTATTATTGAAGCTAACTCAAGAACTCCCCAAGCAAAATTAATACATTTTATATGGGACCCACTTTGAGGTATATATACCCTCTCGAATAAAACAATTTTTTTTTAAATCGGACGACTGTAAAAAGTTATGCGTGCTCATACATTAAAAATATTTATATATACATGTCGAATTGAGAACCTCCTCCTTTTTTTTCGTCGGTTAAAAAAGAAATGATTTCTGATAAATTGTTTGGGGCCAACAACCACTAATAGTTCATTTATTAATAGTGGTATGATCGCGCATAATAACAATGCAGAACACAGTTACATCATGCATGATGATGATAAAAGTTTGTGAGGATAGATGGATGGATATTTGATACTCTTTCACGCAAAAAAGACAGAACGGATTTTGATGAAATTTGGCACACGAATAGTTTATAACCTGGATTAACAAACAGAATGCTTTTAATCCCGATATTCCTACGAGTTCGAGACTTACGCGGATGGGACCGTGGGGCGCTGCGAGTAGTTACATATGTATAGTCAACAAAAGAGATATCTAGGCAGGGTACACTAACATATCTGTATGTGAATTGCTTCCGTTAAATTTTGTGACAATATACAATTTTGTGTTGGTGTGTTACATGTAGGAGTATTGCAAAAACAAAGTAATATATATAAAATTGAACATGAAGCAATTCACATACAAATATGTTACTCTACCCTGCCTAGATATCTCTTTTGTTGACTGTACAAGAAAACTGGGCTAGCATGGGCCATCATGTAGACACAAGTTGGGCCATCATGGGCCATCGTGCAGACACAAGTTGGGCCAGCATGGGCCATCATGTAGACACAAGTTGAGTCAGCGTGGGCCATCATGCAGACACAATTTGGGCCAGCATGGGCAATCATGCAGACACAAGTTGGGCCAGCATGGGCCATCGTGCAGACACAAGATGGGCTATCATGCTGACACAAGTTGGGCCAGCATGGGCCATCGTGCAGACACAAGTTGGGCCAGCATGGGCCATAATGTAGATACAAGTTGGGCCAGCTTGGGCCATCTTTTTTTTCTTAAGTAAGTAAATTTTCTCACCTTGATAAGTCCCAATGCAGAAAGCACAGTGTTGGCTAGTATCCACGCCGCAGCATGCTGTTGGCCCGCCCGCTTGACAAGGATGGGGTACATTTGCTCCGCTATCTCGCCCGCTTTGGGATACTGTTCTGAGAGGCCAGCCACGCAGAATGTGGCGTCTACGTACGCTTGTATTAGGGCTGTCGGGTCTTTTAAGGCCTGGAAGGATAGGAAAAGATTATCTACTTATATAAATATACAAATAAATAAAATTAATGTGTCTGTTTGTAATGTAAAAGTAACAGTTTTTTTTACTAAATGCATATAAAAGTATATACGGTACTCGTAACAAAAAAAAAACCGTTTTCAAAATTTTTTGTCTGTCTGTTTGTTCCGGCTAATCTCCAAAACGGCTGGACCGATTTTGACGGGACTTTCGCTGGCAGGTAGCTGTTATTATAAGGAGTAACTTAGGCTACTTTTATTTTAGAAAAATAATTAGGGATCCGCGCAAAAAAAATTAAACCCATGAAATTAACAAAAAGTCGGATTTGAAAAATTATTATTGCATTTGATAGCCCAGTTCTTGAGAAAGGCTATAGGCTAATTAACATCACGCTAGGACACTTAGGAGCCGAGCAAAAAGAAATAAAATCAGAAAGAACATTAAGCGAAAACGAACTAATAGCTCGGGCAGGTGATGCGATGCGACGGGGTGGGTCGGGGGAGCAAGAAATTACCGAAACCGCGGGCTGGTTAGTATCTATATATATATAAAAATCAATTGGTGTTCGTTTGTCTCGCTAAAACTCGAGAACGGCTGAGCCGATTTGAATATATTTTTGGTTTTACTGGGGTGGTTTAAAAGAACAAAAAATAGGAACAAAAAAGAAATTGAAATTTTGACAGAACGACTGGCTAGCCCAACTAGTAAAAAAAAAACATTTTTTTTTCTTATGTTACAAATAAACAATATTCGGATTGTTCCTTTATTTGTGCTGTGAGACCTTGCTTTTTGCCAAATTTCATGATTCTAGGACAACGGGAAGTACCCTATATAGGTTTTGATTTACTTGCGAGTATCAAAATATGTCGCTTAAATGGCCGTATTTTTTTATTGCGTTGCCTTAAAATCTTAATTTCTATAGAACTTGAAGGGACCTACTAATATTATGATATTAATTTCAACTTGATACCTCTATGCATTCCTGAGAAAAAGGGTCTTGAGAGACTGACAGATAGACAGACAGACAGACAGACAACGAAGTGTTCCTTCGTTTTCGTTTTTTCCTTTTGAAGCACGGAACCCTAAAAATTATAAACGACATCCCGGTGGTATCGTCCAGTTGTGTCGTTGATTACATGCTTCGTGCTCAGCATTAGTGCTAGCTACGATCAAATTATAGTCTTACTAGCTGTTGGCCGCGACTTCGTTTGCGATCCAGGATGAAAGTATTTTATGTCCTTCTCCAGGTCATGGTCTACCCATGTGCCAAATTTCATCCAAATCCGTTCAGCCGTTTTAGCGTGAAAGCGTAACAAACAAAGAAACAAACTCACGTTCGCATCCTACTTCCTACTTTCATGCGAAAGTTTGGATGGATGGATGTTTGTTACTCAATCATGCCAGAAGGCTGAACGGATCTGGATGAAATTTGACACAGAGACACAGATGAATACAGATGGGACACTCGGCAGTTTAGGTATGAAGCTACAAGTACGCGGCGGGCTCATCTCACTATGTCAATTCAGTGTGGGCGGCCGCGCACCGGCCGGCTCGCACGTTAGTTCGATACTCACTCACGCGCCGCGTCGTAACAGAAGACAACCCTAACGAGTCAGAAGGTATAAGAGTTACGCGATAGAAAGAGAGGCAACTTATAGGTTAATGTAACTGTAGGTAATGAAGCGTTGTGCGACCTGAATTGCACTTTATTTATTTATTTTATTTAAACTTTTCGCACTTAAAACGTACAAAGGCGGACTTAATGCCTTAGGCATTCTCTACCAGTCAACCAAGGGTGACGAAGAGATTAGATGGCAGGTGCTCAGTATGAGAGGAATACTTATAAAAAGACTTTATACAAGCACATAAATAGGTTATAAACCAATAATACACATACATACACTTACTATAGGATATACCTATAATATATATATATATATTACAACACATATTATATACAAATTCAAGAGAGAGAGAGGTGTTGAAATAACTCTACACTATTTGTTTAGAAAATAACTCTGCAATTTCCGCTTAAATGCATACCGACTGGTGGCCGTCCTGATATCAAGAGGAAGCGCATTCCAAAGAAGAATGGACTGAATATGAAAGGAAGAATGAACAAAGTCAGACGTATGAGAAGGACAGAGTAGGAGAAGATTGTTAGAAGAACGCAGATTCCTAGCGTGTGAAGAACATAGATATTGGAAGTGAGCCACAAGATAAGAAGGAGGAGTGGGAGAGTTGAGAAGGGCGAAAAGCGTGGTCAAAGCACGTAAACTTCTTCTTTGACGAATGGACATCCATTTGAGCTCAGATCTATAGCGAGACACATGGTCATATTTTCTGAGGTTGAATATGAACCGGATACAATTATTGAGCAGTCTGTCGAGCTTATTGAGCAAAACCGCATTCAAGTCAAAGTAGCACACGTCACCATAGTCGATGATAGGGAAAATCAAAGTCTGCACAAGCATAGTTCGTATATTGTGTCGTAGCAAGCGTCGCTTTTTATTTAAATGATTTTGCGGAGTGTCCCATCTGTATTAATCTGTGACAGGATACTTTTTATCCTGGTAGTACGTTCCCAGTAGTAAGCTAGTTTATAATGATACGTAGTACAGTCAGCGTCAATAATATCGGGACGAACAAACTGTTCAAAATTATCTAAACAACTATAAATCTTTCTAGCCTTTTCCCAACTATGTTGGGGTCGGCTTCCAGTCTAACCGGATGCAGCTGAATACCAGTATTTTACATGGAGCGACTGCCTATCTGACCTCCACAACCCAGTAACTGGGTAATACGATACCCCTTGGTAAGACTGGTTGTCAGACTTTCGGGCTTCTGACGACCCGTAACGAATGTCAAAGATCCACGAATGACAGCCGGGACCAACGGCTTAACGTGCTTTCCGAGGCACGGAGGATTCTCGGTATGTATAGATGGTCACCCATCCACGGACCAACCCCGGCAAGCGTAGCTTAACCTGATGGATCGACCCGTGCTGCTTTTATTACTTAGCCACGAGCTCCTCTTCTCTGATCTAAACAACTATGAAAATTAAATATTAACTCAATGACACAAGGAATGTTCCAGAATGAAGACAGTACACGACAACTGTCATTCTGACAAGAACTTTATCCAAATTGAGATAAAGTTTAATTTTCTTAGTCGTTGAGATCATTTTAAACAGTGTTCGTCACGATATTTTTACACTGACTGTACTAAAGCAAGCTGCATCGAATGAGTGATTACATTCAAAAATCAAAATCAAAATATCTTATTTCACATAACCCTACATGGGCACTTATGAAACGTCAGAAGCTAGGTGCACGGTTCCAAATTGGTCGTTTCCTATGGAGAAGATCCGGCAAGAAACTCCACGGTTACTCTTTTAAAAATAATTGTCTTTTACAATATTTTCAAATAACAGTGTTAATAGGTATGGGAGGACATTCAACAACTACCAGGTACTTAACAAAATAGAAAACAGTCAACAAATGTACAGTCTACTAGGCCGGCAACGTTCTCTCATTCACAAAATAGAAAATAATCTATTTAGAAGATAAAAAAAAAAAAAAAGAAAGAAAAACAAAGAAAAGAAAAAAAAAGCGGCCAAGTGCGTGTCAGACCACGCACAATGAAGGGTTCCGTAGTTGGGATGAATTTATCTTAAGAACAAACTTAACATTGTAGTTGAAAAACATGTTATCCCATACATTCCAACTGTAAATGTAAGTTTGTACTCACAATATTGATAGATTTACCATGTTATTTTAGACCACAGACTTCTTATAGGTATTCCTGTAATCTACAGGTAAAGATCTATTTTCTGTATTTTTTTCAAAATTTTAGGCTCAGTAGTTTCGGAGATAAGGGAGGGGAATGGTCAATTTTCGTCTATTTTCTTAAATAACTTTAAAACAATTTATTTTGAAATTATAAAAAAATATATATTTGAGACCCTCATAGTAAGCCTTTTGACATGCCACAATTTTTTTTTTTTTATTTTTTTTATTTGCCCCCCAAAAGTGACCTCTATATTCAAAATTCATTTATTTACTTTACCCGTCCGTGTTTGGGTCACAGAAATTCATATGTGTACCAAATTTCAACTTAATCGGTCCATTAGATTCGGAGCAAATTGGCTGTGACAAACGGACAGACAGACAGACACACAAGTGATCCTATAAGGGTTCCGTTTTTTTCCTTTTGAGGTACGGAACCCTAAAAAGAAAGAAAGAAAGGAAGAGAGGTGGGGAAGAGAGGAAGAGATTAATAAAAATCTATGACATGACACAAATGACATGATTGCCATTACAACTACAGCAACAAAATAATTTTAACATTAATAATTTTTACCTGTAAATGTACATCTATGACATCGGCCGCGTTCGCTCCCAGTGAGTCCAAATTCTCAACTGTCGGCTGCGCTAGGAACCTTCCCACGTCTGATTCTACTTCCTCCACTCCTGAAACCAATATCAGTAGTAATTAGTTGAGGAGCTCGTGGCTAAGTAATAACAGCCGCACGGGACAATCCATCAGGTTAAGTTACGCTTGCCGGGGTCGGTCCGTGGATGGGTGACCATCTTTACATAACGAGACTCCTCCGTGCCTCGGAAAGCACGTTAAGCTGTTGGTCCCGGCTATCATTCGTGGATCTTTGACAGTCGTTACGGGTCGTCAGAAGCCCGAAAGTCTGACAACCAGTCTTACCAAGGGGTATTGTATTACCCAGTAACTGGGTTGTGGAGGTCAGATAGGCAGTCGCTCTATGTAAAATACTGGTATTCAGCTGCATCCGGTTAGGCTGGAAGCCGAAGCCAACATAGTTGGGAAAAGGCTAGGCAGATGGTGAGTGGCCGCCACTTAAATCTGAAATAAAGTTCATTGCTCTTTCCTTAATTTCGCTGCGTAGGTACCCCGTACATTATCAATCGTTGTTTATTACTAGAAAAAGTCAAGGATCACGATAAAGGTCGTTTCAGGACAAGTTTATGTCATTATTTCTTTTTTCGGAATTACGTATTTGAATACCGTATGCGGGTCAGTGACCTTTAATTCAGATTTATTTGACGTTAGGTATAACATACATAATCAGCCTTAGTCGTTGAGCTCTTTAAGATCTGAGCGCTAAGATAGCTAACAAAATTAAAGGAGAATGGGCATTTTGGTACTCGCTCCAATAGCAATCATTGTGGTGTCATTGGATAGGTCTTTTAATCAGGAAAAATATTTACTATGGCGACATGTCCCAAATCCTTGTCTGAAAACCACGGCAAGCCCCCAAAAGTTCCAGTTTTAGTTAATATCATAATTGCAAGTACGATAATATTACATACCTATCATGGTTGAAATACGAAAAAAACAATGTAAAACAACATTATTTAAAACGAGAAATGTATTGTGTTACTCATAGACTCATAAAAAAAGGGAGGACTCCGCGCCACGCATATCGAAAGTGAAGCACAGTAAGTATGCCAGGACCGTTTGTACAAACACGCCTCACGCACACATTTACATCATAGTATGCCAACCGGACGCCATTACGTGACACAAGCGACGGCGTCTTTGCAGGTACTCATATCACGCACACATAGATCGGTACGGTGCTTCATTTTCGATATGCGTGGCGCGGAGTCCTTCTTTTTTTATACGTCTATTGTGTTACTATTCATACATTATATCGTGATATGATATGATAATGGTGAAGACTTTTGAAAATATGTTTTTTTACATAAAAAAGTAGTATCTTTAACATTTCAGTTTTTTGTTACAACGGTGACTATAGACCTCGGGGATAGGGAACCAGCCGCGGGGTGGGGTAGGTGGTGCGCTGTGCCAGTGGACAGCCTTTTGTGTCGCGACATTCACTAGTCGTTGAATCGTTCTGTGCGTGAAACGACGTTCCGCAGCTGTTTATTCTACCTAGTACTTTGTTATACCGTTTTCATCACTGATCCCGTCGCCCCTTTTGGACATTGTTACCCGCTACAAACGTTTATCTTGGCTAGTGTTGTGGACTATTGTTGTGCTTATCGATTTGGAACATCGTTATGGAAGAAAATCGCAACTGTGTGATGTGTCGGCGAGGCCTACATCATGCTAGATACCAACAGCATGTTTTAACTGATGATCTTCCAAGAATGCACCCCGAGTTTGTGGCTTATATACGAGAACATGCCGTTTTGGAGGTTAGTACATACTTCATTAAACTATTTCGAACTTCACCAGCTTCAGTTTTTCTTTTTAGAAGCGGTTTGTTTATATTATTATTGTCTGTTATGTTTTTATACCTGAGCCATTACAAACGTGCGAATTGAACCCTAAATCATTTTAATCAGACCTCTTGCTCGCACTTACAGGTCGTATTGAACTACTCTAGTGTTGTGTGTAAAAGTGCGTTTCCGAACCGAGCTGCAAACTACCAACTGCACGTGTTTATTTTCTATGTAGCGCGGCTGTATGGTCCGTAGCTAAGGGTGTTCGCTTCATAGAAAAAAAACACGTGCAGTACTAGCTACCTGCTTCCGAGCGGCATCCCTTTATATCAGTAATGACTTGTGCAGCTTTCTCACAATCCTTTAATCCTTTTATGACTCAGTTCGCACGTTTATAGTTCTTCTTATTAAAACACTTCTCTGACCACCTATTGTGTGTTTGCTATTGTTATCTATTCACTAAGCCGTCACATCGGCTATACATAAGATATATTTTTACTTGCATTACTGAAAACAATACAAGTATGCCATGACTTTAGACCTGAATACCTACATACCGCATTGTTTTAAATGTTTTCATAAAAATACAACATAACATCAGCAAGATCGTATTCTACCATTTTCAGGTAGAGTTCGACAACACACGACGTGTGTGTCACCGATGTTGGCAGAGAATTGACAACGTTGTAGGAAGACCACCTGTCATACCAGAAGTAGAACAGAATGTACGAGAGCTTCAGGTTCCAGACTACACTCGAGCTCCAAACACTCCAGGGCATTGTATCTTTAACACTTGCCAAAACGCAACCCACCATCGAATACCAGAGACGATCAAGATTCACATTTTCTGTGAATATAAGTTATATATTCCTGACGGTGCTAGAGTATGTGGACAACACCTTCAGAGCAATGCTTGGGAAGAGCTGCCTCAATTCTGCAATGTCACACATAACTTCAATGCGCAACAGTTTAGGGACGTTTGTGACATGTTGAGAATGGCTTTAAATCGTGGACCTAGGCTAGATTTCAACACAAGAGGTGCTTTAAGCAACGAGGACATGTACTTTTGGACAGGACGCAAATGCGAACAGTTTGATTCCATATTAGAACAAACACCCTCACTAAGTGGGAGGTGCAAGGAGCCTCGAACTGCGTTAGGCATATATCTGACGAAACTACGTACCGGAGACTCAGATGAAAGACTAGCGACGTTATTTAATATGTCACGAAGAAAGCTGGAACGTTTACTAACTATTGTGTGCGAATGCCTCATGAATGAATATGTAATATTACACTTGGGAGTGGACCATATGAATAGAAACGACGTTTTAGAAAAGAACCTCATTATACCAAGAGGGTTATTTGGCAATGAAGAAAACAATAAAGCTATCGTTATATGCGATGGGACTTATATATATATCAATAAAAGCTCGAACTTTTTGTTCCAGCGTCTATCTTATAGCCTGCATAAGTTCCAGAACTTGCTGAAGCCGTTTTTAATTGTGTGTTCCAATGGCTATATAATCGATGTTTTGGGACCATACGCTGCCACTAAGAGCGATGCGAACATCATGAGCGATATAATGAATGATGGAGAAAACCCATTGCATTGCTTTCTTCAACCGAACGATGTCTTCATATTAGATCGCGGCTTCCGGGACAGCTTAGATGCTATCGAAGCATGGGGATATGAATCCTACGTTCCACCATCTAAAGACAGATGGGAGACACAGCTAACTACTGAGCAAGGTAATGAAGCTCGATCAGTTACACTATGCCGGTGGGTAGTGGAAGTGGTGAACAGGAGGTTCAAACGAGATTTCAAGCTTTTGCGGCAAAAATATTTTAATAAAACACTACCAAACAAGTTCATTGATTTTAAAATCGCCGCAGCTATGTTTAATAACTTCCACATACCCATCGATGACAACATTCACGCAGAGGCCTTCCTAAACATAATCAGGGAGAAAATAGATTCCCCGAATTTATTTTTTTATTAATTTATATTTTATATTTAATTAATTCCGAATCTACTTTATGATTATGTTGAAAGAAAACATTTGAATAACCGAAGAGCGGATTTTCAAAGAATAGAAAGTCACGAAATACAGAACTTCCCACAACTGACGGAAGAACAGATTATTTTACTTTCATTGGGCACCTATCAACTGAAGCTAGCCCGATCCTACTGCAGCGAGCATTTATCAAATGGACTGTACATTCTACAAGTATATAGAGAAAGCGCACTCCAAGATTTAAATGAATATGGTATAAACGAAGATGCCTGGCTTTTACGCGGACGCATACAGTCGCGTCACGTACGGTCAAGAACTTATTATTGTTATGTATTAGTAAAAAACAATGTTAATGAAAACGAAACCAATATCCATAACATTTTATGCAATTATTACTGCACGTGTTTGACCGGACGACGAACAATCGGCACTTGTGCTCATATAGTTTCAATCGTGTGGTATCTAGGATATGCCAGACATGTAGGCTTCACTGCTCCTGCAGCGTTCCTCAACGATGTCATTATTGTTGATAATAATGTTTAAAAAAATAACGTTTCTTACTTTTTCTTTTTTTATTCCCGAGTGTTTATTCATTTAAGTATCTATTAATCAACAAACACAGGATTCTATAGAAGAAAATTATATAATATCACCATTATCTTAACAAAATCAAACAAAAACAAAAAAAAACAAAAATACTTAACACAAAATAACTCCGTTCCGACAGCAAATGGAGACAAGCGACTCGGTTATCATTAATCCTTGTAAAATGACCTTTCCAATGATATATATATTATGGCTATTGGACCGAGTACCAGGCTTCATATATTTTTGCCCATGATCCTTTTTCTTACGTTTTTTTGCAATTTGCAGGTCAGTGTCAGGTTGTATGTTGATTAAAATATGTTTCGCGGCCGTAACTAATATGGCTTTACAGAATTATAATCATTAGAATCAGCAATACAACTCCATAAGTCAAACCTCAAACCTCATGATTTCATGAAATTGTCATTCAATAGGGTAATATGAACTTAGAGAGTTGTATTACTGATTCTAATGATTATAATTCTGTAAAGCCATGTTAGTATTTGACCTCCACAACCCAGTTACTGATATGCGAACAAAATATAGGGAACAGCTGATTTTTTTTTCGCTGAATATCAGTTATGTTACATGGAGCGACTACCTATTTGAGCTCCACAACCCAGTTACTGATATGCGAACAAAATATAGGGAACAGCTGATTTTTTTTTCGCTGAATATCAGTTATGTTACATGGAGCGACTACCTATTTGACCTCCACAACCCAGTTACTGATATGCGAACAAAATATAGGGAACAGCTGATTTTTTTTTCGCTGAATATCAGTTATGTTACATGGAGCGACTACCTATTTGACCTCCACAACCCAGTTACTGATATGCGAACAAAATATAGGGAACAGCTGATTTTTTTTTCGCTGAATATCAGTTATGTTACATGGAGCGACTACCTATTTGAGCTCCACAACCCAGTTACTGATATGCGAACAAAATATAGGGAACAGCAGATTTTTTTTTCGCTGAATATCAGTTATGTAACATGGAACGACTACCTATCAGACCTCCACAACTGGGTCCTGGGTCGATACCACGCGGCAAGACTGGTTGTCAGACTCCGGCTTCTAATGGTAATAGGCACATACCTGAATTATCCAGCGTGATGTCTTGCGGAAAATCTGTCACTGTGTCGAAATGTTGCGCGTCTTCTGTGGCACTATCTTCTGAATTCTGTCCGTCGTTCTCTTCTTGTTCTTCTTCTGAATTGTCTTCTTCCGAGTCTGTTACGTCTGTGAAAAAAGATTGCTTTTTGTTTTTAACCGACTTCAAAAAGGAGGAGGTTCACAATTCGTCGGAACCTTTTACTCGAAGATGGCTGGACCGATTTGGATTTTTTTTGTTTTATTCGAGAGGGTATACATAACAGTTGGTCCCATATAAAATTGATTAACTTTGCTTCGGTAGTTTTTGAGTTAGCTTCAATAATACGTATTTTTTCCACACTTTTATATGGATGATGTTCTAGTTTGTTTTGCAGGTAGTGGCATTAGAATTTGTGTTTGGGGTAGGTACACAACTAAAAAGTGAAAAATAAAAACTTTTTTACAAAAAAATACAACCGACTTCCAAAAACAACACTACAAAGTGAAAAATAACTTTAATTTCGGAAGTCGGTGGCAAAAAACGAAAATACATTTAACTAGACACCAACTTCCGAAATTAAAGTTATTTTTCACTTTGTAGTGTTGTTTTTATTACTAAACTAGCTGTTGCCAGCGGCTTCGCCCGCGTTTATGTCAGAAAATATCCTACGGGAACGTACTACCGGGAATTCCTTCCTTATTCCTTGTCTACATTATAAAGGGAACCTCTGTGGCAAATTTCAGCTTTCTAGGTCCAAGGGTTTGGGCTGGGCGTTGATGAGTCAGTCAGGACTTCTCTTTTTATTTATATAGATAGATAAGTACTTTTTTGCCTAAGTTAGGAGGTATACGACTTCTGTAAGTCGTACACATTCACATGTATATCTTATGAACCCCATAGTTTCCTGTCAATGTGTGCTTGAATGTCAACCAAACCCCATATATTCACAACCACTGTAAGCCCGCGCGAGCCTGAGGATAATGGTATTTTACGTTTATATATCTACTAGCTGTGCCCCGCGGTGTTACCCGCAGTTTATGAGATACACTAAAACGTGTATTATTTAATCGGTGCGAAAAGTATTCACAAAAAAATTGCTCATCCCACGGGAACAATACATTTTTTCAGGATGTAAAAAGGCCTATATGTGCTATGTGTACACAGGATGTCTGCTATTTCCACACCAAATTATTTCAAAATCGGTCGAGCCGTTTGAGTTTGAAAGAGTAACAAATAATAATAATAAAAAAAAATCACAAATAAAATTAGATTATAAAAAAAAAAAAACATAAAAAACTATACATTTCGTCACATTGCATGGGAGAAATTCAAAAAATAAAATATTAGATTACTAAACTAAGTATGGAATTGAATAAAGTAACGGTAAGTATTTAAATGACGTAATAAAAGTTAAAATATAAAAAATAAGAATAACAACTATCGTAAGTTTAACTAAACTAAATTTGAATTAAATTATTAAATTCTGTAACATTAAAAATATTCAATACAATTAAATTAAACACATACCAAATTTCATCCAAATCGGTCCAGCCGTTTGAGCATGAAGAAGTAACAAACATACAAACACACACACACTCACAAACTTTCGCCTTTATAATATTAGTGTGAATACCAGTTCTTCTTAAAAATGATTAGTAAAGTACTCACATTCGTCCTCGCTTCCCTCCCCATCACTGAGCTCGGCCGAAGCACCGAGTTTATCCCTCATAGTCTTTTTATTATTAGCTCCACCAAGACTGTTACCTGCAAAAGAAACAATGTTTTGTTGAAATGTTTCCAAGCTAAGATGCATTGAAGAATTGAAGACACCAACTTCAGAAGCTATTAAGGACGCTGTTACAAATGGGTAGTCAAATCATTACTTTTATACACAAAAGTATGTTTATTAAATAAAATGCTTTGCATTCTTAAAATGTTTTTTGGGCAAATTGTTGATAGATGTGCAAGGTGCGATTCTGAAATATAAATATAATTTTAGATAGATACAGTTTCTCAATAGTCGTACCGAAGTGAAAATTTTTGCTTCGGTACATTTATTGAGAAAATGTACCTATCTAAAATTATACTTATAGTTCAGAATCGTACCATGCACATCTATCAACAGTTCGGGCAAAAAACATTTTAAGAATGTAAAGCATTTTATTTAATAAACATACTTTTGTGTATAAAAGTAATGATTTTACTACCCATTTGTAACAGCGTCCTTAATTTTATTTGTTTTTGGTTTTAAAGTAAATTTATTTTTCCATGTTTAGTTGGATAAACAATTACATAAAATAAGCCCAAAACGAACGAAAAGAAGAATCATCAAAATCGGCTTAGATATGCCGGAGATACAGCACATTTAAACTTACAACTACGTACAAAAGAATAATTATATAATGTGTTATATACACATATAAAATCTTCCTGAAAGTACGTAGATTAAGTTGATGAAAGAATGATCAAAATTGGTTCATTAATTTTTGAGAAAATCGAAAAAAAACCTTTTTTGAAAACCTTTTTTGAAGTCGGTTAAAAAAGGCATAACTTACCGGCCAGTACTACTCTGCTGAGCCTGTCGTAACTGTCTGGTAGCGTGGTGATAGCTTCTACTACCTCCATGCACGCGTCGCGACCAATCTCATTGTGACTTAGGTCTAAAGACTGAACAGAAATATACATTCCATTAAACTCAAAGCATTTATTTCAATTAAGGGCATCCAAACTTCCTAAATATTATAAATGCGAAAGTCTGTAACCTTTTCACGCCTAAACCGATCAACCTGATTTTTTTGCATATACTCAAACTCAAACTCAAAGCATTTATTTCAATTAAACCAATTACAGGCACTTTTGAATTGTCAAGGGGTCGGTCAGTCAAAAAGATGAAGCTAGGCGCCCATTCCAAAGCATAGTAGGTACCTATGGAGAACATAGGAACATAAAAAACAGGAGAAGTGGCATGGAGGCGTGTCTGTGTCCACGCGTTATGCGCACGCTGTGCCTTTACTCGCCAAATGGCCGTTTCCGCGAACTAGTACGCTTTCGACCGTGGTCACGATAAATTATAAAAATGCCGTTTTGTTCAGTTGTTTGCTGCAAAAACCGAAGTGATAATAAAAACTTCGTATCTCACGGAATCACTTACCATATGTAAGTAAAAGTATTTTACTGTATTTATCTTTAAAATCATAAAAAACAACAAATCGTAAAATATTTCTTTCTTTTTCTACGTTATTTTTGTTTTCAAATATCGCAGCGGTTGTACTATTTTTGCAGCAAATACATTGCTCCTTAACCACTGTCTTAAGTATGTCGCTAAGCGACTGGACAAGCAATGTAAAAATAATAAAACGATACTTCATTTACGCGGAGCGTCGCATAGTACAGCCGCTGTGTCTTGCGGCGAGATAGTGATGAGGTTAAGATCCACTAAAGTAGGCTATCGATAATAATGTCGATTGCCCAACGAATATTATATTGCTATTATAGTTTATTTTTCAATTTGTCAACCGTTTTAGCCCGGTTGGAACACTTGAAAAGATGACGTTTAAGTACGGTTGGAAAACCTTTGAGAATGTAAAATAATCTTTTTTACTGTTTTTGATTATTTTACCTAGTTGAGAAATGCATAACCAACGGTCGTAAAGTTTATTTTTTTTTTTTTTTAGTTAGGTTAGTTTTTTGGAGTGTTTTTGGGTTTAAATTATCGCATCTTCGTGCTATTTCCTTACTTTTTTTTGGTTTTGGTATTTTACTTCCGCTAAAGTCTTTAACTATGCACCACAAGATTCGAATGCGTTGTAGTAATCGGTATGGTTCAGATAAAATATTAGTGATTTTTGCTTAAAATAAGTCAACATATTCATGCTATTTATTTGTTATGCATGAGTATGGCATGTGTTTGTTTTCATATATTTAACTATTTCTTAACTAAGGGTTTTTTTTAATAACAAAAGCCTATTCGCCTGTTGCCTGCTACCTGCTTACTCATCGTGAGGTTAAGAAGTATAGACCGCGCGGAACTAGTTGACCGCGCCGGTATGTGAGCGGTGGGATGGAGGAGCGGGGGCGCATTACTCAGTACGTGCGTTGCGAACCGCCGCCTCACCCCTGTCTCAGCGGCCAACTAGTTCCTAGACTATAGACTATAGCTTAAGATACTTATTATGTAAATGATAAATAAGTTCTTATAGTACCTTTTTAGCTTCCCAAAAGATACAAATACAAAAAAAGAATGGATTGATGCCACAGGAAGGCCACCTAACTGGTTCCCAACAAATTATAGCACCATATGCTCAATTTACTTTAAGAAAACTCGAGCCTCTAAAGAAAACAGGCTTTTTGAATGGGCAATCCCAAAATTAAGAGTACCTACGTCAAGTACTGAACAAATACCTCCACTTTACAGGTCAGTCAGTAAACACATCATAACAGGGTTCAACAATTCCTATGGTTTCACAGCCTAAACCAACTTAACCGGATTGTTTTAATTTATCGATTCGTGTTTTTTTTTAATATACATTTTTTTTAAATTTAAAATATATAATACTTTCTGGACATATCATTTTTTATTTTATTTTCAGGACCCCAAATTTTTCTTGTACTAATAAATGGAAGTATCGATAACTTTCCGATTTAGTCAATCACTAGCGTATATGTAAAATAAATTGCTTTTTGCACAACACAATAATAGCGCCAGATGTTTTTGTGTGAGTAAGTTGTACGGTGCATGGTAAATGCACGCTGTGTGTGACGAGTTAAGGTTTATAATTGATTGTGTAGTATGTTCTGATTTATGAATTGCAAGTGTGTGCGCGACTTTGTATCTATTGCTTTTATTGAACTACATGTGTAGTAGTGGCGCGGTGGTGGGGCCAACCTAGCGACATCGGGTTCTGATACATTTTCAACTACCGGGCATATCTCCTTCTTTCATATATCTATGATGGAGAAGAACGGGCAAGAAACTCCACGGACACTCTTTTAAATCAAGATATGGTTACAAAATAATGGTTACATCATTCATGTTGAAATTTTACATGTGAGAACGATGCAGAACGTTAAAAGCGTCCTTAAAAAAAAAAAAAAACAAATATTTAAATTAAATTAAAATAAGCCGTGGCCGCTAAGGTATGACCAGCCTTCACTGACAGCGCTTGTTCACGAACCTGACGCATGGATTAGCTAAATGATCCAACACGCGCCACCATCAGCGAGACATTAGAGTGAGCGTCACATACTCTCAGCCGCCAGGGCACATTCAAGTCAAACAAAGACGTACCCAGTAAATGGTAGCTTTAGAGTATGTACATAGTACTCACACATGTGCTATGCAATTATATAATACAAAGGAGATTGAGTCTATACAATGCAATGATAGTCTTACAATCTTCAGCAGCTCCAACAGTATCTTCAAATGTTAATTAATTAGTTGTGGTTGTGGAGCAGGACCAGCATTGAGCCAAGCATTTTTATCAGTTATGTAATCCCCAAACTTATAATATGCCTGCCTGCATAGTGTGCGTTTTATACAAGTTTTGAATTTAGTCTCATTGAGTTGAAGTATGTGTGGAGGTATTTTATTGTATCATTTTAAACAGTACCCCATGAACGACGAGTCTACTTTAGCTAGTCTGATACGTTTGTCAGGTGTTCAGAAACGGACATATGGTACCTTTCATCCCGAAAAAAAGTACTGTTCCCTAGGAAAACAACAATAACGTTCTTATGATAATAGATGGCGCCACGTGTCTTTATTTATTTATTCATCAAACAATTTACATTGTGTTCGAATTTTACAAAATAATAACAATAATATAATACAGGGTGGGCCAATAATTTTTGCAAATAGCAACACTAAATTTCTCGAATACCGTTGGAAGGAGGGGTGCGCGGGTGGCGGGAAACTATGCGTCGCTACATGCAATTTTAGTCACGATGGAGCGCTTCACGGGACAACAGCGTGCTTTTTGTGTTAAACAATTTTACAAAAACAACGATTCCTACGTTACTGTACGACGCCTGTTTCGAATTGAATATGGATTACGCCGTGTAAGCGAGTGTCCAAGTGTGAATTTAATCAAAGCTTGGGTCGTGAAGTTCGAGCAAACGGGATCGACAACGAATATTAAACAAACAGGCCGGCCACGTTCAAGAAGAAGCGATGAGAACATTCGAGAGGTTGAAATTTCCGTTCGGAACGATCCAGAATTATCTACGCGTAAGCGTTCGGCGGTTCTGGCATTACCGAGAACCAGTCTACGGCGGATTTTGCATCTAGACCTCAAACTGCACCCGTATAAGCTTCAAATTGTGCAGGAGATGAAACCAAATGATTACATTCAACGTAAGTTATTGGCTGACACAATGCTGGAGCAATTCTCTAGCCTGGAGAATGTATTCTTTACGGACGAGGCCCACTTTCATATCAACGGGCACGTGAATAAGCACAATTGTCGATATTGGAGCAGGGAAAACCCTCGCCTTAAACACCAAAAGCCACTTCATTCACCTAAAACGACAGTATGGGCTGCCATATCAGCAAAGGGCATAATTGGTCCGTATTTCTTTGAAAATAATCAAGGAGATAATGTAACTGTGAATTCAGCGGAATATGTCAAGATGTTGCGAGAGTTTTTGACGCCGCAGTTGCATGAATTTCAAGGATACAACAGCAGGACCTGGATGCAACAAGATGGAGCAACATGCCACACGTCAAATGTGACTTTACCGGTAGTCAAAGAAATGTTTCCGAATAAATTGATTTCTCGCAGAGGTGATATTCCATGGCCTCCGAGAAGCCCGGATCTTACACCATGCGATTTTTTCTTAGGGGGATACCTGAAAAGTCGAGTCTACCTTAATAAACCGACGAATATATCCCAATTAAAACAAAACATCCACGACGAGATAGCCGCGATCCCCCGCAGCATGTGTCAGCGAGTTTTCCAAAGTTTGCGTAGTCGATTGCTAGAGTGCCAACGACGAGACGGTGCACATCTCGACGATGTCATTTTTAAAAAATAAATTTCATTAAATTTTCAAAACGTTAAATATATAATCAACAAAATAACAGTTGTAGTTTTATTTCTATTCATGTTTTAAAAGTGCAAAAATTATTGGCCCACCCTGTATTAGGTCTTTACCTATGAAATTGCCGTTCTGCAGTACTGGCCATTTCAAATCAAAATAATTTTGTTTGGCTAAGAATTCTAATTTCAAAGTAATTTTATTTTAAAAACATGGATTTTTTTTCCAAAAGTAGTCATTTGTTTATTGATTAGTGTTACATTTTCATCGCATTTCAATCTTTTTCGTCATCATGGATACGTTAAAAATTCGAGTAATTATGGAATATGAGTACCGTCGTGGCAGCAACGCGGCACAAGCGGCACGCAACATCAACGACGTTTACGGAGCTAACACTACAAACCAACGCACCACTTGTTATTGGTTTGCTCGCTTCCGTTCTGGAAATTTCGACCTGAAAAATGAACCTCGCGGTCGTCCGAAGACTTTGGTCGACAATGACGAATTAAAGGCGATTGTGGAAGCTGATGATACACAATCTACGGCTGAATTAGCAACAGCTTTCGACGTTAGCGTCAAAACAATATTGGTCCATTTGCGTCAAATTGGCAAGGTAAAAAAGCTTGACAAATGGGTGCCCCACGAACTCAATGATCGCCAGCGCGAAGTACGCGTCGAGACGTGCCTTGCACTGCTCAACAGACACACAAATGAAGGAATTTTGAACCGCATTGTTACCTGCTATGAAAAATGGATTCTGTTTGATAACCGCAAGCGCTCAGCAAGTTGGTTGGATCCTGGTTCAGCACCTAAACAATGCCCTAAACGAAAACTTATCCCTAGAAAAGTGATGGTCACTGTTTGGTGGTCTAGCGCCGGTGTGATTCATCACAGCTTCTTACCAAACGGGGTGAGCATTACTTCAGATGTGTACTGTGAAGAACTGAACACAATGATGGAGAAGCTGGCACATCTCCAACCAGCATTGGTCAATCGCCCGTCTCCGCTGCTCCTGCACGACAACGCGCGACCTCATACTGCATAGCAGACGGTCTCCAAGTTGCAAGAACTGGGGTTGGAAGCTCTCCGTCATCCGCCCTACTCACCAGACCTTGCGCCTACAGACTACTACTTTTTCCAGAATTTGGATAACTTCTTGGCGGGAAAAAAAATCAATACCCGAGAGGCAGTACAAAATGCCTTTGAAGAATTTGTTGCCTCCCGTCCAGCTGATTTCGTTAAGAAGGGCATCAATAAACTGCCACTGCGTTGGCAAAGATGCATTGATTGCATGGGTGATTACTTCGATTAATACAAATAAAAAATGCATGAAAAAAATTCGTTTAAATTTTTTCATACAAAACGGCAATTTCATAGACCTATGAAATTGCCGTTTTGTATGAAAAAATTGTTGCCTGTAAAGACCTATTAACATTTCAAATCACAACAGAAGTAATAATCAAATATTAAAAAAATATTACTATGCATCAATCAAAAACCGTTTGCATGTCAAACCATAAAAACAACCATGTCTATTACCTAAAAAAAAAAGGTAAAATACCTGTCAACACTGACTCGTCAAAACACTGAGGATCTTCTTTTAGGCCATCTACCTTAAAATTTTATGTTTTTTATTTAATTAAGCATACCTGCACTTACACATACTCCCCTCTCACTCATGCACACCCACTCAACACGCACGCACACGAATTCACGCGCATACATACACACACACCTACCCCCACACACACATACATACTCACCCCACACACATATACACACTCACCCCACACTCATACAAAATTGTAAATGAGAATAATTTATATATTTTATTATATCTAAGGGTTTTATGGTTGTTTTTTATTTTATTTTTTTAATTTTTTTTTTAATTTAATTTAATTTTTTTTTCTATTTTTCTCTTCATTCAACTATTTAAAGAAATGCTTTGTACCAATGAGTTACAAATATTGGCTTGTGACTTTGCTGCGGAGGGACACTATCTCTAAGATACAGGGATACCCCTAGTTTGGAGATCAGGGTTTCAATGTATTGTGCATAGCATAGCCACCTAGTTATAAATATAACATTGTTTTATTTAGTACCTACTTCGGCTTTTTCTTCAATAAACATTTTTTTTTTTATTCCATTTTACGTAAATCATCATCATCATTCTCCTGTCCTTATCCCAATCTATTTGGGGTCGGCGCAACATGTCCTTTTTTCCATATTTCTCTATTATTCGTCATCTCGATAGTCACCCCCTTTCTAGCCATGTCACCTTTCCCACAATCCATCCATCGTTTCTTTGGTCTTCCCCTACTCTTATATCCATCGACATTCATACTCAAAACTTTCCTCACGACATTTTCCTCACTCCTCCGCATCACATGCCCATACCATGACAACCGATTTCTGCACAACTTTTCAGTCACCGGTGCCACTTTCAGACTTCCTCTTATGTACTCATTTCTTATTCTATCCATTCATGTAACACATTCATCAATAACATATTATTCCTTGTAATATGCCTTATTCCAACTATGTTGAGACTAATCTCCTGTCTGAAATAATCTTTTATACTCCATTTGCAATAACATTAGACATTTAAACAAACCTTTTTTACAGTCCGTTCATCCGATTTTGACTTCTTTTGCGTTGGTGGCATGACAAATGGCAGCTGCAGTAAACAGTTGGTATTGAATCCACGTTTTTGCTTGTAATGCCATCCATAAGCCTACGGAATAGCAGTCTCCTCTTACATACTCATTTATTTGTGTAACACCACACATCCCTCTTAGCATTCTTATCTCAGCTACATGCAATTGCTTTTCATTCATCCCTTTTGTGGCCCTACATTCTGATCCATACAAGACAGCAGGTCTAACCATTGTTTTATATATCATCCCCTTAAGTTTAAGGGGAATGCGGGAGTCGCAGATTGTTCCCGTGACCTGCCGCCATTTCATCCATCCAGTGTTAATCCTATGCTTAACCGTCCGATCTACTTCGCCATCGCTTTGCACGAGTGAACCGAGATACCGAAAGTCGGAGCAGACTGGGAGAAGCGCGCCATCAAGCGCTATGGCTCCAGAACTGGAGATACCGCCGAAATCGCAGAACATATATTCAGTTTTGATATATTCAGAACATTTTAAGTAAATCAACTGAGAATTAAATCGTCAATTATATTACTGTTCATGTCGAACCATAAAAAGCTCAAACACAACCATGTCCATTACATATTAGGTAAACTTAATGAGACATAAATGTAAGTTAAATGCCAGCTCACTTTCGAATCATGATTGAATTATATTATTACAAGCAGAGTTAAAAAGAAAAGAAAGATGAAGAATCATCAAAATCGGCTTAGAAATGCCGGAGTAAAGTACATTTATGCATATAACTTCGTACATAAGATACCTTCCTGAAAGTATGTAGATCACGATAGTGAAATAATCATCAAAATTGGTTCATTCGTTTTTGAGTAAATCGCGGAAACAAACAAACATACATACGTACGGGTCGAATACAAAACCTACTTTTTTGAAGTCGGTTAAAAATGCGTTTAACTAGTATTAGATATAGCATATATCTCGACGTTTTGACAAGTCGCCATTGCACCCGTTCGAATCTGGGTCACTAGTTTATACTGGGTCTTAGCAAATAACGACCAATCTTCATCTTCCTGCCGTTATCCCATGCTACGTGGGGGCGGCGCACCACGGTTTCTTCTTCCATTCTCCCCTGTCAACCGTCACGCTATCATTCACTCCCTTCTCTTTCATATCATTCCTCACACAATCCATCCATCTTTTCTTTGGCCTTCCTCTGCCTCTCCATCCATCAACATGTATATTCATCACTCTTTTAGTCACATGCGTTTCGTCTCTCCTCATCACACGCCCATACCAAGCAAAACGATTTCCTTTCAACTTTTCTGTCACTGGCGCCACTTTCAAACTTCCTCTTATATACTCATTTCTCACTTTATCCATTCTCGTCACTCCACACATTCATTTTAACATAAATAATGACCCATATAATTAATTACCTCCAAAAGTAATGAGTTCTCCTTGAAAGCCTTCGCGAGCGCACTGGCGCCCTTACTTTTGAGCAGACAGTCACCGAAGTTTATACTCTTTAAGTTTTTTAAGCTGTAACAAATAGAAAATATTGATATTAAGTTTTTATTCATCCTTTTTTAAAATTAAGCGTCAATTTATTTATGATGTAGTACTTATGTCCATGGGGTTAGTTTAGTTACAAGGCGTTAGGGCCTCCCTGGTAGCTGTAACATTCAACTGGAAAATAGTCATAACAAGCTTATAACTTTATGATTTTTCATGATACAGTTTTGAAATTTTGTACATAGATTCTTTACATAAAAATACTAGACACGTGTTTCGGGTTTCGCATATACTAAAACTGATGTTGTATAATATGACAACAATGAACAAGTTGCCCTTTTGTTTTTGTACTTACTTGGGCAATGCCGTGGCAATAGCCTGAGCTCCCTTAGCCCCGACAGTGTTATCATTCAAATTGAGTCTTGCTAGTCGAGCATTATGTTTGAATGCTTCTGATAACGCTGATATACCGATGTGGTAGATTCCGTTCTGCGGCATGGCTAGCTCTTCTAGTGTGCCCATGTTCTGTAAAAAATAGGTATTATTAATATTTGTATGTCCATGGTATGAGGAGCTCGTGGCTAAGTAATAACAGCCGCACGGGTCGATCGATCAGGTTAAGCTACGCTTGCCGCGGTTGATCCGTGGATGGGAAAGCACGTTAAGTCGTTGGTCCCGACTGTCATTCGTGTCATCTTTGACAGTCGTTCCGGGTCGTCAGGAGCCCGAAAGTCTGACAACCAGTCTTACCAAGGGGTATCGTATTACCCGGTAACTGGGTTGTGGAGGTCAGATAGGCAGTCGCTCCATGTAAAATACTGGTATTCAGCTGCATGCGGTTAAACTTGAAGCCGACCCCAACATAGTTGGGAAAAGGCTAGGCAGATGATAGCAGATAAGTAAGAGTAAATTGATGATTTCTCCTGCTTCATGCATGTATGCTTTCAGTGACCATCTATAACATAATCAGCCTATAATGTTCCCACAGCTGGGACACAGGCCTCTTCTCTGTGAGAGGTAGTGGGCCGTGATCCACCACGCGAGCCCAGTGCGGGTTGGTACATGTCACATGTCTTTTTTTGGTTCTAGGACATGCCGGTTTCCTCACGATGTTTTCCTTCACCGATTTGACAGCAGTGATGATGAAATAATTTTCCCAACTATGTTGGGGGAAAAGGCTAGGCAGATGATGATGATGATGTTCATGGTAAAGTATGGTCAGATTTAAATCGCTAGATTCGCCCTCACCATACTTAGTCACAAGAAAAAGTGTCCATACTGTGAAGTGAGAAGAATGAGCTCACACATTATTAAACAGCGTTTCCATGACAATCAATTGAAGTCACTGCGTCATTGTGTGTCAAAACGAAACAGAAATGCGACTATCTTTTGACACTGTAGGGCGAATCTATTGATTTAAATCTTTGCCACTGCCAACACATTCATGACTAGGAATGAAAATTGCTGAATGTTTCCGAAACTTAACAGGCAAGTTTCTAATATTGCCGGCAATATTGGTTATTATTGCCGGAAAGTTGCCAAAATTGCCAGATTGCATAGGTTTTTTCAAATGCCATTTTTTATGTTTATGCGCTCATGAGGGTTTTATGTAATGGTGTAATTATATGTATTACTAGTAAGCCTATAAGGTATATTGTTAATTATACTTAATTTATAATTATCAATGCAAATATGTGAAGATAAAGTTAAACTAGGACACTAGTAACTTCATGATAGCTGAACCCATAGTGTTTTGAGAATTTCACTTATAAATTTTATTAACAAATACAGAGGGTATTGATACCGAATGAAATAAATATAAATCATACAACTGTGTAGTGTTCTATTGTAATTTTTACATACATATATACCCCTTTATACATATAGATATGAATACATATACATGTATACTTTCTTACATACAAGTATGGTTTTATCACCAATGAAATATCGTGGATAACTTTGTTACTGAAAAACTAAGGAAAAGAAACATCTTTTCCTTAGTTTATCAGTAACAAAACAAATGCAAAAACTAAAATTTTCTGTTGGATAATGTAGGTAGGTAAGTATAAAAACTAGCACACCGCAACTGCAATTTTATCCTACTATGCAATTATATAAAGTAAAATACGTTTTCTATTTACAACGTTTCCCGAACGTTTTCCGAAAATATAATTCATGTGATGGTGGAATGTGACCAGTATCGCGAACTGAGGAGGAACCTGTTGCCAAATATTGATCTCCACAATGGTGGAATCAATTTGATTCTGAACCAGCCAATGACTGAAGAAGCCCTGAGTATTTACAAGTACTTACAACGGTGTATGAAAGAGAGAAAGGATAGAAAGGGGCAGAGAATATAGGTCAGGAACTATATTTGAAGATGTGAGTGAGGGATAGAGTAGGGTAATGGGTAGCTTGCAGTCTGCTATCGCAGCATGCAAGATGCCCATTATGCTACTATAGGAATGATCCCATGAGGCTGGCATAGTCACCTAGAGTGCACCGAAGCCTCTAAATATTATATTAAAAAAAAAAAAAAAAAAAAAAGTTTCTTGTCAATGTTGCCATCAAGTTTGGAAACATTCGCGGCAATTTTGGCAACTTTCGTAATATTGCCGGCAATTTTCATGCCTATCATGACAGCCATTACTGCGGCCACCGCTCTTTTAGGATACGGTAGCTGAACACTACTGTACGGATTCTCTGTGGTCTAAAATAAAGGTTTATTATCATAAAGTTCACGCTTACTTGAAACACCTTAGCGAGCGCTGTGGCTCCGTCATTCTCAAGCCTGTTGCGGCCCGCTATGAAGATCTTCAGCTTGCGAGGGCGCGCGGACAACGCTTTGGCGAGCAGGCGGCCGCCCGTGATGCCGAGACCGTTGTTGTTGAGACGTAGTTCCTGGAAAGGTGGGGTTACGTTAGGTTAGGTAGCATTATTGGGTCCATGGGTGAGGACTCGCGGACATCCATCGGCCCCTATTTCACAGGACCCGAGATGGTGGCGCGTAGTGTTCCACGCACGCCTCTCTAAGATGTAACGGGGGGAATCCAACACCTCACTCCTCCCTATGGAATGTGGCCATCACCAGTCTGGGGCAGCAGTTGTGTGAGGGAACACTGGGGTGGTTTTAGTCAGAGAGTCTGACAAATCCCTCTGCCCACCCCAGCGCGGAGGACATCCAGGAGAATTTCCACCCCGACAAAAAAAAAGTTTAAGTAGCATAGCCAAAAAACAATTAGCCTGAAATCGCGAAAAGACAATTAGTTGTTCCCTACATTTATGTTGGTATAACTCGTCAAAATGTAGCAAACAGCAGATTTTTTTTTTACGATTTCAGTTTTGGTCACATAGTAAAAGTTATTTGTTATCACGAGCACAGATTAATACAGATGGGACACTCCGCAGTTTAGGTATAAAGCTACAAGTACGCGGCGGGCTCATCTCACTGGGTCATTTCAGTCATAGTCATAGTCATAGTCATTTATTCATTAACAATAAATTGTATCTGAAATTACAAACAAGTTAAACATTACAACAACACACAAATTAATATAACATTGTATTTACATTAAAGATCATCAATAGTATATAGACACTTGTTCAATAAGAATCTTTTGAGTTTTATTTTAAAAGAGCTGGAGTATATAGCACTCTTTAAATCTAAAGGCAGTTTATTAAATAAAATAATAATTATTAAATAAAGTGTGACTGCCGCGCACCGGCCGGCTCGCACGTTAGTTCGATACTCACTCAGGCATCGCGTAGTAAAAGAAGACAACCCTAACGAGTCAGAAGGTATAAGAGTTACGCGATAGAAAGAGAGGCAACTTATAGGTGAATATAACTGTAGGTAATGAAGCGTTGTGCAATCTGAATTGCACTTTATTGTGTCGTACCAAGAGTCGCTTTTTATTTAAATGATCTTGCGGAGTGTCCCATCTGTATTAATCTGTGGCAGTACATACCTCCAATTCACTGCACACATCACTCTGCAACAATTTAGCCAGGCCTTCTACTCCGATGGGTCCAAATGCATTGTCACTGAGGTCGAGGACACTGAGTCGGGCGCCCGCTGTTATCATACCGTCACCTAGAGCCGCCTGGAAGACAACAATATTATGATTATTATAGGTATAGAATTTGTCATTTTCGCAAATAGTGTATTTTTCAGGGACCATTTAGGTTATCCATTAAAAAGGGTTTTCAACAGGGTTTTTCTAAGCAGTTAATCAAAAAGATATAATGTGGGGAACCCCTTTTGAACACCTTAAATTAAGCCGTTCAAAAGGGTTACACTTCAACTCTCTTAAAAACGATAACAGCATAACATTCCTTATATTATATAGGTTATCTTAATGAAGGGGTAACCCTTTCACTGGGTTTCAAGCCCAGGGACCGAAACCGGTACGATCATTACCGGTGTTTTTCGGTTACAACCTTTATTTTTTTTACAGGTATTTTCAAAGGTTACCTTAATTCTTAAATACTGAATACAACCTGTTTTAATACCGGTTACCGAAATAAAAATTACCTCTATCTTAGGTACACATGCCGTCGGCATACCGAGTTAATTTCTATGATGATGGAAAAAGATAAACAAATGGTATTTTACCAATTTACAATGTAGGTACTTAATATTATCTTACTTACCATTGTTCATTTCCTTTTTTTTACTTCAAGCTTCAACTCAAATACCTACTCTGCAAAAAGGCACACTAAAAGCACGTAAACAGTACTGGTAGGTACAGCACGCATGACGGTCTCCCTGCTAATGTATTTTCTAATGCCAACAAATTGTTTCTTTCTCGTAATCAAGGTAATTTTTAGGTAACCGGTATTAAAACGGTAACTTAAATAAAGGTAACATGTTTCTTCTTCTTGGTTACCCAGATAGCGGTTACTTTAACCGTAGAGGTAACCAAAATGCTTCAATACCTGTACCGTAATCCATAAAGGTTTTCGGTCCCTGTTCAAGCCTAACACCCATTCAAGGAGTTACACATGGTAAAGGTAACCCTCATAAACGGCTTACCCTTGAAAGACGCAAGTCTTAACTGGGATCCCTGGTATTTTTTCGAAAATTCCAATGTGTAGAGGAGATATTTGTCTTTATAAACAAAAATAAAACATAAGTCTATACAAATAAATAAATTTGAAGTGTCTGTTTGTATTGTCAAAATAACAGACATTTATGCATATCAAAGTATATCATGCTTGAGCTGCTGCTGCTGCAGCTTGCAAGCACACAGACAGGCAGACAGACATGTCAAACTATAAGGGTTCCTTGTTGACAACTATGGAAACCTAATAAGGACAATACTTGACAGTTAAATCCCTTACCAAAGCCGGCGGTATCTCCGTCTTCATTCTCCCGGTAAACATATCTGAGAACCGTGCTACCTTCAGCTCTGGGTGATGTTCTAGGGCTTTGGAGATGGCCTCTGCTGCAGACACCCCCAGTGTGTTGCCCGTGAGGGTGAGGTATTGCAAGTCAGGGCAGCCATTGATAGCGTCCACAATGGGTTGCGCTGGAAAAAATGGATTTTACACATTCATGCCTGTAATCCCCAGCACACCCACATTTCAATATATTTAAGTCCCGTGTAATTGTAATAGGGGCCATCAACCGAGCACAAATCCAAAATCTGGGCTGCTACAGAGACATTTCTGATGAATAAACGCAATAACACTTTAACAACCTGGGAAACGAACCCAGTACCTCATGCTCAGCAGTAGCGCTTGCGACCATTAACTAACTGTAACTAAAAACGAGACTACATATAGTTGCTATAATGACACGAACAGAAAAATAGATTTATCCATACCAATTTAATAAAACATTGACATTTAGGTTATGTTTGACAAACACTGAAAATTAAAGCCTGAATTTACTTTTAAGTTACTTTTCACTGTAAATTTGTATAATGCACTTGTTTTTAACGGAATAAATGCACAGAAATGCGAAAAAAACACTTTTCATACCATCGTTCGCAGTGTCCAATTTTAAAGACTTTCCAGAAAAATCCACGCCACAGGTCGGCCTGCCGGAATCAGATAGCGCTGAATTTATGGAGTTTAAATCGAAAGTCGACATTTTGCTGGTCACTTTACACGAATTATCAATATCAAATAAAAACGCAATAAATCAGCAAAACAATGACAGTCAACGAACTTTTTTCAATTTTTTGCCATGGATACCGCGTTTCACAATATTATCGTTAGAAGCATCAGGTTTGGTCTCTTTTTAATGTACCGAGTTAGATGAGACAAATATATACACAATTAATTTTATTAGACAGAACGATGGACTGGAACGTGGTTAGTGCTTGGTTCGTAAAAAGCTGCATTCAAAATTATAGAGATTTTCTTAATAGGGAAAATAAGTTTTTTACCCTATCCAGCTATATAACTTATTATGATCCACGATGCGCAGTTTTTCTATCATACTTCCAAGTTCTCTAGACCATTTCCTAGTCATTTAAATTATTACTAATACTACTAAATTAGTAATCCAGCTTCAAGTACGTACATACGAAACGACTCACGCATAATAGCTACCTCCCGTTATTATTATTATACTCTTCGATAGCTACAGTTAGCTCTGTGATAAGATTACTTGTAATTGAAATACGTATTTGGAATTTGTATTTCAATTGCTTCCTAAAAATGTAATTTGTAATTGGTATTTCAAATACCTGACGCTGGAGTATTTTGTAATTAGTATTTCAAATACTTCAAAATACATTTTAAATATACCTACATTTAGTGAACATATAAAAAAAAAAATCTTTGTCGGACCACGCACAATGAAGGGTTCCGTAGTTGGAATGACTATACCCCAAGAACAAACTTGACATTGTTTTGAAAAACATGTTGTCTCATACATTCCAACTGTAAATGTAAGTTTGTCGACTATTACTCGTTAATTTGTAAAGTCTACTTAGCTGTGATAGTTTTCTTTTTTTACTTCGTCATAATATAAATACACTGCCGTGAATTTTTCACAAAGGTATCCAATAACAACCATGTAGCTGGCATCCTTGACTCTAACAAAAATTAGCACTTTTCATCTTATACGCAAACGGATCCCTGAATCTTAAAATGGTTTTCACAGACCCGCAACATTTTTGAACGGCCTATCCAATCCAACGATACCCTACTCCATGGGATAGACGAGAAAAAAGGATAAAAGGTTCTGAATGTGTTTTGTAAATTGTATTTTAATTAAAGCAAAGCATGCATTGCATGCATTTTGCCCAGCCCTGAGATTATAGTAATACAGAATGGAATAAGAAAAAAATCACGGACTCAAAAAATGAGAGACAGGTAGGTACAAACAACAGGTATGAACAAGAAGATTAGATTAGAAATCTTTACAACAGCATGACAGCATGTCTCAGGCATTATGTCCGCCTTTGTATAGTATTTTTTTACTTGGTATAAAGTTTTAATAAATAAATAAAAATAAATGAACAAACAGCAGAGCAATTTATGTAGAATAATAGAGAGTTTTACATAAAATAAAACTTACCTATTATTTTTTCATCAATATCCGGAATCCATCTTGAGTCAAGCACCTATCTTTCAGCCTGTTGTCAGCATTACCTTTGCCTCTCCGCTGGTGGCGCCCTCTATACTTACCGTTGGTACTAAGTATTATATGCGCGCATCGGGTGATGGCACGATTTACCGCCATTATGGAACTCATGATGCATCAGGTAGACCTTACCTGGATTCCGGATATTGATGAAAAAATAATAGGTAAGTTTTATTTTATGTAAAACTCTCTATTATTTGTTTTGTATCAATATCCGGAATCCATCTTGAGTGATGTGTTTGTTATCACCTGGTGCGCTTAAGCCAAAGACGCTATAATGTGTTTAAGGATGTAAAATAAAAATTGAGTTAATAAAAATGAATAATGTAATTATGTAAATGTATTACAATAATTAATCAAGTATGACAAACTGCTTGCAGCCACATTAAATAAAATAAATAAATAACAAAAAATAATGGTAATCTTTCAATGAACAGGATCAAAATTAGATAAAGATACAGAATGATTGGGAATATTCGAATCATTTTGCAATTCCTTTTGATAATAATTTTGGAAGGTATGAATCATTTTCCAGTTACCAGTTGCAAGAATTTTATCAATCGGAAAATTTTCTACAAAATTGAGAGAAGCTACTGCAGATCTTACTGACCCTGGAGTTGCATCAATACCACTAGCTTTTAAGAGAGACTTTACCCATCCGCCAATAACAGTTCTAGAGGCAGGTTTTATATCCCCTTTTACTGTAATAAATAAATGTTTTATATTTCCTCGACGGTTTAGAGTAATACGTAATAATTGTCTTAACCAAAAAATCAAATTTAATTTTTTATCAGGATGTTCCCTAAGCCTCCATCCAGACTGCCTATGGTTATGGTTGTCTGTTTTCGAACCAAATGCTGGCCACAATACAATAGAAATATCTTCAACAACTAAACTAGTGCTATCAATTCGCAACAATGTAAGATCGTGAACCCTGCGGCCTGATGCTAGCAGTAAAAGAGTAGCCACATGTCTCGATACATGAAATATATTATTTTCGTCAAAATTGTAACTACTCATGTATTGCAATAAAATTTTAGGGTTCCAAATAGGTGGTTTAGCAGATTTCTCTCGTGCGACAGAAATAGCTTTCAATATATGTTTTATAAAGAAATTTGACGACAAATCAATATTTGATGTTACATGTGTGAAAGTAGAAATAACAGATTTATGTACCAAAATAGTTCTATAAGCAAGACCTATATCACAATGTAAATGTGCTAAATATCGAGCTACTTGATCCGCATTAGGGTATTTGTAATTAATTGAATGCGACTCACACCACCGCTTCCATCTTCGCCACGCTGGTCTGTAGGTTTTGAGTGTGGAGCCTCTCCAGCTTGACATAAGGAGTTTTTGTTCTTGATCTGTCCAGTCTGTCATAATATCCGGCCACCCGAAATCAGCCATGCCTCCAAGTGTAGGTCTTGCACCTCTGGCGGATGCGTCCCTGTTCTGGTGTCTATCAGAGTGCGGGCTAGATCTGGAATCAGTAAAGGAGGATGTCGTGCTCGCCGTTGAACATCTGCCTGCCAAAATACCTTGTTCCACTTCGGGGCAATCAATATGTAGTCTCCGCTGGCTTGAAGTGTCTGAGAACCCTGGGAATCAAATTTGGTGGCGGAAACAACCAAGCTAGGTTGTAGTGCCACTGATGACAAAATGCGTTGTGGTGTTGTGCTTCTTGATCGTCCACGTCCAATGATGCGTACCGTGGTACTACGTGAGCTGTTCTCGATGCGAAGAGGTCTATTTCCGGCGTGCCCCATATTTGAAAGATTTGTTTCGTTGTCGTGCTCGTGAGGTGCCACTCTGGGCAAGCCTTCTGCCGAGAAAGAGCATCTACCTCTGCATTGAATCTGCCTGGGAAATAATGTGCCGTCAGATGAATGTTCCGTTTGTCTAGAACAGTAAGAAGTTGTCGGGTTTGTTCGAGCAGTTTCTTCGATTTTGTGCCGCCCTCCTTGTTTATATATGAGACTACTGTCCGATTGTCGGTTTGCAGCAGTATCTGTGCATTTTGGAGTTGCTGTTGGTGCTGACATATAGCTGCGTAAACCGCGAACATCTCTTTTTTGTTGGCATGCCATGTCTTTTGTAAATTCGTCCAGGTTCCCACAATACTTGTATCGCTGAGTTGTGCCCCCCACCCGATATCTGATGCGTCGGTAGTCAATAGGTGCGTCACCGAGCTCAAGTGGATTGACATCGATTTTCCTATTGCCTGACACCACCACTCCATCTCTGTCCGAGCTGGTTGAGGGACAGGAATCAGCCGGTACGGGTGTTTCACCGACAGCTGTCGACTGTAGTATTGCATAGTGCGACAGTGAAGGCGACCTCTCGGAGTCACAAATGTTGCAAAGTTGAGTCTCCCCATTAGAGTTTGGTACTGTTTGAGGGACCACTTGCTTCTCTGGAGCTGTTGGTGAAGTGCATTGCGTAGCGTTAGGCACTTCGGTTCCGACAGGGACTTTGCGTTGCGTTTTGTGTCCCATGTTATGCCGAGAAATTCGAGGCATTGTGTCGGAACCAGTACAGACTTTTCGAAGTTGATTGTCCAGCCCAGTAAATGCAGAATCTTTGTCGTGAATGCGATGTCTTCTTCCAGCTGTGATTTTGACTGGTTTGCTAGAAGAAAATCGTCTAAATATACGACGCATCTGACGTTGTGACTCCTCAGTAATTCCGCCACCCAGTTGGTTATCGAGGCAAACGTTCTGGGTGCCGATGAAAGGCCGAACGGCAAACAAGTCATTTGAAGTAGCTGATGCTGATGTGGATCTTGATGATAATTTAATCTCAGGAACCTGCGATGCTGCTGTGCGATGGCCACGTGAAAATATGCTTGACTCAGATCTAGTTTGGCCAACCAATCTTGTTGTTGCAAAAAATTTGGAACACGGAAGTGACTGAATAGTTAAAATGGTTTGGCTATTACGAACTGGTTCAGTTGCTTCAGATTGAAGATAGGACGGAAGGTCTGATCTGACTTCGGTACCAGAAATAACGTGGAAAGGTAGCTGGGCGTCCGTTCTGCAGGTTCTAGTATACCCGACTCTAACAAGGTTTGAATCTGTATGGTCATATTGGGAGATGTTTTGGTTCTGTAACATTTCAGAACCGTGGGACTTGGAAATATTAGCGGCGGCTTCAGTATGAAGGGAATGCGTGCACCGTTCAACAGCCGGCATATTTTGTCTGGCGCACCTAGATTGCTCCAAGCATACTGAAATTGCTTTAGACAACCGCCTTGAAATGTCCGACAGTCATTCGCGACACTTGTTTTTAGTGAAAGCCTGCGATTGCGATTTCTTTCCCCTAGGTTTGGCTCGCTGGTTGCTTGCTCGGTTTTTGTTTTGTTGAAAAGCGTGTGAGCCATGTTTTTGTCTTTTATTGTAGTTGTCTCGACGAAAAAATGTATCATCAGCTTGCTTACTAGTCGACGGTTTTTGATTTTTATAAAAGCTCTCTTTAGAATTAGTTTGAGGTACTGCTTTTGATGATACAGTTAATTTATCCACCCCCCCAATTTTTTGAAGGTAGGTTTGAAGTGCCTCTTCATTAAAAAGTGATTCCTTACTAGGAGGAATTTTATGTAATACATCACGATGAAAGCCTTCAGAAATTTGGCGCAACATAGCCTCTCGACGTATATTTATTAAATCGGCTCTACGACCGCACACTATTTGTAACAAGTCATCAGTAATCTTACTATACGCGGATTCTTTCGAAAATAATGTTTCCACTTTTTCGAATAACGTGTTGGGTGTCAACGTTTCTCTAGACTCATTTGACCAATCCACCAATGATTGTAATGTTTTATGCAATTCGTCTTTTTGACAAAGTAAAGCATTCGTTAATGCAGCAAAAGATCGTTCTAATAAATATGAGCGTGCATCTTCTTTTAACATATCCGATTCAAAACGCTTTAATTCGTCGTTAACATTTAACTCGACAAAACCGGGGGTAGCTGAATATTTCTTTTGTGCATCCGAAAACCGAACGGCATACCAATCATCACACTTAAAACGCTGTAGTTCCGTTATTTTTTTAAGAAATGCTTCATTCGCCTTAGGGTAAATTGGATCTTTTACCGTTGTACTGACTTCCGACAAAATCTGAAGTTTGTTATTTTCAGGTCGTCGTAGGTTTAACTCGTTTGTGGTAACGGATGTACGGATGTTTTTAGCACTAGAATTCATATTGTCAACGTCGGAATTTTTCGATAAAAGGTTTGTTAAATAGGCCACTTGTTGTGATAAGAACTCAAATTGTGCATAACTCACGGTTTGAGAGTCCCTTCTCGATCTGCGTTTCTCAGGGCTGGGTCCACTACTCGTAGAAGAATCACTGTCACTATCTTTTGTACTTGGTGTCGGAGAACGAACCCTTTTACGCGATAACGAGCCGTCATTAACACTTTCCGACTCTAAATGATTATTAGAATTTTCCATAATAACAACGGTGAGGTAATCAATTTCACGAATCTACAACAGAAATAGCTTCACCAAACGTTTAAAAGAATTAAGTAAGTAGAATTTTTTCGCGAAGTTAATTTAACGGTAACAACTGAACGGCGCGAAAAACGACGCTATAATGTCGGTAAATCGTGCCATCACCCGATGCGCGCATATAATACTTAGTACCAACGGTAAGTATAGAGGGCGCCACCAGCGGAGAGGCAAAGGTAATGCTGACAACAGGCTGAAAGATAAGTGCTTGACTCAAGATGGATTCCGGATATTGATACAAAACAAATAATAAAAGTTTAAAAGTTGAAAATAATTTTGAACTTTTAAAGCTCACTTGCACCACAAATCACTAAATGCATTTAACGCTAAATTAAGACGTCGCGTCGTTCTATTTCCAATATTAATCGTATCGTCGTAAATCAGCAGAATGTTGTGTGATTTGGGACAAAGTGATTTGTGGTGCAATGTGTGGAGAAAATAATTATGTATTAAATACATAGGCATGTATACAGGGTGTGGCGTAAATAGTGGTCCAACGTGAAGGGGTCGATACACCGTGTAATTGACTATCACATACCACAATTTGAACCATTTTTCTCCAGTCTCAGAATAAAATATTTTATATTAATAGGTATATGAAATTGCCGTTTTAATCACCCATGCAATCAATGCATCTTTGCCAACGCAGTGGCAGTTTATTGATGCCCTTCTTAAAGAAATCAGCTGGACGGGAGGCAACAAATTCTTCAAAGGCATTTTGTACTGCCTCTCGGGTATTGAATTTTTTTCCCGCCAAGAAGTTATCCAAATTCTGGAAAAAGTAGTAGTCTGTAGGCGCAAGGTCTGGTGAGTAGGGCGGATGACGGAGAGCTTCCAACCCCAGTTCTTGCAACTTGGAGACCGTCTGCTGTGCAGTATGAGGTCGCGCGCTGTCGTGCAGGAGCAGCGGAGACGAGCGATTGACCAATGCTGGTTGGAGATGTGCCACCAGCTTCTCCATCATTGTGTTCAGTTCTTCACAGTACACATCTGAAGTAATGCTCACCCCGTTTGGTAAGAAGCTGTGATGAATCACACCGGCGGCGGCGCTAGACCACCAAACAGTGACCATCACTTTTCTAGGGGTAAGTTTTCGTTTAGGGCATTGTTTAGGTGCTGAACCAGGATCCAACCAACTTGCTGAGCGCTTGCGGTTATCAAACAGAATCCATTTTTCATCGCAGGTAACAATGCGGTTCAAAATTCCTTCATTTGTGTGTCTGTTGAGCAGTGCAAGGCACGTCTCGACGCGTACTTCGCGCTGGCGATCATTGAGTTCGTGGGGCACCCATTTGTCAAGCTTTTTTACCTTGCCAATTTGACGCAAATGGACCAATATTGTTTTGACGCTAACGTCGAAAGCTGCTGCTAATTCAGCCGTAGATTGTGTATCATCAGCTTCCACAATCGCCTTTAATTCGTCATTGTCGACCAAAGTCTTTGGACGACCGCGAGGTTCAGTTTTCAGGTCGAAATTTCCAGAACGGAAGCGAGCAAACCAATAACAAGTGGTGCGTTGGTTTGTAGTGTTTGTTAGCTCCGTAAACGTCGTTGATGTTGCGTGCCGCTTGTGCCGCGTTGCTGCCACGACGGTACTCATATTCCATAATTACTCGAATTTTTAACGTATCCATGATGACGAAAAAGATTGAAATGCGATGAAAATGTAACACTAATCAATAAACAAATGACTACTTTTGGAAAAAAAATCCATGTTTTTAAAATAAAATTAATTTGAAATTAGAATTCTTAGCCAAACAAAAATTATTTTGATTTGAAATGGCCAGTACTGCAGAACGGCAATTTCATAGGTAAAGACCTAATATTATTTGAAAAATTTACACCTTCCTATACTAATTTGACTGTATTTTCTATAAATGACATTATTTTTTTTTGCCTTTTGTTTTTAACTGTGAAATGCATGTGCTATCATATGCAAATGTAAAAATAATTACTATGAAGCAAGTTGTCAATTTAAAAAAAAAAATTGTATTCCGAGACCTATGAAAAAAATGGTTCAAACTGTGATATGTGATAGCTGAATATACGGTGTATCGACCCCTTAACGTTGGACCACTAATTACGCCACAGCCTGTATATGTACACACTGCTACACATCAAGCTATACTTATCCAGTTTATACTGACCTCTCATTGTAAAGAAATCCTATATAGTTCGAGATCAGCTTATACTGGAATATTATAGCGTGATCTGTAGCCGGTACGTAGATAGGTAGTAGTTTTTCATATAATTTGCTGGTATCACAATTCGTCAGTAACCTGGCAACATTTATTTATGTCAGATGTCATTCGTCAGTGTCAAATTCATCAATCAAACCGACCGACCGCCGTGTGTCTGCCTGCCTGCTGTGTGGCGTTGCGTTGATTGATAATATTCGTGACGTAGGTTTTGTATAATTTCTCGTGCGTTTTCCTTTTTCTTAATCGGTATTCGGGAGTGTGCCTGTGCTTTCGATTAGTGCGCAAAAAAGGAAAACAACTAACATGGCCGGTAAGTCAAATTTTGATATTTTTGTCAAAAACTTTACTTCAAAAACTACTTGTTACGAGTTTTATCGTAACTTTGGCTATATAATAAACTTAAAACTGTGTTTTAAAAATTGTAAATCGATGAAAAAACCGTTTTATCTGACCAAGGAACTAGTTATTATCACAACTGGTATTGACAAAATAACCGCTACATAGACATAAAGATAACCGTAAAAATGGTATCTATCTAAAATTCTAAATCTATCGTCATGAACGTGTAAATTCATGTTTATGTTAACTTTTTTAGGTTACAACAGGTGTAAATGTGCATTTAGATAAGATTTTCGTCATTGCCAATGATTTGATTGTTCTTAACTTAATGAATAAACAAATATGTTTAAAATCTTATTAAAATTCACATAGTAATGCAAAATTGAAAACTGCTTGGTCACTTTGTTGGTTACTTTAAAAATTTAAGACTTCATCAATAACATATTATTCCTTGTAGCTTTTTACCCAACTACGGCAAAGCTAAAAGGATGGGTTATGATTTTAGCAGTCGTATGTATGTATGTATTATATAAGTATGTATTTACCACCGTAGCACCTAAATTACTGAACCGATTTTAATGAATGAGGTATCAATAGATTCATAGTATGGTCCGGGTGACATATGCTATATAAATTCTCCCTAAATTTAATATGGTGGACTTTATACATAAATTTCTGACCACAAAAAAAAATTATAGAGATAATAATGACATGTTTGGTATCAAAAGAAAAGTCTTGACAAGCACATTACAAATATATGTATAGTATATCTCATAAATTAAATAAGATGTATTTTTAGTGTTCTTTATATAAGTATTCCTCTCATACTGAGCACCTGCCATCTAATCTCTTCACCACCCTTGGTTGACTGGTAGAGAATGCCTAAGGCATTAAGTCCGCCTTTGTACGTTTTATGTGCGAAAAGGTTAAATAAATAAAGCTCATAATGTTTAAGTAAATAAATATTAAACATTACACACACACACAACATTACATTTTGTTAAAAATAAGTAAAAGTGGAGGTAAATAATATTAATTTAATTGGTTACAGACCGCCCGCGGTGAGCATGATTTTTCAGTAGTAGTACTAAGTTGTGACTAGTCTCCTGTCTGATATAATCTTCTAAATGCTTAATTTCCGTACTGATCTTACCTATTATTTTTATTATTAAGCCTTTATTGCTAACATATTACCGTAATTCATAATTAATTATTTTATAATTTAGCATTATTAATTCATAATTTCTACAATACATTTAATTATTTATCAATCTCATAGTATAAATATATATTCTTATTGGGCGTTAGCATGTCTTTGCGACACGAAGGCCTCCTCCAGCTCTTTCCAGTCTACTCTTGTTTGAGTTCTTCTGTGCCACAGTGGGCCCGCAATCTTTTTAATTTCATCAGACCAACGTTTCCTTTGTCTCCCTCTTTTCCTTTTTGTTTGAAATCTAGGGGTCCATTCTGTTATATCTTTTGTCCATTCATTAGTGTTCTCTCTCACCATGGTTTTGATTCTGTCTATACTCTATACTTCATTAGAGCCCCAACCCCCCTACATAAATTTGTATACATACACTATGGTAAATGCCACAGTGGGGTGCTTCATTTTAGAGGGGACAGTCATACTATACAATGTTCTCTATCCACTAACACGCCCGGCTCCCCCGCGTGACGTCATTAGGATTGTCTTTGAGAAATATGAGACCTTGTCTTGGACAATCCTCGTTTTTCGTTTAGGCTCACTTTCATGCGAAAAATGATTTTATAGTTTCTCAATCAATCAATCTGCCTAGCCTTTTCCCAACTATGTTGGGGTCAGCTTCCAGTCTAACCGGATGTAACTGAATACCAGTATTTTATATGGAGCGACTGCCTATCTGACCTCCACAACCAAATTACTGGGTAATACAATACCGCTTGGTAAGACTGGTTGTCAGACTTTCGGGCTTCTGACGACCCGTAACGACTGTCAAAGATCCACAAATGACAGCCGGCACCAACAGCTTAACGTGCTAGGCACAGAGGAGAAGGCACGGACGAGTCTCGGTATGTAAATATGGTCACCCATCCACGGAACAACCACCAACGGTAGCTTAACCTGATGGATCGACCCATACGGCTGTTATTTAGCCACAAGCTTCTCCGCTTTTTAGTTTCTAACGTCACAATATTATCAAGGACGTCCGTGACCATAAAATATATGGAAATACATGTACACTGTAACATTATCATGGACAGAAATTTAAAAGTCTGATCTGGTGTCTTCATATATTTCCACACATTTTACTTTCCTGTGTTATCATCATCCCGTGACGGGGACGTCCACAGTGATATTATCATGTTAGAAATAATAAAAGTGCACAATTGCTGAGTAGGGCTTCTGCTTTGGAACATATCTGTGTGGCGGCATCTACATCACCACATACGAACTACGCGTCACACTGACGTCACGCAATCCTGCATCGCGCAATCAGAGTTTACCGCACGATTAGCATATATACAACGTCCCGATATCAACCGTCGGGCAGTTGCCCACCAGACATGACACCCGTCTGGTCGGAGGATCCTCACTTTTCTATGGAGGATGAGTGAACTTTACACCCTGTTCCTCATGCCTCTATATCTATCAGTTCTGGCCAATTTGATCCATCATGAATTAATCAGATTCTGCGTTCATTAAATGATGTTCTACTTAACACAACATACAAAAAATAAAACCGACTTCCAAAAACAACACTACAAAGTGAAAAATAACTTTAATTTCGGAAGTCGGTGTCTAGTTAAATGTATTTTCGTTTTTTGCCCACCGACTTCCGAAATTAAAGTTATTTTTCACTTTGTAGTGTTGTTTTTGGAAGTCGGTTTTATTTTTTTGTAAAAAAGTTTTTATTTTTCACATTTTAGTTGTGTACCTACCCCACACAAATTCTAATACCACTACCTGCAAAACAAACTAGAACATCATCCATATAAAAGTGTGGAAAAAATACGTATTATTGAAGCTAACTCAAAAACTACCAAAGCAAAGTTAATCAATTTTATATGGGACCAACTGTGATGTATACCCTCTCGAATAAAAAAAAAAAAAATCAAATCGGTCCAGCCATCTTCGAGTAATCGGGGAACATACATAAAAAAAAAATAAGGTTCCGACGAATTGAGAACCTCCTCCTTTTTGAAGTCGGTTAATAATGATCCTTTTTCACATAACAAATAGCTTTCAACACTTATAATGCCACAGCTCTAAAAGAAAATACTGTAATTTACCTATAAACAAGTCGCATAGTGTTGCTTCAACGTATACTTACACACATAAGCTCACATGCTGCGCCACCTGGAACTTTGCGTGCCGGACCGGTACGTGTGGAGGCGGCGACGCACAGTGGATCGTCCCCATACAAGAGGTCGGACATAGAATTAAAAATTGAAAAAGTATTTAATTGAAAAAAATGAAATATGCAGTTGCATTACTCTATTAAGGAACTACAAAAAATGTTACTACAATTTTTTTATTTGACCAGTACTTTATGAGCAATTCGATGAAAAGTGTTATTTTTCTATGGAAATGGTCACAAAAATGTCTGTATCTCATGATTCCCTCCTTGTTTCGATTTGCGGTTTTCACTACTGTTATCTACCCATTTTATGCCACATTTTCTTCAAGGACACATGGTGCCCCCAGCGACCCCCTTCCGAGATATTTTGCTTTTAGTAACTTTACTTTTTATTGTATAACTGATGATATGGAGGTACATTAAGTATATTCATTACTGAGAATAAGTCATCCCTAAGTAGTTCCTTAAATAACAGGTGCATTTACGATTACTTTAATGACTTATGAACGCTTCTGTTGCCATACAACAAACGCGTTAATGAGTCCTTAAGTGAAGATTCCCAGTACTTGCTTAATCTAATTAGTTATTGTAATTACTATGTTAACAGCCCTTAATCTCTGCATTGTTATTGTCTAATGTCATCATTAGCTTATCAAATTCATTGCTAGTTGCCTACTTGCTGCCCTATATATTTGAGTGTGTTTAGCAAATGTAATTCAGTTGTAATTATAACTTCTACCAAGTGTTGTCATTATGGCTTTCCGTGGGTTTTCTACTTACCTAGATCTTTACGTTGCTCTTCGTAATCATAAAGATCTTCGTGACTATGACCATTTATTTAACACATTGAAGTCGAATACTAACGTCCAGTTAAGTGAAAGTGATGTGACGGATCTCAAGAACTGGTGTCGACGATTTTGCTATAGGGTTTACACCAAATGGGTGCAATCAAGAAGGACAGTTGACAGGTTCATTAACAAGAACGAAGAGTGGTTAAATTCCGATATCGTTTGGCCAGATTGCTTTAAAGAAAATGTTGTTGACACTGAAGAAGCAAATGAAAATGAGGCAGAAGAGGTAGTCAGTCCATCAAAATCAGATGCATCTACTTCAACATATACATCTCCTCGCAAACGCTTTGAAGATTTATCAACTAGACACAAAAGAAGACGTGTTAATGAAAATGTTACTAGTTGCAGTCGTCCGGATGAGCTTTTGCATACTGTTGAAAGTATACTTAAGTCTGCCGGAAAAAATGATATAGCCAGAATAATGAAAAATTTGCTGGAAAATCCTGAACACGTCTCAACAGTTATAAATGTCCTGGAAACTAAGCAGAATCCTCCGCTTCGTGAAGTTCCTACTCACAAAGCACTTGCTCTTTACGTTTACTTGCAGTTATCCAAGTGGCGTTACATCACACTTCGGGACTTTAGTTTAAAAGAAGGTCATGCGAAATACCCAAGCTACTACTTGTTAGTTAAAGAAAAGCTTAAATGCTACCCGGCAAAAGAAGACATAACTGTGACTGAAACTTCCGCAAAAATACGTATCCAAGCCCTCCTTGATCTCACCGTTAGGAGGCTGATCGATTCACTTGAATCAAATTTTGATGCTGGTGAACAACTTGTGCTTCACAGTAAATGGGGTTTTGATGGAGCTTCAAGTCAAAGCATTTACCATCAAACGACAACAACAAGTGAACAAGACTTATCCAGTGTATTTATGGCAAGTCTTGTACCACTTAAGTTAGTGACTTCTAGTGGAAGTATAGTGTGGCAGAATGATCGGCCATCGTCAACCACATATTGTCGCCCGATTTCATTTACATTTATGAAAGAAACGGAAGCGAATGTTAAGGCTGAAATGGAAATATTTGAGACCGAGATTCGTGAACGGAACCCGACTGATTGCGGCAATGCTACTGTTACTCACAATCTATGGCTAACCATGATTGATGGTAAGGTACATTCAATCATATCTGGTACATCGGCAGCAGTGTGTGATTTGTGCAAAGCTCGCCCAAGCGAAATGAATAACTTGGAAGAAGTGAGAGCTAAACCCGTGAATACAGATTTATACAAGCATGGATTTAGTTCATTGCATGCTTGGATTCGGTCCATGGAATGTTTATTACACATTTCTTACAGAATGGACATAAAATCATGGCAAGCAAAAGGTGACGAAAATAAAAAAAAAGTTAAAGATAAGAAAGAAGCCATTCAAGAAGCTTTCCGAAGAAGAACAGGCTTACTTCTAGACGTTGTTAAGCAGGGTAGTGGCAACACAAACACTGGAAATGCTGCAAGAAGATTTTTTGCAAACCCTGAAACGACTGCCGAAATTACTAAATTAGATGTTAATTTAATTAGAAGACTCGCCGTTATTTTGCAATGCATTTCCTCAGGCGAAAAAATTCAAGTCCAAAAATTCAAATCATATTGTGATGAAACAGCAAATTTATTCGTGGAATTATATCCATGGTATAACATGCCAGCAAGTTTACACAAATTGCTGATTCATGGATAGTGGACCACTTATCAGTAGTGCCTATAGGTTTTTTGTCTGAAGAAGCATCTGAAGCAAGAAACAAGGACTTTCGCAAATTTAGAGAATGTCATACACGAAAGCATAGTAGCATCGCCACTAATGAAGACATTCTTCATAATCTGCTATTATCTTCCGATCCTCTTCTCGCCAGCTTACGACCGAAGATGACAAATAAAGCCAAAAAGTCTTCATTTAGAGAACTAGACGATTTACTCATACGTGATCAGAGTGAATTGGAGTTCATTGACGCGGACGTTTCAACTGATACACTTGCTGCATGTAGTGACGTTGAAGAAGATGATGACGATGATAATGATCATGATGTCGTTATTGATGAAGATGAAGAAAATATAGTTTAAGTCTTATAGTACCTAATATTATTATTTTACAAGCAGTTTCTTTGTTAATTTCTAGTTTTTGTGTATTTTTTTTATTCTATTCTTTTTTTCTATTCTACTTTTTGTGATTTTTTTTTAATTTTATTCTTTTTTTGTTTTGTGTTATGCCACCCATCAGCCAATAAATGGTTTTTTTCTTTCTTTTCTATTGTTGTTAGTAACTACATGGTCGTGTTAATTAATTAATTTCCTATTATAATTTAGTTTTTAGTAGTTGTTTATTTTTTTAGTTTGTTTTAGGGTACATAGTTATTTTATTTTTAAATTATTTTTACAGTGTTATATTATATAAATAAAAAATATATTTATACCTACATATTTTCTTATTGATCATAAAACTCTATTTCTTTTCGATGTGTTATTGTAAATGCGACTCAGTCATTACTAAGCTAATGATGACATTAGACAATCACAATGCAGAGATTAAGGGCTGTTAACATAGTAATTACAATAACTAATTAGATTAAGCAAGTACTGGGAATCTTCACTTAAGGACTCATTAACGCGTTTGTTGTATGGCAACAGAAGCGTTCATAAGTCATTAAAGTAATCGTAAATGCACCTGTTATTTAAGGAACTACTTAGGGATGACTTATTCTCAGTAATGAATATACTTAATGTACCTCCATATCATCAGTTATACAATAAAAAGTAAAGTTACTAAAAGCAAAATATCTCGGAAGGGGGTCGCTGGGGGCACCATGTGTCCTTGAAGAAAATGTGGCATAAAATGGGTAGATAACAGTAGTGAAAACCGCAAATCGAAACAAGGAGGGAATCATGAGATACAGACATTTTTGTGACCATTTCCATAGAAAAATAACACTTTTCATCGAATTGCTCATAAAGTACTGGTCAAATAAAAAAATTGTAGTAACATTTTTTGTAGTTCCTTAATAGAGTAATGCAACTGCATATTTCATTTTTTTCAATTAAATACTTTTTCAATTTTTAATTCTATGTCCGACCTCTTGTATGGGGACGATCCACTGTGCGACGCCCGCCCCTGCTTGCTGTGCCTGCAGCCAGAACCAACTTACTGGCGAGGACTCCTCTCACTAGAGCCCTGCGTGTGGTGAACGAAGTTCACGAGAGGGTTGATGTATTGTGGTGCGGTTTGAGTGAATTCGCAAAAGCTGCATTATATGTTATATGTTATTTAGATGTAGGATAAGATTTAGGATATAAGTAGTATGTGATTTTATAGGATGTAGATTAAGGATTTAGCATTTAAGGATGTTGCATGTCGGCCACTCTATCGCATTGGATCGCAGATCTGTAATGGTAGGTGTTGGTAAGATTTAAGTAAATAAATAAATAAAAATCTTCTTCCCATGGTGGTAGGCAGAAACTACAGAATTCCACCTGCTCGATGCTTACATACCTACTCATTTTGCGCCATTTACGTTCATACATCTGGTCATACACGCACGCCGGTTGCGATTACAACGCACCTGACCTTTCTGAAGAACATCACTAATAAGGTCCTCCTAGGGCGTCCCCTCCCAGCGTTTCCACTCACATATTGCCATGTAAATACATTTGCATTACTTCAGTGTATGTAAAGTAACTTAGAAATTGATTTTTGACTCAGTGAAGTTGTGTTTACTTAAGTCATTATGACGTACTAGTTAATTTATGCATAAGCGTAGCGACTGGTAGCGACACACCTCCGATAAATTTACGCCACGGAATTTCGGCGCTCCGCCTATAATGCTTTTCAAATGACCTATAACATACATAGGTACTACTTTGAGGAGCTCGTGGCTAAGTAATAACAGCCGCACGGGTCGATCCATCAGGTTAAGCTACGCTTGCCACGGTCGGTCTGTGGATGGGTGACTCTTTACATGTCGAGACTCCGCCTCCTTTTTAATAAGAGTTAAAATGTTAATTATGTAACTCCGAGTTTACAAAGTCTACATTTATTCATTATTCCGAGTAAACGCGTAAGTGGGGCTTACCGTTCTTTTTAACCGACGGAAAAAAAGGAGGAGGTTCTCAATTCGACATGTATAGGTACATATATTTTTTTTTATGTCTGGCCACGCATAACTCTTTACAGAGTGGTTCGATTTAAAAAAGAAATTGTTTTATTCGAGAGGGTATACCTCAAAGTTGGTCCCATATAAAATGTATTAATTTTGCTTGGGCAGTTTTTGAGTTAGCTTCAATAATACGTATTTTTCCTCAATTTTTATGTGGATGATATTCTAGTTTCTTTTGCAGGTAGTGGTATTAGAATTTGTATGGGGTAGGTACAACAATTAAAAAGTGAAAAACAAAAATTTTTTTTACAAAAAATGCAACCGGCTTCCAAAAACAAAACTACAAAGTGAAAAATAACTTTAATTGCGGAAGTCGGTGTCTGGTTAAATGTATTTTCGTTTTTGCCACCGACTTCCGAAATTAAAGTTATTTTTCACTTTGTAGTTTCGTTTTTGGAAGTCGGTTGTATTTTTTTGTAAAAAAGTTTTTTTGCTCGGCTTATTAGGGTCCTAGCGTGATGTTAAATAGCCTTTAACCTTCCTCAAGAACTGGGCTATCAAATGCAAAAAGATTTTTTCAAATCCAACTGGTGGATCTAGAGATTAGCGCGTTAAAACAGACAAACTATTCAGCATTATTATTAGTATCAGATAAGATTAGATCAAAGATCTTTAGTAGGCACCTTTTACAAAGTCAATCAATCTGCCTAGCCTTTTCCCAACTATGTTGGGGTCGGCTTCCAGTCTAACCGGATGCAGCTGAATACCAGTATTTAACATGGAGCGACTGCCTATCTGACCTCCACAACCCATTAACTGGGTAATACGATACCCCTTGGTAAGACTGATTGATAGACTTTCGGGCTTCTGACGACCCGTAACGACTGTCAAAGATCCACGAATGACAGCCGGGACCAACGGCTTAGCGTGCTTTCCGAGGCACGGAGGAGTTTCAGTATGAGATGGTCACCCATCCACGGACCAACCCCGGCAAGCGTAGCTTATCCTGATGGATCGACCCGTGCAGCTGTTATTACTTAGCCACGAGCTCCTCGAGCACCTATTACAAAGTTATTAACATAATATTATTATTTGTTTCAGCCACCAACAACCCGTACAGCCACCTGCTGAAATCTATCAACATTGATGGGAAGGATTACAAATATTATGACATAACTGGACTTGGAGAGAAATATGGTAAGTTTATAAATAAATAAAAAATAAAAATGTTTATTTCAATAACTTACAGTACCTACCTAGTTACATATATACTTTAGGAATGACCCTTTAAGCAAAATAAATGCTTGTGCTAGGACATTCCGCCCTTCAACTACAGTACAGTGGTCGTATACAAGTTGCTGAATTATGATAATTAATTTTTAAATAAGTAGACAAATCCTCCATTTTAAAGGAGGAGTCTAAATTAAACAAAAAGGAAAAGAAATGAAAATTGGGTAATTTAATAGCGCGCGCATAGTGATAGTGCGTATGTATGCATGAGTGTGTGTGTGTGCATGAGTGTGTGTGTGTGCATGAGTGTGTTGTGAGTGTGCGTATGTGTCTTTGGTGTGAGTAAGAGGCTATGAAGTAAGTGCGGGTATGCGTGATATGAGTGAGGAGAGAGGGTTGGTGCGGTAGGTGTTGATGTATTTTAGAAGTGATTGTACTATGGAGTGTGATAGGGATAAGAGATTGAAGTTTTAGTATGGATTTTGGAGTTAGCCCTACGACATGTCTTGGGATCAGAAGATGCTGCATGACGACATCTTCCACTAACCGTTGTTTAGTGTTTGTATTAAACATTCAACTTCATCGTACGATAAAAAGATAAAATTCAAAGTTATGTCACATCCACCCAGGGGCTCGGGCTTAGTTATATTAATTTCTGAGCAATAGTCTAACAAAAAGTACTAAGCATGCATGAATTCAAGATATAATTTCAATAATGAGTAGGTATTATTCCACTAAGTAATGGGATTTGAATGAAATTTGGCATCTGGATTTGTTACATAAGATAATTTTTAATCTGGAAATATGTTGCATGCATACAAGTCGGTATTTGTTCACGACAAGACACGACACATTGGTGCCGATTCTCTTGTCACAAATGCCTCTAAACTAGACTAATACTCACTAAAATTTAGTTTAATCCTGTCAAACGACGATTTCGCATTCTGAAATTGACTAAAGTGACACAACTTAACTAAATTTTTTTTTGACAGGACTAAGATTGTACGGAGTTATTAGTTTAGTGAAAATGGCAATTTTGCTATTCTGGATTTGACTGTTTTCACCTAAAATTTTAATTGTCAAACTAAATCAGACTCTATTTAATCGCGATTAAAAAGGTGTGGAATAACATTAGTTGACATGAACTAAAATTCACACCGAGACCTTGACTTCGCATGCAAAACCAGTAGTGTATTTTTTTCTTTTCTTTTGCATATATCTCGAAAACGGTGAGTCCTATCGCAAAAATAAAGAAAATTTGGCCCCCTTTATAAGACCCATAAACCCCTATGACTCAACATGTAGGTGCCAAAAAAAAAGGTACCTACATTCCATATACTTAAAACACGTTGAAGCTGCCCCCTCCCTGCGCCCCTCCAGCTCTAAAAGTTATTTGACCCGGTAACGACAGCGATGTCGGTGAACAAAAAAAGACAAACCTTGTCACTTCATAGTGATTTCGTTAGTTCGAATTAAAGCCACTGGGTCAAATATACTACAGGCACTATACCACGTGGAGTCACGATTGTCAAACTCGATTTTAGTTGTGTCAAAATTGTTATTAAATTTAGAGGTTTTTTTTTGCAGAATAGCTCTTAGATTCTCATAGCAAAAAGTAAGGAATTTTAGTGATAGTTTAGTTAGTTTAGTTCGCTACAGAATCGGCACCACTGTGCACAATTTCTGAGCAGTAAACTTAGCAAAAAGTACTAGGCTAGCATGAATTCACGATAAAAAAAAAGAAAGAAAAATTTTAATTGGCATTACAGCAAAAAAAAAAAATACACCTTAAAATTATAAAAACATAAAACAAAGATTGTAATGATAGTATTTCAATCATTAGTATTATTCTTCTAATAGGGGCACACAGTTAGTTTTTAACCTGGAATGGAATAAACCATAGAATACTTTTACCCCGGTAGTATCTACGCTTTCGTGGGTCAATTTCCGTCCACCACGCGGGCGAAGTCGCTGGCAAAAGCTAGTCAATCTGCCTAGCCTTTTCCCAACTATGTCTGGGTCGGCTTCCAGTCTAACCGGATGCAGCTGAATACCAGTATTTTACATGGAGCGACTGCCTATCTGACCTCCACAACCCGGTAACCGGGTAATACACGAATGACAGCCGGGACCAACGGCTGAACGTGCTTTCCGAGGCACGGAGGAGTCTCCAAAGATCCACGGACCAACCCGGCAAGCGTAGCATAACCTGATGGACCGACCCGTGCGGCTGTTATTACTTAGCCATGAGCTCCTCCTGGCAAAAGCTAATACAATGACATAATAATATACTGTAACATCTCTGCTTACACCGTCAGGGAGTATTCTCTGAGTACGTCTGATAATGGTGCCGATTCTGTTGTAGGTACACCGAACTAAACTAACTAAACTATCACTAAAATTCCTTACTTTTTGCTATGAGAATCTTAGAGCTATTCTGCAAATAAAAACCTCTAAATTTAATAACAATTTTGACACAACTAAAATCGAGTTTGACAATCGTGACTCCACGTGGTATAGTACCTGTAGTATATTTGACCCGGTGGCTTTAATTGGAACTAACGAAATCACTATGAAGTGACAGGCTTGTCATATTTTGTTCACCGACATCGCTGTCGTTACCGTGTCAAATATCTTTTAGAGCTGGAGGGGCGCAGGGAGGGGGCAGCTTCAACGTGTTTTATATGGAATGTAGGTACCTTTTTTTTTTGGTACCTACATGTTCAGTCATAGGGGTTTATGGTCTTTATAAAGGGGGGCCAAATTTTCATTATTTTTGCGATAGGACTCACCGTTTTCGAGATATATGCAAAAGAAAAGAAAAAAATACACTACTGTTTTTGCATCCGAAGTCAAGGTCTCGGTGTGAATTTTAGTTCATGTCAACTAATTTTATTCCACACCTTTTTAATCGCGATTAAACATAGTCTGATTTAGTTTGACAATTAAAATTTTAGGTGAAAACAGTCAAATTCAGAATAGCAAAATTGCCATTTTCAATAAACTAATAACTCCGTACAATCTTAGTCCTGTCAAACTAAAATATAGTTAAGTTGTGTCACTTTAGTCAATTTCAGAATGGGAAATCGTCGTTTGACAGGAATAAACTAAATTTTAGTGATTTTTAGTCTAGTTTAGAGGCATTTGTGACAAGAGAATCGGCACCATTATGTTAATATGTTATTTAAAACCAGTGCAAAAAAAAGAAACAATTTATTTATGCATAAATCAAGGTGATATCGAGATAAATATTTACATAAAGATTTTGATAAGCGTGAATGACAGTCCTGTATTATCTATCTGAACCTACTGATAACGAAATGGCAGTACCTCTCACGAAGATTGTAATATGCTCTAAATGAGACTAACTGATTCTACAATGTGTCGTTCAAATCAAATCAAAATCGTTTATTTGCATAAAATGTGGTGGGTACAAAAGGTGTTACATATAAAATTTAGTGCGAAGACACATTCCGCCATGCAGTGATGGCATGCAAATATTTAGTTGAACGAAAATAACATTAAAAATCAAGGCAATACCAATTTGAATTAAAATTACCCACTACATATCAAAGCAGTAAGGTAAGTAGCGACAAGGTAATTACCAAAGTAACTTAAATTAACTAAAACTGACTACAATGCATTCCTGAAGTGGTAGGACTGGCACGATTTTTTGTTGAGAAATTCGCCGATTGAATAAAAACTATGCGATATCAACCATTTTTTCAAAACCACGCAGAATTTTTTGTAAGGTAGTTCTGTTATCCAGATAGGTAGTGAGTTATATATAAGTGGCGCCATATACACACAACTGCGCCTGAATAGTTCTATCCTAGGTACAGGGATTTTTAATAAATACTGTGTGACATTTCGTTTGTTGCATCCTCGTCAAATTTCAGGGTGTGGTACGGAACATCAAACTGAATAACTTTCTCCATGGGACCAACATCGTATTCGCGAAAAAAATTTTAACTGTCCCATAGAAAACTTCAATACCAACTCGACGCAATTATTTATGGGAGAGCAGATTATTTTTTCGCGATTACGATGTTGGTGCCATGGAAAAAGTTGTTCGGTTTGATGGTCTATACCACACCCTTAAGTTTGACGAGGATGCAAAACGACACGTTGTATCTTACTAGCGACTCGCCCCGGCTGCGCACGGGTAGTCCGATAGCTACCAAACTTCACAGGATCACCCGCTGGGCTAATCTGGAGATTGCCTGAAAATTTCATCAAAATCGCTCCAGCCGTTTTGGAGTCCATAGGGCAAATTTCCGACTTATCCGATGAATTTTCAAAAAAAAAATTTGTAATACAAACCTTGTTCTGACAATTATAAACGCAACAAAAAAAGAATTAGCCAAATAGGTACAACCGTTCCGTTCAAAGGTGTGGTCAAAATTAAAGGGGTTGCGCAGGTACCATTAACCTGAACAACTTTCTCCATGGGACCAACATCGTAATCGAGAAAAAATTATCAGCTGTCCCGTACAAAACTTCAATACTTATTTGACCAAAATGTATGACGGATAATAATTTTTCGATCGCTTGAAGTAAGATGAATAATTCATCTTGAATCTTACTCAACATCACCCAAACAACAAACCTCGTCAACTTTCAATTCATCATGAATTGTTTTGACGATGAAACCTTTGTGAGACAATCATGTCGACTGGTATGCCGCAATCATTGACTCATAAAAATGTTATTGTGCCTCGTGTGGATAGAACTATGTTCGCTCAATGCCTAATTTAATTTATTATCACATCGTTGAAACCTTGAAAAGATTTTACATAATTTTATCATCTAAGTACGAGTATACCTAAATACCCGAGCGTGCCAGGCGAAATTCCTACCAAATTTCTAATGCCAAAATTAATTCGGCGGCGGCGATCTCTCGCGCCCAAACCTGGTCCAGGCCATGGTACGAAGCGAGAGTGCATGGGCCATCACCTCCTTCTGCGAAGCAGTAATACTCGCGAAAGAGAAGGCGGAACGCGTGAGGGATAGGCAAACTCACACCCTTAGTCGCCGCAGGAGATGCCCTGGGCGGCGGGAATCGACAGCCGCTTCCCAGCCACCGTAGGCGCGGGCTTGCGGACGGCGAGTAATGGGTAGCTCGCCGTCCGGTAAGGACCAGGCCCGGGTCGACGGCGCATCGTGTTCCACGCGCGCCTCAAAGCAATGCCAGCAATGATGGGGTCCTATAGGCGCTTTATTTTGTGTAAATAATTTCATCACCACTGCTCTCAAAACGGTGAAAGAAAACATCGTGAGGAAACCGGCATGTTCTAGAACCAAAAATTCGAAGACATGTGACATCTACCAACCCGCACTGCGGCACTGGGCCCGCGAGGTGGATTACGGCCCACTCACCGAGAAGAGACCTCTTTCCCAGCAGTGGGAACATTATAAGCTGATTATGCTTATACTGTTCTTAGCAAAGATATCGGAGCACTAAAACGTTGAGACTAATTGGGATGTCCAGACTCAAACTTGCATGGGCAGCTAGCTTCATATTTCTGACTGATCGGCTCTTTGAGTGGTCTGTAAATGGTTTAATTGAAATAAATGCTTTGAGTTTGAGTTCAAACTCCAAAAATCATCTGCCTAGCCTTTTCCCAACTATGTTGTGGTCGGCTTCCAGTCTAACCGGATGCAGCTGAATACACAAACTCGAAAATCAACTTTATTACTAGCAGTTCTGTGAACAGTAGACTCCGCGAGTGCAAACTTTTTTGCAAAAATTAATATACTTATACCTACTTACCATTATAGATATTTAAAACGGGATATTTATTATGTTTTTTTGTTCATCACATCTTCACCAAATTTTTACGAGACCAACTTAAACCTACCTAAGTAGTAGTAAGGTACCTTTAAAATAAAAAAAGAACCATCGAAATCAGACTCATAACGCGGAGACCAGTAGCCCCCTTTTTACCCGACTGCGGCGAAGCCCAAAAGGAGGATTATGTGTTTGACTTGTATGTAAGTATGTATGTATGTATGTCCGTTTCTTTGTACCCTCGTAACTCCTAAACGAATGAACGGATTTGGATAAGATAAGATTTGGTAGCGCGAGTGTCACTGGCTACATTAAAATAAAAAATAAATTAAAATGGCGGATTTGGGGGGCCTTATTGTGGAGATCGAAATTTTGTTTTCTTCTAAATCCATCGAGTGGGATATCAAAATATGGTTAAAAGTAAGTCAAAGTGACAAATCGTAAAAAAACACGTGAATAAAAGGCTTGGCTATTTTTGTGCACTTGATCCAAAAAAATTACTCTCACGACCAAAACTCCTTGCAAGAACTAAATCGTCTGCAAAATCTTTCACATTAAACAACTAAAAAGCTGGAAATAAAAAAAGTAATTAAAAAACCCAACTGCGGTAAAAAACTAAAAAGCTAAAAATAAGCCCATTTTAAATTAAATAAAAGTTGGAAGCAGGCGGGACCCATTCCATTTTTATATTTTCTAACTCAAATGGGTCCCGCTTGCTTCCAACTTTTATTTAATTTAAAATGGGCTTATTTTTAGCTTTTTAGTTTTTTACCGCAGTTCGGTTTTTTAGTTTTTTCAGTTACTTTTTTTTGGAGGAAGTAATCCAATCAAAAATCCCCGACGACGAAAAAATTCTATAAATTCGTAAAACCTGTATACCAAGTTTCGTCCAGATCGGTTGTAAAATACGACCTGTAGAGGAGTAGCAACAAACTGACAGACGAAAGCAAATGCCAGACTTGAAGCAGAGCCCCCCCGGTGGGTTCCCGCATTGTCGAGGCGGGGGGGCTCAGTAACCGAGGTTTGGTCACCCACGGTGAAGCGAAGAGGAACCCGAGGAGGAGCCGCTCGTCAGGGCTGAGCCGACTATGTAGTGGCCAACAAATAGGTTGCGGTGCCACTTAGGCGACATCGCAACTGAGGCGGGCCGTGCTGTGTTATGGATGCCTCCCATACGACAACGCGGCTGAGGGTTGGAGGCCGCGGCGGGAGAGGAGTATTGCGGTGCGCCGCTTTCCCTACCTTCCGCGGTTTTAACGGAGTCGCTCGCCACCGTCTGATAGCGGATGCGGTGGGGCTGCAGGGGAGTAGGAGTGTCGGTTTGACATTGGCCGCTCTCCCTCTATCCTCTGTGGCCGAAAATTAGCTGGCGGCGGGGCCAATGACCTGACCCGTCGCACGGGGACCAAGGTTGCCCAGACACGGGGTCGTCTGGCGCCCACGTGCTGGTTTAGTCCCTGGGGTGGTCACGGCGTGCAATGTGTTCTGGTGCGCCGGTGAGAGGAGGGTCCGATGACGGACAGCCGCGACGGGTTCACGGATGAGTGCTAACGCGTGCCCGTGTTCCCGTCATAAGCGGCAGAGGAAACCGTGGAGTTTTAGTGGGTTAGAGACCCACATAACTGCACTATCTCCCCGTGGTAGTGCAGTCTGCATGAGCAATTCTCCACGTTAAAAAAAAAAAGACTTGAAGCAGAGACGCTTCGCTCGCTCAGTCGATAAAATCGGAACCCGTTTTAATTTACAGTCCTACCAACTTATCTGTGAACTGAGAGGCGGCACCGTCGATGCGTCGACACAATCGAATGACATGCGTCGGCACAATCGAATGAAATTTCAACATGATGGCCGTAGTTCCAATTTTCGCCATTTCACAGATAAGTTGGTAGGAGTGCCTTGATAAATTTAATATGTATATTGACAATTCGGGCGTGGGGGTCAGAAGTCGGCTGTAATTAAAATTCTACCATTGTTATTATTACAGTCACGACCAACACATACAATAATATTTCGGTGTGTGTATCAAGTAATATACTTAGCTGATAGTAAATTGAAATTGCGTTATATTTTCAGTTCTAATTAAATGTAGGATTTTATTTGTATTTATTTATTTTATTTTACATTTTTTTTTCCTTTATAAATTGCTGCTGGGCAGTGAAGGAGATGGATGAAAAAAGATTGCATGCAGCGGAGATGAGAATGTTGAGATGGATGTGTGGAGTGACGAGAATGGATAAAGTGAGAAATGAGTATATAAGAGGAAGTTTGAAAGTGGCGCCAGTGACAGAAAAGTTGAAAGGAAGTCGTTTGTCTTGGTATTGGCATGTGATGAGGAGAGACGAAACGCATGTGATTAAAAGAGTGATGAATATACATGTTGATGGATGGAGAGGCAGAGGAAGGCCAAAGAAAAGATGGATGGATTGTGTGAGGAATGATATGAAAGAGAAGGGAGTGAATGATAGCGTGACGGTTGATAGGGGAGAATGGAAGAAGAAAACGTGGTGCGCCGCCCCCACGTAGCATGGGATAACGGCAGGAAGATGATGAATTGCCTTTATTAATTAATTGGAGATACTTCGCAGATTTGATGGGTCTTTGCATAATAGCAATAACTTGAGCAATAATAATAAATAACATTGACATCTGCAGACACCGCGCGCGCTCATTGGTCAAATGTTACACACTTCCATCCCTTTTCACGAAATCACTCCCACAGATAGCAAGAAAGCGAGAGGAAAGATGTTACACAAAAAAAAAAAAAAATAATATAATCACAATGGTTTATTCAACGAAATCTCCATGCGGCTGGTTGACACTTCCCGTGACCCAAGGGCTGGCTTTTACCGTGGCCAGAGGCTTAGCATTGCCATACAACGTGGCAATGCCGCCAGTCTCTTGGGTACTTTACCAGTCGATAACGATGCGGAGGAATTGTTCGACGCCATGTAGTAGTTTTAGTTATGTTAGGATATAATTTTGTTATTTTTAGGTTTTATTTATATTACATCTAAATAAAGTACACACGGCTACACTTCATGCTATTCAGTTCCAGTTTACACTGACCTCTCATTGTAAGGAAATCCTATACAATGCGAGATCAGCTTATATTGAAAATATATAGCTTGATCTGTAGCCGTGCGTACATATTGAATGTAAAAAAAAAAAAAAAAAAATTTAAGTACTTTACCCGGCGTCACGGTGGCATTGACCCTGAAATCAGCTGTTTGCGAATGATGCTGTAGTGATGTTTACTTTTATTGCTATATAAGAATTGACGATGAAGGAAAACATCGTGAGGAAACCGGCATGTCCTAGAACCAAAAATTTGAAGACATGTGACATCTACCAACCCGCACTGGGCCCGCGTGGTGGATTACAGCCCACACTCCCTCTCACAGAGAGGAGGCCTGTGTCCCATCAGTGGAAACGTTATAGGCTGATTATGCTATGCTCGGTAGATAAATACGCGTCCATCCGTGCGTAACTGCCGCGCGCTCGAACTGTTGCGTACTGCTGGTGTATCACACTAATATTATAAAGGCGAAAGTTTGTGAGAGAGTGTGTGTGTGTATGTGAGGGTGTGTGTGTTTGTATGTTTGTTACGGGAAATTATTAATCGCACATCAGAAAAATATTAAATGGGTAGTATTTAAACGCACATCAAAAATTACCAACTTTTCCCAACAGAATACGTACATCAAAAATACTGTTTGCACATCAAAATTTGCACGTATAATAATCATTATTATACATCAATTTTTGTCCAAAGTTACAACAAAAATATTAATTACATATCAAAAATACTAACTGTTCATCAAAAATAATAAATGCGCATCTAAAAAACTTATTATTTCACTACTAGTTAACTAACTGAATTTCAAAAATTGTACAAATAATAATTATTGGGCACCCCGAGGTTAGGTTTGGTTAGGTTCCTTTAAACCCTGCAGACAGAAATAGGAGCCCCGCGCAGCGGGGCTCCGTCGACCTGACGTTAAGTTTAATTTATTTAAACGTGCAAATTTTGATGTGCCCTTTCATTTGATATGCCACACGGTATAGTTTGCAAAAAAAATTTGCCCCCAAAGGTGAGCCCCATATTAAAAATTCATTTATTTACTTTACCGGTCCATGTTTGGGTCACAGAAGTTCATATGTGTACCAAATATCAACTTAATCGGTCCATTGATTCGGAGCAAATTGACTGTGACAGACGGACAGACAGACGAGTGATCCTATAAAGGTTCCGTACGAAAATGGTAAAAAGGAACCCTTATGGTGCGACTCGAGTCTGTCTGTCTGTTTGTCACAGCTGGATATCTCAAGAACTACTAATGCTATTAACTTGAAATTTGGAACAGTTTTAGATGACGCTTGCCCAACTATTTTACAAATAAGAAAGAAATAAAAATGTACATATTTTTTTTTTGCAACAGGGACTAAAATTCGAGGTGGGGCAACTAGGGCATGTGGGGTATCATATGAAAAAACCCTGTTTGCACATTCTCAAACATTTCTTTTTTGTTTTTTTTAGGCCGCTTAGTTTTCGACTTTTGATGAAAAATGTTAAAAAAAAAATACCTTTCTCCCCCCTTATCTCCGAAGTTTGCATAGAGAAAAATCTGAAATTATTCTATGTGGTAGAAGTTTATGGAGTGGTTGGATTACAGGAAAAATAAAACGGAGTCCCTAAATAGCACACTTTTTCAGAATTCGGAACGGAACCCTCGGTGCGCTAGCTCAACTCGCACTTTGACCGGTTTATTTAGATAACGCAATGAATGTTGTTGAAGTGTCAAAATTAAACTGATTCTAATGGATTACGTATTACGCAATACGGTATTTTACTCTATAAGAGAAAAAATCTAAAAATATATTATTTAGATAGCTTTGGCAAAAAGCAGTCGAAAAATGTTAGTTTTGTTCATAAAATAATAAAATAAATTTTAAAATTCAATTCAAAGTTTTCAGAACACCATGAAAATAGCCGCCATGTTATTACGTCATTACGGCTGTATAAATTAAAAAATGTCAATTTCAACTGTCAACTGATCAGCGTCTAAAAAGTTTTTACTCGGCGAACTGACGTCATGACCACAGAGCAATATGGCGTCCACTGCGTCCAGCGTTTTCGCGCGAAATTTGAAAATGTAAAATTCAAATGCATTTTTATGGCACTTTTCAATTGAATAAAATTTTTGTATTTTTTTTCAGTAGCTTATTAGCACTATAGAATCTAATTGAGACACTTTTCAAAAATGGGTGTAGAAGTTTTTGAGTCGACCATACAAAGGTGCATGTTAGACCAAGTGCCCAGTTTGCTATCGGACGCCCAGCTTTCGACCGGAGTGTAGCACAACCAGCAATTTACTGAACTTAATGACGTACGTGGTTCAAAATGTTGATGCTGGAGTACAAGTGGCCGCTGCCAATTTTGACTTCAAAAAGCTTTCGATTTGGTTGATAATGACATACATGACCCTAACAAGCGTGGGCAAGGCCTAACGTGTAGTCCAAGGCACAAGTTTCCGGGGTCAGGGGGTCTTTCTCCGGACGTGTCGGATTCTTGTCAATGCTTTGCATCAGAAATGTAATGTTGGTAAACAAGGAGGTGTCGAGCAAAATACTCGGTACATGACGATATACCACGTACTGTACAGTACAACCAAAGATGTATACATCGACAGGAATTCATTTAATTGTCTACAGTCTTTGTTTCATAATATTGTATTAATGTGTAGTCACAAAACATTATTACTCAGTAAATAATACAGCACTATAATCGGTATATCAATCAATCTGCCTAGCCTTTTCCCAACTATGTTGGGGTCGGCTTCCAGTCTAACCGGATGCAACTGAATATCAGTATTTTACATTGAGCGACTGCCTATCTGACCTCCACAACCTACTAACTGGGTAATACGATACCCCTTGATAATACTGGTTGTCCGACTTTCGGGCTTCTGACGACCGGTAACGACTGTCAAAGATCCACGAATGACAGCCGAAAAACTGATTGAAATGACAACTAATCTATAATGCTACAAGGGCGGGTACGGGGTCCATACAAATTTACCCATTTTTCTTTAAGAAGATGCAGAAAAGATGGTTTTTGATTTTTTTAAATTTACGGTTTTTACATGGGTGTGGGCAGAAACTCATTCCGTTACAAAATTAATCAAAACACCCATCTCCTTCCACAGATCGTCTGCCATACTCAGTGCGCGTACTCCTGGAGTCTTGCGTGAGGAACTGCGACGGCTTCCAGGTGCTGGAGAAAGATGTCCAGAACGTGCTGCAGTGGGAGACCAACCAGGCAGGGGACGCCGTGGAGATCGCCTTCAAACCCGCCAGGGTTATTCTGCAGGTGAGGTGGTAGGATACGAGGATATTGGGTACCCGCTGAAGCCTTCCTAAAGAATTGGGCTATCTAATACAAAAAAAAATTTCAAATTCAACTGGTGGTTCCAGAGATCAGAGCGTTCAAACAAAAAAAATACAACCGACTTCCAAAATAACTTTTTAACAAAAAAAAAACCGACTTCCAAAAATCACTACAAAGTGAAAAATAACTTTAATTTCGGAAGTCGGTGTCTGGATAAATGTATTTTCGTTTTTTGCCACCGACTTCCGAAATTAAAGTTATTTTTCACTTTGTAGTGATTTTTGGAAGTCGGTTTTTTTTTTGTTAAAAAGTTTTTATTTCTCGCTTTTTAGTGGGTCTGTTTATAATTTGTATAAGTTGCAATAGCCTAATGTCAATTGCTCATCACATGTTACAAAATATTGCTTTTCCCGATGCTGGGACGTTAATTGTTGAGGAGTTCTGCTGGTAAGAGCCAGGAGAACTCCTCAACAATCACTCATCACACGCATTGTGTGACGAGCGGAAATTGATTAGCAACCATATTAAAGTAATCGAATCGCAACCCGTGAAATATTTATCATTGTGTAGTTCCGGTAGCCATCTGTGGTCTTCATCATCAGTTCCACTTCACCAAGTGGTGCTTTCCGAGAGCAAATGCACAAGCTACTATAAAAAATACCCAAATCGCTATAGGTGTGCCTATAATATTTGAAGAGTTCCTTCGATTTCTCCAGGATCCCATTATCAGAACTAGATTTTGACAAAAATGGGACCATTTGGGAAGTATACCCTTTCCAACAAAAAAATAATTTTTCAAATCGGTTGGAAAGCGACGGAGTTATGCGCGAACAAACATAAAAAAAAAAAAAAAATACAAACATCCGAATTGAGAACCTCCTCCTTTTTTAGAAGTCGGTTAAAAACAACACTACAAAGTGAAAAATAACTTTAATTTCGGATGTCGGTGTCTGATTAAATGTATTTTCGTTTTTGCCACCGACTTCCGAAATTAAAGTTATTTTTCTCTTTGTAGTGTTGTTTTTGGAAGTCGGTTGTATTTTTTTGTGAAAAAGTTTTTATTTTTCACTTTTTAGTGGTTCACATGTGCTTACCTCTTCACAGCGTACCGGCGTGATGTTATATTATGAACTGGTGTAAACAATAGACAGACATGAGATTTCAGCAATCCCAGTCCATTTGCTATAATTTATTGAGGAGTTCCGTTGCCTATCTCAGAAGTTCTTCATCAGATCTTCACCAAATTGAAATGGGACCACTCCGAGAAAGTTCTCTTCCAAAAACCATCCAAATCGCTTTAAGTGTGCCTATAAAATTGGAAGAGTTCTGTCTATTTCTCCAGGATCCCATCATCAGATCCTGACTTGATGGTCATGGGACCACCTGGGAAGTATACCCTTTCAAACAAGAAAAAAAAATATCCAAATCGGTCCAGCCATCTTCGAGTAATCGGGGAACATACATAAAAAAAAAAAATAAAGAAAAAAAAGGTTCCGACGAATTGAGAACCTCCTCCTTTTTGAAGTCGGTTAATAAACAAACTTCAGTTAATATTAGTCTAGATAGTATAGATGCAGGGTGAATTTTGAAATGGCGCAGTCAGGGCACGTACAGGCGTAACTCGCCGTCCGGTAAGGACCAGGCCCGGGTCGACGGCGCGTTGTGTTCCACGCGCGCCTCAAAGAGATGTCAGCAGTGACGGGGTCGCGGGTAGTTCGAAAGAGGTACCGTGGCCCTGGCACAGGCAACTGAAGGAACACGGGAGGGTTTTAGTCAGTAAAAGTCTGACACGCCCTCCCGCTCCGCCCAGAGCGGGAGAAGTCATTTGATGATGTCGCATCCACAAAAAAAAGGGCACGTACAGGCAGCAACAAAAGTCGATTAACACTTATTAAAATCGGAACAGAAGTAAAATTAATTAAAGATCTACTAGACTCTTTGGTATTTTAGGAAAAAAGGAGTTAATCAAATCATGTTGTATCAATTTACATGTTGTGTAAAAGTAGCAGTGTTAACCCGTCGCGCGCCAATTAGCAGACACAATTGAAATTCTATTGTTATCTGTACACATGGTGTACAATCGACATTTTAAGAGTTAATCGATTTATGTTGCTGACTGTACAGTCAGTTCAATAATATCGGGACGAACAAACTGTTAAAAATTATTTAAACAACTATACAAATTAAATATTAAATCAATGAATATTTACATAACTTAAAATCTAACAATCTTAAAAAAAAATATATGTACAAGTATATAAAAAAGGAGGGGAAATAATCATAGGGCATCAAAAAATTCGTCCGCATCGCTGTCGACAGGAAAAGTGCCCAAAAGGCTGGCAGCATTGCCACGTTGTATGGCAATGCTAATTCTTTGGCCATAAAATAGGCCAGCCACGTGTAGAGTCGACCAACCGCTTGGCGATGTCCCGAAAAACTAAAAGGGCATTCGGACCCCATGGCCCTAGTGTTTCAACCCCAAACGGCTCGAACACATAAGTCCCAATAAGATTAGAGTATTTGCACCGTTTGAGGATTTCCGCACCCGCAGCAGCCGCCCCAGCACAGCCCACCGTGCTAGGAAGATGGGATGGCGCAAGGGTGTCAACACACGTTGCATCCCACACCAAAGGCCTACCTACCTTCCAAGGCATTATGGTTATTCCGTCTGGCCTCTTCCCATCGTCGCGTGCCAAGCTATTGGGTTCTAATACAGCTGGCACCCCGGCAATGACAAGAGTACGACGGATGATGTCATTAATGCTGGCGTGCCGTGCCATCCGGCCTGCGCTCTTACTGCAGGATAGGCCATGATGTCCGAGGCAGTCGACACCTAACGCCGCATCGGCAGCGATGCGGAGCCCCGCAAGGAGCGCCCAGACGTAGACAGGTAGCGAGCCGGAAGGTGGTGTCACCCAGCATAGTTCCTATGTTGGGTGACGGTAGTGCCTGAAGCCAGAGGCCCGACTCCCACTCACCCACAGCCAGCAGGCGGGCACGCTCAGCAGTATTGGTGGACGTATTAATAAGACTATTCCGTACCAACCTGTAGAGCGGCTCATCCCACTGCCTCTGGGAAGATGGGTTCACGGGCCGAACTGTATCCGGACAAGCCACATTCCAGGCGTTCACTGCGTCGGTCAAGCACGGCACTTCAGAGTGAGCCAGAGAGGGGGCTAAAATTTTCTCGGTCAACACAATGACACAAGGAATGAATGAAGGGCCATGGGGTCCGAGTGCTCTTTTAGTTTTTCGGGACATCACCAAGCGGTTGGTCGACTCTACACGTGACCAAAGGGCTGGCCTATTTTTTGGCCAAAGAATTAGCATTGCCATACAACGTGGCAATGCTGCCAGCCTTTTGGGCACTTTTCCTGTCGACAGCGATGCGGACGAATTTTTTGATGCCCTATGATTATTTCCCCTCCTTTTTTATATACTTGTACATATTTTTTGTTTTTAAGATTGTTAGATTTTAAATTTTGTAAATATTCATGGATAATAAAAATTATTTATAGGAATGTTTCAGAATGAAGACAGTACACGACAACTGTCATTCTGACAAGAACTTTATCCAAATTGAGATAAAGTTTAATTTTCTTAGTCGTTGGGATCATTTTAAACAGTGTTCGTCACGATATTTTTACACTGACTGTACTACCATTTGCTAAATTTTAATTTCGCAGCCTAACTTAACGCTTCCCCCTTAAAAGTGTCTTAAAAAATCTACTTAAACATAATTTTTAGGGTTCCGTACCTCAAAAGCAAAAAACGGACCCCTTATAGGATCACTCGTGTGTCTGTCTGTCCGTCTGTCACAGCCAATTGCTCCGAATCTAATTGAATTTTTGTGACCAAAACACGAACGGGTAAAGTAAATAAATGAATTTTGAATATGGGGGTCACTTTTGGGGGGCAAATAAGAAAATTAAAAAAAAAAGTTTTGCAAACTATACCGTGTGACATATCAAATGAAAGGGCTTACTATGAAGATCTTAAATATATTTTTTATCATTTTAAAATAAATTGTTTTAAAGTTATTTAAGAAAATAGACGAAAATTGACCATTCTTCCCCCTTATCTCCGAAACTACTGAGCCTAAAATTTAGAAAAAAATACAGAAAATAGTTTTTTACCTGTAGATTACAGGAAAACCTATAAGAAGTCTGTGGTCTTAAAATAACATGGTAAATCTCTCAATATTGTGAGTACAAAATTACATTTACGGTTGGAATGTATGGGAGAACATGTTTTTCAACTACAATGTTAAGTTTGTTCTTGGGATAAATTCATCCCATTACGGAACCCTTCATTGTGCGTGGTGCGTCACGCACTTGGCCGGTTTTCTTATAATAGTGGCTTAAAATACTCTCTATTGCGTATTACAGGACTTAACAGGAGTACCAGCGGTAGTAGACTTCGCAGCCATGAGAGACGCTGTTAAGAACCTGGGCGGCGACCCGCAGAAGATCAACCCGATATGTCCAGCTGACCTGGTCATTGATCACTCGGTGCAGGTGGACTTTGCTAGGAGGTTAGTCATCAGTTTTGAAAGTTGTGTACAGTAGAATCAACTTTGACATCGAAGGGAAGTGACAAACACGGTTGGACCGTCGTCGGGCGTCAAGCGTGAGTCGAACTTTACACCTTATTGACGGTTTTTGTTTTTTCTTTTCAAGTATTCTAGTGTTTGTATTTTATTTTATTTGATTTTATTCCCCTAGCGATTTTTAATTGATATCCGTGGGTATGTCCGTGGCATCACACAGGCCCTATCAGAATACCAGCGTTGCGGTATTTATTTTTTAAATATCGCAGCTTTATGCTGAGATGGGAGCCTTTTTGGCCTCGCACAGGTCTCTTTTTTTTTTTAGTCTGATTTTTTTTTTTTTTGTTTTTTTTAATGTTTATTTTGTTACTTTTATATGCTCCTTTTTAACTGTATTTCCTGTGCGTGTCCCAAATAAAATATTTTTCTTTCTTTCTTTCTTTCACGTCATTACAAAGCATAGTCTTAGAAAAAAAAACCTCCCATTTTTGTTAGATATTTAGTTTAAGAGGAGCTCGTGGCTATTTCCATACATTTTATGGTTATGGACGACCTTGATAATATTGCGACGTTAGAAACTATAAAAGCGGAGAAGCTCGTGGCTAAGTAATAACAGCTGCACGGGTCGATCCATCAGGTTAAGCAACGCTTGCCGAGGTTGGTCCGTGGATGGGTGACCATATTTACATACCGAGACTCCTCCGTGCCTCGGGTAGCACATTAAGCCATTGGTCCCGGCTGTGGATCTTTGACAGTCGTTACGGGTCGTCAGAAGCCCGAAAGTCTGACAACCAGTCTTATTAAGGGGTATCGAATTACCCAGTTACTGGGTTGTGGCGGTCAGATAGGCAGTCCCTCCATGTAAAATACTGGTATTCAGCTGCATCCGGTTAGACTGGAAGCCGACCCCAACATAGTTGGGAAAAGGCAGGCAGATGATAGACACTCAGTATACGCGCTACCTAACTCTTTGGGATAATTCTTCTCTTATCACACTAATATTATAAAGGCAAAAGTTTGTGAGTGTGTGTGTATGTTTGTTACTTCTTCACGCTTAAACGGCGGGACAGATTTTGATGAAGTTTGGTGTGGAAGTAGCTGATACCTTGGATTAACACTATCGATCTGCCTAGGCTTCCAGTCTAACCGGATGCAGCTAAATACCAGTATTTTACATGGAGCGACTGCCTATCTGACCTCCACAACCTAGTAACTGGGTAATACGATACCACTTGGTACGACTGATTGTCGAGACTTTCGGGCTTCTGACGACCCGTAACGACTGTCAAAGATCTACGAATGACAGCCGGGACCAACGGCTTAACGTGCTTTCCGAGGCACGGAGGAGTCTCGGTATGTAAAGATGGTCACCCATCCACGGACCAACCCCGGCAAGCGTAGCTTAACCTGATGGATCGACCCGTGCGGCTGTTATCACTGAGCCACGAGCTCCTCACCTTCACATAGGCTACTTTATACTCCGAAAAAATGTAGTGTTCCCGTGGGATGAGAAGGAATTCAAATATATTTGCTACTCTTTCAAACTCAAACGGCTCGACCGATTTTGTTGAAATTAGGTGTGGAAGTAGCGACACCCTATATACACATAGCACACATAGGCTACTTTACATCCTGAAAAAATGTAGTGTTCCCGTGGGATGAGCAATTTTTTTGTGAATACTTTTCTCACCAATTAAATAATACACGTTTTAGTGTATCAAATAAACCGCGGGGCGCAGCTAGTATCTTATACTTTTATTTCCAGTCCAGACGCATTAAACAAGAATCAGGAGCTAGAATTTGAGAGAAATAAGGAACGCTTCCAGTTCCTGAAGTGGGGCGCGCAGGCCTTCGATAACATGTTGATCGTGCCGCCAGGATCCGGGATTGTGCACCAGGTAAGAAGAAATTACATTAAGGACGCTGCGCTGTTACAAATGAGTAGTCAAATCATTACTTTTTTACACAAAAGTATGTTTATTAAATATAATGCTTTGCATTCTTAAAATATTTTTAGCCGATTTGTTGATAGATGTGCATGGTACGATTCTGATCTGTAAATATAATTTTTATAACAATCAATTTCTCAATAAGCGCTTGATGGCGCGCTTCTCCCAGTCTGCTCCGACTTTCGGTATCTCGGTTCACTCGTGCAAAGCGATGGCGAAGTAGATCGGACGGTTAAGCATAGGATTAACACTGGATGGATGAAATGGCGGCAGGTCACGGGAACAATCTGCGACTCCCGCATTCCCCTTAAACTTAAGGGGAAGATATATAAAACAATGGTTAGACCTGCTGTCTTGTATGGATCAGAATGTTGGGCCACAAAAGGGATGAATGAAAAGCAGTTGCATGCAGCTGAGATGAGAATGCTAAGAGGGATGTGTGGTGTTACACGAATGGATAGAATAAGAAATGAGTACATAAGAGGAAGTCTAAAAGTGGCACCGGTGACTGAAAAGTTGTGCGGAAATCGGCTGTCATGGTATGGGCATGTGATGCGGAGGAGTGAGGAACATGTCGTGAGGAAAGTTTTGAGTATGAATGTCGACGGCTATAAGAGTAGGGGAAGACCAAAGAAACGATGGATGGATTGTGTGAAAGATGACATGGCTAGAAAGGGGGTGACTACCGAGATGACGAATAATAGAGAAGTATGGAAAAAAGGACATGTTGCGCCGACCCCAAATAGATTGGGATAAGGGCAGGAGAATGATGAATGATGAATCAATTTCTCAATAAATGTACCGAAATAAAAATTTTTACTTCGGTACATTTATTGAGAAAATGTACCTATTTAAAATTATATTTATAGTTCAGAATCGTACCTTGCACATCTATGCGACCAAAAAACATTTTAAGAATGCAAAGCATTTTATTTAATAAACATACTTTTGTGTAAAAAAGTAATGATTTGACTACCCATTTGTAACAGCGTCCTTATGGAGGATGCGCTGTGGTAGCCCACGAAATTCAAATTTTCTTGCGTTTTATGCAATTTGCAAGTCCGTGTCAGGTTGTATCTTGATCAAAATATGATACGCGACAATAAAACATATGTACGAGTAGTTATATAATTTTACCCATGAAAATCATCAATATGTCTCTCTAAGTTAGATTTGTATGGTTAAAATTATGTAAATATTTATGTTTTATTGCCGCATATCACATTTTGATCAAGATACAACCTGACACGGACCTGCGAATTGCAGAAAACCCAAAAAAAAAATTGAATTTGGCGGGCTATCTTAGCGCATCTCCCTTAATGTGCTTTCCGAGGCACGGAGGAGTTTTATTCTACCATGTAATTTTTATTTAATTCCAGGTGAACCTCGAGTACCTAGCGCGCGTGGTGTTCAGCGGAGACGTGCTTCACCCCGACTCAGTCGTGGGCACTGATAGTCACACCACCATGATAAACGGACTCGGAGTCGTCGGCTGGGGCGTGGGAGGTGAGATAAACATCAACATCATAACATCCAAAATCATAACATTTCATTTCATACTTAGCTTCGTTCGCGTGAAATTTCGGTGTATTACCGTCCGTCCCCTCGACTTCGTCCACCTAGGGGGACGAACGGGAATTTGTTTTTTTTTTTCGCGATCGTCCCCTGATTTTGTTGGTGGGGACGAACGGGAATATTTTTTTTTTCGTGTGTTTTCCGTTAGTCTTCATCCACCTAGAATTCGTTGTTTTTTTTCCCTAGGGGACGAACGGGAATACACCGAAATTTCTTGTTCCCTCAACCCACCGCGTTGTATCGCATCGCCCACCCGTGCATCATTTACTACTTTTTAGGGTTCCGTACATCAAAAGGAAAAAACGGAACCTTTAGGACCACTTCGTTGTCCGTCTGTCTGTCAAGACCCTCTTTCTCAGGAATCCGTGGAGGTATCAAGGTAAAATTAATATCAAATACGTAGGTCTATGTTCCCATGTAGCTCTAAAAAAATCAAGCTTCTAAGTCAACGCAGTAAAAAAATACGGCCATTTATGCGACTTATTTTGATATTCGCAAGTAAATCAAAACCTATAGGGTACTTCCCATTGTCCTAGAATCATGAAATTTAGCAAGAAGCAAGCAAGCAAAAAACAGCACAAGTAAAGGAAAAACACGAAAATGGTAATTTTATCACAAAAAATTTTTTTTTTGGGATTACAAACTTAAATTTGCAGTTGGAGAAGCAGTGACGTATATCAATGTATTGGAGAACATGTTTTGCAACTACAATGTTAAGTTTGTTTTTGAGATAAATTCATCCTAATTACGGAACCCACACGCACTTGACTCTTTTTTTCTTTTTGCTCAGGCTAAGTAATATCAGCCGCACGGGTCGATCCATCAGGTTAAACTACGCTTGCCGGGGTTGTTCCGTGGATGTGTGACCATCTTCTCATACCGAGTCTCCTCCGTGCCTCGGAAAGCACGTTAAGCCGTTGGTCCCGGCTGTCATTCGTGGATCTTTGACAGTCGGTACGGGTCGTCAGAAGCCTGAAAGTCTGAGAACCAGCCTTACCAAGGGGTATCGTATTACCCAGTTACTGGGTTGTGGTGGTCAGATAGGCAGTCGCTCCATGTAAAATACTGGTATTCAGCTGCATCCGGTTAGACTGGACGCCGACCCCAACATAGTTGGGAAAAGGCAGGCAGATTGATATCTTTGCTAGTAGTATTGTTTCTTCAAGTTTTTTGTACAGATATTTATTTTATATTTTGCGATTTTCGGACTTTTTCCTTTACTTGTGCTGTGAGACCTTGCTTCTTGCCAAATTTCATGATTCTAGGTCAACGGGAAGTACCGTATAGGTTTTGATTTATTTGCGAGTATCAAATATGATTTTTATAGAGCACTAAGAAACATATACTTACATTTTATTTGATATTAAATTCAACTTGATACCTCCACGCGTTCCTGAGAAAAAGGGACAGACAGTCGGACAACGAAGTGATTAGGGTTCCGTTTTCCTTTTGAGGTGCGGAACCTTAAAAACAATTAAAAAATTAAATTAAAATAAGCCATGGCAGCTAAGGTATGACCAGCTTCCACTGACAGCGCCCCACTGACGTTTATAATAGGTCTTTACCTATGAAATTGCCGTTTTGTATGAAAAAATTTAAACGAATTTTTTTCATGCATTTTTTATTTGTATTAATCGAAGTAATCACCCATGCAATCAATGCATCTTTGCCAACGCAGTGGCAGTTTATTGATGCCCTTCTTAAAGAAATCAGCTGGACGGGAGGCTACAAATTCTTCAAAGGCATTTTGTACTGCCTCTCGGGTATTGAATTTTTTTCCCGCCAAGAAGTTATCCAAATTCTGGAAAAAGTAGTAGTCTGTAGGCGCAAGGTCTGGTGAGTAGGGCGGATGACGGAGAGCTTCCAACCCCAGTTCTTGCAACTTGGAGACCGTCTGCTGTGCAGTATGAGGTCGCGCGTTGTCGTGCAGGAGCAGCGGAGACGAGCGATTGACCAATGCTGGTTGGAGATGTGCCAGCTTCTCCATCATTGTGTTCAGTTCTTCACAGTACACATCTGAAGTAATGCTCACCCCGTTTGGTAAGAAGCTGTGATGAATCACACCGGCGCTAGACCACCAAACAGTGACCATCACTTTTCTAGGGGTAAGTTTTCGTTTAGGGCATTGTTTAGGTGCTGAACCAGGATCCAACCAACTTGCTGAGCGCTTGCGGTTATCAAACAGAATCCATTTTTAATCGCAGGTAACAATGCGGTTCAAAATTCCTTCATTTGTGTGTCTGTTGAGCAGTGCAAGGCACGTCTCGACGCGTACTTCGCGCTGGCGATCATTGAGTTCGTGGGGCACCCATTTGTCAAGCTTTTTTACCTTGCCAATTTGACGCAAATGGACCAATATTGTTTTGACGCTAACGTCGAAAGCTGTTGCTAATTCAGCCGTAGATTGTGTATCATCAGCTTCCACAATCACCTTTAATTCGTCATTGTCGACCAAAGTCTTCGGACGACCGCGAGGTTCATTTTTCAGGTCGAAATTTCCAGAACGGAAGCGAGCAAACCAATAACAAGTGGTGCGTTGGTTTGTAGTGTTAGCTCCGTAAACGTCGTTGATGTTGCGTGCCGCTTGTGCCGCGTTGCTGCCACGACGGTACTCATATTCCAAAATTACTGGAATTTTTAACGTATCCATGATGACGAAAAAGATTGAAATGCGATGAAAATGTAACACTAATCAATAAACAAATGACTACTTTTGGAAAATAAATCCATGTTTTTAAAATAAAATTAATTTGAAATTAGAATTCTTAGCCAAACAAAAATTATTTTGATTTGAAATGGCCAGCACTGCAGAACGGCAATTTCATAGGTAAAGACCTAATAGGTTCGATTCCCGCGCACTTCGATGTTCTGTGTAAATACTCGTAATAGTACTATAGCGGCATATACTCATACACATATAATTTACATACATATACACAATTATACATAGTATTTACATTACAACATATAATTTATTATTTACACAATCACATTTCATGTCGGAACTTCGACCGCTGTAGCTCAGTGGAAAAGCACCATGCTATATAGCCCTATAGCTATACCTATTTCATTGTTCTTCCCGGCCGCAGGCGCGCGCGTAACCGACACCAGTCTTGACCTATTCTCGACGCGGAGCGCACGCTGCTCACCTGCTTACTGTTCTGCTTATACCCGCTTGTAGCTTATGTTAAAAGTAATTTTGCATTTCACTAAATAGCAATCAATATTAACCGTGCTATCCTGATCTAATGTTTATTCGCTTTCAACACCTGTGCTTGTGAACCTATAGTATAGTTAAAATCTCGCTGCAGACTTGGTCATAAATCATAATCGGAGTAGGGATGTGCGCTAGTTGCGCGCGCTCAAGGCCATTATCGATAACAGAATCATTAAGGTTATCACGTAAACATACTGCATTCATTAAGTATGCAGGGTAACTAATGAGTACTAATGTGTTTTTACGAGACTTCCTTCTCGTAAGAACACATTAGTATCCAATAGTTAATTCTATAAACAGAAGGTAATTATATAAAAACTAATATGTTTTTACGTTCTTAATTACATAAAAAGAGGGTAATTAACAAATATGTTTTTGTATAACAAGTAAAAAATGAAGTTGCAACGAAAAACAAAACCTTCAAGATAGCTGATGTCGAGAAGTAAATATTTATTTATTTATTTATTGCATTCATGTTGTAAAAGATGTTATGTGTTGTTTATGTTTCAAACATGAACCCTGCTAGGGCACAGCAACATATTTGCAGATAGATATATTAAATTAACTTACATTATTAATTAATTACATAAACATTAACTTATTATGAAATGGAAATTTCACATTGAGTCAATACATATTAATATTAATTACATGAGATTAACATTTTATATCATTCATACATTATTATTAACTAATTTAATGTCATTTTTATAATTTTATTATACATATTATTATTAATTAATTGATTAACATTATTCTATTTGCACAATCTAGTACGAAATAACCTTTTTAAGTAAAGAATTCTTTGAGGCTATAATAACACTTCTGTATAAGGTGTTTCTTAAGTGCGTCTACAAATTTATTTTCATGTTCTATATTTTTAATGTCGTTTGGTAATCTGTTGTAAATTTTTATGTACATTACAAGCGGTCCGGAATGATACATAGCAAGTTTTGAACTTGAAGTTAGTCGATGAAGCCATTTCCAATGTCTCCATTGAAAATTGGCAAAAATGTGTGGAACATGCAGAATTGCTGCAAGATGAAGACTTAAGAAAAATCACATTTATGCGAAGAGTTCATCATTCATGTGGATGATGATGACGATGACTCAGACGAAGATATTAAGTGTATTTATTTCTATCACCCATTTATAAATATATAAAACTATCGATATCACTCATCGACTGCAGTAATGCACAGGACTACGTGTGGGCGTGGCCTGCCCATAAGGCCCGTGAGTGGGAAAGAGAGCGAAACACTCGAATGATTTATGACCGGGTCTGCAGCGAGATTTTAACTATACTATAGTGACTATTCTTGTGATCTATCTGTGCTTCTCAATTCTCCGTTCTTCTTGTGCTTGAGTCATTTCTGTGTACTGCTTTGGAAAGTATTATAAGCTAGCTTTCATACATACCTGAAGACTTTCATTCTACCGCCCCGAATCACAACTGTTTATATGGGGAAGGAAGTTACAACGGCGAGAAGGTAGGATTTAACTATATTATTCCTACAGTACATTTTGATACAAGTGGAGAATGATTGTTATTGCATTGAGGCGGAATTAACACCCGAGCCGTAGGCGAGGTTGTTTATGAGCCGAGAACTGCAATAAAAAATGTTCACGTGTATCAAACGACGTTTTTCAATACACTTTTGAAGAAATAAAATGAAATACCTAACGAAAAATATTTTTGTCATTTTGAAACTATGATTTAAATTTTCTTTTTTTCCGCGCTTTGCTTTCGCCAGGTTGAAGGAGGAGCAAAGTTATAAAGCTGATAAACAGCTTAATATGAAAAATAGAAAATTCAAATATTTTTGAGTTTAGAACACAAATAATTGTTAATTTGTTCATAAACGTTTTTTTTATTGTAATAATCATGGTTTTTGATGTTATTCTATTTATAAACATTATTTAAATATTCAAAAAATATTAACGCCGTAAAGACGCATATCTCTTTGCCGAGATTAAAAAAAAAACATTCACCTCCGAATAGAGAGGACCGTCTCGCGCCAGTTTAATTATAGCACTTGGCACTGGCATGTGCCAAAATGAAACTGGCGCGAGACGGTGTGAATAGAGGCATTGAACCAATTTGGAATAAGTATAGGTATAAGTTATCTGTGGCAATTTTTATTCCCACACACGTGTTGGAAAATGAAAAATCACACGCGTGTGAAATACATTGCATTGTGAACCTAATCGTAGTGCGATATGAACCAGTTTTCGAGGAATTGTATTGAAAAATTAATTATGTTATTTCCTCATGTTCCAGGTATCGAAGCTGAAGCAGTGATGCTGGGTCAGGCCATCAGCATGTTATTACCCAAAGTGGTTGGGTACAAGCTCGTCGGGGAACTGAATCCCCTGGTCACCTCCACTGACTTGGTCCTCACCATAACTAAGGTAAACATACATACTCTTACGCCTTCTTCCCATGGAGGTAGGCAGAAACTACAGAACGCCACCTGCTACGATCCTCAGTGTCTAAACACACTATGCCGAAGGTACGCGACCGAAGTTCCGCGGCTGATTTTATTTTTCGACGTATTCGGCTGATATGACATGACACACCATAAGTGCCGAAGTTATGCGGCAGAAATGCAGTAGCGTAACTTTGTGTGTATTCAATGTCTCGAGCGTTGTCGTGGCGTGTCGGTCTCGGTATGTAAAGATGGTCATCACCATCCACTTACCAACCTCGGCAAGTTTTGTTAATTAATTTGAATCCCTTTTTGCTTTATCCCCCCCCCCCCCCCCACGTTTCTTATGATAAAAATTAATTTGTATTAGTCTAGTTTATTATTTTATTAATTATTTATTTTATTATATTTTATTTTCTTTTCTCTTCTATTTGTACAAAAGTGCATTTTACTAATTTGTAAACCATCATAACATATAATATGGACGGATGGATAACCCCTGTAACACAGATTTTTTCCTAGCATGGGGGTCATAGATCTTTTATTTTGTACCTTGCTAGTGTTAAATCTAAGTACCTGTGTCTGTGTTTAGTACCTGTATCTGTGTATTTTTTTTTTTTTTTGAAGAAGAAGAAGAGCTCGTGGCTAAGTAATAACAGCCGCACGGGTCGATCCATCAGGTTAAGCTACGCCTGCCGGGGTTGTCCGTGTATGGGTGACCATCTTTACATACCGAGACTCCTCCGTGCCTCGGAAAGCACGTTAAGCCGTTGGTACCGGCTGTCATTCGTGGATCTTACCAAGGGGTATCGCATTACCCAGTTAATGGGTTGTGGAGGTCAGATAGGCAGTCGCTCCATGTTAAATACTGGTATTCAGCTGCATCCGGTTAGACTGGAAGCCGACCCCAACATAGTTGGGAAAAGGCCAGGCTGATTGATTTGTGTACTTTTTTATGTCAATTTATGTCAACCTTGAAGATCGACCCGTGCAGCGTGCAGCCTGCAATAAAACACAATTTATTTATTTATTTAAACTTCTTGTTCACAGCACCTCCGCTCCCTCGGCGTAGTCGGGAAATTCGTGGAGTTCTATGGCCCCGGTGTATCTGCTTTAAGTATAGCGGACAGAGCGACGGTCGCCAACATGTGTCCCGAGTTCGGCGCCACGGTGGCGCACTTCCCGGTCGACGAGCGCTCGCTGCAGTATCTCAGCCAGACTAGTAAGTCGGAAAAGTCGAAATAGTAAAAAAACCGGCCACGCGCAGTAACAATAATGCGGACTAAGAAGAGGGCTTTTTGTTGTTTCATGAATATTTGAGTATTATTCGTAAACTTGGAAAGCCTACTTAGCTGTGATAGTTTTCCTTTTAACTTCGTTATATATACTAGTACCGTGAATTTTTTCACCCATCCAAAACTAACCGTTTAGCTGGCAGGGGGACACTTGACTCTAACAAAAATTAGTACTTTAAAGCTTAAGAGGGCTATTACAATTTTTCTTGTACTTGCGTTTGACTCGAGTTTTGATGTGTGATTATGGTTTAGATATAGCAACAAAATTAAAAAAAATATATGCCCAAAAAAGCTTGATTATTTCTCTTGGGATTGCTCTAAATAAATATTACGATTTGTTTACATAAATCAGTAAAAACCTTGTCTCTGCAAAGCATGTTTCATATAAATTTACTTTTGCATATGTTTTGATGCTTTGTTACATCAAAGATATAATAATTTAATAATTTATAAAAATGTCCTAGGTACAACTGTACGTTCTACTTTGGAGTGCTCAATTCAATTTATTATGTTTCATACAGTATTATACCAATAATAATTCCGTAAACCAGAGAGTTACTGATAATTTTTCGTCCGAAATTATATTTTTTATCTATGAATATATAATCCAAATTCAAACAAAAAGTATTTAATAAGTAAGGTTACTATATAACTTTGTTAGAAAAAAAAATAGTCTTATTTAAAAGTAGAATAGTATTTTTAATCAATTGTTGCATGCAGTGCTAAAAATCAATGTAAAGCTCGGGACACGCGGTCTTTAGCTTTAGACGCATCGCATTATGTAGCAATTTAGCAGTTGTGATTATGTTTATTTTGAGTCATATAATAATATTTTTTTTGTTTACAGCGTGCAATTTCAATTTATGAAAAAATCGCGGTCAAAATGTAATAGCGCTCTTAATATTTCAGAAACGGATCCCTAAATCGAAAAATTGTTTTCACAAACGCGCAATATTTTTAAAAGGTCTATCCAACAACACCCCACACCATAGGGAATTTTACGTGTACAGAAGGTACACTAAAAAAAATTTTATTTCATGATTTTTTTAAATTTATTTATTTCATTTGGGAAAACAAACAATAGTATACTAAGCATAAACAGTGTTGTCTTAAAATTAAAACTTTACAAATATACGGTGACTGGTAATTAGTGACCGATACTTTACCACATGATTGTGCTCATAATAACAAACTACTTTTACTATGGGACCAAACCTGAAATCTCGAAAAAAAAAATCAGCGGCTCCCTACATTTTGACGAGTTATGGGAATGAATGTTTGAGACAGCAAATTTTTTTTTCGGGATTTAGGTTTGGTCCCGTAGTAAAAGTTGTTTGTTATCATGAACACAATCATGTGTTTAAGTATCGGTCACTAATTACCAGTCACCCTGTATACTACCCACAACATTTTCCACAGATTACTACATTATATATTAAAAACAAGCTATTAGCAAACGTTTTTATATGTATATCCATGCCAAATTATAGCTATCTAGTACTAAGAGTCTTTGAGCTAAGCTACGGACAGACGGACAGACAGATGGACGGACATAGCGAAACTATAACGGTTCCTTGTTGACTACGGAACCCTAAAAATTGTCGGGAATAGTCAGTTAAAGCGGTATTGAAACTACACTGAGGTTTGAAATGTTAGAAAATAATCATTGTCATAAAAGTCAGTGGACTCGGAAAAGTTAGATTAGTCTAAATCAAAAAATCAGGTTATCTTTCTTTTTTTACCCGACTGCGGCGAAGCCTAAAAGGAGGGTTATGTGTGTGACCTGTATGTATGTAAGTATCTATGTATGTATGTGTGTATGTCCGTTTCTTTGTTCCCTTGTAACTCCTAAACGAATGAACGGATTTGGATAAATTATATGTCTTTAGATTTGTTTTGGTAGTGCGAGTGTCACTGACTACATTAAAATCAAAAACAAAGTAAAATGGCGGATTTGAGGTGCCATATTGTGGAGATCGAATGTTTTTTTTTCTTTTAATACCATCGAGTGGGATATCAAAATGAAGGGTTTTAAATTAAAAGGTGATTACAAAAATATATGCAACTTATATGGTTAAAAGTAATTCAAAGTGACAAATCGTAAAAAACACGTTTTTGTGCACTTGATCCAAAAAAAATACTCTCACGACCAAAACTCCTTGCAAGAACTAAATCGTCTGCGGAATCTTTCACATTTGTAAACTAAAAAGCTGGAAATAAAAAAAAGTAAGTAATTAAAAAAAACTAAAAAACCCGACTGCGGTAAGAAACTGAAAAGCTAAAAACAAGCCCATTTTAAATTAAATAAAAGTTGGAAGCAGGCGGGACCCATTCCATTTTTATATTTTTTCTAACTCAAATGGGTCCCGCCTGCTTCCAACTTTTATTTAATTTAAAATGGGCTTGTTTTTAGCTTTTCAGTTTCTTACCGCAGTCGGGTTTTTTAGTTTTTTTATTTTCTTTCTAAATCAAAAATCAAAATGTTTTATTTTGTTATTACACGTCGTACAGACGCCAGCACATCAAGCTACTACAATCTGTCAAATTTCTATAATAGATTTTCAACTTTATCGCCTAAGCATTAGGTTCAAGGTTGTTTGGGAAAATTTGTCAGTTTCGGGTGGCTTGACCTGCTGGCGTCTGTACTTTAGTTATACAGTTGGAGGTGTCTCCTTTTAAGGAGGATGCGCTGTGGTAGCCCGCGAAATTCAAATTTTCTTGCGTTTTATGCAATTTGCAGGTCCGTGTCAGGTTGTATCTTGATCAAAATATGATACGCGACAATAAAACATATGTATTTACATAATTTTAACCATAAAAATCATCAATACATCTCTCTAAGTTAGATTTCGTGCAGAGTCGTTACATTTCGTTCGTTCGACGAATCTGCACGAAATCTAACTTAGAGGTGTATTGATGATTTTTATGGTTAAGGACGCTGTTACAAATGGGTAGTCAAATCATTACTTTTTTACACAAAAGTATGTTTATTAAATAAAATGCTTTGCATTCTTAAAATATTTTTGGCCAAACTGTTGATGATGTGCATGGTACGATTCTGAACTATAAATATAATTTTAGTTAGGTACAATTTCTCAATTAATGTACCGAAGTGAAATTTTCACTTCGGTACGTGGTGGTTCGGTGCAGATTCGTCGAACGAACGAAATGTAACGACTCTGCACGAAATCTAACTTAGAGAGATGTATTGATGATTTTCATGGTTAAAATTATATAAATACATATGTTTTATTGCCGCGTATCATATTTTGATCAAGATACAACCTGACACGGACCTGCGAATTGCATAAAACGCAAGAAAATTTGAATTTTGCGGGCTACAATAGCGCATCCTCCTTAAGCATATAGATGCCTGCGCCAGGCGTCGCTCTTTCTTAACTCCTAATTAGTAACATGCTACAAACAAAACAAAACAAAAGTTAAAGTTTATGAATAAATAATTTTTATTTATTAATATTAGTCTGTTGGGGTGTGTGTGTGTGTGTGTGTGTGAGGGTAGGGTGTGTGTGCGTGGTTGATTTATACGGAAGCGGTTTTACCTTCAATTTGATAAAAGATTAGTTTGAACGGTCACTAAGAGTGAGATTTATGCTATACTTGACATATTTGACAGAAGTGAAAACTTATTTAGAGGTGTGGAGGTGACGCGGTGACGGGAAGCCGTAAGATTTCCCCCTACCACAGGATATACAATCAATCTGCCTAGCTTTTACCCAACTATGTTGGTGTTGGCTTCCAGTCTAACCGGATGTAGCTGAATACCAGTATTTTACGTGGAGCGACAGCCTATCTGACCTCCACAACCCAGTAACTGGGTACTTAATACGATACCCCTTGGTAAGACTGGTTGTCAGACTTTCGGGCTTCTGACGTCCCGTAACGACTGTCAAAGATCCACGAATGACAGCCGGGACCAACGGCTTAACGTGCTTTCCGAGGCACGGAGGAGTCTCGGTATGTAAAGATGGTCACCCATCCACGGACCAACCCCAGCAAGTGTAGCTTAACCTGATGGATGGACCCGTGCGGCTGATAAGATACATAATAGTACAAGAACAGATGATTTACTCAGCAAAATCATTGAAATAAATAGCGACTCTTGTTACGACACAATAAAGTGCAATTCAGGTCGCACAACGTTATCTACAATTATATTTACTTAGAAGTGACCTCTCTTTCTATCGCGTAACTCTTATACCTTCTGACTCGTTAGGGTTGTCTTCTTTTACGACGCGGCGCGTGAGTGAGTATCGAACTAACGTGCGAGCCGGCCGGTGCGCGGCAGCCCACACTGAATTAGCCCGACAAGTCGAGCCCGCCGCGTACTTGTAGCTTCATACCTAAAATGCGGAGTGCGTAAAAATAAGCTCCAGTCACATTAGGCGACATAGTCGCAAAGTAAAGCCTCACAGCGAACGAGAGCAGTTAACCCCCGTTCGCACGGGCGTAATAAAATCGCGGCGGGATTTTATAGCGCACTTTATTTTCAACTCTCGGTGTTGAGCCGAGCGTTGAGAATCCAACTTAACAATACCAGAGTACATTCTAGCGCGTCGAAAAAACACACTGTTGGATTTTGGAAAAAACACACTGTTGGTTTTTAAAAATGGTGAATTTATAAGCCAGACACTGTCTCTTAAAATACAGGTTAGCCTAGTTTAAGAGGCAGAGTTACTATAATTATTATCAGAAATTTTTGCAACACACTGTAATGCCTAGCATAAATCTACCCACTAGTTATATCTACTTGTGTACATTTCTGTAACTATTTTTGGTTAAATAAACTTTATTATTATTTGTCTTTGGCTTATCTCGGGACCCTGGGGTCCCGGACCTTTGGAAGGCGTACGAGGGGCCGAAGCCAACTCGCAGAGGCCCCTTAGACAATTTTAAATGACGAGGAGGCACCAGCCGACGATTACCCCTGTATGCACTATGCAAGTGCACCCAAGGACAACCCCCGGTTGGTGCAGGACTATTGCAGAACATGGAAACAAAACACATTGGGCCTATGGGTTTGGGTGGCTACATGGATTGGGTACCTTGAACTATGGAAGAACTATGTCCCCTGCCTGACCAATGTTATATAATATACACAGATAAATTGGCAGGGGGTGACTTGCACACTAAATAATGGGCCCCCGGAAACGGTCGCTAGCACATAGTGACGTAGCGACAAGGGGCAACATGTCCTGAGGTGCTTGAGGAGTGGAGAGGTATTCCACGGCACTCAGAACAATCCCAGAGCCCGGAAGATGGTCAAGATCCCTACAAGCACTTACTGGAATACTTCCTTCCTCCGAGCACGTTTGCTCTTGCGAATCTCCACTCAAGCCGGCCAATAAAGGCAAGAATGACGTGGGAGCTCTGTTCCCGTCATTGTTCACTCCAGCCGGCCAATAAAGGCAAGCCAGAGGTGAAGAACAAGACTTCTCCCGGGAAATAGGGTCCGTGGGGTCGCTACTGCCCAACAGCTCGCCACATGCTGCCCTGCGGGTTCACGTATCTCTCTTGGTCTGGCTCCTCACCCTAGACCTGTTTCGGCAAAGTAAACTCCACCGGCACAAACCCAGAGTTCGGAGCGCGCAAGCCCCACCACGACGTCAACGTAGAGATACGGCGGTGGGGTTATTATTATTATTATTATTTGCACTCTCAGCGCTAAGTAGAGCGTTAAAAATCCATTGCGCTATAAAATCCCGCCGCGATTTTATTACGCCCGTGGGAACGTGGGCTTATAGTAGCCCAGTAGTAACGGCCACGACTTACGAGTTGCAGGTCGTAGGTCCGAACCCAGACAGGCGCTTTGCTTTGTGTAATTTCATCACGACTGCTCTCAAAACGGTGAAGGAAAACATCGTGAGGAAACCAGCATGTATTAGAACCAAAACTTCGAAGACATGTGACATCTACCAACCCGCACTGGGCCCGCTCCCTCTCACAGAGTGGAGGCTTGTGTCCCAGCAGTGGGAACATTATAGGCTGATTATGCCAAAGCCACACATGATTAATTCAATACGGTATTTTACTCTATATGAGAAAAAATCTAAAAATATATTATTTAGATAGCTTAGGAAAAAAGCAGTCGGAAAATGTTAGTTTTAGTTCATAAAATAACAATATAAATTTTAAAATTCAATTCAAAGTTTTCAGTTTTTTTAATCTGTTTTCTAACACCATGAAAGTAGCCGCCATGTTATTACGTCATACGGCTGTGTAAATTTTAAAGTGTCAACTGATCAGCGTATATAAAGTGTTTGTTTACACAGCCAACTGACGTCATGACCACAGAGCAATATGGCGTCCACTGCGTCCAGCGTTTTCATCAATTTACGCGCGAAATTTGCATTTTATGGCACTTATCGATTGAGTAAAAATTTTGTATTTTTTTAATGGCTTATTAAGGTAGAGGAACCAATCATGGACGGTTTAAGAATGAAAACAGCGTATAATTGCATTTATTGCTTATATTCTTTTGGTATTGGAAGAAAAGGTTATGTCCGTAAATAAAACATGCTTTTTATAATCGATATATTTGGCACCGTATGTTCCTCCAATACTTTCTTTTGGGAAATTTTAAAATTCAGGAACCCTTATTGAGAACCTATTAAGAACAGTCAAATTCTTATAATGGACACCCATTCATAAACAGTATCTAGTCTTGGACACTTAGTGTTGAACATTATCTAGTCTTGGACACCTAGTGTTGAACATTTTCACGACTGTTTTTGCGAATCCTTACTCAAATAATAACATCAAAGTATATTCTTACATAAAAAAACGTTTTCTAAAAAAAATAAAGTTTTTCTCTTAACAACTGTTTTTCTTTTCTTTCTTTTGCACGTCTTTCCTTTTCTTCTATCTTTTGTTTCTTTTCATTTTCTTTTTTTTCTACGTAATCTATGTAGGGGTCACTGGTGATAGCCGATGGTCGTCGTTCCTTAATACGGCGTTTTTTAATCTCTGGTTCGGGCCAGTACAAGGCTATGTATGTCTTTATTGTTTGAAACCATTGATTCAACTCTTCTTCAGTTACGTCTTCTCTGGCCTTTGTCAAGTTTTGTGCCGTCCTTTGCACCAATTCTGGATGGCGATTCAAAAACGAACTGAACCATTTTTTTCCTGGGCGATTATTTGTGAAGGGGCAGTTATCTAAATTTTTTTCCAAAATAATTTTTTGTACACTGTCCAATAAATGGTCCTTTGTGACTGGGAAATGGTTTTCAGCCATGAATAAAACCCATTTGACCAATACTTTTTCTTCTTCTTTGCTCAGCACTGTGGAAGGCCCTAAGTTACAATCCAGCGGACTGATCCCCTTAACTTTGTTTCTCAAAGTGGTTCTGGGAACACCATATTTGGTAGCTGCTACAGACACCTTTTCTCCTCTTTTTACTTCATCAATTGCCCTGATCATTTGTTCTTTGGAATAATCTCGTTTGGGTGCCATATTATCTGTGGCAATAAGAAAATAAGGAAGTTACTTTACAGATCACCAGTCATGGACACCCAATCTTGGACAGTGCTGTCCATCATTGGGTATGAATGTTATAATAAGAAATTATTAAGATAAAAAGACTAGTCTCCCTTTACTTAACCAGAAAAAACATGAAAATATCAGAAACCCAAAAATCCAATGATGGACAGTACTGTCCATGATTGGGTAAAGACACATTTAAGTTTCCAGTCATAAACGCTTTAAAAAATATATATAAATTTGAGAACTAACCATGAGATTATGTGCAATCATGCTTCTTAGATTAATGATGAATCATTAAATAAATCAACAAACGTTCACAATATAATGTAAAGTTTTGAAAATGTCATTATTGTAACCCACCTGCATTACGATTCTTCTAATAAAAACGGATTTTTTTAAATTGGTTTCGCGGGCACTCACACGACCGTAGATAATATCGGAACAATATGGCCGACAAATGTCAAAATGAAAAAATCTGGTTCGGATATCCTTATAGTTCATAAAAAATATTGCCATGGTAAAAAAAAACTGAGAGTTTGGTTATTTTTAGCATATAGGTTTGAATATGTCCACTATTGGTGCGCTGTCCAAGACTGGTTCCATTACCTTAGCACTATAGAATCTAATTGAGACACTTTTCAAAAATGGGTGTAATACCCAATTGTAATAAAATTCTTGTCTCTTTTCAGACCGTTCCGTGGAAAAAATCTCCATTATTGAAGCTTATCTGCGCGCTACCAAGCAGTTTAGAGATTATAATAATCCTGAGCAGGATCCCATCTTCTCTGAGGTAAGCTAGCACCCCTACAAAAATGTAATAAAACTCACGCCTTCTTCCCATGGGGGTAGGCAGAAACTACAGACCGCCACAATTCATTGGCGCATTGCAAAATTGGAATTGGGCTGCTACGATCCTTACATACTCCTTTTGCCTCGTTTACGTTCATACATCTGGTCATACACGCACGCTGGTTGCGAGTAAACTAAAATAACTCAAAAAAAAAACTCAAAGCATTTATTTATTTATTTATATATACTTTATTGTACACCACAAAAATACATAACAAAAAAAAAAGACATAATCAAACACTACAAAATATACAATGGGCGGCCTTATCGCTTTCTGCAATCTTCTCATTTATTTCAAATAAACCAATTACAGACACTTTTGAATTGTCAATGGGTCGGTCAGTCAGAAAGATGAAGCTAGTTGCCCATTCCAAAGCGTAGTAGATCCCTATGGAGAAGAACGGGCAAGAAACTCCACGGACACTCTTTTAAATCATAATATTTTTACAAAATATTGGTTACATCGTTCATGTTGAAAATGTACACTTGAGAACAATGTAGAAAGACGTGCACGTTAAAAAGCGTCCGTAATAAAAAGATAAAAATTAAAACAACTAAATTTAAAATAAGCCGTGGCAGCTAAGAGACGAAATAAAAACAAACTCATGAATGAACGAAATGTCAAATATATTATAGACCTTAGAGACTTAGCTATGATCACGCCATCTACAATTAGCTTTGCCGCCCGACCTTCCCCATTATTTTTAAAAGTGTAACCGTGGAGTTTCTTGCCGGCTCTTCTCCAAAGGAAACGACCAATTGGAACCGTGCACCTAGCTTCTGACTAGGGACCACTTTGGTTACTTATTGAAAGGGTTTTCGATAGGCTTCTAAGAATCAAAAACCTATACGATGTAGGTAACTCTTTTGAATGTGTTTAAGGTGGATGCGCTGTGGTAGGCCGCGAAATTCATTTTTTTTTTGGGTTTTTTGCAATTCGCAGCTCCGTATCAGGTTGTATCTTGATCAAAATATGATACGCGGCAATAAAACATATGTATTTATATAATTTTAACCATGAAAATCATCAATATATCTCTCTAAGTTAGATTTCGTGCGGATGCGTCGAACGAACGAAATCTAACGACTCTGCATGAAATCTAACTTAGAGAGATGTATTGATTGATTTTTATGGTTAAAATTATATAAATACATTTGTTTTATTGCCGCGTATCATATTTTGATCAAGATACAACCTGACACGGACTTGCAAATTGCATAAAACGCAAGAAAATTTGAATTTCGCGGGCTACCACAGCGCATCCTCCTTAAAGGACCATTTTGGTTATCCATTGAAAGGTATTTCGATATTTTTCTAAGCAGTTAAACAATAACCCATACGATGTGGGTAACCCTTTTGAACGGCTTAAATTAAGCCGTACAAAATGGTTAAGCTTCAACACTCTTTAAAACGATAACAGCGTAACAGTCCGACTCGGAGCAATGTAATATGATCTCTCGATGATGGGCGTACGTTGCAAATTGCTAATATGGTTACCCGAACAAAACCCTTATATTATATAGGTTATCTTAATGAAGGGGTAACCCTTTCACTGGGTTTCATGTATAGAACCCATTCAATGGGTTATCCATATTGAAGGGATAACCCTTTTACTGGGTTTCAAGTATAGAACCCATTCAATGGGTTATCGATATTCAAGGGATAACCCTTTTACTGGGTTTCAAGGCTAAAACCCTTCAATGGGTTATCCATATTGAAGGGATAACCCTTTTACTGGGTTTCAAGTATAGAACCCATTCAATGGGTAATCGATATTGAAGGGATAACCCTTTTACTGGGTTTCAAGTATAGAACCCATTCAATGGGTTATCGATATTCAAGGGATAACCCTTTTACTGGGTTTCAAGTATAGAACCCATTCAATGGGTAATCGATATTGAAGAGATAACCCTTTTACTGGGTTTCAAGTATAGAACCCATTCAATGGGTTATCCATATTGAAGGGATAACCCTTTTACTGGGTTTTAAGGCTAAAACCCATTCAAGGAGTTACACATGAAAAAGGTAAACTCATAAACGGCTTACCCCTTCGAAAGACTTAACTCTTAACCGGGGTTGTACGGTCCCTGCTTCTGACGTTTGAAAGCGTAGTGTACGGTCCAGCCGTACAATTCATATCATTTTACGTAAAATAAGCAGTTATGTACCGCGTGCGCAATTTACTTCAGTTCGCGATCGGTCTTCGCCGCGTGTACTCACTATCATAATATCATGCATTAAGATATACAACAATCATTCTATCATAAGTGATCACTGTATCAATTAGCTATAATATCCTATCATTAAACTTATCATTATACACTATCACTTCTTATCATTTATAGTTGTCCCGTACAACTTTAAGGTCCTTCGAGCCACCGCATTGGCGGGACCTACCGCGTGTTTTACAAAGTGCGTGTGAACATTCCGCCGAATCAATGAGTGGATATACCTATCACTATCAGTAGCAACCACCAGGTAACAAAGCAGCAGATACTGGTGAGTGAGCTGTCATTATCATCGCAATAGCGAAGCGGCTGGTCTAATTTCTACGAGTGGACTCGCCCGCGAGGTTTAGCAGCACGTGTCACGTGGTTGTTGCGTCAAACGACCACATCAGCATACAGCATCATCAGCATTTCAAATAGACTACTATCAGCTATCATCGAGCGTTTTATGAAAAAGGTGTCTATTCTCGAGCAAATCTTGCATAAAATCAATTTATCATTTTATCAACAAGGTACCTATACAACTTTCCAAGCTTAGTCGACGAAGCAAGGAATACACAATCGAGTAGGATACAAAGAAAAATCATAGAATTCTTTTATCATTTTATCAAGCTTTTTGACACAGAAGCTACATCAGCATCTCCGAAATGGAGGACCTACTCGAAAATCAGAATCAGATTATGCAGGGCATGGAGCAGCTTTTGCGCAATTTTAAAAAGGATGGAGCAGAGAGAAAAACCTCTGTTTACGTCAAGCAACGTTTGGAACTTCTCGATAAATATTGGGAAGAATTCCAATCCAATCATATACAATTATCAGAATCAAAAGAACGTGGCTACAGCTATTTTTCAGAAAATTATTATCAGAAAACTAGGAAATTTTACAACGAGGCGCGCGCATTTATTCAGCAGTACAAGGTCACCAAGACTGATCCCAAGATTGTTGAAACACCGACTACTCCGCAGCCACCATTGCAAGCAGCTGAAGCGGAGAAGAGTCAAGGGCACGGAAATGGATCAACAGATCAAGATGCAGGAGAAAATCAACAGCAATCAACCAGCAAGGTGAGAGCCAAGTCTCCGGCTTTTTACACTTCACAAGGTAACAGCAGTAAGCTGGAAGAGATGTTGCGTAAACAGAAAAGCAATTTTAAGGCAATCTCGCGTACCATTGCTATCATAGATTTAGATAAAATATCTGAGAAATGGGAGTTTGAAGATATATTGCAGACTGTACAATCAAGATGGTCAACAATAGACTCATTACATTGGGAGATAGATAGCGAGTTGATAGAACCAAATGAAGAGTACGAAGATTCGTACAGCAAATACGAAAAACTATATTTGGACATCAAGAAATCGATCAACCGCAAGATGTGGTCTGTCTCTCACCGTGAGAAGAGTACGCCAACGATGGATATCCCAACATTTAACGGGAACTATCATCAATGGGTAGCATTTAAGGACTTATTCACGGAATCAATACACAGCAATCGTTCTATCTCCTGCGCACAAAAAATGCAGTTTTTGAAAGCTAAGCTTAGGGGGGAACCGGAAAGACTTATCCAGCACTTGCATATTAGCACCGAGAACTATAAGGTCTGTTGGGACATATTAAATCACAGATACAATAACACTAAGTTAATATTCAGTTCTCATCTCAATATTCTTTTATCATTATCAAATATGCAACAACAGTCAGCTTCACAAATCAAGAAACTGTATGACACCACCAACGAGTGTCTGAATGCGATCAAAAACCTTGGAATTGACATAGTAACGTGGGATCCATTTATAGTTCATGTACTAGCATTGAAACTGGATCAGCAGACCCACTCAGACTATGCGGATTCTCTGAAAAACCCACGAGATTTGCCAATATTGAGTGAATTCTTAGGATTTCTAGAGAACAAGTTTACATCATTAGAAGCATCACGGCGCAAGCAAGATGGGCAAAAATCAGATAACAAGACTCAGCAAGAGCCCAACAGCAAGAAACATTTTCATAAATTCAATAAATCATTTTCTAACAATGCTGCGACTAAAAAGCAATGGAAATGTCCGGTTTGCGGCGAAAATCATCGTTTATTCAGTTGCAAAACTTTCTTAGAATCAACATCGGATTCTAAACGCAAGACAGTCAATAAACTGAATTTATGCAAAAACTGTCTTTATGATCATAAAGGTAAAGCATGTATTTCCGACAAAAGATGCCGTGAATGTCAAGGCGATCATAACACCTTGTTACATGATACCTACTCGGGTTCCAGTAGCTCGAAGTCTGACGCTAGCGCTTCGACTTCATGGGAACGCAAAAACGTCACACACGTGTCGAATCCAGAAATATCTGAAACCCTGTTGGCAACAGCTCAAATCAAGGTTATGGGAGTTAATGGGATATATTACCCTATGCGTGCCTTAATAGATCAGGGATCTCAAGTATCACTGATCAGTGAACACGCTGCACAGAGATTGGGACTTCCTCGACGAGCATGCAAGGGAGTTGTAATGGGAGTAGGTGCCAAGGAAAGTAACTGCAAGGGTGTTATACAAATTGAAGCATCAGCAGTGTATACAGATTTCACTTTTTCCACCAAGGTACTTATCATGAAAACTCTGCTTTACAATCTGCCCAATCGGTCATTCCAAAAGCCATCGTGGGCTTGTCTAGAGCATGTGAATTTAGCAGATCCTGAATATAACCTTAGTCGTCCAGTCGATATACTACTTGGAGCTGATGTTTACTCAACGATCATCATGAATGGCCTCATCAAGGAGGGCGAGTCACAGGTAGTGGCGCAACAAACACGCCTTGGCTGGATTATAAGTGGGAACGTAATATCGTACCAATGCAGTGTTGTCTTAAACAACATAGATGATATTCAGAGGTTCTGGGCAATCGAAGATGTTGCTGACGACAATCAAGACAAGTTATCAGAAGAAGATCATCAGTGCGTACAGCGTTACAAGGCAGATACATCAAGAACAGAAGGTGGTCGTTACGTCGTCAGATTACCTCTGAAGGCAAACATTGAGGAAAAATTAGGGGAGTCCAAACACAAGGCCATTGGACAATTTTATCATCTTGAGAAGAAGTTTTCGAAAGACAGCAATATTCAAACATCCTATAGATCATTTATACATGAATATATTGAATTAGGCCACATGCAGCAAAGTACACACGACAAAAATCAAGTCAGTTGCTATTTACCACATCATTGTGTAATGAAATCGGATTCCACGACAACAGCGTTGCGGGTCGTTTTCAATGCATCGGCGAAAACATCGTCTGGGCTGAGTTTAAATGATTTGATGTACAGTGGACCTAATTTACAAAAAGATTTGTTTTCATTGATTTTAAAATGGAGGCAATACGAATACGCATACACTGCCGACTTGGAGAAAATGTTTCGGCAGATTTTTTGCCACAAGGATGATTGGAAGTATCAAAAAATTGTATGGCGTGATTCTCCAGATCAAGTTCTTCGTGAATACGAACTCATGACCGTCACATACGGTACAAAAGCAGCGCCATTTTTAGCAATAATGACACTTAAGCAGTTGGCAAATGATGAACGCCACAAGTATCCAGCAGCAGCGAAGGTCTTAGAAGAAGACTTCTATATGGATGATCTTCTGAGTGGTCATCATACCCTGCAAGAAGCAAAGCAGTTGCAGAAAGATTTAATAGATCTTCTGAAATCAGGAGGTTTCAACCTCCGCAAATGGTCATCGAATAAGGTAGAGTTACTCGATGACGTCAGCAAAACAGATGAGGTGTTTGATTTTCGTCACCAAGAGTCGACCAAGACTCTCGGGTTGCGCTGGCACCCTACTGAAGATCAATTCACATTCCAAAGCAAGATCAACGTGTCATCATCAAAAACTGTGACGAAAAGATCTCTCCTATCAGACATATCAAAAATATTTGATCCCTTGGGGTGGCTATCTCCAATTACCACCAAACTCAAGCTATTATTCCAAGCAGTCTGGCAGCTACAACTCCAATGGGATGATCAAGTTCCTGAAGAGATTGTTAAGCAATGGTCACTAATGACACAAGATTTACAACATATCAATGAATTTAAGTTACCGAGATGGCTACAGTGACACAAGAACGGAACTATCGAGCTGCACGGATTCTGTGACGCATCGATAAAAGCATACGCTTGTGTGATTTACTGCATATACGAAAATGAAGATGCCAACCAAATCTCATCAGTATCATTAGTAACTGGAAAAGCGCGGCTTGTTCCTACAAACAAAAGTATCACATTACCTAGATTAGAGTTGAGTGCAGCCGTACTACTATCAAAGTTAATGCACACAGTTACACAATGTTTGGTTGGGCACGATATCAAAATCTACGCATGGTCGGATTCAACAGCCGTACTGGGATGGCTTCAAGGTGACCCAAGTCGCTGGAAGCGGTTCGTTGCCAATAGAGTCAAGCAAGTGACCGATATCATACCATCAAACAGCTGGCGTTATGTTAAGTCCGCAGATAACCCAGCTGATTGCGCCAGTAGAGGCATGTCTGTTGAACAACTTAAAAATCATACTCTGTGGTGGCATGGACCCTCATGGTTACCTTTATTCGATGAAAATCAGCCAAGGGAAAACCCTGTCTACAACACACGCGAAGAAACGAGAGAGATAGCACAACAAGTCACCTCCTCGCAAAAACATTCACATGACGTAATCGACACAATACTGAGCAAGTATAGCAGTTTTGCGAAATCGACACGTATACTTGCATGGATATTACGTACTATATCATCAAAATCGCAACCAAGGCCGTCTTTTCTTACAATCACTGAGCTAAGAAGAGCGAAGCACATTTTAATCAAGCATGTACAGCAACATGAGTTTACGGAGGAGATCAAAAGCCTTCAAAGGCATAGCAATGTAGACTCTAAAAGCAAGTTACTTAACCTAAATCCGTATCTAGACGAAAACGGATTGCTGAGGGTTGGTGGCAGAATAAGCAATGCAAGGATAAGCAAAAACATGCAACATCCTATTATCATTCCTCACAGCGGACTACTTACCGATCGATTGATTGATCAAGGCCATCAGATGACCTTCCACGGTGGAGCTCGTCTAACTCTGGCATGGTTAAGACAGGAGTTTTGGATTATTGGCGGTAATCGTGCTGTCAAAAAACGCATACACAACTGCGTCACATGCAGAAGGCATAATCCTGTAAAAAATACACAGATAATGGGAGACTTACCTGAGTCACGAAGTAATCCGTCGCGACCTTTCAATCATACTGGGGTCGACTTCACCGGCTATGTGGACGTCAAGGCTAACAAAGGTCGTGGCATCAAGACGACCAAAGGCTATATAGCGGTATTTGTGTGCATGGCAACCAAGGCCGTGCACCTAGAACTCGTTTCCGACATGAGCTCAGCTGCCTTCCTAGCAGCATTAAGGAGGATGGCAGCCCGTAGAGGAGCTCCAACCCATATCTATAGTGATAATGGGACAAATTTTGTCGGAGCCGACAAGGCATTGCGTGAAGAGTACATCAACCTACGAAACACTCTTGACGACGAGTTTTACAGAGCAATCACAGATATGCAAATACAATGGCATTTTAACGCGCCTTCCTGGCCGAGTGCGGGAGGGCTCTGGGAAGCGGCTGTCAAAAGTCTCAAACACCATATCAAGAGAGTTGTGGGCGAGCAGAAACTGACGTATGAGGAGTATTCCACATTACTAGCACAGCTAGAAGCCTGCCTTAATACGAGACCTCTTTGCGCCATCAGCGAAGATCCGGAGGACATGGATTACCTTACTCCATCGCACTTTTTGTCGAGTGGTCCCACACTTACCATAATTGAGACAGAAAGAGACGCAAGAACACGATGGCAGCTTACCCAGAAGATTTTTGACGACATCTGGAAACGGTGGAAAACCGAGTACCTGTGTCAGCTATCAGCGCGTAGCAAGTGGCGGCAGCAGCGATTGAACCTAAAGATCGACGACATAGTGATCATCCAAGACGCTAACTTACCACCAGGGAAGTGGGCCATCGGCAGAATCATAGAGCTGCACCCCGGCAAGGACGGCTATGTTCGTGTGGTATCAGTAAAAACAAAAAATGGGGTAATCAAGAGGCCAATCACAAAACTTTCCTTGTTGCCAGTCCACGAAAATCAACAACCAGAAAACAATGCAGAGCAAAATAATATTACAACAGAGCAGACCAATCAACCTTCTGAATCTAACGAAAACGAGCCTTCGAAAAATAGATCAAGACGTCGGAGGGGAAAAATCGGCAATTTTATTTACATCGCACTCATGTTTTTGATGTTAATCATAACACCATCTAGTTGTGATTACAAAACAGCACCTTTGAATCAGAGCATTTATTTCGACAAGATCTCTAACATGCGTCTCGAACGAGACGAGTGGAAGTTGATTGTATATCATGATATGAAGCCCTATTGGCAAGGCTTAGATCTACTTAGAAAATACGTCGATCACCTGGGCAACATATGTTCTAATACAACAAAGATATCACAGTGTGACGCAATCCTCATGCAATTACGTCATAATAGCAATGAACTTGACCATTACAATAGCATGTTGCTTGGTCAGCAGTTCACGGGGAATGTCCGACATAAGCGCGGTCTTATCAATCCTATAGGAAGCATAGCACGGAGCTTGTTTGGTGTCTTAGACGACGAGTTTGCTCAGCAATATGCCAGAGATATCCATCAAATCAGACGTAATCAACAGCATGTGGCTTCTTTATGGAAAAACAACACATCTATTGTTGAAGCAGAGAACAACATTATCAAAAGAGTCGAAAATGCGATGAATAGAGAACACAAGGTGTTTAATCAGCACCTGATCAGTTTAGAGAAGGGATTTAACACAATTCAGGCAGGAGTTCATGAATCACTAATGTCTAACAGCTTTAGTGTATCATCTATCATTGCCAACAATGTCTTGATGAACCTGAAAACCATCCAAGAAACCATCGTGGATACTATTATGAACCTACATCATACAGGGTTCAATATTCACCTTTTAACACCTAAACAGCTGACGGATGAACTTAATGTCATAATAGGACAGTTAGCAAAGGAATTTACTCTTCCGATAGATAATATTCAATCGGATTTATCGAAATTGTATCATTTACTGAAGACTAAAGCCAGAGTTACGCAGCAGTTTATTATCTTCGAAGTTAAAATACCATTAGTGAGTAGAGATAGCTACGACATCTACAGAATCATAACAGTTCCGCAGCAGGTTGGAAGTAATATGATCACTATAATCCCCACCGCAGATCTTCTCGCAATGAATTTACAAAAGGACGCCTATATTCCAATGACGGAAAATGATGTCCAAACCTGTATGTTTTACGACACAGAAACATACATCTGCCCTTTGAAGGGTCCTATTTATCAGATGAGATCGGATGAAAACCTCTGCATCAGAGATCAACAGTCCAGTAGTTGCAAAACAACATCTACTATCTGCACAAACCGTTGGACAGAACTTAATAAGTTAAACACATATTTATATTTTTGTTGCGGACCGTGCTCCATACGAATCATATGCGAGTATCAAGTTACGGCCGAACAATTAAACAAGGCCGGCGTTATCATGCTCGGCGATGGATGCGTCATCAAGGGCGATGCTTACACAGTTTATTCACATAATCAGCTGTCCAACACTCTGAAGACTACGGCAGACGTTCTGAGGATTGATATCCCACCCATCAACAACATAATCAACTTATCGATACCTATTGGTGCAATCGATGAACAGTCTAACTATACTCACATCGAGACTCAAGGTCTAGTAAAAGAAGTCCATGATAAATTGAATCAGATGAAAGATGTGACAAGCATTGATGAAGATTATGACGACGGGTTCTCATATCACGACTTGCATCACTACACGGTGATATACTTAGTGGTGTTCGCCCTGTGCGCGGCAGGAGCCGTGCACGTGTGGCGGCGCCTTCGGCGTGTGCGCAGCGTGGCTTTGCCCGCGCGCTCTCCTCGTCAGCAGCTTCAGAGTGCTAGTGGTGCTAGTGTAATCAGTGTAAATGAGCAATCGGGACCTAGTGAAATTGAGCTCAATAAAATTTCTAGTGTAATCAGTGCGCGTAAACAAAACAAGGCTACGTCGCCTGTGTTCCGCGAATCTATTTTCAGTGAAAAATGAATAACACTTTTAGAGACTTATTAAGTTAGCGCGTATCTGCCTAGATTGTGCTTTCGGTTATCATTGCTATCTTTAAGTACTTACATTTTTTATGTTTTCATTTTCATTTTTATATTAAGTACTTTTCATTTTTATCTTAGGCTCTCGTGCCTGGGAGCATGTACGGTCCAGCCGTACAATTCATATCATTTTACGTAAAATAAGCAGTTATGTACCGCGTGCGCAATTTACTTCAGTTCGCGATCGGTCTTCGCCGCGTGTACTCACTATCATAATATCATGCATTAAGATATACAACAATCATTCTATCATAAGTGATCACTGTATCAATTAGCTATAATATCCTATCATTAAACTTATCATTATACACTATCACTTCTTATCATTTATAGTTGTCCCGTACACGTAGGTTTATGTGAAATAACATATTTTGAATTTTGCTGGGGCTTCCGCGGTTCTGTAGTGGTCGGGCATGTTTGCCGAGGCAGGCATAGATAGCTTTGAGGATATCATGCGCAAAAGAACGGCATCCCTAATGCGTAGAATACGTGGAAGCTCCAATAGCATCCTGAGGGTTATTATGGAGAGGCCAGACTGCTCTTTTCTGATGCACTGGTCCCGTAGACATAGCTGCGGGCCCGGTGCTGCGGAAATATATTTAAATTAATATTTTATGTAGAGGTTATGGACATGTTTTAGAATAGATTTAATTTAGTTTTGGTTTGATTTAAATTTAATTTAAGGAGATTCTGTATTCGACCCGTATGTATGTATGTTTGTTTTTCCGCGATTTTCTCAAAAACTGATAAACCAATTTTGATGATTCTCTCACTATCGTGATCTACATACTTTCAGGAAGGTTTTAGTATATAATATATTATGTAATTATTCATATGTACGAAGTTATATGCATAAATGTACTGTATCTCCGGCATTTCTAAGCCGATTTTGATGATTCTTCTTTTCGTTCGTCTTGTAATCGTATTCAACTAAAAATGGAATAATAAATTTACTTTAAAAAAGTAGAAACCGACTTCAAAACCAAAAATGAATAAAATAACTTTCATAAAACACTTAACAGCTTCTGAAGTCGGTGTCTTCAATTCTTCAATGCACTTTAGCTTGACACCGACTTCAGAAGCTGTTAAGTGTTTTATGAAAGTTATTTTATTCGTTTTTGGTTTTGAAGTCGGTTTTTACTTTTTTTGAAGTAAATTTTTGATTGTGATTTTAATTTTGATTTTGACTGATTTTAACACAAACATAGTTTGTAAGTTCTAATACTAACCAAATACAAATGGATGATTTCCGAAATAAAATATTGAAATTGAAAAAAAAATTGAATTGAATTCATTAACTTATTTTGCAGGTGGTTGAACTGGACCTGTCCTCGGTGGTGACGTCTGTGAGTGGCCCGAAGAGACCGCAAGACAGGGTGTCCGTGTCAGTCATGAAGAAAGACTTCCAGGACTGTCTGACTAATAAGGTTAGTCTATAATATGTACTAATAATGCCAGCCAGCCAGCTCTAATTCCTTTCTGGGTATGATAGCAAATAGGTTGGACTGCCCTTATGTGCGACACTGCTGTGACAGGCACGTTACATATAGTGTCGCTCGTAAGAGACTAGGTATAAGTTAATTTTGATTGATTATGAATTTGATTTATCCAATTTGTGTGTTCATGTTGTATTTTGGCGGTTGAGAGTATGTCATGCTCACTCAAATGTCTCGCTGGTGGTGGCGTGTGTGTTGGATCATTAAGTTCCCTTCAAAATGGTTGAGCTAATTGGTGCTGATCCATGCGTCATGTTCGTGAACGGGCGCCGTCAGTTGGGACTGGCCGTCTCTTAGCTGCCATGGCTTATTTTTAATTTAGTTGTTTTTATCTTTTTATTACGGACGCTTTTTAACGTGCACATCTTTCTACATTGTTCTCACATGTATATTTTCAACTTGAACGATGTAACCAATATTTTGTAAAAATATTATGATTTAAAAGAGTGTCCGTGGAGTTTCTTGCCCGTTCTTCTCCATAGGGATCTACTACGCTTTGGAATGGGCAACTAGCTTCATCTTTCTGACTGACCGACCCATTGACAATTCAAAAGTGCCTGTAATTGGTTTATTTGAAATAAATGCTTTGAGTTTGAGTTTGATTTATATGTTGTGTTTATTGTTGGGTGCATTGATTTTTGTATAATTTAAAGATGTTATATGATATGGGTTTCTACCTGAAATAAATTTATTTTATTTATTTATTTATTTAATAAAGCCGAAGAGTTTGTTAAAACGGAACCCATATAGGATCACTCGTGTGTCTGTCTGTCTGTCCGTCTGTCATAGCCAATTTGCTCCAAATCTAATGGACCGATTTAGTTGAAATTTGGTACACATATGAATTTCTGTGACCCAAACGGACGGGTAAAGTAAATAAATGAATTTTGAATATGGGGGTCACTTTTGGGGTGCAAATTAGAAAATAAAAAAGAAAAGTTTTGTAAACTATACTGTGTGACATAACAAATAAAAGGGCTTACTTACATTTTTTTTTTATAATTTTAAAATAAATTGTTTTAAAGTTATGTAAGAAAATAGACGAAAATTGACCCCACCCCCTCCCTTATCTTCGAAACTACTGAGCCTAAAATTTTGAAAAAAAAAAAATACGGAAAATAGGTGTTTGCCTGTAGATTACAGGAAAACCTTTAAGAAGTCTGTGGTCTTAAAATAACATCATAAATCTCTCAATATTGTGAGTACAAACTTACATTAACAGTTGGAATGTATGGGAGAACATGTTTTTCAACAACAATGTTAAGTTTGTTCTTGGGATAAATGAATCCCAACTACGAAACCCTTCATTGTGCGCGGTCCGACACGCACTTGGCCGGTTTTTTTTTTGTTTCGTTGTATGTTTGTACGCGCTAATCTCTGGAACCGCAAGCCGCGTTAAAGAACGTCCTTCCAAAAAGAAGAATAAAATATTTATTGGGTGGAAAATGTTAATTATGAATTTTTTTTTTTTAATTTACTTTAGAATTGCCAAGCCAAGATTCTTACTGTATCGTGGGTGCGTTTATGGCTACAACGTATATTCATACACACTTAGAATTACCTATCAGAGGGGCTCGTGGCTAAGTAATAACAGCCACACGAGTACATCCATCAGGTTAAGCTACTCTTGCCGCGGTCGGTCCGTGGATGTGTGACCATCGTTACATACCGAGACTCCTCCACCTCGGAAACCGCATCCCGGCTGTCAGTCGTGGATCTTTGACAGTCGTTACAGGTCTTCGGAAGCCAGAAAGTCTGACAACCAGTGTTATCCAGTATTTGGGTTGTGGAGGTCAGATAGGCAGTCGCTCCATGTAAGATACTGGTATTCAGCTGCATCCGGTTAAACTGGAAGCCGAAGCCAACATCGTTGGGAAAAGGCTTGTTAGGCAGATGATTGATAATACCTACAATATGAATGGCTACACAATAATTTTATTGAAGCGCATTAAATGGACGCTTTTACAAATGGGTAGTCAAATCATTACTTTTTTACACAAAATTATGTTTATTAAATAAAATGCTTTACATTCTTAAAATGTTTTTTGACCGAATTGTTGATATAGATGTGCATGGTAGGATTCTTAACTATAAATATAATTTTAGATAGGTACATTTTCTCAATGAATGAACTGATATGAAAATATTTTCATTTAAAAGAAGTGAAATTTTACTTCGGTAAATGTACCGAAGTAAATTTCACTTCTTCTTTTGAATGAAAATATTTTCATTTGGGTTCATTCATTGAACCCAAACAGACCTATCTAAAATTATATTTATATTTCAGAACCGTACCATGCACATCTATCAACAATTTGACCAAAAAACATTTTAAGAAAGCAAAGCATTTTATTTAATAAACATAATTTTGTGTAAAAAAAAGTAATGATTTGACTACCCGTTTGTAACAGCGTCCTTAATCCAATGTGCGCTTTTAGAATTATTAGGTTAAGATCGCTACTAACAATATATGGATCTTGTAATTTGATCTGAAATAAATAAATAATAATAATTTCTATCGTGACGATATTATCGTGCACGTCAACATCCACGTCCATAAAATGTATGGAAATATGTGCACGTTGTAACGTTATCGTGGACGTTAATTTAAAAGTGTAAATACAGGATAAGTTTTTAAGCAGTGCGCAAATCACAGGGTCTGCCCATGAATATGAACAACTTTCACTATGGGACCAAACCTGAAATCGCGAAAAAAAAAATCAACTGCTCCCTACATTTTGACGAGTTTGGTGTAGATAAATGTACTGAACAGCTAATTTTTTTTTCTAGATTTGAATGTTTGGGACTAACTTTAACTATTGAAAGTTGTTCATATTCATGGATAGAACACTGTGTAAATTTGCGCACTGCTTAAAAAATTATCATGTATTTCTATACATTTTACTTCTCGTGTGTTATCGTGATGCTGTGGAAGTCCACGATCATAACGTCACGTTAGAAATTATAAAAGCGCACAATCGCTTAGATATTACGGTATTTTATAGTATAAAAAAATTATTCAGACTTACCTTACATCAACTTGGCGTAATCATAATCACGGCGAAACTTTAACCTTCCCTATAAAAATTCTAAATAAAAATGAATGATTACAAAACATTAGAATTTATCCCTCAGCAACAGTGATCACTACACCCAGTGACAGAATTATAAACATGTCTCCTGGTACTACTGCTTTTAAGATTTACCGAAGACATTTTTACTGACGATGATTCTTCTTAGTGTGATGATGAATGTTGATAGTATCACTCAGCAACAGTGATCACTACACCCAGTGACAGAATTATAAACATGTCTCCTGGGTGACTGACTACTACTGCTTTTAAGATTTACCGAAGACATTTTTACTGACGATGATTCTTCTTAGTGTGATGATGAATGTTGATAGTATCACTCAGCAACAGTGATCACTACACCCAGTGACAGAATTATAAACGTGTCTCCTGGGTGACTGACTTTTACTGCTTTTAAGATTTACCGAAGACATTTTTACTGATGATGATTCTTCTTAGTGTGATGATGAATGTTGATAGTATCACTCAACAACAGTGATCACTACACCCAGTGACAGAATTATAAACATGTCTCCTGGGTAGTCACCCAGGAGACATGTTTATAATTCTGTCACTGGGTGTAGTAGTCAGTCGACTACTACTGATTTTAAGATTTACCGAAGACATTTTTACTGACGATGATTCTTCTTAGTGTGATGATGAATGTTGATAGTATCACTCAGCAATAGTGATCATTACACCCAGTGACAGAATAATAAACATGTCTCCTGGGTGACTGACTACTACTGCTTTTAAGATTTACCGAAGACATTTTTACTGATGATGATTCTTCTTAGTGTGATGATGAATGTTGACAGTATCACTCAACAACAGTGATCACTACACCCAGTGACAGAATTATAAACATGTCTCCTGGGTGACTGACTACTACTGCTTTTAAGATTTACCGATAACATTTTTACTGACGATGATTCTTCTTAGTGTGATGATGAATGTTGATAGTATCACTCAGCAACAGTGATCACTACACCCAGTGACAGAATTATAAATATGTCTCTTGGATGACTGACTACTACTGCTTTTAAGATTTACCCATGACATTTTTACTGATGATGATTCTTCTTAGTGTGATGATGAATCACTACACCCAGTGATCGACATGTCTGCTGAGTGACAACATAATAAATGACATAAAAATGTCAGGAACTAAAAATACATCAGTGCGTTTTGATGATGTAGAATCCCAGCGGCAACCATCACTACACCCATTGACAGAATGATCAGCATGTCTACTGAGTGAGTGACAACTGCTACTGATAGATGAAGATCTGATATAACTACACAAATTCTATTGATGACATGATGATACAATTCTCTCCCAACGGCAAGCATCACTACACCCAGTGACAGAATTTATTAACATGTCTCTTGAGTGGCAATTTCTACTTAGGGAGATAGACCAACGCCTTTTTTGTCGTGTGAGATATGATGCTATTTTATGAACGACTTGAGAAACTTCTCTTAAGTTGTTGCTGGTGAAAGTGTCCCAATGAATACTAATTAAATACACTACTATTTTTTAATTAGTACAAAAAAAAATAGGGCACTATCCGTACCCGTTACTGATCATATTTGTGTAGTCAAAAGTCAAAAAAATGAAATCCCAAAATTGACGACGAAAATTTGTCATAATTGGTAAATTCATAATTGAATCAATCATTCATAACAATTGCTACTAGAAAATACTACGCGCAGTGCTTTTCCATGATTAATGAATACTACTATGTAGCCTGTACAATATTTCCATAAACTGAGTGACATTTTGGGATATAAACAAACGCCAATAACTTTGCTCTTTATGAATATTATTTATTGAGACTTTACATATATAATAACAAGACCTTCTTGAATAAGCCCTTTAAGCATTTGTACTAATTAAAAATTAGTGGTCTATAAAAAGTCACAAGTATTTATTTAGCTAGTACTAATGAAATGTACAGACGCCAGCACATCAAGCTACTACAATCTGTCAAATTTCTTTAATAGATTTTCATCTTTATCGCTAAAGCTAAAGGTTCAAGGTTGATTGGGAAAATTTGACAGTTTCGGGTGGCTTGACCTGCTGGCGTCTGTACCTGTTACGTTGAAAACGTGTTACATACATTTATGTCTGTACGACTACTGCTGTCCTTTCGACTTAAGGCGACGATAAGCGACTTTTAATGGTTATAAACTGAAGATCACGTATAAACGAGTAGTGTTTATGTTTTGGAAAAAAAATGTGTTAAATTAGAGCATTTTCTTAATGTGTATATTTTAGATTATGTTTATACCAGTTGCGCCCCGCGGTTTCATCCGCGTAGACCGGGATAAAAAGTAGCTTATGTGTTAATCCAGGGCATAAGTTATCTACATACCAAATTTCGTCCAAATCGGTCCAGCCGTTTGAGCGTGAAGAAGTAACAAACATACAAACACACCCTCACACACACACAAACTTTCGCCTTTATAATTTTAGTGCGTTACATAGAGTAATTAATTTGTAAAGTTATGTCTAACGCGGATAAAAAACTGAGAATCACTCAAAAACTATCAAGCGTATTTTTATGAAACCTTCACCATTTTTAAGATAATAAAACAGCGCTCCTTGATGGGTGAGTCCTATTACTGGGTGGACGTACGACGCGTTGCGTTAGCTCAGCACAGAACACGCAAGCTAACCACTCAAGGCCGCTGGCTCTGCGTCTTAATGAGCGATTAACAAATAGTGGTGATTAAATCATTAGAAATACATTACAGAAGTTGATCATTAATATCGATTAGTAATAATGATTCCGGAATTTAGGTTGATAAAACACAAAATATACGAAACAACCTTTTGATAAAAATAACTTAGCAGGAATTAATATTGTTCATTGTTGTTTGTTGTAAGAACACTACATCGAGTGACAGAATTATAAACATGTTTATTGAATGAGTGAAAATTATCCCAAAATGTCTATGAACTAAGTTTTAATGTAGATACATTAATATATAACATATAAATAAAAAGAGAAGTCCTGACTGACTGACTGACTGACTCATTAACGCTCAGCCCAAACCCTTGAACCTAGAAAGCTGAAATTTTGCTTACTCTTCCCTTTATAATGTAGACAAGGAATAAGGAAGGATTTCCTCGTAGCACGTTCCCGTGGGATGTTTTCCGACATCCACGCGGGCGAAGCCGCGGGCAAAAGCTAGTACTAAATATTATAAAGAGGTAACATTTGAGAGTGTGTATGTAGGGGGTAATCTTCGGAACTGCTGATCCGATGCCGAAAATTCTTTCACTATTGCTACAGCATTGCTGAGGGTATAGGATATGTTTTATGTTAAAATAAGGAATTTCACGTAGACGAAGTCGCGCACAGAAGCTTATTTATTTATTTAACCATTTATACACAAATATACAAACAAACAAAAAGGAACAGAAAAATACGTACAAAGGTGATGCTTATTTCAAAAGAAATCTCTTCCAGCATACCTGCGATAGGGCAGAGGATAAAAAGAGATGTAGACAACGCGTGTAAGAGTAGAAGAGAAAATAAAATACATAAATTTAAAAAAAAAAAACGATTAACTTATTGATTCTCACATGATCTCAAATGATCGAGTTCTCACATGTCATGTATATTTTCAACATGAACGATGTAACCAATATTTTGCAAAAATATTATGATTTAAAACAGTGTCCGTGGAGTTTCTTGCCCGATCTTCTCCATAGGGATCTACTACGCTTTGGAATGGGCAACTAGCTTCATCTTTCTGACTGACCGACCCATTGACAATTCAAAAGTGCCTGTAATGGGTTTATTTGAAATAAATGCTTTGAGTTTGATTAATAAAACATATATAATATACCTGTCGTTTTGCATCCTCGTCAAATTTCAGGGTGTGATACAGAACATCAAACCGAACAATTTTCTCCATGGTATCAACATCGTAATCGCGAAAAAATTTTCAACTGTCCCATAGAAAACTTCAATACCTATTCGACGCAAATGTATGGGACGGCTGATTATTTTTTCGCGTTTACGATGCTGGTGCCATGGAAAAAGTTGTTCGGTTTGATGGTCTATACTACACCCTTAAATTTGACGAGGATGCAAAACGACACGTTGTTTACTTAAATACCTACATACTTCTAAAATAAATATCACTAAAATAACTAACAACTATGACGAAGTGGAAAGATTGTGCTCTTTCACAAGCTTTTATGACCATAAAATAAATCAACAGAAAATAATAACGAGTTGGCCCCATGTTGCAGTATTTTCACTCAGCAAAAGTTATTACTGCACCCCGTGACAGAATGATCCATATGTCTACTGAGTGCATGATAATTGAAGCTAAGGGTTATTAGAAAACCGTATCTAAATCGATCATTCCGTTTTGGAGATAAATGGGAACATTAGTTTTTTTGCACAGAGGAGCGAGGGAGCAGTGGTGGCCCAGTGGTAACGGCCCCGACTTACGAGTTGTAGGTCGTCTGTTCGAATCCATTCGGGCGCATTTGTGTAATATATTTCATCACCGCTGCTTTCAAAACGGTGAAGGAAAACATCGTGAGGAAACCTAGAACCAAAAATTCGAAGACATGTGACATCTACCAACCCGCACTGGGCCGGCGTGGTGGATTACGGCCCACAACCACTCACAGAGAAGAGGCCTGTGTGGGACCGTTATAGGCTGATTATGGTTTTATGCACTCACAATCAACATCTCACCAAAAAATATAAAAAACAAAAAGTTCGATGTTATGATATTGCAGCAGTTATCATGTTCCCAGTGGAATTTAATAATTATACCAACTGTGGAGATGACAATTTAAGCTAAGAGATATTACTTATAACTATTTAATAAAAACTTGAAATGATAACATAAGTTACGCACCAACCTAATAACATATTAAGGCGAGTATTGCTGCCATTTAGCGCCACTATTGAGGAAAAAATAATAAGTCTGGAGATATGGAACATTTAGAAATTTCCTATGCTCACATTTTCAGTCAGATGAGGTCAAAAAATCAACACTTAAATGTCAAAATGATCCAGATCTCTCAGATTTATAATTTTTTTCTCAATGGTGGCACTAGTTGGCAGCACTACTCGCCGTAAATGTGAAATTTCGTATGTTTGAACGTTTGTTACTCAATCACGCAAAAACGACTGAACGGATTTAGATGAAATTTGCCACACAGATAGTTTATAACCTGGATTAACACAGGATACTTTTTAACCCGGTTAATGACGTATTCTGAAGTCCACGCAGACGAAGTCGCAGGCAGAAGCTAGTTTTGTGATATTATCACTCAGCAGGAGTAATCACTACACCCAGTGACAGAATTTTAAACATGTCTCCTGAGTGGGTGACTGCTAACGCTAAGAGATGTTCCAAGTAAAGATGACCGAAGCGTTTTTATGGTATTTAAATATCATTCGATGATAATCATGACACACCAAGTGACAGAATTATCAACATGTCAACTGAGTGAGTGACAACTGTCTCCAAATTGAAGAATACGATATCAAGTTAATAAATAATTATGATTCGATCCATTGTCTGACTTAATGATTATGAGTATCTTCCAGCAGCAGTTATCAATACATCCAGTGACAGAATTATTAACATGTCTCCTGAGTGACTGAAAACTACCAATGAAATATTGTGAGTCGAGAAAAAGTTGTGATAATTCTCTGAAAGGAAAAAATATGGAATAAAAACGTTTCACAACATGCTGATGATGGATGTATCTCTGCAGCAATAATCACTAGACCCAGTGACAGAATTATAAACATGTTTATTGAGTGAGTGAAAACTACCACTGAAATATTGTGAGTCGAGAAAAAGTTGTGATAATTTTTTGAAAGTAAAAAAATTATAAAATGAAAACGTTACACAAAATGCTGAAGATGAACGTATCTTTGCAGCAATAAATACTACACCCATTGATAGAATTATAAACATGCTTAGTGAGTGAATGATCACTTCTTCCAAACGATACACATACAAATTGTAGAATAAGAATTTTTAAGATCAGAGTCACAGTACATCAAACAATCATGTTGTTCAATATAATTCAGCAGAAATCATCAAACACCCAGTGACAGAATCATAAACGTGTCTGCTGAGTACGTGACAACTATTGCTAAATAATAACCCCAATTTATAGTATATACAGCAAACGTTGATATTTCTGGCTGAAGTACCTATTAAAATTATTAACCCGCAACATACACAACAACTGTGACATCTGCCAACCCGCACTGGGTCCGCGTGCTGGATGCCCACTCCCTCTCACAGAGAGGTTGTGTTCCAGCAGTGGGAACATTATAGGCTGATTATGCTAACTCGCAACACCAAGAAAATTTAAATAAAATTAGTTTTGTGATGTCTTCACTCTCAGCGGCAGTTATCACTACACCCAGTGACAGAATCCAAAACATGTCTACTGACTGAGTAATCACCGCTACTGAGAGACAAAGGATGAGACTGCAATAGTAACAACAACAGTAACACAATATAAAGCCCACCAACAATCAGCGGCAGTATTCACTACACCCAGTAACAATGACAAACTTTTCTACTGAGTAAGTGACAACTACTACTAAGAGTCTGACACTAATTCTGACAAAGAACTGTGCTTGTTGTGTGTGTGTGTGTGTTGTTGTTGTGCATAATTACTATGGTCGAAGGTGTAGAAGTTTTTTAGTCCCAACTATTTTTAATAACCTACCAGTCGATATAAACAGTTGTATCACAAAAACTGCCTGTAAAAATAAAATTCATAATTAACTCCTTAATATTGTTTGTCAAGTTACGTCTGCCAACAAACTGCTTTGCAGTTTGGCAGAAGTAATATGTATTTGAAAAAATATTTCTGTGAATAAACACTTTTAATTTTTTTTTTTTTTTTTTTTTGTTAAAGAACAACAAACACAATGATGAACGCAATAATCACTGAATAAATTAAATTTAAGACCACACTTGACTTCTTTGCTTGATGGTGAATGCAGCAGCAGTCATCACGCTCCCAGTGACAGAATTTAAACATGTCTACAGAATGAATGACAACTACTACTGAGTAAATAAAATTGCTTTATAACAAAATAAATGCATAAAAAGTGTCCCATGTGGTGGCTGACGCTGACCGTCAGCCACCGGCAGTTGTCACTATACCCAGTGGCAGAATAAACAGTAACAGTCTACTGAGTGAGTGATTACTACAACTAAGAGACCAAATAACAAAAAAAAAAAGAATGAATCTGCGTCACTTGGCAGCAATTATTATTATTACTACACCCAGTGACAGAATTATAAACATGTCTACTGAGTGTGTTACAACTATTGCGAAGAAACTCGATTTATAACATCGAAGATTACTCCAAAATTATATGCAAATAATGGTGAGAAGTTTCTCACAGCTGCAGTTATCACTAAACCCAGTGACAAAATAAAAACATGTCTACTGAGCCAGTGAACATTACTACAGAGAGATAAACTAAAAACAATACTGCAATGATGATTACAAAAGAAATTATAATGATAAAAACTTCTCAACAGCAGTTAACAAACTCCCAGTGACAGAATCCATAAACATGTCTACTGAGTGACAACTATTGCTAAAAGACTGATATACATTAGGTGTTATTTCATAATAATGGTGAAAGTTGCTCACAGGGGCAGTTATCACTACGCCCAGTGACAGAATAATGAACATGTCTACTGAGTGATCACTACTAGTGAGAGACAACGATAATATTATTTAAATAAAAATGTGACTATCAGCACTATCAAGTGACAACTACTACTAATATTCTTATAGTATACAATTCCATCTCCTAATACACATGCCAAAACAAATGCCTTAAGTGAAGATGAATGAAATAAAAATAAATGAACCTTACCAGTTTTTTCCTGCGTGGAAGTCAGATAGGCAGTTGCCTCATGTATAAAGTATTCAGCTGCATCCGGTTAGACTGGAAACCGACCCCAACATAGTTGGGAATAGTCTAGACAGGTGATTATGACCAGTTTCGTCCTTACTCCAAGTTACTATTGCAATTAATATTATAGTACTTCATTGATCACTACCTAATTGATGAATGAACAACATTGCACTAGTTACTAGTGCAAGCTCCAAGTAGGAACTGATTTAAATTCGAGAACGCATAGATATTTATATTTAAAATACTTGTAAGTGAATAATTGTATACTGTTTTTGAGAAATAAATGTCTTAAACCATAAAATACTAATGAGATATGATAAATGCCTGTCGCTAATTAGTTGACAATAAGTGATTAGTAAATACATTTTAATATTCACATTAAATAATCAAGCGTCATTATATTGCAGTTTTAATTATACTATGTATTCGTTATAAAATCATAAGCAGCATAAGAATTCACACTAGTCATTTGTCATTCATTAGTATTACACAAGAAAAAGTTCCAGTTGAGAAATTTTATGCAAGTAAAACAAGATGATTTAATAATGTTGATCAAATCACTTGAAGATAGTCCTCACGCTCCCATTGACAGAAAAATAAACATGTCTACTGAATTAGTGACAACTGCTTCAGAGTGACAAAACCTCACTTAAAATAACCGTAGGGTAAATGGACAAATAGGTAATTATGAAGACAATGCCATTCAGTTGCAGTTATCACTACAGCCAGTGCCGGAATGACAAACATGTCTACTGAACGAGAGATCACTGCTACTGAAAGACATTCAAAGTGATATTAGTAAAACAATGAGAATGCGATGATCTGTAACATTTGGCGTCAGTCATCAAACTCCCAGTGACAGAATTATCAACATGTCTACGGAGTGAGTGATCGCTTCTGCCAGGAGACAAATCCATGATAATTTCTGCTGAAAACAATTATAACAACGAAAATCAGATGATTGGTGTCATTCAGCTGCAGTTATCACTACACCCATTGACAGTATGACAAACATGACTACTGAGCGAGTGATCACTGCTACTGAAAGACTTACAAAGTGATATTAGTAAAATAATAAGAATGCGATGATTCGTAACATTTGGCGTTAGTCATCAAACTCCCAGTGACAGAATGATCAACATATCTACTGAGTGAGTGACAACTGTCTCGAAATGTTAAAATATTGGACTCGTTGTGATGAAAATCGTCGCTCAGCAGGAGTTATCATTGCACCCAGTGACAGAAAATAAAAACATGTCTACTGAGTGAGTGATCGCTTCTACTAGGAGACAAATCCATTATAATTTATGCTGAAAACAATTATAACAACGAAAATGAGATGATTGGTGTCAGTCAGCTGCAGTTATCACTACACCCAGTGACAGAATGACAAACATGTCTACTGAGCGAGTGATCACTGCTACTGAAAGACTTACAAAGTGATATTAGTAAAACAATAACAATGTGATAATTTGTATCATTTGGCGTCAGTCATCAAACTCCCAGTGACAGAATGATCAACATGTCTACTGAGTGAGTGACAACTGTCTCGAAATATGAAAATATTGGACTCGATGTGATGACAATCGTCGCTCAGCAGGAGTTATCACTGCACCCAGTGACAGAATATAAAAATATGTCTATTAATAGCCGATTCCTATAATTTACGGATCGTTATTGGTTAAAATTAAGACATATATTTACCAATAATGAAGCTAAGACCTCATAGCTTTGCATAGTCGACCCTCCCACATGAAAATAGCTATCACAGGTAAAATTAGCTTATGAATCTATTTACATGCCCAGTTTGGCAATAAAAAATGCTACCATTGGTAAGCAAAACGATTCGTTTTTGTTTATAGGAACCGAGCTTGAGTGAGTGTTCGCTTCTACTAGGAGACAAATCCATGATAGTTTATGCTGAACACAAATAACAACGAAAATGAGATGATTGGTATCATTCAGCTGCAGTTATCATTACACCCAGTGACTGAACTCTAAACATGTCTACTGCGTGAGTGATTACTGCTACTAAAAGACTTATAAAGTGATATTAGTAAAACAAAAAAATGTGATGATTCGTGCCATTTGGCGTCAATCATCAAACTCCCAGTGACAAAATGATCAACATGTCTACTGAGTGAGTGACAACTGTTTCGAAATGATAAATTATTGGATTCAATGTTATGACAATAGTCGCTCAGCAGGATTTATCACTACAGCCAGTGATAGAATGACGAACATGTCTACTGAGTGATTATTGATACTGAGAGACAAACTATGCTAACAACAAAGAATTACAGGTCAATGAGATGATTACTGTCATTCTGCGGTAGTTATCACTACACTCAGTGACATATATGTGAACATGTCTACTGCGTGAATGATCACTGCTCCTGGAAGACAAATCGATGAAAATGGTGCTGAAAACAATTTAAAACAAAGAATTGATTGATTTGTGTCATTCAGCTGCAGTGTTCACTGCACCCAGTGACAGAATGAAAAACATGTCCACTGCGTGAGTCAATACTACGGCTGACATGCTTGTGAAGAAAAACTATTATCATGATATAAATGTGTCGACACCACTTGATTGCAGTGATTATGCTCTCAGTGACCGATTGATAAAACTTTTCCAAAGTGATAAAAATATTAATTACTCAATGTCATGCAAATAATTAATAAACAAAGAGGATATAAGTAGAATTAGTATCCCACAGCTGCAGTTACCCTGCACCCAGTGACAGAATTATAAACATGTCTCTTGTGTGAGTGATCACTACTACTGAGACACAAATAATGCTAAAAACAATATTAATTACAACAGAAATGAGAGGATTGGTTTACAACGTGCGATGTCAGTATCACTCAGCTGCAGTTATCAGTACACCCAGTGACAGAATTATAAACATGTCTCCTGAGTGAGTGATCACTACTACCGAGAGACAAATAATGCTAAGGACAATATTAATTATAATAGTAATTAAAGGATTTGTTTACAACGTGTGATGTCAGTATCACTCAGCTGCAGTTATCACTACTCCCAGTGACAGAATTATAAACATGTCTCCTGAGTGAGTGATCACTACTACTGAGAGACACATAATGCTAAGGACAATATTAATTACAACAGACGTCAGAGGATTGGTTTACACGTGCGATGTCAGTATCACTCAGCTGCAGTTATCACTACGCCCAGTGACAGAATGATAAACATGTCTCCTGAGTGAGTGATCGCTACTACTGGGAGACATAAAGCTAAGGACAATATTAATTACAACAGAAATGAGAGAATTGGTTTACAAGTGCGATGTCAGTATCACTCAGCTGCAGTTATCACTACGCCCAGTGACAGAATTATAAACATATCTCCTGAGTGAGTGGCTACTAGTGAGAGGCAAATGATACTAAAAACAATATTAATTAGAACAGAAATGAGAGGATTGATTTACAACGTGCGATGTCAGTATCACTCAGCTGCAGTTATCAGTACACCCAGTGACAGAATTATAAACATGTCTCCTGAGTGAGTGATCACTACTACTGAGAGACAAATAATGCTAAGGACAATATTAATTACAACAAAAATGAGAGGATTGGTTTACAACGTGTGATGTCAGTATCACTCAGCTGCAGTTATCACTACGCCCAGTGACAGAATTATAAACATGTCTCCTGAGTGAGTGATCGCTACTACTGAGAGAAAAATAATGCTAAGGACAATATTAATTACAACAGAAATGAGAGGATTGGTTTACAAGTGCGATGTCAGTATCACTCAGCCGCAGTTATCACTACACCCAGTGACAGAATTATAAACATGTCTCCTGAGTGAGTGATCACTGCTACTGAGAGATAATGGTACTAAAAAAAATTACTTCAGAAATGAGATGATTAATACCAAACAACGGTTGTTATCAGTACACCCAGTGACAGAATTATAAAAAATTATAAATAGACATGTGTCTACTGAGTGAGTGATCACTACTACTGAAGTTAAATATACCGGAAACTGATGATAGGTTGAAATAATCATTATGTAGAATGATGGTAAGTGCAATCAGCAACAGTATTCACTACACCCACCGACAGATGAAAAATATGTCTACTGCGTGAGTGATTACTACTGCTGAAAGACTTAAAAATTCAAATTCAAATTTTTAGTGCTCAACCCATTACATAATCATACATTTCTAGATGTCAAGTGAATGCGCAGTCCACTGTGTTGCACTAATACAGGCATGCAAAATTGTCATTAAACACTGTCCTAAATTCCAATTAATACCAAAAATTCATAAAAATCATCAATAATACACTCTATAATGTCATAAATTCAAATTAATAAGTACGTAATGTTAGAGTATAATAATGTCATTATAAATAAGTAATGTCTAATACAGTCAACACTTAATTAACAATACAAACAAAATAATTTTAATAAAACAAATCGGACTCAATCAAGTATTCACCATCATTTTCTGTATTAATATTATACACACAAATTTCTATCGGACAGGTATTCATCAATTGTGTAGTATGTCTTACTTATCAGTAGATTAGTTAGTTGCTTCTTAACTACATCGATATCTTTATTAAGAGGATTTTTTATTTAGTATTTTTTTTTTAAGGAAATTTTCTTTATTCTTATGAGAAAGAACTATTATTATGCTAAGAATGTGGGGTTGAAATAACTCGGGCTGCCGAGAATCGAGTCTGTCACTGGAATCGTGATGACTGACAGTGATAAAAATTACAAATTTTCAATGTCATACAAATAATTCAAAAACACAGAGGATATAAGTAGAATTGGTATCACTCAGCTGCAGTTATCACTACACCCAGTGACACAAATATTTAAAAATGTGTACTGAGTGATCAGTACCACTGAGTGTAATACTAGTGATACGAGTAGTACTGATTATATTGATACTAAAGGCAATAAATCACAACAGAAAGATGATCAGAATCATCACAGAAATGAAATAATCAGATACTACTCAGCGGCAGTTATCAGTACACCCAGTGACAATTATAAACATGTCTCCTGAGTGAGTGATCACTATTACTGAGAGACAAAGGATGAGACTAAATTAATGCCAAAAATATGAAGCCCACCAATAATCGACTGCAGTTATCACTACACACAGTGACAGAATTATAAACATGTCTCCTGAGTGAGTGATCGCTACTACTGAGAGAAAAATAATGCTAAGGACAATATTAATTACAACAGAAATGAGAGGATTGGTTTACAAGTGCGTTGCCAGTATCACTCAGCCGCAGTTATCACTACACCCAGTGACAGAATTATAAACATGTCTCCTGAGTGAGTGATCACTGCTACTGAGAGATAATTATACAAACATGTCTCCTGAGTGAGTTATTACAACTATTGAGATGAAACCTAAACCCTAATAAATGTTCCGTAATTTCATTTAGTAGAAAACGCTTCCCACTTCATACCGCCTATAAGCTGAAAGGTCAGCTACTGCAGAGATGTGGCGGTGTTCGTGACCTGGGCGTATATCATGACTCTAAACTTCAGTTTAATGTCCACGTTGAGCAAATAGTGGCTAAAGCATCCAAAGCATTAGGTTTTGTTATGAGACTAGCAGCGTGTTTTAAGAAAGTAAAAACTATTAAGATATTGTATTGCTCATTTGTGAGAAGTCATTTAGAATATGCTTCTCAAATTTGGAACCCGCGTTATGGCGTGCACATTGATCGCTTAGAGGGTGTGCAAAAAAGATTTGTTCGGTTTCTGTGCTATCGTTTGCGCATACCATACCACAGTTGTGATTATTTGGATCTCTGCAGGAAATTTTACCTACAACCACTTACTAACCGTCGTGGATTGGCAGATTGTACATTTTTGCTCAAAATTGTATCAAATGAGGTGGACTGTCCGCAGCTTCTGCGTAAGCTGGTATTTTAAGGTTCCCCAGCGAACTCTCAGACTTAATCCTATAACTATTTCGTTGTCTTCTTCCAACTACAGGCAAAACTCATATTTAGTGCGAGCGAGTAAAGACTTTAATGACCTATGCAAGCAGTTCTCTTTTGACTTGTTTTCAACCAAAGGCTCAAGCGTACGCAATAGGCTGAACCTGGAATTTTACAAAATTAATTCTTAGTGTTAATAATAGTTCTGTTTCTTATTTTATTTTATTTTTTTGTAGTCTAATTCTTATGTTTGGCGGTGCCGATTTGATGATTGGTGCTCATCTTTTCTTGATGTCTTGTCGTGTGTAAGATCTCTTATTATAATTACTGTATAGCTAGCCGTGAAAACACGTAATTGGCTTCATATTTCTTATTTCAGTATATTTATTGTTTGTAAGTAATGTTGCTGGTTTTCCACATGTTAAATCAATAATAAATAAATAAATATCTACTTATATAAAACAAAGCAGGGTTATTTACAACATTTATAACTCAAAAACGGCTGGACCGATTTTTACGATGTTTGATTAGTTGAACTTGTCTCTGCCCCGAATATAAGACTAATAACCATTAAAACAGGAAATATTCACAAAAAAAAAAATATGGAGAAAATTGATTTTGTCATACATGAAATTCGAACAGGGCTACGACTGTCGGATCAGCTAGTTTCTAATAAACTAAAGAGTCTTACCAAGAGTGTTACCCTGGGTTGGATAACATACTGGCATTCAGCTGCCTCCGGTTAGACTGGAAGCCGACACCAACACAGTTGGGAGAAGACCAGCTTGAAACCACGATCTATCACTTCACCAAAATAAAACTTAGCTTTTTTATTAGAATTACTATTACCATATAAAAGCTCGCTTGCTACAACTGACGTGTGCAAGAACCGAGGGAATAATGATTTAAATATCGAATCACCAAAGTATTTATATTAAAATCGCTGATGAGATGTACCTGTTTTTAATTAGGTAATATTTAGTAATTAGGTAATTGAGAAAGATTAAATCGTTAGTAAATATTATTGTCTCCTTAAAGTGCTGAAGTAATTTACTTGGAATTAGGGTTGAAAACAATAATTCTCGTTACTCATAAGAGAAACTTGTGGGTTAAAAATATGTTTTCTTTAGACTCAAAATAAAGTGACAATAACAACTTACAGTAAATTACAGGGTGTATTAGAAAGATGTAGTCAAATCTAAGTGTATGGTATAGACCAGGGGTCTCCAAACTATGGCCCGCGGGCCAAATCCGGCCCGCAACAGCCAATGTCTTATTGTTGTCACTATTGCTGTGATAAGTTGAAGAAGAAAACACAGAATGATAATTACTCCGTTTTATTTACTTGCAAGGTAAAACTTAACGTAAGAAATTATGACGCAGAAAACTAAAGTATCTAAGCTTAAGCATATTAATAACTAACAAATAATAATTGAAATGAATCCCACTAAAACAAAAAACACTAATGAGATTTATGTATAGATGCCAGCACATCAAGCTACCCCAATCTGTCAAATTTTCTCAATTGTAGTAAAGTTGAAAATATAACAAAGAAATTTGACAGATTGGGGTAGCTTGATGTGCTGGCGTCTGCACCTAATTGTGATTTTCCACCGACTTTAAGATGCTCATCGGTTAATTTAGATCTGTAAACATCACAATAGTAGTTATTGAAATGCAAAAAAAGTGTAACTTTGCTTAGGTCACGCACTTTGCGACTAGTCTAGAAATATAGTCAAGGACACAAAAATTAAAACTGTTTTGGACCTTGGAACATACTGAAAAAAATATTAGGTCTTTACCTATGAAATTGCCGTTCTGCAGTACTGGCCATTTCAAATCAAAATAATTTTTGTTTGGCTAAGAATTCTAATTTCAAATTAATTTTATGTTAAAAACATGGATTTTTTTTGCCAAAAGTAGTCATTTGTTTATTGATTAGTGTAACATTTTCATCGCATTTCAATCTTTTTCGTCATCATGGATACGTTAAAAATTCGAGTAATTATGGAATATGAGTACCGTCGTGGCAGCAACGCGGCACAAGCGGCACGCAACATCAACGACGTTTACGGAGCTAACACTACAAACCAACGCACCACTTGTTATTGGTTTGCTCGCTTCCGTTCTGGAAATTTCGACCTGAAAAATGAACCTCGCGGTCGTCCGAAGACTTTGGTCGACAATGACGAATTAAAGGCGATTGTGGAAGCTGATGATACACAATCTACGGCTGAATTAGCAGCAGCTTTCGACGTTAGCGTCAAAACAATATTGGTCCATTTGCGTCAAATTGGCAAGGTAAAAAAGCTTGATAAATGGGTGCCCCACGAACTTTATGATCGCCAGCGCGAAGTACGCGTCGAGACGTGCCTTGCACTGCTCAACAGACACACAAATGAAGGAATTTTGAACCGCATTGTTACCTGCGATGAAAAATGGATTCTGTTTGATAACCGCAAGCGCTCAGCAAGTTGGTTGGATCCTGGTTCAGCACCTAAACAATGCCCTAAACGAAAACTTACCCCTAGAAAAGTGATGGTCACTGTTTGGTGGTCTAGCGCCGGTGTGATTTATCACAGCTTCTTACCAAACGGGTTGAGCATTACTTCAGATGTGTACTGTGAAGAACTGAACACAATGATGGAGAAGCTGGCACATCTCCAACCAGCATTGGTCAATCGCTCGTCTCCGCTGCTCCTGCACGACAACGCGCGACCTCATACTGCACAGCAGACGGTCTCCAAGTTGCAAGAACTGGGCTTGGAAGCTCTTCGTCATCCGCCCTACTCACCAGACCTTGCGCCTACAGACTACTACTTTTTCCAGAATTTGGATAACTTCTTGGCTGGAAAAAAATTCAATACCCGAGAGGCAGTACAAAATGCCTTTGAAGAATTTGTTGCCTCCCGTCCAGCTGATTTCTTTAAGAAGGGCATCAATAAACTGCCACTGCGTTGGCAAAGATGCATTGATTGCATGGGTGATTACTTCGATTAATACAAATAAAAAATGCATGAAAAAAATTCGTTTAAATTTTTTCATACAAAACGGCAATTTCATAGGTAAAGACCTATTATTATGGGCCTAAGGCTTCAAAGTTTGGAGACCCCTGGTGTAGACCATCGAACTGAACCATTTTCTCCATGTCCATGGGACGAACATCGTAATGGAGAATAATTATCAGCTATCCCATACGTTTGGATAAATGATTTTATTTCTGTAAAAGACTGTATTTCACGATGTCCGAATAGCTATTACACACCGAATAGATTAAAAAAACTGGCCAAGTGCGTGTCGCACCACGCACAATGAAGGGTTCCGTAGTTGGGATGAATTTATCCCAAGAACAAACTGAATATTGTAGTTGGAAAACATGTTCTCCCATACATTTCAATTGTAAATGTAAGTTAGTACTCACAATATTGAGAGATTAACCATGTTATTTTAAGCCCATAGACTTTTTTAGGCTTAGTAGTTTCGGAGATAAGGGGGGAATGGTCAAATTTCGTCGTATTTTCTTAAATAACTTTAAAACAATTTATTTTAAAATTATAAAAAAATATTTATATTTGAGACGCTCATAGTAAGCCCATTCATTTGATATGTCACACAGTATAGTTTGCAATACTTTTTTTTTTAATTTTCTTAATCGGCCGCCCCAAAAGTGACCCCCATATTCAAAATTTATTTATTTACTTTACCCATCCGTGTTTGGGTCACAGAAGTTTTTATGTGTACCAAATTTCAACTTAATCGGTCCATTAGATTCGGAGCAAATTGGCTGTGACAGACGGACAGACACGAGTGATCCTATAAGGGTTCCGTTTTTTCCTTTTGAGGTAGGGAACCCTATAAATTGAACAGAATTTGTGTGAAATTAACTGCCGTATGTAATTTAACAGGAATTAAGTTACACGACTGAGTCGGTTGAGTCGTCTGAGTTTTACACGTAAATTTCTGACCACGAAAAAAATTAAATTTAGATAATAATGACATGTTTGATGTCAAAAGAAAGGTCTTGACGAGCACATTACAAATATGTATATACACTTCTGGACACATCTTTTGGCCCACCTTGTATTTTCAGTTTCGTTTGGTCCTAGCTTAAATTTTATATTAGGTCGAGCAAAAAGTTTTTATGCAGTTTTGAACCTGGCACATTCACAATTTCATTCAATAGTCTTTTTTTGAATTTCGAACACAGAATTTAAAGAAACAAAAGACAATTTGGAGCCTGTTTGTTGATATCAAACAATCGAATACTAAGAAAACTTGGTTTTATTGGTTTACTTGGATTTAATTCTTGAAAAAGTGATTGATATCTTTGGTTTTGCAACAAACATTACTTATTCTTAACATTAAGGTGAGGTTCTATCAATAATCTATGGATACTTCACCTGAAGTCGCCGCCCAAGCTGTGGCACTTATTCAGGCCGGACACAGCCAAAGAAACGTGAGTGCTCAACTTAATTTAAGTCGATCTGCGGTCCGAAATGTTTATCGGAGGTACCTAGAGACTGGCGGCTTTGTTCGTCGCCAAGGAAGGCCACGATCTCGGGTCACAACTGAAAGGCAGGATCGATTCATCGTGACGACCAGCTTGAGAAATCGTCACCTTACCTCCATTGAGATACAAAACCAACTTCGCGACTTCCACGGCGTATCTGTGAGCGCTCGAACTGTTCGGAGAAGGTTAAAAGAACGCGATATGGTACCACACAAGCCAGCTAATGGCCCCAAACTAACGCGAGCCCACCGAACAGCGCGCCTTCATTTCGCACGCAGTCATTTAAATTGGACACAGCAAGATTGGAGCCCTGTACTCTTTTCTGATGAGTCTAAAATTGTGTTACATGGCAATGATGGAAGGAAGAAGGTCTACCGACGTAAGGGAGAGCGTTTCGCACAATGCTGCTTTGAAGAGAGGGTTGCTTATGGCGGTGGCTCATGGACTGTCTGGGGCGGTATATCCGCGAGCGGCAAAACTCAACTTGAGGTTGTTACAGGACCACGGCTGCCAACATTAAATGCTGAAAGGTACATTCGTGAGTGCTTAGAACCTCACGTGATACCATACGCGGACTATGTGGGCCCAAATTTCCTTTTTATGCATGATAATGCAAGAGCCCATGCGGCCGGCATCGTCAGGGAATATCTTCGGGATGTGAACATCACAGTTATGGACTGGCCAGCCAGAAGCCCAGACATGAACCCCATTGAGCACATGTGGGACGAGCTAAAAAGACGTGTTAGGGCTCGTCAGCCAGTTGCCCAGACGATGCAGGAGTTGAAAACTGCCATAGAAGAGGAATGGGAGATGATCCCTCAAAATTTCATAGAGCGGTTGATAAACTCTATGCCTAATCGTATGAGAGCTGTGGTAGATGCCCATGGAGGCAACACGCGTTATTAAATTAAACCTTTATTTGATAAAACATGTTTTTTATTCAAAAATCAATTGCCTTTAACAAGGCGCATATATCCGACTTGTTAGGCGTAGCTCCATGTCGTATGGTATTCTGAATTCAAATTTAAAACAATACGATCGAAAAAGATGGTAAAATGTATCAGGTTTAAAACTGCATCAACAGTTTTTGTTCAATCTAGCAATCATATTTCGGTAGGGGCCATCGAAACCTAAACTCTAAGGTGGGCCAATAGATGTGTCCAGAAGTGTATATTATGTCATATTGTTTAACCCGTCGCGCGCTAATTAGCAGACACAATTGAAATTCTATTGTTATCTGTACACATGGTGTGCAATCGACATTTTAAGAGTTAAGTAAATAAATATGTTTAAATTGTTAAAACTAAGTAAAAGTGGAGGTAAATAATATTAATTTAATTGGTTACAGACCGACCGCGGCAAGCTAGATTTTTCAGTAGTTGGGTTTTAGTTTTTGAACTTACTTTTTATTTTGTAAATAAGTTTTTCTTATTATTGTTCTCAGATACAAACATGTTGTTGATGTTTTCTTCATCAGAAAGTTCCAAACATCGTCATTTGTTTTTCAAGATTTATGATATTTATAATTTGGGGTAACTAATGAGGTTGGCAATGAAATAGACAACAACGTCGTATTGTAAATAAAAATAATGAACTTGAGTTGAATATAGTATATTGGGCTACATAAACAAACATTATCAAAAATGCAGAATTAAAGTCCATTTATTACCCGACTGACCCAGATGGAGGGTAATGTTTTTCGCGCGTATGTATGTATGTTTGTATGCATTGTGACCTGTAGCTTAAACGTCTGGACCAATTAGATTCGTTTTTATAGCGCGAATGTCACTAGGTGCATTCAAATTATAAAAAATCAAAATGGCGGATTTTTAAAATGTAAGTCTTCAAAAAAGAAATCTCCCAAACTTATCGAGTGAGGTATCAAAATGAAGGGTTTTAAAAGATGATTACAAATATATAAAAACAACAAATTTAAAAAAAAAAACAATTCCGAACTTTTGGAGTGAGTTATTAAGAGGCTGTTATCACCCGATTTTATGAGGGTGTTGTACGCTAAAAAGTGTAAAATAAAAAAAGTTAATTTCAAAAATCAAAAAACCCGACCGTTTCCATATTTTTTTAAGTTCACTTTACGCAGTCAGGGTTTTTTGATTTTTTTAATTTTACTTTTTTTTTTAATATAAGTACTAGCTTCTACCCGCGGTTTCGCCCACGTGGTATGCCGATAAAAAGTAGCCTATGACCTTCCCCAGGGTTCAAAGTATCCCCATACCAAATTTCATCAAAATCGGTTTAGTCGTTTAGTCGTGAAAGCGTAACAAACAAACGTAAGTACAAAAAATCAAGTCTTTCTTTTTATAATATTAGTTTAGAACATCAATTTCAGCATCAGCTAAAGGCATTTCTAATAGAAAAATACTATTATACACTTGATGAGTTTCTTAGTGATCTTTATACAACGTGTCGTATTGTATCCTCGTCAAATTTAAGGATGTGGTATAGACAAATAAACCGAATAACTTTTTCCATGACACCAACATCGTACTCGCGAAAAAATAATCAGCCGTCCCATATATTTGCGTCGAGTAGATATTGAAGTTTTCTATGGGACAATTGAAAAATTTTTCGCGATTACGATGTTGGTCCCAAGGAAAAAGTTGTTCGGTTGTTGTTGTTCTGTATCACACCCTGAAATTTAACGAGGATGCAAAACGACACGTTGGATAGACTGTTATGAATTTATGATTAATAAACTTATTTTATTTTCTCTTGACGTTTGTGTTTGACATGTGTTGAATGTACTATGGACAAAATTTAAGCATGCTCACTTAAGAAAATATTCCTGTGAGAGCGCAGCTAGTGACAAACGAACATTGTGCGATCGAGTCGTCAGCCGTGCATGCGATTATCACCTTTGAGGTGATCATGCGGAACTTTGGCCCCCATAGTACCTGCTGGAATTAAAATTATTATTTTTTTTTAATTTTTTTTTTGGAAATACCTACAGTGCAAGCAATTTGTTTTTTTTATTTTTTTTTATTAGATATAATACATTTCTATACTTACAATAGAAAATGTTTAATGAAATAAATACATAAATGACTTGTGAAAAATATTAGTGTAGTGGAAATAGTATTTATAAAATTAAATTGCAAACATATAAAACAAATTAATTATATTTTTAAAAGAAGCAGACAGAAAAGTCATTATTTTACGCGGAAGAAAACAAAAAACAACATACAAAATAAATAAACAGATAATATTAACTATCCAACATTCCTTGTCAAAATTCTGGGTTGTGGAGGTAGGGCAGTCGCTCCATGATGCCATAATATACTGGTATTCAGCTGCATCCGGTTAGATTGGAAGCCGAGCCGGCTAGGCAGATTGATTCCTTGTCAGAATGCTCCGTTCCTGGTCAGAAGTACTTAATTTTCTTGTCTCAAAGTAGCAAATACCCAGCAATACTATTTAGTGATTTAGCTTTATGATATTATATTTCACTTCATAAGCTAATTCACCAAATCGTACGACTGGGCTGTGTCCGCCATCTTGAAAAGTTACTTTTTACCTAAAACAATATTGTTTTTATTGAGACAATATTGAGTTTAATATAAACACATTAACTTAGGTAAGTGTTTTAATAATCAATAATAGGATTCGGGGCGAAGATGCAGTTTTGTAGAAATATCTAAAAATGTGCACAACCCAGTTGACGGTTGACACGACAGCTCACGTCAACGACAAGTCTGCGTCATTTGTTCTTAGAGAAGCTTCTAGAATCTTCTAGAAGCTTCGACTCGCCCTTATTGGCCGAGCGGGTAATACACCACTAATTTTTAATTAGTACAAATACTTAAAGGGCTAATTCGAGAAGGTCTTGTTATTATTTATATATGTAAAGTCTCAATAAATAATATTCATAAACAGCAAAGTTATTAGCGTTTGTTTATATCCCAAAATGTCACTCAGTTTATGGAAATATTGTACAGACTACATAGTAGTATTCATTAATCATGGCAAAGCACTGCGCGTAGTATTTTCTAGTAGCAATTGTTATGAATGATTGATTTAATTATGAATTTACCAATTATGACAAATTTCCGTGGACAATTTTGGGATTTATTTTTATTTACTTTTGACTACACAAATATGATCAGTAACGGGTACGGATAGTGCCCTATTTTTTTTTGTACTAATTAAAAAATAGTAGGGTAGAGGCGTTCCCGCCAGAAGCGTGCGGATTGTGGCGGGAGCGGTGGATTGTGGCGGGGCGGCTAGAAAAGCATTTGCGTTATATGTTTTAATTTATTAAAAAAAAAAAACATTCCTCTCTCTTGTAAAATTGTTCTTTTTGACGATGCGAACATAAATGTAGGGTACAGCTGATTTTTTTTCGCGATGTCAGGTACCAAAAAAAAAACCAAAATCCCATAGTATAAGTTGTTCATAATGATGTGCAATGACCCCTTAAGAAGTTATTCGTTATTTAAGTTACAATTTGTTTAGTGTAGGTTAATATTAAACTTACTTACTCGTAACAACTGGGGTTAGGTTACTGTGAAGAATTTTAAACATAAAGATTAAATCACTATTATCTCTTCGTTTTTCGAGTGAGGTCATGCTAATTTTTTGAAGACGTTTTGCGTAGCTTGGAACTTTGTTTTAGCTGTTCTCGCAGAGTAGGCAAGATGGTTTAAGGCGAGTAGTGCTGCCAACTAGCGCCGACATTGAGAAAAAATCGGCCAAGTGCGAGTCGGACTCGCGCACGAAGGGTTCCGTACCATTATCTATAAAAACGCCCAAAAAAACACGTTTGTTGTATGGGAGCCCCCCTTAAATATTTGTTTTATTTTAATTTTTTTTTTTTTTTTTCCCCTTCTGATGAAATACTGACACAGTCCACTCACACATAACTATATTAATTGGATCCTCATTGTGAGACACTGTCTCTTAAGATACAGGATACCCTAGTTTAAGAGACAGAGTTTAATCTTTTGTGTACAGATTTTGCAGCGTTTAGATGTTATTATGTAAATCACATATCTTCATAGTTGTAAACTACAATCACAATTATCTGTATGTTTTGGGAAATAAAGATATTTATTATTTATTATTATTATTATTTATTTTTAAAGTGAATATATACATAACTAAATATTCTGTGAATATTTCAAGCGTCTACCTGTTGCCGTTATCAATATCGAGCAAAAAGAGTCACGTTTGTTGTATGGCAGCCCCCTTAAATATTTATTTTATTCTGTTTTTTTTTTAGTATTAACAACAACAGAAATACATCATCTGTGTAAAATTCAACTGTCATGGTTCATGAGACAGACGGACGGACAGAGGAGTCTTAGTAATTGGGTCCCGTTTTACTCTTTGGGTACGGAACCCTAAAAATGGAAGGAAATGGAGATGAACAGTATAATACTACTTACCAAGTCAATAGTGTTTGTAATAATAACAGTATTTGTGGTTAAAACAAAATATATAGCAACTAAATTAAACCTTATCGTTTTTGTGGTTTGGTTAATTATTATAACATAAAATATATAGGGTGTTTGGAAATAAACTAAATAATATTTTAGTAATTTCTAGTTGTTTTGGTAGGATAGGCTCATTCTTTTATTTCACAATTAGCTCCTGTCCGCGACTTCGGCTGCGTGAAATTTCTTGTCCCCCGACCCACCATACTTCGTTTTCGCTTAGCGTTCTTCCCGACTTTTTTTATTTTTGCTCGGCCCCTAAGGGTCCTAGCGTGATGTTAAATAGCATATAGCCTTCCTCAAGAATTGAGCTATCAAATGCAAAAATATTTTTTGAAATCCGACTGGTAGTTCCAGAGATTAGCGCGTTCAAACAAACAAAAAAGCAAACTCTTCGTTATAATAGCGCGGGCGGGCGATGCGATGCGACGCGGTGGGTCCGGAGCCGAGGTAGTTTTATAAAAATATGGCTGTTATTTACTTCCACGCGAACGAAGTCGCGGGCAGAAGTTATTTGGTACTAGCTACCCGAGAGACGTTGCCTGCCTAAGCTATGAATATTCTAATGTAAACGCGTGAAGTTAAAATGTTTTTTTCTGAAATCTTCCAATTTTCTGCGAAATTATCTTAATTTTTTTTTTTTTCATAAGATCCTTCTCCTGACAATCGTAAACACAACAAAAACAGAATTAGCGAAAATGTTCCATCCGTTCACGCGTGATGCGGTGACCAAGGGAAATAGGGATTCATTTTTATATATTATATATAACAACCCACAACCTGTATGTAAATACCTCAAAAGATTCCGGTAAGTATATTTAATGATTGTTGAATCAATTTTAACGATGACCTACTTTTGTTCTGGTCAAATTGATATTCATAATAATTTATTTTGTTCGTGGATCATTGACAGTCGTTACGGGTCGTCAGAAACCCGAAAGTCTGACAACCAGTCTTACTAAGTGGTATCGTATTACCCAGTTACTGGGTTGTGGAGGTCAGATAGGCAGTCGCTCCATGTAAAATACTGGTATTCAGCTGCATCCGGTTAGACTAGAAGCCGACCCTAACATAGTTGGGAAAAGGCTAAGCAGATTGATTGATTTATTTTGTGGTTATTAGCACTTTTTTTTTAATAATGAAGGAACAAATACAAGTAGAAAAATAACAATACCGCGTGTATCGATCCGCTGTGGTAGCTCGCGAAATTCAAATTTTCTTGCGTTTTTTTGTAATTTGCAGCTCAGTGTCAGGTTGTATCTTGATCAAAATATGATTTGCGACTATAACAAATATGTATTAACATAATTTTAGCCATACAAATCATCAATACATCTCTCTAAGTTAGATTTCCTCCGTATTGGTTTGTTTTCCGAAATTGGAAGAAAATTTGAATATTGCGGGCTACTATGGCGCGATCACCGAGGAGCTCGTGGCTAAGTAATAACAGCCGCACGGGTCGATCCACCAGGTTAAGCTACGCTTGCCGGGGTTGGTCAGCGGATGAGTGGACCATTCTTTACATACCGAGACTCCTCCGTGCCTCGGAAAGCACGTTAAGCCGTTGGTCCCGGCTGTCATTCGTGGATCTTTGACCGTCGTTACGGGTCGTCAGAGGCCCGAAAGTCTGACAACCAGTCTTACCAAGGGGTCTCGTATTACCCAGTTACTGGGTTGTGGAGGTCAGATAGGCAGTCGCTCCATGTAAAATACTGGTATTACAGTCTCCAACATAGTTGGGAAAAGGCTAGGCAGATTGACTATGGCGCGATCACCTTAAGGAGGATGCGCTGTGGTAGCCCGCGAAATTAATTTTTTTTTTGGGGTTTTTGCAATTTGCAGGTCCGTGTCAGGTTGTATCTTGATCAAAATATGATACGCGGGAATAAAACATATGTATTTACATAATTTTAACCATAAAAATCATCAATACATCTTTCTAAGTTAGAATTCTTGCAGCTTCGTTAGATTTCGGTCGTTCGACGAATCTGCAAGAAATGTAACTTAGAAAGTTGTATTATGCATCAATGATTTTTACGGTTAAAATTATCTAAATACATATGTTTTATTCCCGCGTATCATATTTTGATCTAAGGAGGAGGAGCTTGTGGCTAAGTAATAACAGCCGCACGGGTCGATCCATCAGGTTAAGCTGCGCTTGCCGGGGTTGTCCGTGGATGAGTGACCATCTTTACATACCAAGACTCCTCCGTGCCTCGGAAAACACGTTAAGCCGTTGGTCCCGGCTATCATTCGTGGATCTTTGACAGTCGTTACGGGTCGTCAGAAGCCCGAAAGTCTGACAATCAGTCTTACCAAGGGGTATCGTATTACCCAGTTACTGGGTTATGGAGGTCAGATTGGCAATAGCTCCATGTAAAATACTGGTATTCAGCTGCATCCGGTTAGACTGGAAGCCGACCCCAACATAGTTGGGAAAAGGCTAGGCAGATTGATTGACTCCTCCGTGCCTCGGAAAGCACGTTAAGCCGTTGGTCCCGGCTGTCATTCGTGGATCTTTGACAGTCGTTACGGGTCGTCAGAAGCCCGAAAGTCTGACAACCAGTCTTACCAAGAGGTATCGTATTACCCAGTTAATGGGTTGTGTAGGTCAGATAGGCAGACGCTCCATGTAAAATACTGGTATTCAGCTGCATCCGGTTAGACTGGAAGCCGACCCCAACATAGTTGGGAAAAGGCTAGGCAGATTGATTGACTCCTCCGTGCCTCGGAAAGCACGTTAAGCCGTTGGTCCCGGCTGTCGTTCGTGGATCTTTGACAGTCGTTACGGGTCCTCAGAAGCCTGAAAGTCTGACAACCAGTCTTACCAAGAGGTATCATATTACCCAGTTAATGGGTTGTGGAGGTCAGATAGGCAGTCGCTCCATGTAAAATACTGGTATTCAGCTGCATCTGGTTAGACTGGAAGCCGACCCCAACATAGTTTGGAAAAGGCTAGGCAGATTGATTGACTCCTCCGTGCCTCGGAAAGCACGTTAAGCCGTTGGTCCCGGCTGTCGTTCGTGGATCTTTGACAGTCGTTACGGGTCCTCAGAAGCCTGAAAGTCTGACAACCAGTCTTACTAAGAGGTATCATATTACCCAGTTAATGGGTTGTGGAGGTCAGATAGGCAGTCGCTCCATGTAAAATACTGGTATTCAGCTGCATCCGGTTAGACTGGAAGCCGACCCCAACATAGTTGGGAAAAAGCTAGGCAGATTGATTGACTCCTCCGTGCCTCGGAAAGCACGTTAAGCCGTTGGTACCGGTTGTCATTCATGGATCTTTGACAGTCGTTACGGGTCGTCAGAAGCCCGAAAGTCTGACAACCAGTCTTACCAAGAGGTATCGTATTACCCAGTTAATGGGTTATGGAGGTCAGATAGGCAGACGCTCCATGTAAAATACTGGTATTCAGCTGCACCCGGTTAGACTGGAAGCCGACCCCAACATAGTTGGGAAAAGGCTAGGCAGATTGATTGACTCCTCCGTGCCTCGGAAAGCACGTTAAGCCGTTGGTCCCGGCTGTCGTTCGTGGATCTTTGACAGTCGTTACGGGTCCTCAGAAGCCTGAAAGTCTGACAACCAGTCTTACCAAGAGGTATCATATTACCCAGTTAATGGGTTGTGGAGGTCAGATAGGCAGTCGCTCCATGTAAAATACTGGTATTCAGCTGCATCCGGTTAGACTGGAAGCCGACCCCAACATAGTTTGGAAAAGGCAAAGCAGATTGATTGTATCATATTTTGATCAAGATACAACCTAAGGTAAGGGTAAGGTAGCCCGACCTCAAATCTAGCGATTTCATGCAATCATGAGGTTTGAGGTCAATTCTAACTTATGGAGTTGTATTGCTGACTCTAATGAATATAATTCTGTAAAGCCATGTTAGCTACGGCAGCGTCTCATATTTTAATCAACATACAACCTGACACTGACCTGCAAATTGCAAAAAACATAAGAAACTTTGAATTTCGCGGGCTACCTTATCGTATTCCCCCTTAAAGAAAACCTAAACCCTTATACAGGATTTTTGGAAGCTGGGTGTAAAGAGTATTGATCGCCCGCGGGAGAAACCTCTAGAAATGCAACGTGGCAACGTTACTTTCTAGAAGTTTTTCGTGATTACTTCATTAAATTTAAATCAAAGCACAATTTCCTCTGACAAATTCTTAGATCGTTGGTATTTATAAGTATGTATGCTATTTTTTGCCAGTTATTTTGGTAATGTTATGTATGTACATAGTTATAAGTACATGTAGTTGCGACAGAATACAGCCAGCAGTGTGAATCATTCCATCTTTGCATTGACACCTTTGTAGGCTTCCTTAAGAGCGCTATCACAATTTCTCTTGTATTAGGTTGGGGAAAAAGTCTTTTCACATTACAGTATGTATGAACTTAAAATAAAATCTCTTTGGCTATACTATTTGTATCTGGCTGGTTTTGGTATCATTGAAAGTTTAAATTTTAAAGAACATAATTCCAAATTCAAATTAGGAAAATGTGTGATTTTCATTTGTTTTTTGTACTGTCAAGATGAGTGAATCTAATGAAGAAATTCGATACATTTTAAAATTTTACTATAAAAAAGGTAAAAATGCAACGCAAGCCGCGAAAAAAATTTGCGATGTTTATGGACCCAGTGCAGTGTCTGTGAGAGTAGCACAAATTTGGTTTAAGCTTTTTCAATCCGGAAATTTTGATGTCAAAGATGCACGTCGCTCTGGTCGCCCTATTACGGATAAAATGGATGCCATTTTTGAAAAAGTGGAGCAAGATTGGTATATCAGTAGTTACGACGTAGCTGAAGAACTAGGAATTGACCACAAAACAGTTTTGGCGCATTTGAAAAAAAACTGGGTACACAAAAAAGCTCGATATTTGGGTACCTCACGAGCTCACTGAAAGAAACCTAATGAACCGTGTACTCATTTGTGATTCTTTAATACGACGTAATGAAACCGAACCATTTTTGAAGAAGCTGATAACTGGTGATGAAAAGTGGATCACGTACGACAAGAACGTGCGAAAAGGGTCGTGGTCAAAGGCCGGTCAGGCTTCACAGACTGTGGCGAAACCCGGGTTAACTCGCAACAAGGTGATGATGTGTGTGTGGTGGGATTGGAAGGGTATTCATTATGAGCTGTTACCACCAAGTAGGACTGTCGATTCTGAACTCTACTGCGAACAACTGATGAGATTACAGCAAGAAGTTGAGAGAAAGCGGCCGGAATTAATCAACAGAAGGGGTGTGGTTTTTCATCATGATAACGCTAGACCTCACACATCTTTAGCCACTCAGAAAAAAATAAGAGAGTTTGGCTGGGAGGTGTTAATGCATCCGCCGTATAGTCCTGACCTTGCACCTTCAGATTTCCACCTGTTTCGGTCTCTTCAGAATTCTTTAGGCAGTGTCAGGTTAACATCACGAGAGGGCTGCCAAAACCACTTGTCGCGGTATTTTGATCAGAAGTCCCAAAATTTCTATAGCAATGGGATCATGTCCCTACCTACAAGATGGCAAAAAGTTATCGAACAAAATGGTACCTACATACTTTAGATAAATGTAAATAATGCATATTAAAAAATGTTTTGAATTTTCTTAAAAAATGCGAAGAAACTTTTTCCCCAACCTATTATTAGGTCTTTACCTATGAAATTGCCGTTCTGCAGTACTGGCCATTTCAAATCAAAATAATTTTTGTTTGGCTAAGAATTCTAATTTCAAATTAATTTTATTTTAAAAACATGGATTTTATTTTCCAAAAGTAGTCATTTGTTTATTGATTAGTGTTACATTTTCATCGCATTTCAATCTTTTTCGTCATCATGGATACGTTAAAAATTCGAGTAATTATGGAATATGAGTACCGTCTTGGCAGCAACGCGGCACAAGCGGCACGCAACATCAACGACGTAGTAGCAATGGGATCATTTCCCTACCTACAAAATGGCAAAAAGTTATCGAACAAAATGGTACCTACATACTTTAAATAAATGTAAATAATGTATATTAAAAAATGTTTTGAATTTTCTTAAAAAATGCGAACAAACTTTTTCCCCAACCTATTATTTGAGCGTTTGACTCGAGTTTTGATATGTGATTGTGGTTTTGTTAGAGCCACAAAATTAAAAAAAAAACATATGCCCAAGAAAGCTTGATTATTTCTCTTGGGAGTGTTCTAAATAAATATTTCAATTTGTTTACAAAAATCAGTAAAAACCTTGTCTCTGCAAAGGATTTTTCATAAAATTTTACTTTTGGACATGTTTTGATGCTTTGTTACATCGAAGATATAATAATTTAATCATTTAAAAAAATGTCCTTGGAACAACTGTATCTTCAACTTTGGAGTGCTCAATTCAGTTTTTTATGTTTCATACAGTAATACACCAAAAATAATTCCGTAAACCAGAGAGTTACTGACAATTTTTCGTCCGAAATTATATTTTTTATCTACGAATGTAGGTATAATCCAAATTCATACAAAATGTATTTAATAAATTAATAAGGTTACTATGTTACCTTGCTTGATAAAAAAAAATAGTCTATTTAAAAGTAAAATAATATGTTTAATTAATTATTGTATGCAGTGCTAAAAATCAATGTAAATCTCGGGACACGCGGTCTTTAGCTTTAGACGCCGACGCATCGCATTATGTAGCAATTTAGCAGTTGTGATTACGTTTATTTTGAGTCATATAATAATTATTTTTTTGTTTATAGTGTGCAATTTCAATTTATGAAAAAATCACGGTCAAAATGTAATAGCGCCCTTAATAACATTGGCGACGAGTAGGTACCCACATTTAAATATAGTGCAAAATGTTTGGTGTAAATTCAATTTTGGGAAGCTATATCTAATTTTGATCACTACAATCAAGACTGGAAGCTATACTATAAGGGGTGGCTTCAGCAATGGTTCATTGCCAACAGCATTGACGTGGAAATGATAAAGCATGAGTAAAGAGAAAAGCGGTTTTGTTGAGCGCACTCACGGAGAACACGTACCAACTAGCGTGTAATTTCGTGTCGTGTGTCTCGTGTCTTAGAAAATGAGAAGAGTACCCATTAGTGAAAGAATTTTCGGAATCGGATTAGTAGTTCCGAAGTTTACCACCTACATACGTACAAACACCTCTTTTAAAGATAAAGATAAAGATCATTTTATTTGTCAAAAACATGCGTATACATGCAAATTATGCATGCGGGATGTCACAATATTAATTTATATTTTGTACGTACATGTTTCACCCGTAAGGCGTACAAATTTATAAAATTTACAAAAAATCAAAAACTAAATTACAAAATAAAAACCAAATTATTAAAGACAATCTAAGAGGGTACGTACATAATAGTCAGTAAAATAAATTAATCATTAAAATGTCACAAAATTTAAGGATTAATAAAATAAAATAAATGTCAAATAGTGTCATTCAAAAAGTCATTTATATTATAATAACACTTGTCTGTTAATAAATCTCGAATCTGTTTTTTAAACAACTTTACCGGCAATGCCAAAAATGGCAATGCAATTTATATGACTGTGGTATTTTATTATAAATTTTAGGAGCCATACAGAAAACGCTTTTATCCATTAATGCAGTCTTTGATGTATGCGAATACAGTTGAGTATTGTCACGTCTGTTACGGGGGAAGGTGTCAGCTAGTCGTGGAAATAGAAATTGATTTGCCCTAACAAATGTCGCAATTTCAAAAATATACAGCGATGGTAGAGTTAACAATTTGTGTTTTTTAAATAATGGCATACAGCTGTCGGTCGAATTCAAATTGAACATAGCACGAATGCATCTCTTTTGGGCCTTAAACGCTAAATGCTTTGTCTGTGGAATTCCCCCAAAATATAATACCGTAGCGCAATAACGAAGCTACTAGACCATGATAAGTTGTTACTAAGGCATCTGTGTTTAGCTCTGGGGCCAGTTTATATAAAGCGTACGCAGAGGTGCTCAGCCGTTTACTTAGGTATTCTATGTATGCCTTCCAGTTCAATTTAGAGTCAATAATAATTCCTAGAAATTTTGTGGCGTCGACTTTATTAAGATCAGTGTCCTTGTAAATTGCGTTAATGTCAAATATAGCTTGGGTCCGTTCAGGGTCCGTTGCCTAAAATGCGTTGGGTCTTTATAATATTAGTATAGATAAGATTTCACGATGAAAAAAAATTGCATGCAGCGGAGATGAGAATGTTGAGATGGATGTGTGGAGTGACAAGAATGGATAAAGTGAGAAATGAGTATATAAGAGGAAGTTTGAAAGTGGCGCCAGTGACAGAAAAGTTGAAAGGGAATCGTTTGTCTTGGTATGGGCATGTAATGAGGAGAGACGAAACGCATGTGACTAAAAGAGTGATGAATATACATGTTGATGGATGGAGAGGCAGAGGAAGGCCAAAGAAAAGATGGATGGATTGTGTGAGGAATGATATGAAAGAGAAGGGAGTGAATGATAGCGTGACGGTTGACAGGGGAGAATGGAAGAAGAAAACGTGTTGCGCCGACCCCAAGTAAATTGGGATAAGGGCAGGAAGATGATGATGATAGATAAGATTTCACGGGTTTCCCCTATTTTATATGCGTTATAAGAAATTACAATAATATTACCATGTTCATTAAAATACTTACTAAATTACCCAATAATTATATCTAAGATAAGCACCTACTTTCCCTTATTATGCATTGTCCTTCTCAATTACCTAATTAGTAACCTTAATGAAACTATTATAGAATGAGCTAAGCAGAAATTTAATATTTGGTTCGATGAGGCAATTATTGTAGGTATACTAATCAGTTCAGGCAGTTCAATTACTACAAATTCAATCTGCCTAGCCTTTTCCCAACTATGTTGGGGTCGGCTTCCAGTCTCTGGATGCAGCTGAAGACCAGTATTTTACATGGAGCGACTTCCTATCTGACTTCCACAACCCAGTAACTGGGTAATACGACACCCCTTGGTAAGGCTGGTTGTCAGACTTTCGGGCTTCTGACGACCCGTAACGACTGTCAAAGATCCACGAATGACAGCCGGGAGCAACGGCTTAACGTGCTTTCCCGAGGCACGGAGGAGTCTCGTTAAGTAAAGATGGTCACCCATCCACTGACCAACCCCGGCAAGCGTAGCTTATCCTGATGGATCGATCCGTGCGGCTGATATTACTTAGCCACGAGCCCGAGTTCAATTACTACAAATTAGCATAGCATAATCAGAAAAAAATCAATCAATCTCTCAACTCAACTTCTTGTACCTACCTAGTTATTAAGTGAATGGTGTGGTCGCCTATAATTGGAAGCGCACATTTGTGTTGTCCGTATCTGCAATAAATTTTGTATGTAATTGTGTAGCCTCTGTTGGCGATCCATTAAATAAATAAATAAATAAATCTGCCTAGCCTTTTCCCAACTATGTTGGGATCGGCTTCCAGTCTAACCCGATGCAGCTGAATACCAGTATTTTACATTTAGCGACTGATCAGATATAATCAGACTATAAAGTTCCCACAGGCTTCCCCTCTGTGAGAGGGAGTGGGCCGTACACCAGCACGCGGGCCCAGTGCGGGTTGGTAGCTGTAGGTACTCGAGCTACCTAATTATCTTTTTTTTAACCGACTTCAAACAGGAGGAGGTTCTCAATTCGTCGGAAACTTTTTTTTTTTTTATGTATGTTCCCCGATTACTCGAAGATGGCTGGACCGATTTGTATTTTTTTGGTTTTATTCGAGAGGGTATACATCACAGTTGGTCCCATATAAAATTGATTAACTTTGCTTGGGTAGTTTTTGAGTTAGCTTCAATAATACGTATTTTTTCCCCACTTTTATATGGATGATGTTCTAGTTTGTTTTGCAGGTAGTGGTATTAGAATTTGTGTGGGGTAGGTACCACAACTAAAAAGTGAAAAATAAAAACTTTTTTACAAAAAAATACAACTGACTTCCAAAAACAACACTACAAAGTGAAAAATAACTTTAATTTCGGAAGTCGGTGGTAAAAAACGAAAATACATTTAACCAGACACCGACTTCCGAAATTAAAGTTATTTTTCACTTTGTAGTGTTGTTTTTGGAAGTCGGTTGTATTTTTTTGTAAAAAAGTTTTTTTATGAATGTATTTCGATGACAAACAAACCTGTTCTATGGTGAAATTTTTACTATTTCCTAACGTTAAAGACATGAGCATGGCTTCATAACCACTTGACTTACTGACATTCAGACAGACGGACAACGAATTGATCCTATAAGGGTTCCGTTTTTTCCTGTTGAGGTTCGGAACCCTAAAAACGGGAACAATATTTAGGTATAGGTACCGCAAATCTCGTAAAATAATAATATCAACTGACCTGTAAGGCTTGCATCACTCGGACACTTGTTCAGTATGCACAAACTATCACAAAAATAAATCTTAAAAAACAAATTCTCAAAAAATCAGTTAAACATAAACAGAACACCCTCAAAAACCAAAGACACAGTTTATCAAATGTGTGAATAAAAAGGCAACGAATATCTTTTATTATATAAAAGGGATAATGTCAGCATTTTCTTTCTCTCTTCCGTGATTACCGATTGATGTTATAATTATGTATTTTTATCTGTTTGTTTGTCAGTTTTGTGAGAGGAGCTCGTGGCTAAGTTATAACAGCCACGGGTCGGTCCGTGGATGGTTGACCATCTTTACATACCGAGACTCCTCCGTGCCTCGGAAAGCACGTTAAGCCGTTGGTCCCGGCTGTCATTCGTGGATCTTTGACAGTCGTTACGGGTCGTCAGAAGCCCGAAAGTCTGACAACCAGTCTTACCAAGGGGTATCGTATTAAGCAGTAACTGGGTTGTGGAGGTCAGATAGGCAGTCGCTTCATGTAAAATACTGGTATTCAGCTGCATCCGGTTAGACTGGAAGCCGACCCCAACATAGTTGGGAAAAGGCTAGGCAGATTGATTGATTGTTTGTCAGTTTTGTTTTGCAATTACATGAAAAAAGGGTTTTTATACTATCTTTTGCCCATGTGGATGTCGGAAATTATCCCACGGGAACGTACTACAAAGCAAGTGATTATAAACTACCAGTGCGCCAAATTTCAAGCACGTTCAGCCGTTTTTGCGAGATTGAGTAACAAACATTAAAACTTTTACATTTATAATCTTTCTAGCTTTTGCCAGCGGCTTCGCCCGCGTGGATGTCGGAAATTATCCCACGGGAACCGTAAATTTTTCCGGGATAAAAGTAGCCTATGTGCTATTCCAGACTATATATAATCTATCTATGAGCCAAATTTCATCCAGATCCAGATCCGGTTAGCCGTTCTATGGTGATTGAGTAACAAACATCCGTTCATCCATCCAAACTTTCACATATATTATATTAGTAGGACTAACTTATGTCCGCGGCTTTGCCCGCGTTGAGTTCGCGTGGGGTTGATCTACCTATGTGCCAAATTTCATCCAAATCCGTTCAGCCGTTTTAACGTGAAAGCGAAACAAATTACTTTCGCATTTATAATATTAGTTAGGATATTATATTACTAGCTGCAGCCCGCGACTTCGTCAGCGGTCCAGGATAAAAATTAGCCTACGTCCTTATCCAGGTCCCAGGCTAAATATATGTCAAATTTCATTCACATCCGTTCAGCCGTTTTAACGTGAAGGCGTAACAAACAAAGAAACTCGCTTTGGTATTTATAATATTAGTTTCAGAACATATAAAAATAGTCGCCTATAAATTAAAAAGTAAGCAAATCCGTAGCATTCAATATTATGCTTCAAACATTGCTTACTTAACAAGGTCATTACGAAGAACTGACAATTAAAATTGCTTACTAAGCGGAAGTACGATTTGTTCTTATTAAATATTATTTGTATTACTTGCTAATGTGTACGGTTATACACGTGCTATTTCGTAGTACAAATATGCTTATTTCAATGTCGAAAACCTGAGGGCCAGCGCGTACTTGTGTTTTTTAGTCGGCCGATAGTTTAGTACAAGATTTACGCACACACGCGTGCCCTGTCTTATAATTCCATACTGATTCCCAGAACAATCAATCTATCGCCCGATTAAAAATCAAGTCAATCAAGTGCGAGCTCGCCCTTAATGCTTGCATATTTTTTGTTGCTGTTTAGGATAAAGATCTGCCCCATATTCTCACAAAATTCTCCGTTAATCAACGTTCGCACGGACGTAAAAATATCGCGGCGATTTTATTTCGCGCACTGGATTTTCAACGCTCTGCTTAGCGCCGAGAGTTAAAATCCATCAGTGTGTTTTTGCGACGCGCTAGAATGCACTCTGTTGTTGTCAAGTTGGATTCTCAACGCTCGGCTCAACAACGAGAGTTGAAAATCCAGTGCGCGATAAAATCCCGCCGCGATATTTTTACGTCCGTGCAAACGTCGGCTTAGAGTGTGTGCCTCGGAAAGCACGTTAAGCCGTTGCTTCCGGCTGTCATTCGTGGATCTTTGACAGTCGCTACGGGTCGTCAGAAGCCCGAAATTCTGACAACCAGTCTTACCAAGGGGTATCGTATTACCCCGTAATTGGGTTGTGGAGGTCAGATAGGCAGTCGCTCCATATAAAATATTGGTATTCAGCTCCATCCGGTTAGACTGGAAGCCGACTCCAATAAAGTTGGGAAAAGGCTAAGCAGATTGACTTATTTAATCCCCATTCTCCTCTTCCCCAGGTCGGCTTCAAAGGCTACGGTATATCGCCCGCAAATCTATCAACTACCGGCAGCTTCAGCTACAGCGATGGCAAGACTTACTCCATCACACATGGTTCTGTCATCATCGCAGCTATAACCTCGTGCACCAACACTTCTAATCCTAGTGTGATGCTGGGAGCTGGTGAGTCACACACCCTTCAGTTTCACCCCCAACAAACACACACACCCAACAAACGCATACATTACACAACCAACAAGCACACACCCCCAATGTACAAATCTATCAACTACCGGCAGCTTCAGCTACAGCGATGGCAAGACTTACTCCATCACACATGGTTCTGTCATCATCGCAGCTATAACCTCGTGCACCAACACTTCTAATCCTAGTGTGATGCTGGGAGCTGGTGAGTCACACACCCTTCAGTTTCACCCCCAACAAACACACACACCCAACAAACGCATACATTACACAACCAACAAGCACACACCCCCAATGTACAAATCTATCAACTACCGGCAGCTTCAGCTACAGCGATGGCAAGACTTACTCCATCACACATGGTTCTGTCATCATCGCAGCTATAACCTCGTGCACCAACACTTCTAATCCTAGTGTGATGCTGGGAGCTGGTGAGTCACATACCCTTCAGTTTCACCCCCAACAAACACACACACCCCCAATGTACCTACAAATCCAATACAGTTCACACACTTCTAAAAAAAAATAATAAATAAATAAATAATGTTTATTTCCAGTAAAATGAACAAGGTTACAAGTACAACATATTAGTATTATGATACAACATAAAGTGCATTCAGTATTATCTCCTGGCACCCAAACTAGGTTTATAGCCTGTGACTTGGGCACCAGTGATTCCATGAGGGTAGATAGATGATCGAAAAGTTTCAATAAAACTGTTTTCACCAGTAACATGATTAACATAACAATATAATCATTATTTATGTGTATAGAAAGAAGAAAAAGCAAAAATAATTAATAATAAAACTGTTTGTGTTTGAGTGACAGTGGATTGGTCGTGGTAGGTGTAGTAGGTATGTTGTGCATGTGTAAGTAATGTGAAGGTGCGGTACAATACGGGCACACACCTCCAACCAACATATCACAAATCGTACACTAACTCGTAACTAGCTTCTACATGCGACTTCGCTGCGTGTTTTTTTTTTTATAATATTGCCTATGACACTCAGGGATAATGTAGCTTTCTACCAGTGATTTTTTTTTTTTTACAATTGCTTCGTTAGTTCCGGAGATTACCTCCTACATACAAACTTATAGAGGCATGAGTAACAGGGTGTAAAGTTCACTCTCCTCCATAGAAAAGGGAGGATCCTCCGACCAGACGGGTACGTCTGGTGGGCAACTGCCCGACGGTTGATGTCTGGACGATGTATATTTATGCTAGTCGCACGGTAAACTCTGATTGCGCGATCAGGATTTGCGTGACGTCAGTGTGATGCGTAGTTCGCATGTGGCGATGTAGATGCCGCCACAAACTTACAAATAAATAAATTTTATCTCTTTATAATATCAGTAAGAGATGCCTTCCGAACGAATTTCGGTCACAGTGGCCAATTCCAACGGAGACTATCCAGGTACGCAGGAGATATGCACATGCAAGTATGTTCCTTAACTAACATAGTCCGATGGGACAAATCATACTTCATTACACATCATGGTTACCGGCAACTTCAGCTACAGTGATGGCAAAACTTACACCATCATACACGGTTCTGCCATCATCGCTGCGATCACGTCGTGCACCAATACTTCTAACCCTAATGTCATGCTGGGAGCCGGTGAGTCCCACACTCTACAAATACACACCAACAAGCACACACCCTCAAGCACACACCCTCAATTCATACTCCCAACACAGCTCACACACAACCAACAAATAAACACAGCACACATACTTACTCATGGCTACCGGCATCTTCTTTTACTAAGCTACGGGCCTTCTCCGCGTTACTCAGCCATACTCCGTAATCAACATAGTTTTACAAGCTTTGAATTAACTTGTAATGTTTGTACTCGTATGTAAGTCCTTGTCCTCTTTGTCCTGTTCAAAATTTGCAAGTTTAATTTGACCCACTTCCCGGTGTTTAATTGAGCTGAAATTTGGCATACGTATGTAAAATTGCAATATTTTTTTTTACCATCGAGCTGATCTGATGATGGAGCCGGAAGGTGGCCACAGGAACTCAGTAATAACGACACAACCCTATCGAGTTTGGGCTCGTTTGATTCGTCTGGTCCCTTAGAGCTTGTTTAAAAAAAATAATACACTTGTAAAAATTTGGGTCGGCAAACGCAAGAGTTCTGGTTTTTCATTAAATACTCACTTTGACATATCTCGGGTCCCGGACCTTTGCAAGGCGTACGAGGGGACGAAGCCAACTCGCAGAGGCCCCTTAGACAATTTTAAATTATGAGGAGGCACCAGCCGACGATAATCCCTGTATGAACTATGCAAGTGCACCCAAGGACAACCCCCGGTTGGTGCGGGACTATTACAGAGCATGGAAACAAAACACATTGGGCTATGAGTTTGGGTGGCTGTGGACTGGTTACCTAGAACTATGGAAACACTATGGCCCCTGCCTGATAAATGTTTTGTATACAATACACAGATAAAATGGCAGGGAATGACTTGTACACTCAATAATGGGCCCCAGAAAACGGTTGCTAGCACATAGTGCCGTAGCGGCAAGAGAGCAACATGTCCTGAGGTGCTTGTGAGGAGTGGAGAGGTATCCCACGGCCCACGGCTATCAGGACAATCCCGGAAGTACGGTCAAGATCCCTACCAGCATCTTACTTGAATACTTCCTTTCTCCGAGCACGTTTGCTCTTGCGAATCTCCACTCAAGCCGGCCAATAAAGGCAAGAAAGGGGTGGGAGCTCTGTTCCTCGTCAGTGTTCACTCCAGCCGGCCAATAAAGGCAAGCGAGAGGTGAAATACTCACTTATTATTATCTGCTATGTTTCAGGTCTCCTAGCCAAGAAGGCGGTAGAAAATGGTCTGAGCGTTCTTCCTTACATCAAGACTTCCTTATCACCAGGGTCTGGCGTCGTCACCTACTATCTAAGGGTATGATGTTCAACATTGTCGTAGATAAATTACAAACTAAACGAAAAGATTTGAAATGTGTAAAAGATAGCCGTACTAGGTACATTAACAGGGCACCTGTATTTTTATTCGACTTCAAAAAAGGAGGTTCTGTATTCGACCCGTATGTATGTATGTATGTTCGCGATTTTCTTAAAAACGAATGAATCAATTTTGATGATTATTTCACTACCGTGATCTACATACTTTCAGGAAGATTTTAGTATGTAATACATTAGGGAATTATTCTTATGTACCAAGTTATATGCATAAATTTACTGCGACTCCGGCATTTCTAAGAAGATTTTTGATGATTCATCTTTTCGTTCGTCTTGGGCTCATGTAATTGTATATTCAACTAAAAATGGAAAAATAAATTTACTAAGTATAAAAAAAGTAAAAACCGACTTCAAAAACCTAAAACGTATAAAATAACTGTCTTAATTAAAAATCTTAACAGCTTCTGAAGTCGGTGTCAATTATTCAATGCACCTTAGCTTGGCACCGACTTCAGAAGCTGTTAAGTGTTTTAATTAAGAAAGTTATTTTATTTGTTTTAGGTTTTGAAGTCGGTTTTTTACTTTTTTAAAGAAAATTTTTATACTTAAAAGGACACCCCCGGCCATATAGACATTGTTGAAGTGGGTACAAGTTATTAAAATAAATTATTTTTGTTCAAACTCAAATCTCGCTGATATATTTTGGGCACTATTATTTCTGTGAATATTAAAATGTGTAATATAAAAATAAGTATTTTCTTCTTTCAGGAATCTGGCGTAGTTCCATACCTAGAGAAGTTAGGTTTCGACATCGTAGGCTACGGGTGCATGACATGCATCGGTAACTCGGGACCCATCGACGATAATATTGCTAATACTATTGAGAAGGTAAGCCAGTTTCAACTTTATATCATACTAATATTATAAAGGCGAAAGTTTGTGTGTGTGTGTGTATGTTTGATACTTCTTCACGCTCAAACGGCTGGACCGATTTGGATGAAATTCGTTGTGTATACAGCTTATACCCTGGATTAACACATTGGCTTCTTTATATCCCGAAAAAATGTAGTATTCCCGTGGGATGAGCAAGGAAAGAAAAAGAAAGAAAGAAAACACACTTATTTAGCACAGACTAAATTAAAGAGGCAAAACAAAAAAGTAAAAAATAATAATAAAATTTAAAAATCTACATTTGCGAAGGAAATGAAGAAAGGAAAGGAAAGGAATAAGGAAGGAAAGAAAAGGAATAAGGAAAAGGGAAGGAATAAGGAAAGGAAGGAATTCAAATATATTTGCTACTCTTTCAAACTCGGCTCGACCGATTTTGATGAAATTAGGTGTGGAAGTAGCAGACACCCTATATACACATAGCACACATAGGCTACTTTACATCCTGAAAAAATGTAGTGTTCCCGTGGGATAAGCAATTTTTTTGTGAATACTTTTCTCACCGATTAAATAATACACGTTTTAGTGCAACACCGCGGGGCGCAGCTAGTCCAATATAAAACGACATTGAGAACGGGTTTTCTCGCGATATTCCTTTTTTTTTTTTCGTTTTTTTTTTTTGCGATCGCTGCAACTCGGTCGAAACGTCGGGGAACAAGTAGGTACCTGTTTACCTCGTAAAAAGGAATATCGCGAGAAGACCCGTTCTCAATGTCGTTTTGTAATGTGTACCATCGGCAAACTTTCCGGTGAACCACTTTTGAACCTTATTGCGTTAGTAATAAGGTTGAAAAGTGGTTCACCGGAAAGTTTGCCAAAGGTACAAATCGCGAAAGTTTAAACATTTTATATTCATTGTTTACTTGTTTTAGGACATTCATTCATCAATCAATCAACTCAGTCTATCGCAGTCCACCGCTGGACATAGCCCTCTCCCAGGCTGCGCCACAACACCCTGTCCTCCGCCTTCCGCATCCAGTCTGCCCCAGCCACTTTCTGCAGGTCATCGGTCCATCTAGCTAGGGGGCGTCCCACACTACGCTTACCGATACGCGGTCTCCACTCTAGGACTCGTCTGCTCCACCGACCATCGATCCTTCGACAAACATGGCCAGCCCACTGCCACTTCAGTTTGCTTACTCTGAAAGCTATGTCGGTTACTCCGGTTCTTTCCGGATAACTTCATTCCTGATTTTATCCTTCAAAGAAACTCCGAGCATAGCCCGCTCCATAGCGCGCTGAGCGACCTTGAATTTGTGGACCAGCCCGACCGTCAGTGTCCACGTTTCAGCACCGTATGTCATAACGGGCAGGACGCACTGGTTGAAAACCTTAGTTTTCAAACCTTTCTTTCATCATTCATAATCAGCCTATAATGTTCCCACTGCTGGGACACAGGCCTCCTCTCTGTGAGAGGCAGTGGGCTGTAATCCACCACGCGGGCCCAGTGCGGGTTGGTAGATGTCACATGTCTTCAAATTTTTGGTTCTAGATTTCCGGTTTCCTCACGATGTTTTCCTTCACTGTTTTGAGAGCAGCGGTGATGAGACATTAATTCATTAACCATTCACTGACAAATCAATCATCGTTCGTTTATCAATTATTTATGAATATAAATATTTATTTAATACTTCTTTAGGGGTAAGCAGGTATAGATTACTTGTTGATTCAAAGACGTGTCCGGATGATCTGTGTTTATTCGGTAAATTGTCCTATTTATATTTACATTCATCTTTGTACAAGTAGTGCTTAGCCTAAGATATTTACATATTCATATACAACCACCACATTCGTCAGATGTCGCTTGATGCGCCGCGCACGCGCAGAGCGCGCATAATACCACAGCCAATCAATGCCGTCCGGCGCGCGCCTCGCTAGTCTATAAGTATATGCGGGCGCGCCGCGCACATCCTTTTTCTCACCGACCCTGATGACCCCATAACCCTCCTTCAGGAGAGTAGCAAGGCCACCAGTACGGTTTACAAACGTAAACCACCCAGGAATACATTCTGACCTCGCCGCCGAGGTCGCAATCGTAACCCCCCCCCCCCCCTATCCCCTACTCGGTGAAGCTGTGCCTGCTGGGGGCACAGCTGAGCCTGTAGCACTTATCCCCCCCGTTATGATCCAGCCTGCCCCGTCTGGTTGTCCTATTATTAGCGACGCTCAGTCGACTAATATGTTACCTTAGTTTTAAGCCTAGCTTTATGTTCGCTTAAAGCACCCACAGGAAACGCCCGATTGAGCAGTCTCGACCCTCAGTGGTCAACTGCGAGATGCCATACAAAACTAACTAACTAACGCGCACATCCTTCCCTCGGGCTGGCGGCGTTGCGTGAAGATCTCTGCGTGGCTTCGCGTCGTGTGTCGCCGTGTCGCACCGCGTGTCTTTCTACCGCGTCGTGTGTCGCCGTGTCGCACCGCGTGTCTTTCTACCGCGTCGTGTGTCGCCGTGTCGCACCGCGTGTCTTTCTACCGCGTCGTGTGTCGCCGTGTCGCACCGCGTGTCTTTCTACCGCGTCGTGTGTCGCCGTGTCGCACCGCGTGTCTTTCTACCGCGTCGTGTGTCGCCGTGTCGCACCGCGTGGCTTTCTGCCGCGTCGTGTCTCCGCCTCTGCTGCTTCGATGATCTTCACGCATGTCGTCAGCCTTGAGCCCAACCGTTCTTTTCAGAGCGAACTTATTATTTCTGGTCAGAGTCACGTACGTCCTTTTCAGGGCGGTCTTCTTCTCTGTTTCTTTAACTAATCGTCAGACAACGTAGGGGTAGGTATTGGTTTTGTAAGTGGTACGTTCTGTGGGTTACGTACGGTGGGTTGGTTCTGGTACTGGAGGTAAAGAAAGAAAGAAAGAAAAGAAAGAAAAATGCGTTTAATTGGCATTACAGCAAAAAAATAAATAAATACACCTTAAAATTATAAAAAACATAAATACACCTTAAAATTATAAAAAAAACATAAAACAAAGATTGTAATGCCAAAAGGGCCTCAGCTCAGCATATTGTCAGATGACAACACAAGGTGTACCACCTGACGCTGATTTTCAGCTGCAACCCACGAGTGCCATACGCTAGAATCTAAGGTAAGTGACTGGCTCACTTCAAGCACCATCTGTGCTTACTTTACTTGGAAGGAAATCCTGTCTATCAATACGTAATAAAATGATATTATACAAGCATATTCTTATGCCAATTTGGACGTATGGTATTCAGCTTTGGGGCTGTACTAAACGAAGCAACGTTAAAATAATCCAACAATTCCAAAATAAAGTACTCAGGGATGCTGTAAATGCACCATGGTACATTAGAAATGACGACCACCACCGCGACCTTAAAATGGAACTCGTCACCACCATCATCCAAAAATTTGCTGAAGCCCACGAACACAGACTTCACCGACATTTGAATGTCGAGGCAATTCAGCTGCTAGACAACACGAACATAGTGCGCAGGCTAAAGAGAACTAAACCATTTGAGTTAGTGTAAAGTGTGAATGAATAATAGTAATGCTGTGCTATACATATGACACATGAACAAAGTGTTTTTATTAATATTATCAGACTCTAAGAAAGTGCTACGGAATTGTGAAAAAGTGCAAATTGACACTATTCTTAGTTATAACAAAATCTATCACGTAAAATAATAAGTTAGAGTTAAATTGCTTATTAGTCTATTAGGCTAGATTAAGAACTCTAGTTCTTTTTAATAAAGAAAAAAAAAAAATCTGTGCTTACTGGCTGGCACTTACTACATGGCCTGGGGCCTAGCGCGGCCAACACTGCAAATCCGCCACTGACTGAGGCTATATTAGGCCGCGACGCGACCTGCGACACACGAGCGATTAAAACAAATAAATGAACGCTCACGTATATGGCTACACCGTACATCAAATATTACTAGCGCTCTTTGATTTCCTTATGCGATTGGAACAACATCGTGTAATCACGGCTTCGGCTACATCAACATGTCAGCGAAATCGCCGAATATACGTCGAATTTTTATCATTTTTATCTCGTTTCGCTCTACCAGACGCATCGCAAATCGCTGCCTACTGTAGCCTCAGCCTTAGGAGCCGAGCAAAACGCTCAGAAACATGTTTGTCTGTTACAGAACGAGCTGGTCTGCTGCGGTGTTCTATCAGGCAACAGGAACTTCGAGGGTCGCATACATCCCAACACTCGTGCCAACTACTTAGCGTCGCCTCTGCTGGTGATAGCGTATGCCTTAGCTGGCACAGTGGATATTGACTTCGAAACGCAACCATTGGGTAAGTAGAATAACACGGAAAAAACTACTAGAAATCTTAAAATAAAATTTCTGTCTACATACTCATATATAAGTCGCTTCCTTTACCTACCTATATAATAATAATATCTGATTTTATACACAACTAGCTGACCCGACACCCGTTGTCCTGTCTTAGCTATGAATATTCTAATGTAAACGCGCGAAGTTCCCGAAGGCGCAAGCTGAGAATATTTTGCAACTCTGTAGGAAAACTTAATTTATATTTTATGAATTGAATTACGATTTTTTGCTCAAAATTAAAATACCGGAATAGTTTTACAAGTATATAAAAACTTTTTTACAAAAAAATACAACCGACTTCCAAAAACAACACTACAAACTGAAAAATAACTTTAATTTCGGAAGTCGGTGTCTAGTTAAATGTGTTTTTGTTTTTTGCCACCGACTTCCGAAATTAAAGTTATTTTTCAGTTTGTAGTGTTGTTTTTGGAAGTCGGTTGTATTTTTTTGTAAAAAAGTTTTTATTTTTCACTTTTTAGTGGTTCACATGTGCTTACCCCTTCACAGCGTACTGGCGTGATGTTATGTTATGAACTGGTGTGAACAACAAACAGACATGAGATTTCAGCAATCCCAGTCCATTTGCTATCATTTATTGAGGAGTTCCGTTGCCTATCTCAGAAGTTCTTCATCAGATCTTCACCAAATTGAAATGGGACCACTCCAAGAAAGTACTCTTCCAAAGACTATCCAAATCGCTTCAAGTGTGCCTATAAAATTGGAAGAGTTCTCTCTATTTCTCCAGGATCCCATCATCAGATCCTGACTTGATGATCATGGGACCACCTGGGAAGTATACCCTTTCAAACAAAAAAAAAAATAATCCAAATCGGTCCAGCCATCTTCGAGTAATCGGGGAACATACATAAAAAAAAAAAAAAATAAAAAAAAAAAAAAAGATTCCGACGAATTGATAACCTCCTCCTTTTTGAAGTCGGTTAAAAAGTAAAAAATATGAAAAAATTCAAAAATTCAAATTCAAAAAATTCAAAATTCTTTTATTTGGGACAACATAGGAACCATTTTTCAACACATCATATTACAACTTATACACTAGGATTAGTAACAAACTTATAAATAAAAAACCAAGTTAATGAGTCATGTACCTTGGAGGCACTTCATGCGGACAGTGAATCCGCATGAGATGCCTCAGCACAGGAGCTCTCGGGTCCTCAGCCACGACTTTCAGGATGCTATTGCTACTCCCTCGAATCCTCCCCACAAGCGATGCCACCTTTTTTTTTTTTTTTTTTTTTTTTTTTTTTTTTTTTTTTTTTTTTTTTTTTTAAAGATTAATTGGATCCAATTAATTTGAAAAAAAAAATAAATTGTTTTGAGTATGAATGTGACTCAGTGGCAGCAATTCTCGCAATTTATCCCGCTTGGCGGCGCTGTTGTAGATGTAGACCTGTCAAATACTTCTTTCACAGGGGCGCGCATATTCGCTCCCCATCATCCATTGGCCGACTTAAGCATACACGACGAGGGGCCAACCCCGGCAAGCGTAGCTTAAGGTCGCTGTTACAAATGGGTAGTCAAATCATTACTTTTTTACACAAAAGTATGTTTATTAAATAAAATGCTTCGCTTTCTTAAAATGTTTTTTGGCCGAATTGTTGATAGATGTCCATGGTACGATTCTGAACTATAAGTACAATTTTAGATCGGTACAGTTTCTCAGTAAATTTACCGAAGTAAAAATGTTTGCTTCGGTACATTTATTGAGAAAATGTTTCTTAAAAAAATTATATTTATAGTACAGAATCGTACCATGCACATCTATCAACAATTCGGCCAAAAAATATTTTAAGAATGCAATCAATCTGCCTAGCCTTTTCCCAACTATGTTGGGGTCGGCTTCCAGTCTAACCGGATGCAGCTGAATACCATTATTTTACATGGAGCGACTGCCTATCTGACCTCCACAACCCAGTGACTGGGTAATACGATACCCTTTGGTAAGACTGGTTGTCAGACTTTCGGGCTTCTGACGACCCGTAACGACTGTCAAAGATCCACGAATGACAGCCGGGACCAACGGCTTAACGTGCTTTCCGAGGCACGGAGGAGTCTTGGTATGTAAAGATGGTCACCCCTCGGCAAGCGTAGCTTAGCCTGGTGGATCGACCCGTGCAGCTGTTATTACTTAGCCACGAGCTCCTCCATTTTAAGAATGCAAAGCATTTTATTTAATAAACATACTTTTGTGTAAAAAAGTAATGTTTGACTACCCATTTGTAACAGCGTCCTTAATCTGATGGATTTAAATAAATTTATTGTTGCACAAAGTTTGTGCTAGCGACGTCTACTGTGCCGCAGACCTACTAGTTTTTAAAACGTAACTAACTCTCTCGCCCTCTTGTTGCAGGTAACAGAGCTGATGGCACTCCCGTGTACCTCCGCCAGATCTGGCCGACGAGGGCCGAGATACAGGAGGTTGAGAACAAGCACGTGATTCCCGGCATGTTTAAGGAGGTATGCTTTTAACTAGAACAAAACTTGCGAGCAACTAAATCGACTCAACTCCTAATCAAGCATCTCGACTCGTATTATTATATATGTATAATATGTATTGTATATATATATATATATATATATATTATAGGTATATCTTATAGTAAGTGTATGTATGTGTATTATTGGTTTATAACATATTTATGTGCTTGTATAAAGTCTATTTATAATTAATTAAGATATATTTTAGTGTTCTTTTTTTTATGTATTCCTCTCATACTGAGCACCTGCCATCTAATCTCTTCACCACCCTTGGTTGACTGGTAGAGAATGCCTAAGGCATTAAGTCCGCCTTTGTACATTTTAAGTGCGAAAAGTTTAAATAAAATAAATAAATAGCAATTACTCGAAAACAACTAAATCGATTTTAAGGAGGATGCGCTGAGGTAGCCCGCGAAATTAAAATTTTCTTACGTTTTTTGCAATTTGCAGGTCAGTGTCAGGTTGTATGTATTGGTGTGATTTTTGGTACATAAAAATAATTAATAATAACAATTTTTACATTACAAATACTGTCTAATAACGTTATTTTACTAAAAGGTAACATAACTAAAACTATTAAAAAACTAAAATATGGCGTCGAAAAATTCCTCCGCATCGCTGTCGACTGGTAAAGTACCCAAGAGACTGGCGGCATTGCCACGTTGTATGGCAATGCTAAGCCGCTGGCCAAGGTAAAAGTCAGCCCTTGGGTCACGGGAAGTGTCAACCAGCCGCATGGAGATTTCGTTGGTTGTGTGTTGATTAAAATATGATTCGCGGCCGTAACTAACATGGCTTTACAGAATTATATTCATTAGAATCAGCAATACAACTCCATAAGTTAGAAGTGGCCTCAAATCTCATGATTTGATTTGAACTTGACAGTTGTATTGATGATTTTTATGATTATAATTCTATAAATAAATATTTGTTACGGCCGCGAATCATATTTAGATCAACATACAACCTAATACTGACTTGCAAATTGCAAAAAACGTAAGAAATTTGAATTTCGCGGACTATTTTTTTTTTTTTTTTTTTTTTTTATGTATGTTCCCCGATTACTCGAAGATGGCTGGACCGATTTGGATTTTTTTTTGTTTTATTCGAGAGGGTATACATCACAGTTGGTCCCATATAACATTGATTAACTTTGCTTTGGTAGTTTTTGAGTTAGCTTCAATAATACGTATTTTTATATGGATGATGTTCTAGTTTGTTTTGCAGATAGTGGTATTAGAATTTGTGTGGGGTAGGTACACAACTAAAAAGTGAAAAATAAAATCTTTTTTACAAAAAACTACAACCGACTTCCAAAAACAACACTACAAAGTGAAAAATAACTTTAATTTCGGAAGTCGGTGGCAAAAAACGAAAATACATTTAACTAGACACCGACTTCCGAAATTAAAGTTATTTTTCACTTTGTAGTGTTGTTTTTGGAAGTCGGTTGTAGTTTTTTGTAAAAAAGTTTTTTATCTCATTGGTTTGAGTCAATCTTGCGTCTATACTAATATTTAAACCTTAACAATTTCCAGGTGTACGCAAAGATCGAGCAAGGCTCTCCATCCTGGCAGGCGCTCTCAGTACCGCAGGGCAAGCTGTACGGCTGGGACCTCAGCTCCACGTACATTAAGAGACCACCCTTCTTTGATGGCATGACCAGGGTAAGTTCTGACATAACATCAAGCCTTGTTACCCCAAAGAGTTTGGCAGAGGTGTAGGTACCTATAGTACACCCACGATTCGTCAGTCATGTTAAGTCTCATGTAATAGGGGGCGAGCCTATTGCCATCAACCGAATAGAATATACAAGGCAGAAAAATGAGGGGATTGTAGCTAAATAATAATTATTTAGAGAGATTTAGAGAGGGAGCGCAGAGCATTGTCAGTTAGAGCGAATATGCTGGCCCGCAGATTTTCTCGATGTACAGACGCAATTAAAATAACCCTTTTTAAGGCGTACTGCACAGGACTGTACTCGGGAGCTCTGTGGTTCACGTATACCCAAAAGGCTTACAATGCTCTGCGTATCCAATACAATAACTCATTCAAGGTATTGTTGCGACTGCCGCGCTTCTGCAGTGCCTCGGCAATGTTTGCAGAAGCACGTACTGACGGCTTTGATGCACTATGGCGTAAAAAATCTGCCTCGCTACTTCGCAGGCTGCGTGACAGTCCCAACACTATCCTGCCATCGATAGTCGCCCGGGCAGATAGCCCGCTAGTGTGGGCGCTTGCAAATCGCACCCGATCTGTTTTAGTTATTAAGTACTAACATAGGCTAAGCTATTTTGTTACTAACACTGTGGACCACATAGTAGTCTGATTAATAAAGATTAAATTAAATTAAATTAAATTAATTAAATAACAGCCGCACGGGTCGATTAAAGGTTAAGCTACGCTTGCCGGGGTCGGTTCGTGGATGGGTGACTATCTTTACATACCGAGACTCGTCCGTGCCTCGGAAAGCACGTTAAGCCGTTGGTCCCGGCTGTCATTCATGGATCTTTGACAGTCGTTACGGGTCGTCAGAAGCCCGAAAGTCTGACAACCAGTCTTGCCAAGGGGTATCGTATTACCCAGTTACTGGGTTGTGGAGGTCAGATAGCCAGTTGCTCTATATAAAATACTGGTATTCAGCTGCATCCGGTTAGACTGGAAGCCGACCCCAACATAGTTTGCCGTTACCACTGGGCCATCACTGCTCTCCTAAAAAAATCAATAAAAATTAATCTACATATATATAAAAATGAATCTCTATTTCCCTTGGTCATCGCATCACGCGTGAACGGATGGAACAATTCCGCTAATTCTTTTTTTGTTGTGTTTATGATTGTCAGGAGAAGGTTCTTATGATGACAAAAATTAAGAAAATTTCGCAGAATATTGGAAAATTTCAGAAAAAACATTTTAACTTCACGCGTTTACATTAGAATATTCATAGCCAAGATAGGACAACGTCTGTCGGGTCAGCTAGTATGTAATAATAATCGTTTATTCTTTATTTCCAGGAGCTAAAACCCAGTGTAGGTATAAGTGACGCGCGTTGTCTGCTACTCCTGGGCGACTCCGTCACCACCGACCACATCTCTCCGGCCGGCTCCATCGCCAGGAACTCTCCAGCAGCCAGGTTCCTGGCTGATCGAGGGTGAGTCGTACACTTATAATCTCTAAATAAAAAGTAAGTTCAAAAACTAAAAACCGACTACTGAAAAATCACTCTCATCGCGGTCGGTCTGTAACCAATTAAATTAATATTATTTACTTCCACTTTTACTTATTTTTAACAATTTAAACATATTTATTTACTTAAAAAATATGACATACTCGTATATACATATTTGTAATGTGCTCGTCAAGACCTTTCTTTTGATACCAAACATGTCATTATTATCTCAATTTTTTTTTGTGCTCAGTAATTTAGGTACGTGTAAAGTCCACCATATTAAATTTGGGGAGAATTTATATAGCCTATGTTACCCGGACCATTATTACGAATCTGTTGATACCTCATTCATTAAAATCGGTTCAGTAATTTAGGCGCTACGGTGGAACACACGTAAATACATACTTACAAACATACATAGTGCTAAAATCATAACCCTTCCTTTTGGCTTTGCCGTAGTCGGGTAAATAGTAGGTACATGTATACACGGTCAATTTTAGGTCGTTCTGGAACCGAAAGCCATGAACTCGCGAAACCGAATCGATTGGGACTATTATTTTCAAAAAGTAATTATTAAAACAATCACGAAAAATTTAATTTATTGTTTTTTTTTTTTGTGAAATGATGAGAATTTGAAGTAACGCTTCCTTGCGATCAATGCATATGTGTGTGTGTGTGTGTGTGTGTAAAACATATCGACAAACGGCAACACATGCGAACGGTACTCATTGAAAATTGTTAACTTGTAATTTTATCACATAAAAAAATTTTTTTTGGGATTACAATGTTAAATTTGTTTTTGTTTCGGATAAATTCTTTTCAACTACGGAACCCTTCATTGTGCGTGGTCCGACACGTAGTTGGCCAGTATTTTCATATCCTGTACATATTTAACTCTTGTATAAAAGATCATCATCTTCCTGCTCTTATCCCATGCTACGTGGGGGCGGCGCAACACGGTTTTTTCTTCCATTCTCCCCTGTCAACCGTCACGCTATCATTCACTCCCTTCTCTTTCATATCATTCCTCACACAATCCATCCATCTTTTCTTCGGCCTTCCTCTGCCTCTCCATCCATCAACATGTATATTCATCAATCTTGTATAAAAGATATTAAATTAAATAATAAATACCTTTTCTCGTTCACAGACTAACTCCCAGAGAATTCAACTCGTACGGTTCTCGGCGGGGCAACGATGACGTCATGTCGCGCGGAACGTTCGCGAACATTCGCCTGGTGAACAAGATGGCTGCCACCGCCGGACCCAAGACCACGCACCATCCCAGTGGCGACGCAATGGATATATTTGATGCTGCAGACAGGTAACACTTCGTCTAAAAACTAGGCGATGATATACAGCCATTGTTGACACTGATGGCAGTGCACACGACATATAATAATCAACTTATAATGTCCTCAATGCTGGGACACACAGGCTCCTCTCGGTGAGAGGGAGTATTTTAGTAGCGTCAAAATTGTTTTTAACCGACTTCAAAAAAAGGAGGTTTCTCAATTCGACCAATTAGTTACTTAAAGATAAAGATAAAGATAATTTTATTTGTTAAAACATGTGTAACATGATACATGAATATGCACATATTGATGGAAAAATATTTTCATCGGATCAACATGTTTTGCCTCACTCAGCGTACAAAATGTTTATAATATTATGTTGTTAATTAAATTGGCAATTATAAATTATTAATTAATGTCAGTTTCTTAAATAAAATTAGAGTAAGTGCAAAATATAGTCAATAACTCAATATTACAAAATATGTCAAAACACAATAAAATTAAAATCAACGATAAAATTCAAAAGTCATCATTTAGAAAATCTACAATGTTGTAATAGCACTTACTTATTTAATATATATACATACTAGCTGCGCCCTGCGGTTTCACCCGCGTAGACCGGGATAAAAAGTAGCTGTATGAAAAATAGATGTTGGCCGATTCTCAGACCTACTCAATATGCTCACAAAATTTCATGAGAATCGGTCAAGCCGTTTCGGAGGAGTACGGGAACGAACATTGTGACACGAGAATTTTATATATAAGATATATTATAATATATTTTATGTGTGTTCGCGTATAACTTCGGCGTTTATGAACCGATTTCGATGATTATTTTTTTGGTTGGAAAGGAAATATCCCAAGGGTGGTACCATGACAAGGAAACCGGGATGATGATGGCATCCCAGAGAAATCGAGGGGAACCTTCAAATTTTATAGGCACACCTATAACGATTTGGGTGTTTTTTATAGTAACTCGTGCGTTTGCTCCCGGAAAGCACCATTTGATGAAGTGGAACTGATGAGGAAGACCACATATGGCCATCGGAACTACTCAATAATACGTATTTCTCGGGTTGCGATTTGATATTTATGCTCGTCACAATACATATGTTGAAGTGGAGCTAATGGTGACTTCACCATCAGCTCCAGTTCTCCTGGTTCCTTTCTGGGAGAACTCCTCAACAATTAACGTCCTTGTATCAGGAAAAGCAATATTTTGTAAAAGGTGATGAGCAGTTGATATTAGGCTATTGTAACTTAGATAAATTACAGACTGACCCACTAAAAAGTGAAAAATAAAAAACTGTTTACAAAAAAAAATTAACCGACTTCCAAAACAAAAAACAAACACAAAGTGAAAAATAACTTTACTTCTTAATTACACAAGGGAACAAAATTTGACTTTTTTTGTTGCATGGAATTCTAAAGCTATTGTTTACTAATTCGAGGTCGCTGATTTCAAATCTAGCCTCAACAGCTCTAGTTTTTGAGATACAGCTATTGGCCATATTAGGGTTGCGTACCAAAATGGTAAAAAGGACAATTATGGTGCGTCTCAGTCTGTCTGTCTATCTGTCTGTCTGTCACAGCTGGATATCTCAAGAACTACTAATGCTATCAAAACAGAAACTAAATAAAACAAACAAACAAAGGAACAGCTTTAGATGACATTTGCCCAACTATTTTGCAAATATGAAAGAAATATTTTTTTTTTGCAATATTTGCTGAAAGTGGTTCTTAAAAATTCGAAGTGGGGCTACTAAGGCACGGGGGGTAGCATATGAAAGAGCGCTCCGTTTCGCATGGGGTCGCGGCATTATGCTGAGCGGTAGCCGTTTTGCGTAGATGTGACGCATATTTTCCCCAAAACTTGCTTTTTACATTGCTTATTTTATTTTTTTGTCCTTTGCGTCATGTTTACCGCAAATAAACGTATTTTCTTTCTTTCTTCTTTCTGTTTGTACACTCTCAAAACATGTTTTTTTTTTCTCTTTTTTAGGCCGCATAGTTTTCGAGTTTTGATGAAAAATGTAAAAAAAAATACCGTTACCCCCCTTATTTCCCAAGTTTGCATAGAGAAAAATCTAAAATTATTCCATGTGATAATTTATGTACATATTAAAGAGCGCTGTTTGCACGCTCTCAAAACATGTATTAAGGTTCTGAAAAAATATATGGCATAGATACATCCTTGCTAAGTTGTAATTTCCTCGAAGAAAAAAAAATCCGAAACATAGTCGATTTCAAAACCATTTTCCATTTCATTTCCAAATTACAGCATAAAATTATATGGAAATTGCATGTACCATGAGGTAATAGTATTTCAGAGGGAATTTAACGGTTGGATTTTTGAGTTTAATAGATTTTTTTGAAATAAACTCAAAATTAGTCAATTAGGCTAAATCGGGACCTGCGGGACGTCATCGAGGTTGGACCTGTGTCAAAATTTTTAAAAATTCGCTTTCCCTGCAGTTGTTCAAAAAAATTCAAATAAAAGAAGAACACATTACATATGAAATTGCGACAGCTCAGAAAAAAAAACTCGTAATTATATTATATTTTTAATTCATAATATCGTTTTCGAAAATGTGATTATTTCTATGTGGTATGATGACGTTTAATTGTCATGTGACGATAGTGTTAAGACACATTGCAAATTATTATCGATACAATTATAGTCAAGTGCGAGTAGTTTATGATTTTTTATCGTGGTTCTTTATGTTTTTCCAGCAAAAAAATAATCATCAAAATCGGTTCATAAACGACGTAGTTATCCGCGAACACACATTAAAAGAATATATATATATATATATATATATATATATATATATATATATATATATACGGTCGAATTAAGAAACCTCCTTTTTTGTTGTTGCCGAGATCTCCATGGCCAGCACAATCTTCCACGTCAGGTTCGCGCGGCCAACTTAAAACCCTTTATAACTTATTTCTACTTTGACAAATTTTTGGTTTCTTCCCTTCGATTTTGACAAATTCCGACAATTTTTTTGGTGTTTTTTTTCCTGTTTGGATAACTTGGCGGAGCAATCATAACGCACACTACATACCTACGTATCTTCTTCAACAGATACGCGTCTGAGAACGTGCCTTTAATTGCCATCGTCGGTAAAGACTACGGCTCGGGATCCAGTCGCGACTGGGCGGCTAAAGGACCTTATTTACTTGTGAGTACATACTTCCTTCTCTTTTTTATTATTTTAAAACACAAGTTATCATCAATACAACTCTCTAAGTTAGATTTCGTGCAGCTTCGTTAGATTTCGTTCGTCCGACGAATCTGCAAGAAATGTAACTTAGAGGTGTATTGATGATTTTTATGGTTAAAATTATGTAAATACATATGTTTTATTCCCGCGTATCATATTTTGATCAAGATACAACCTGACACGGACATTTAAATTACAAAAAAAAAAAAACAAAAAAAAAATGAATTTCGTGGGCTACCACAGCGCATCCTCCATAAGGACGCTGTTACAAATGGGTAGTCAAATCATTACTTTTTTACACAAAAGTATGTTTATTAAATAAAATGCTTTGCTTTCTTAAAATGTTTTTCGGCCGAATTGTTGATAGGATATAGCCGTGCAAGGTATACGATTCTGAACTATAAATATAATTTTTTTAAGAAACAAGTTCTCAATAAATGTACCGAAGTGAAAATTTTCACTTCGGTACATTTATTGAGAAAATATATCTATCTAAATTATGTTTATAGTTCAGAATCGTACCTTGCACATCTATCAACAATTCGGCCAAAAACATTTTAAGAATGTAAAGCATTTTATTTAATAAACATACTTTTGTGTAAAAAAGTAATGATTTGACTACCCATTTGTAACAGCGTCCTTGTGGTGATTGCACCAGTGTAGCCCGCGGTATTCAAATTTTCTTAGTTTTTTTGCAATTTGCGGTATCAGATTGTATATTGATTTGAATATGATTTGCGACCGTAACAAATCCGTATTTATAGAATTGGATTGGATTTGTATTTGGTTTTTTGTAATTTGAAGCAAACTTTTTTTGCCCAAGATACAGATTTGGGGCCAATGTAAAATCTTTGTAATCTATTTTAGCAATAAAGTTTTGTAACAAACATACAGCGCCATCTAGTGTAATTTATGCAAAGCACTACGATGAGCGGCTTCATAGACTCGAAGATAACAACTACAGACGACTACGTGTGGATATTGTATACACACATGCCAACTGTCCACCTTTATAAGCAGAGCTGTCTATGAACAAAGCGGATACCGACCCTGATGACCCCATAACCCACCTTCAGGAGAGTAGCAAGGCCACCAGTATGTCCTTATCCGAATGTAACCTCAACCAATATAATTTAAATAGGAATGCAAACAACAGGCTACTGGATTATATATTATGTAACTATAAGTTAACGGTAACATCATGCACTGACCCGTTGGTACCTGAAGATAGTCATCACAAGTCGTTAGATATAGTCCTTGATTTTACCAAGGAGTGTTTATTGAAAAGTAAAACCAGACTTAAATATTATTATAATAAAGCGGACTACGGAGCCATAAAAACTTTCTTAAATAATATAAATTGGCAAACATGCTTAAATAATAATACATTAGAGGACGCAGTACAAATATTTTATAAACACCTATATGATGTCATTGAGCAGTATGTTCCTCACAAATTATTGGTTTCTGATTCTTTCCCACCTTGGTATTGTGCTCCTTTAAGGAAACTTCTCAAAGAGAAGTTCAAATTCCTAAAAAAATTTCAAATATATGGCAATACTAGTGACCATGATACTTATTGTCTTCTACGTGAGCGTGCCAAACGATTGGAGAAAGAATGCTATATTAAATACATAAAAAATGCGGAAGATGCAATAATTAAATGTCCCAAGTCTTTTTGGTCGTTTATTAAGTCAAATAAAAACGGATCGAACTCACTTCCCTCAACTATTCATTATGATGGTGTTCTGGCTGATACTGGGGATGCAATATGCGATGTCTTTGCTTCTCATTTTCATTCAAACTTTCTACCTCCGTCTACATACTCTTCTTCAATACCCATGTCTATTAATAACAACGTACCCAACAACATAGGTAGTGTTGAAGTCACTGCTGACCTAGTTCTTAAATTATTAAAATCTTTAGATTTAAGTAAGGGTGCTGGGCCCGATAATGTGGTACCATTATTTATTGTCTCTTGTGCTACGTGTTTAACTGAACCGCTTGTTATTCTTTACAAAAGGTCTATCTCGGAAGGACTTGTACCTAAAATATGGAAATCTGCATTTATCACACCCATACATAAGAGTGGTAGCAGGAGTGATGCTAAAAATTATCGTCCAATTTCAAAATTATGCATCTTTGCTAAGATACTGGAAAAAATCGTATATACACAAGTTTATGAGAGTGTCTCACCAGGTTTGATCACGGAGCAGCATGGTTTTGTAAGTAAGCGGTCAACCTTATCGAATCTGCTGTCTTTCATAGAGTTTACAACGTCTCGCATGGATGCTGGTGGACAGGTCGATGCAATTTTTACTGATTATAGTAAAGCGTTTGACCGAATCGACCACAAAATATTACTACAGAAGTTACTCCAAGCTGGCATCCATGGGGACTTATATCGGTGGTTTGTTTCGTACATTGAGAATCGATCGCAAGCAGTAGTTCTGAATGGGTACCGTTCTAAGTGGAGCATCGTCCCGTCTGGGGTACCGCAGGGTTCTTTGCTTGGGCCCCTCCTTTTTAACATATTTATAAATGATGTCACTCAATGCATTAAATACTCACATTTACTTCTTTATGCTGACGACATGAAAATTTTCAAAAAAATTACCAGCGTTGAAGACTGTCAGCTTCTTCAAAATGACTTAGATAGTTTCGAACAATATTGTTTAATCAATAAATTAGACCTAAATGTCAAAAAATGTTTTTCTATAACCTTTACTCGTAAAGTCAAAATTATTAAATTTCAATATTTTATCAAAAGACATGAGTTAGAACAGGTAGACACGGTACGGGACCTTGGCGTCATTCACGACTCCAAGCTAACTTATGAAAAACATGTAGATCATATTGTCAAAAAAGCTTATAGGAGCATGGGCTTCGTCTTGAGAGCCAGCTCTCAGTTTTCAAACTTGAAAGTACTTAAAGTTCTTTATTGCTCTTTGGTGCGCAGCGTTCTCGAGTATTGTTCCCAAGTGTGGAATCCTCTTTACAATGTTTATAAAGATAGAATTGAATCCATCCAGCGTAGGTTCCTGAAGCACTTGCAATATAAATCTAAAACATATGACCCCAATTATGAGGCGAGATGTCGAAGACACCATATCTTACCATTGTATCAAAGAAGAAAGTTTTCTGATATCACGTGCCTTGTTAAAATCGCGCAGAATCACATTGATTCACCGGATTTACTATCTCAAGTTAAACTGAAAGTCCCAAATAGAATGACGAGACATAAAGCACTTGTGGACGTTCCTCAGAGTTCTTCAAACTACAGGCAGAATTCATTTTTTGTGAGGTCCGCTAGAGAATTTAATAAACTTGTTGACTTTCCTGAACTGGATATGTTTGATTCAAAGCCACGCATTTTCAACAGAACATTAACAAAATCATGGTTTGGTTCTCTGACTTCAACGTAATTTAGTTATTTAATATACTCAAAATTTTCTTTTTCAAATTTTGCTTAATATTAGGTTAATTACATTACCTGTTATACAACTAAAAATTTATAACAAGCATTCTAGATGTTTATATGCGGAAACATGTAAATGGTGCTCAGTTTTTCATATCTGTTACTACTCTGTATTAATACACTGTATGTTTTCCTATTAAAATAAAATAAAATAAAATAAATAAAATAAAAATAAAATTGTCGACCAAAGTCTTCGGACGACCGCGAGGTTCATTTTTCAGGTCGAAATTTCCAGAACGGAAGCGAGCAAACCAATAACAAGTGATGCGTTGGTTTGTAGTGTTAGCTCCGTAAACGTCGTTGATGTTGCGTGCCGCTTGTGCCGCGTTGCTGCCACGACGGTACTCATATTCCATAATTACTCGAATTTTTAACGTATCCATGATGACGAAAAAGATTGAAATGCGATGAAAATGTAACACTAATCAATAAACAAATGACTACTTTTGGAAAAAAAAACCATTTTTTTTAAAATAAAATTAATTTGAAATTAGAATTCTTAGCCAAACAAAAATTATTTTGATTTGAAATGGCCAGTACTGCAGAACGGCAATTTCATAGGTAAAGACCTAATATTTTACCTTAGTTTTTAAGCCTGGCCGGAGGCTTTAAGTTCGCTTAAAGCTCCCACAGGAAACGCTCGGTTAAGCAGTCTCGACCCTCAGTGGTCAACTGCGAGATGTCAGTTATAACTAACTAACTAAAACAAATCGTCATTCACTAGCTAGAGGTTCAGTTCGGTAGCCCCGCAGCCTTCTGTTTCCAAAGTAAGCCTGGTTCCTGTTCGATAGCTCTGCAGTCGTCAGGAACTCGTCAGCTAGGGAAGGTCTGAAGGGCGATAGCCCCGCAGTCCCTTTCATTCCTTCACTTAGGGTTGCCACATGGTAATTCAATTATTGTAACGTGTAACATAATTTAAATTAAAGTTGCCAATAAATTATCATCAAGTTCAACGGGGCTTTATTTACACAACCTGCAACCCTACAGTTTTTATTATTTTTTTCCTCATCCTCAGGGCATCCGCGCAGTAATCGCCGAGTCGTTCGAGCGCATCCACCGCTCCAACCTGGTCGGCATGGGCATCATTCCGCTTCAGTTCCTTGAGGGACAGAACGCTGACACCTTCGAGCTCAACGGTAGCGAGCAGTACGATATTGACCTGGGTAGCGATGTCGCGCCCGGTGACATTGTAACTGTGAAGGTAATATATTTATTTTTTCTGTTAAATCTATCATTACCAGAGATTGGATTAGGTAGAGTGTGTTTATCTAAACTTCGAGCGAGAAAGTAACATAGATTAGATAATACCTTTTCTAAAATCCCGGAATAATGATAAAGATGTTTTAATCTCCACAACTCTTTGGTACATACAAAAGAGCTCGTGGCTAAGTAATAACAGCCGCACGGGTCGATCCATCAGGTTAAGCTACGCTTGCCGGGGTTGGTCCGTGGATGGGTGCCCATCTTTACATACCGAGACTCCTCCGTGCCTCGGAAAGCACGTTAAGCCGTTGGTCCCGGCTGTCATTCGTGGATCTTTGTCAGTCGTTACGGGTCGTCAGAAGCCCGAAAGTCTGACAACCAGTCTTACCAAGGGGTATCGTATTACCCAGTTACTGGGTTCTGGAGGTCAGATAGCCAGTCGCTCCATGTAAAATACTGGTATTCAGCTGCATCTGGTTAGACTGGCAGCCGACCCCAACATAGTTGGGAAAAGGCTAGGCAGATTTGAACTCTGGTACATAGCTACTTAGCCACGAACCCCTCAATAACTCTTTGGTACTTAGCCACGAGCCCCTTCACAACTCTTTGGTGCTTAGCCACGAAGCCCTTAATAACTCTTTCATACTTAGCCACGAACCCCTCTACAACTCTTTGGTACTTAGCCACGAACTCCTCAATAACTTTTTCTTACTTAGCCACGAACTCCTCTACAGCTCTTTGGTACTTAGCCACGAACCCTCAATATTTCTTTCAAACTTAGCCACGAGCCCCTTCACAACTCTTTGGTGCTTAGCCACGAAGCCCTCAATAACTCTTTCATACTTAGCCACGAATCCCTCTACAACTCTGGTACTTAGCCACGAACCCCTTCACAACTCTTTGGTGCTTAGCCACGAAGCCCTTAATAACTCTTTCATACTTAGCCACGAACCCCTCTACAACTCTTTGGTACTTAGCCACGAACTCCTCAATAACTTTTTCTTACTTAGCCACGAACTCCTCTAAAACTCTGGTGCTTCGCCACGAATCCTCAGTAATTCTTTCATACTTAGCCACGAACTCCTCTACAGCTCTTTGGTACTTAGCCACGAACCCTCAATATTTCGTTCAAACTTAGCCACGAACTCCTCTACAGCTCTTTGGTACTTAGCCACGAACCCTCAGTAATTCTTTCATACTTAGCCACGAACTCCTCTACAGCTCTTTGGTACTTAGCCACGAACCCCTCAATAACTCTTTCCTACTTTGCCACGAACCCCTCTACAACTCTTTGGTACTTAGCCACGAACTCCTCAATAACTTTTTCATACTTAGCCACGAACTCCTCTATAGCTCTTTGGTACTTAGCCACGAGCCCCTTAATAATCTGTTTTATTTTTTTTCCACAGGTTAGCAACGGCAAGTCATTCCAAGTCATAGTGCGGTTCGATACGGAAGTTGATCTAACGTACTTCAAGAACGGAGGCATTCTGAATTACATGATTCGAAAGATGCTGTAGAGTGTAGATACTATGTTACGATAGTGTGATGGTTGTTATATACGACATTAGTTTTAGTATATGCGAAACCCGAAACACGTGTCTAGTATTTTTATGTAAAGAATCTATGTACAAAATTTCAAAACTGTATCATGAAAAATCACTAAGTTATAATAAGCTTGTTATGTTGCCTGGTTGTCCGTACAAAAACATGACCACCACGCGGCTTGTGTTCGTCGCTCAGTGTCATTTTTGGGGCAAAATATAAGACGGTATAAAAATTATTGGAATTGATTCAGTTATTTATTCTGAACAAACTATATTCAGGTTTCGCATATACTAAAAATAATGTTGTATAAGGTCCCATTAAAATAGGTGGACAAATTTTAACACTGCGTTCAGTACGTCTAACCAAAGATATCCAAGCAAAAAAATTTCACTGACTAAAGTGATTTTATTTTGACCTAAAATAATAAAAAAAACGCGGCGGGCGCGGGCGGTGACGTGGTCACGTGCGCCTGCACATTTGTAGTATCAGAATTATGAGATAACAAAGACATGGATGTGTTTATGCATTGGGTAACCAACATATTTAGTGTACTTTCGTTAGCTGATTTTTTTCTAGTAAGTATCTAATGCGTTTTTCTTATTATTATTTTTACCATTGTCCTTATTTTGGTGGTCTGAATGATTTCTAAAAGTTTGTCCCATCTATTTTAATGGGATCTTATACTAATGTAATGTTGTGCTTGGTACATATCTGTTGCTGATAATATAGACTGTATATATATTTTTTATTATTTTTTACAACCTTCCTTGACGTAATTAATTATATATTTTTGTACATTGATGATATTCATGATTACTAGCTGTCCGCCCCGGGTTCGCACGGGTGTATTAATGAAAAGATATTTCTTTTAAAAAAAATTGTTTAATTTTTCTATGCAAAACAACAATTTCATTGGTACGGTCAGCAACAGATGTCGGTTCACACTGCTACTTTTTAACGTCATCTAAATTAACACAAAATTATATGATAACCTGCTTTTTAGCATTTCATTTATTTTTCTTTAAAATTTACATCTGTTCCGATTTTAATGAAGTATTTTTCTCAATAATTATGATTTTGAAAACTCAACTGTTAATCGAATTTTGTTGCTGACTGTACCTAATTCACACCATTCGAGTGTGACAGGCAGAAAATACAGAACTCTGCCCCATACTAACTATGTTCCATACCACCATCCACATTATAAAATATTATATTTTATACTACAATAGTTTTTTTTTTTTTTTGAAGCAACAGGTATGTAGATTTTCTGCTACTAATCATTCGGTATAAGGGTACTTTTTTATTTATTTAAACCTAATAATGTAGTTAAAGGGATTATTTTTAAACTGTACTGTTCTTAGACTTATTTACAATGTACTGTTCGAAGAAAAAATATTGTATTCTTAGAGAAATTATGTAGTTTCTATTTAATAAAAGCGGCAAAGTGCTAGCCGGACTCGCACACGAACCACCATACAATATTTTGTTAAAACGCCGAAAAAAAAAAACACGTTTTTTGTATGCTAAAATAAAATAAAGTAAAGGGGTCTAATTAATTGTTAACTTTATTTTATTTTGATTATTTGTTTTTATTACACACTCTGTGAACATTTCAAGTTCCTACCTATTCCGGTTTAAAAGATACAGCCCTGTGACAGACGGACGGACAGCGGAGCCATAGTAATAGGGTTAATTACATACATTATAGAATTTAAATCAAAATAGTGAAGCGATTCTTTTTTTGTTTTTTTTGTTTACATGGTTCGAATAGCAATGATGCTTGGTTATATTTCCCTAGCATCAGACACAGTATGGCTGAAAATATTTAAAGTTCATTTTATTTGTACAAATAAACCAGTAAATATAATAATATTGCTCAAAGCTTAGACAAAATACATTTTTTTTTAAATTTCTCCTTTTTTATAAGCCATAATTATCAGGTCTTGGACGTGGATACACCGTGCTCCATCAGAGCCTTAAAAAAAATCGGTATGTACATTATATAAGGGTTTTTCTTAAGAGGTCATTGTACTCATCATTATGAACAACTTTTACTATGGGACAAAACCTGAAATCGCGACAAAAAATCAGCTTTTCCCTACATGTATGTTCGCATAACTTGTCAAAATATAGGGAACAGCTTTCATTTACATAATTTAAAGCTAACCATCTTAAAATAATAATAAACAATATGTACAAGTAAATAAAAGAGGAGGAAATAATCATAGGGCCATCAAAAAAAGGCTGACAGCATTGCCACGTTGTATGGCAATAATAATTCTAATTTATTATGGGAACAGCAGATTTTTTTTTCGCGGCTTCAGGTTTGATGCCATAGTAAAAGTTGTTCATATTCACGGGTAGAACGCCCTGTGAAAATTTGGCTGGTCATTGAAAACTAACCCTGTATGTATAAGGTTTCATTAAAATAGGTGGTCAAATTTTAACACTGCGTTCAGTACGTCTAACCAAAGACATCCAAGCAAAAAATAAAACGCTAAATTAAAGTGATTTTATTTTGACCTAAAATAATTTTAAAAAAACGCGGCGGGCGCGGGCAGCGACGTGGTCACGTGCGCCTGCACATTTGTAGTATCAGAATTATGATATAACGATGACATGGATGTGTCATTGGGTAACCATAATTTTTAGTGTACTTTCGTTAGCTGATTTTTTTTCTTGTAAGTATCTAATGCGTTTTTCTTATTATTTTTTTTTACCATTGTCCTTATTTTGGTGGTCTGAATGATTTCTAAAAGTTTGTCCCTGTATTTTAATGAGACCTTATATAGACCTAACATTGTTGTCCAAACTCATGCCACTTATGCTTGGCTATTGTTGGTTCTGTCAGCCAATCACAACAGTTAATATATATAATATATATATATTTTTTTAATTTATTTACTGAAATTACAATACAACGGTGTTTCTTAAATCTAAACTCGCCAAACTTTTACGTTTGATGGCGGGAGGCGCTCTTTTACATTAAAAAAATAAACAATGAACCACCTTACGTACACACAGGTCAAGCTACTACAAACTATCAAATTTTCTCATTCGACTTTGAATTTAACTATCAACATTTTAAGGTTTAAAATCATTTGAAGAAATTCGACAGCTCGGCACAACCCGATGTGCTGCTGTCTATACATACCTACTACTTAATAATTATCCTGTTATAGTTTATTCTATACAATGTTTTAGTTCTGTTTACTATCCTGTATAATGTTTTTTAATTTTGTTTTCAAGTGATCCTTTACTAATTTTTTATAATATAATCAGCCTATAATGTTCCCACTGCTGGGACACAGGCTGTCTGTGTGAGAGGGAGCGAGCTGTATCCGCCACGCGGGCGCAGTGCGGGTTTGGTGCACACACACGTCACATGTCGTCGAATTATTGGTTCTAGGACATGACAACTTTACTGGTCATATTTGATGTGTCATTTAAGGACTATTACATTGAAAACAGAAATTGTGTAAAAATATCTGCCAGATAAGTTAACCAAAACTTATAAATGAGCTGGTAAAACAGGCTCTAAATATCTATTTGTATCTATATGCGTAAGAGTTTTAATTTTTTTTTGTAGAAACAATTGTGTACCTTCCATGTTAGTGAACTATATACAATAATTTATTTAAGAGCGTTCATCCCACGCGGGCTGGCAACATCGCATTTCTAGAGGTTTTCGATTATTTTAATAAAAAATCAAAATTCTATTTTTTTCGGCCAAGCACTAGATCGTTATAATTGTTAAATATTTTCTATTTGCAATATTATGATTAACTATTTTTATTTACTACTATAGTTTTTGCCCGCGGCTGCGCTCGTGGATGTCGGAAAATATAAAGGGAACTTCTGTGCAATATTTCTGCTTTCTAGGTTCAAGGGTTTGGGCTGGGCGTTGATGAGTCATTCAGTCAGGACTTCTCTGTTTATTTATTAGTATAGATGAAGTAAATATTAAAAACAATGCTAAAATATAAAGATCCAGTGCTTGTCCAGGAAAATATAGTACTTTTGATTTTTTAATAAAATAATCACGTAAAACCTCTAAAAATGCCATGTTGCCAGCTCGCGTGGGATGAACGCTCTTAATTGAGAACAATAAGTGTAATCATGTCTAGATGTAAGGGTACAATTTACAAAAATATATTTGTTATATTTTGTTATTTATTTGTATTTTATTTATAACAATCCTTTCCTAAACAACAGATGATTATTACGTGTGGCTGACACTGGCATGGCCACCATCACGGATCAATTTTGATAACACAAAAAATTAGTCGAAATTTGTCGCCAAATATCAGAATTTGCCGGTCACAGGTTCAAAAGATATAAGGGGCTGCCACGACGGTTTTCATATTCCATAATTACTCGAATATTTAACGTAGGTATCCATGATGACGAAGAAGATTGAAATGCGATGAAAATGTAACACTAATCAATAAACAAATGACTACTTTTGGAAAAAAAAATCCATGTTTTTAAAATAAAATTAATTTGAAAATTAAATGGTGTGCATAATAAAGAGTATTCTATTCTATTCTATTCTATTCTATTGAAATTAGAATTCTTAGCCAAACAAAAATTATTTTGATTTGAAATGGCCAGTACTGCAGAACGGCAATTTCATAGGTAAAGACCTAATATTCGACTCGACTAATTAGCGACAAAATTTGGGAGATAACAGATCTTAGCTAGGTGCCCTAGTTCTTGAGATATAAAATGGGTCACGCTGGGGAAATTCACTCCAGCGGGGCCACCTATACACCCTTATATCTTTTGAACCTGTGACCGGCAAGTTCTGATATTTGGCGACTGATTCCGACTAATTAGCGACTAAATTTGTCAGACAACAGATCTTCGCTAGGTGTCCTAGCTTTTGAGATTCAAAATGGGTCACGCTGAGGGAACTCTCCGGCGGTGCCACCTATAAACCCTTATATCTTTTGAACCTGTGACCGGCAAATTCTGATATTTGGCGACTTTTGTGTTGTCAAAATTAAGATCCGTGATGGTGGTCATGTCAGTGTCAGCCACACGATTATTACTAAATCTGGGAGAAAACAAATCTTTGCTAGGTGACCTAGTTTTTGAGATACAAAAAATTTGTATAAATGTGGCCAAGCTGGGGAGACGCTCTCCAGATCGGCCACCAATGAACCCTTATAACTTATGAACCAGTGAATGTTTTTGAGTTATCAAAATTAAAATCTCAGATGGTGGCCATGCCAGTCAGCCACACTGCACTGACTACTGTATCGCGTTACAAAAACTCGATAAGTATGTACCTACATTACAAACAAACGTTACAACTCAGTCCGCGCCTTTCCGTGCCTCGGAAAGCACGTTAACCGGTTGCAGTTGGTCCCAGCTGTCATTCTACCTCACAGAATAACTTTAATTCGTCCTGAATATCCTATTAAAAATTGTTCAGGTCTGATTTTTCAAAGTCGTCACATTTAGGGAAAGTCCACAATTTCTTCATCGGATGTCATCATTACGCGTCAGGCCGCACACGATCATACGAAAATCAAAGGCTCTGAAGACGTTTATTACCCGTGGTCCCTGCCGTAATCAGTCACCAATTGAGTTGAGTCAGGCCTCCGTCACTCCCATGTACTTGCGCGCTATAATTACCTACCGCCCGGCCGAGCGGTCTCGGGCCGTATACGGACCAAATTCGGTGCGGTTTTCGCAAGCGAAGCGCACGCACGTTGTTCAATTTTAATCTTTGTTCAATTTTAATCGTTGTTCAAATTAAAAGTGCCAACAGATGCGTTTCATAATTATGTAAGAGAACTTGAGACTACGTTTATTAATAATTTTGAAAAAAAATATGGAACAAAGGCCGGGTAGTACTCTTTATGAAATTTTAAATGACATACTTACATTTTGATTCTCCCTGCCCTTGTTTCCCAAAACAATATCTAATAAAACTTTTTATTACCTACATTCAGGATTTTTTCTAAACTAACATTTAATAACCGATAATTTAGAAAAGGTAAGAAATTTATAAATAAAAACTTTTTTACAAAAAAATACAACCGACTTCCAAAAACAACACTATAAAGTGAAAAATAACTTTAATTTCGGAAGTCGGTGTCTGATTAAATGTATTTTCGTTTTTGCCATCGACTTCCGAAATTAAAGTTATTTTTCACTTTATAGTGTTGTTTTTGGAAGTCGGTTGTATTTTTTTGTAAAAAAGTTTTTATTTTTCACTTTTTAGTGGTACATGTGCTTACCCCTTCACAGCGTACTGGCGTGATGTTATGTTATGAACTGGTGTGAACAACAAACAGACATGAGATTTCAGCAATCCCAGTCCATTTGCTATCATTTATTGAGGAGTTCCGTTGCCTATCTCAGAAGTTCTTCATCAGATCTTCACCAAATTGAAATGGGACCACTCCAAGAAAGTACTCTTCCAAAAACTATCCAAATCGCTTCAAGTGTGCCTATAAAATTGGAAGAGTTCTCTCTATTTCTCCAGGATCCCATCATCAGATCCTGACTTGATGATCATGGGACCACCTGGGAAGTATACCCTTTCAAACAAAAAAAAAATAATCCAAATCGGTCCAGCCATCTTCGAGTAATCGGGGAACATACATAAAAAAAAAATAAAAAAAAAAAAAAAAAGATTCCGACGAATTGATAACCTCCTCCTTTTTGAAGTCGGTTAAAAATTATATAAAAATAAAACACATGTAACTTCAAGATTTATTTTTATTTTACCTACACACTGACGTCTATAATTATGTTTTAGATGTATTGCACAGTCAGCACCAATTTATAAAAAAAAAAATATTTTATAAACGATACAATTTTAAACTACCACTAGAACATATTCACAGTTCGCAGCCCTGCGATTGCTGTGGGATCGCGCGGTGCGAAGCAATCACAACTGTACGCATGAGCATTTAGGCACATTTTAGCACGCAGCGGTTGCTAACGCGACAGAGCACGCTATTATAGCGGTAGGTATTGGAAATTTTCTACTAAGTGAAGTATCCGTTACGTAGTAACTATTTAGTAATCTGTGGATGAGTACTTTGTCCCAAATTAGAATTCCCTGTATGGTTGCTATGCTGCGGGGTTGTGTCTTCAATGTAAACGCAGTAGCTTCACACAAGTTGTTTATTGCTATGTAAGCGCGAATACAACCTAAGAATGACAACTGATACAATGGAAATTTAATATAATAATTTAGACAAGTTAACAAGGTCGGAAAGTATGAAATTAAGAACTACATGAGTAAGAAAGCGGTGCATGAACGGTGTGCGCTGGGAAGGTTGACTGCGCACTGGCGCGGGCGCTCGGCGACTGAGGCAGGTCCTCCGCCTCTGGCTCCGCGCGCCGCGGATCCACCCGCCGACGCCTGGAGCGATTCAGCGTAGGGATGTTCGTAGCTTCTGCTAGTGTTGTGCTGACGACGGTAGTCCGTCCGCCACACCTGTACCAACTCTTTTCACAAATTCTTGACAATATACCAAAATCGGTAGTATGTATGCCCAAAAAACAGCTCTTTTTTATAGTCGTGTTTCATCGATATTTTTATCGATCAAATATTTATATCAATCCCTGTTCCCTAGTTGAGACTAGAGATGCTTGTGTGCATTCAGTGACTGTATCTATACTTTCTAGTGCCCGCTCCTTTTGAGCAAGTGTGCAATAATATAGCACAAAGTGTTACGCATATTTTCTTGTTTGCGTGCGAAAAGCGCATCATGTGTGCCGTAGGTATCTATTTATTTTATTTTTGTGTGAGTTTCAGGAGTAGGGAAAAGATGAAGTGAAGGCGTATCTCCGGATATCATGTGTCTGTGCCTTACGAAACTGAGTCCAATATCAGATAAGCGCCCTTCGTTATTGTCGTCATTAGTCGTAGTCATTTATTCATAAACAAATAAATTGTATCTGAATTTACACATAAAATTACACAATTCCAGCATAATATACACTAAAATAATGTATATTTGAATTTTATAAATTACACTATCAAATTAAAATTCAACATTTCTTCATTGTCATGTCAACATGTAAATAAAATAATATGGTCAACACCTTAAAATTTAAAATAAAAATCAATCTGCCGAGCCTTTTCCCAACCATGTTGGGGTCGGCTTCCAGTCTATCCGGATGCAGCTGAATACCATTATTTTACATGGAGCGACTGCCTATCTGACCTCCACAACCCAGTGACTGGGTAATACGATACCCCTTGGTAAGACTGGTTGTCAGACTTTCGCGCTTCTGATGACCCGTAACGACTGTCAAAGATCCACGAATGACAGCCAGGACCAACGGCTTAACGTGCTTTCCGAGGCACGGAAGAGTCTCGGTTTGTAAAGATGGTCACCCATCCACTGACCAACTCCGGCAAGCGTAGCTTAACCTGATGGATCGACCCGTGCGGCTGTTTTTACTTAGCCACGAGCTCCTTAAAATTTAAAATAATAACAATAAAATAATTAATTAAAGGTAAATTAGCATAGATTGGTACAATTAATTAATAAATAGATCAATAAATCCAATTCCGGTTGTCATTGTTTTTTTTTCTTAGGGTTTTTTAGGGGTGCCAAGTTATGACAAGGATACGTCAAATTAAGAGCGTTTATCCCACGAGGACCAGCAACGTCGCATTTCTATAGGTTTTTTATGATTATTTTAATGAATTTAAATCAAATTACCATTTTTCACAGTTATTTTGGTTTTAACTCATAAAAATTGACGTTATATACGAGGGGGGATCAAAAAGTAGTGAGAATGAGATAAATTATGATGACTATTGATAACTTAATAATTTATTTTTCTACATAGTCTCCGAGTCTCTCTACACACCGAGTCCAGCGCTTTTCCAAGACTTCAATCCCTTTCAAAAAAAAAAGTTTTCTCTTGGTCCTGCAAAAAGCTCTCCACGGCATTCATCACCTCGTTATCGTCTTCGTACCTGTTTCCCCTTAAGTATTCTTTCAATTTGGGGAACAGATAAAAATCGCTAGGCGCCAGATCTGGTGAATAAGGGGGGTGGTCAACCAATTCGAAGCCAGCTTGCTGAATGGCAGCCATCGCAACTGCCGACCTGTGCGCGGGTGCGTTGTCGTGATGAAACAGCATGCCCCATCGAAGTTTCCCTCTCCTTTTCTCTTTGATGGCATTCCTCAACTTAGGAATTAAAGCTGCATAATATTGGCCTGTAATAGTGGTTCCACGCTCCAGGTAATCAATCAACAATAATCCCTTCTGAGTCCCAAACTATTGAGGCCATAACCTTGCCAGCCGATGCCACGGCACGAAACTTCTTCGGGGTCGGTGATGATGGCAGTTTCCATTGCGAAGATTGCTGTTTTGTCTCGGGATCAAAATGATGGACCCATGTTTCGTCTATTGTTACGAAACGAGACAAAAAGTTTTCAGAATCTTCTTGAAACTTGTCCAATAATATCTTCGAAATGTCAAGTCAATTTTGTTTCTGACTGTCGGTTAATATTCTCGGCACCCATCTTGCGGAGACTTTCCTCATATTCAAAGATTGTTTCAATATGGATTGAATACTTCCATATGAAATGCCCGTTTCTTGAATTAAGTATCGGATGGTAACTCTTCGATCGCTCAATACAATTTTCTCGACTTTCGCAACATTTTCTTGGGTGACTGACGTCGATGGACGGCCGCAACGATGTTCGTCTTCCGTGCTCGTTCTCCCTACTCGAAATTGAGAAGCCCACCTTGCGACAGTGGAATAAGGCGGAGCAGACTCTCCTAATGTTGCCTCCAAATCGCAATGAATCTCTTGCGTCGTTAACTTTTTTAAACAGAGGTATTTAATAACGGCTCGCACTTCGTTTTTCTCCATTTTCGAGAACACGTTCCGACACGAAGCAAACAAATGACTACATTCAGAAAAAAACAAAAGAGAATCGAAGGTTTTTTTCTTTATTAATATTACAAATATGTATCTGAGCTATGCCTGCCAGTATTTATTTTTTTTCTTACCAAGGAGTATATCGTTCACACTACTTTTTGATCCCCCCTCGTACAACTAAGATTTTTGTTTTACTACGGTGGGTCTTAATTTGTGCAATTTAATTTTTTCTATAATCGACACCATTGGAAAATTAGATTTTTTTTTTCAAAAACCCTAAAATCGATCCTCGCGCTTCAATGAGAAACTCTAGAAACTAAGCAATTATGGTGGTTTGTACCTTTTATCAACTCTATGCATCATGTGAAATTAGAGGTTTCTATTCCAACTCCTTAGAGAGATAATCCATTTTAATTATAATCTGACTACGATATAATGTAACGCTCCAATACATGAGTTATTATTAAGTGACGGTAATTATGATTTTACTAATAATTAGTACTTTTATTAAATTATTTATCCTTAAAGTTTCAGCTGAAAAAACCTTCTAACTACTTAGATATAAGAAAAAAACAAAAGGAAAAGAAATCACACGATTAACCGAGTTGTAAGTATGTATTGTTGATTCTAATGATTATAATTCTGTAAAGGCATGTTAGTTACGGCCGCGAATCATATTTTAATCTACATACAACCTAACAATATTGACCTGCAAATTGCAAAAACGTAAGAAAATTTGAATTTTACGGGCTACCTTAGCGCATCAAACTCAAACTCAAAGCATTTATTTCAAATAAACCAATTACAGGCACTTTTGAATTGTCAATGGGTCGGTCAGTCAGAAAGATGAAGCTAGTTGCCCATTCCAAAGCGTAGTAGATCCCTATGGAGAAGAACGGGCAAGAAACTCCACGGACACTCTTTTAAATCATAATATTTTAACAAAATATTGGTTACATCGTTCATGTTGAAAATATATATGTGAGAACAATATAGAAAGATGTGCACGTTAAAAAGCGTCCGTAATAAAAAGATAAAAACTAAAACAACTAAATTAAATATTAAAATTAAAAATAAGCCATGGCAGCTAAGAGACGACCAGTCCCAACTGACGGCGCCCGTTCACGAACATGACGCATGGATCAGCACCAATTAGCTCAACTATTTTGAAGGGAACTTAATGATCCAACACACACGCCACCACCAGCGAGACATTTGAGTGAGCATGACATACTATCAACCGCCAGGGCACACTCAAGTCAGTGAAAGACGTACCCAGTAAAAGGTAGCTTAATAGTAGCTACATAGTGCTCACACATGTGCTATGCAATTATAAAATACTAAGAGATTGAATTTAAGCAATGCAAAGAAAGTTTTCTCTCATCGTAATCTTCAGCAGCTCCAACAATATATCCGAATGCTAATCAATTAATTAATGCGTCCTTGTGGAGCAGGACCAGCATTCAGCCAAGCATTTTAGTCAGCGATGTAATCCCCCAACTTATAATATGCCTGGCTGCATAGTGTGCGTTTTATACAAGATTTAAATTTCGTTTCATTCAGCTGGAGTATGTGGGGAGGTATTTTATTATAACATTTTAAACAGTACCCCATGAAGGATGAGTCTACTTTAGCCAGTCTGAAACCTGGTTGAACTAATTGGTCCCTATTTCTAGTCCTATAGTTGTGTCCTTCACCTCTTTTACCGAAAAGATTTAGATTTTTCCTTACGTACATGATGTTTTCGTAGATATGCCCGTCCCCATAGTAAAATACCGTAAGACATAATACTATGAAAGTAACTGAAATAGACCAGCCTTGCGGTATCTACATCAGTGAATTGACGGATTTTTCTCACCGCATATGCTGCTGAACTTAGCCGTCCTGCAAGAGATGTTAAATGCGGACCCCATTGCAGCCTTGAGTCGAGCGTGATCCCCAGGAAAACAGTTTTATCGACGAATTCTAGTTTCTCTTTATTCAATACTATGTCACAATCAGTACTTTTAACATTTGGTAAAGCAAATCTTATACATTTAGTCTTTTTCCCATTTAATACTAAATTATTAGCAGAGAACCAATTATGGTTATGGATCTGCAGTAGGGCGTTATTTACGTCGTCAAGATTTGATGCACGTCTATTTATCTTAAAAATTAAGGATGTATCGTCAGCAAATAACACCATTTGTGGTTGTTTTTTTAATAAATGGGGTAGATCATTAATATATACTAAAAAGAGGAAAGGACCCAATATCGAGCCCTGTGGAACACCCATTTGTAGTTTTAGACCGAGTGAATTGACACTATTTATTTGAACTTGTTACTGTCTATCATTTAAATAAGATTTTACTAAACTGAGCGCAAGTTTACCTAGTCCGTAATGCTCAAGTTTCAAGAGTAAGGTTTCGTGATTTACGCAGTCAAATGCCTTGGAGAGGTCACAAAAGATTCCTATGGCATCTTGGGCCTCCTCCCACGCTGAAAATATGTGTTTTAATAACATCATCCCCCTTAACCCACATGTAATATTATTACATATTAATAACGTATAGTCTTGTGGAGCACAACTTATCCGGCTTATTTTCTGCATTTTCATTCTAAAATAAAAGAAATAACCAAACAAACGATGAGGGCGCCACTGCGTGCTCGGTAGTCTCTTAAGGAGGATGCACAGTCTGTGGTAGCCCGCGAAATTCAATTTTCTTGCGTTTTTTGCAATTTGCAGGTTTCCAGGTTCGTGTCACCGGCATATTCCAGTCTTACCAAAATTAGCCTGATAAAATCGATAAATTGACCATCTGAAGCACAAGTTCAGGGTGTTATACCTATCCGAGCAGAATATAATAGTTACGTTAATAAACAGCGCCTCACAAAGGATTGACGTTTTTAGCTGTATATTGGCGGAATTCGTGAGGGTGACTCGATTTCTTAACTAATAAATGATAATCATTTAATCACATTACCTATCGCATTAGGTGTGTATATTCTTTACATAGAAAAAAAAAATAAAACCACATTACACAGTACAATATCTTTTATTTCCAAGTTGAGAGGAAATTGCTGACACACCCCGCAAGTTTTGCGCCCAAACTACACTCCTACCAACTTATCTGTGAAATGGCGAAAATTGGAACTACGGCCGTCATGTTGAAATGTCTTCGATTGTGCCGACGCATGTCATTCGATTGTGTCGACGCATCGACGGTGGCGTCCTCTTTCAGTTCACAGTTAGGTTGGTAGGACTGTAAATTTTTTTTTTCGACATAAATCTGATACTTAGATTAAAAATATTGGTACCTCTAGTAGAAGACACATCCAAATTTTAACAAAAAATATTACTAGCATTTGTTTGCAAAAAATGTTCTACAAAGAATCATGGCAGAATTTGGTCTGGACTTTTTTTGACGCCCATAGATTTCATTTATAAGAATCAAATTAATTAATTTTCTACGATTTTTCAATTATTCACTCCTTCGCGTAAAGGCCGGAGTTATTTTATGTTTTATATGCTTATCAAATGATGTTCGAGTTAGGTACATTCGAAATAGGTAGTGGTGCGAGTACAAATAGTATGAATGCAATTCATCTGTTTCAATTATTAAACGAATGATCGATCTAATCGACCGATCAATGACCCATGTAGTGTTGGTTTTGTTTTTTAACATAATTGTTGAAATGCTCTTTTATTTCGTCTTTTAAATCCAATTAATAATGGATCAAAATATCACAGTATCGTTTCAGTGTTGTATCTATTCCGAAACCCGAATCGAAACGTGCAGCACTACTTTTGTCTTTGACAGTGACACGAGTGACATGTTGTCTGTGGTTGTCTCAAGACGCTATTTTAATCTGTGCGCTACAGAATACATCCGCGTTTTTCATCTCGGTTTTGTTTTGTGTTTTTATTTGGCTTTCTATTTATTTTTACCCGACCTGGACTGTTTATGGACCGATTGATACTGCTCTGTGTGACTAGTGCGTGCCCTTAGGACTCCGATATTGCTTTTGCGTGACCTTAAGCTAATCTTACTGTGCTCCGATTGTGCCCAGTGAATTGGATTTTGTTGTAAACCCGAAACAATCATAATGGCAGATTACGATAAAGGTCATCGTCGCACGCGCATTTTATGTGTAAACTGCGATAATGCGTGAACACACTGCGCCGATATCAAGTCTTAGCACGACCCGAGTTGCTGGCTTACTTTGCAGCTGGGTATGCCCACGAGTTGTAAGTACCTATCTTTTCTATATTGGAAGTTACCTAAGAAGATCGGGGCCTAAAACGGCCACATTAAGCAATTCCGGTTGGTGTAGCCTTAGGGGCGCTATGGCGCGAGGACGTTTTTTTTTTTTGGAAATTTCCAAATTTTAATACAGAATCGGGTTGACCTATACCTTAAAAACCATTTATGTCCTGAGAAGCATGGCCCTGCGACGCACCGTTTCCGAGTTAGGAGCTTTCTAATTATTTTACAAAACGATCTATATTTCTAAAATGGTAGCTCGGATGAAAATCTTTTCTGGAAAGAAATTGTTGCTCTAGTCGAAAGCCATAAAATGATGTCGATAAAACCCGCGAAATATTGGAAACATTAAAAAGTTGAAAATTTTTTCTAAGTGTCGGTCGAGCTTGCGTATCCTTAGGCCTCTGCGTCGAATTTCGCGGGCAGCGGGGCGGCGGCGGCGGCGGCGCGTCTCGCATTGTCCCGCCCCGCTGTTTTAGAGGTCCGGTCCATTTGTTTTTACGCATAAAATTCTGCCGCTCCCGCTCCGCCGCCGCTGCCCGCAAAATTCGAGGCAGAGACCTTAGGGGCAGAGGACTTAGTCAAATTTTCGGAGATTTTTTTTTAAACAGATTTCGGTCATTTTTATTGCAGCACCATAATGACCATGTCCATAGAAACCATTTAGCTTCTGAGACACATGGTCCTACGACGCACCGTTTCCGAATTATGGGCCTCCGAATTTATTTTAATTTTATATAAAACGCTCTATATTTCCAAAATGGTAGCTCGGATGAAAATCTTTTTTGGAAAGAAATTGTTGCTCTAGTCGAAAACCATGAGATGATCTAAACCAGCAAAAAATCGTTTTTTTTTTTCAGTGTAAGAGCGGTTCTCGGTAATGTTTTAAGTCCCAAAATCGATCAGGCTCAGAATGTCCCATAAAGTCCCTTTCCCAGAATGTCCCCTTCCCATAACGTCCCTTTCCCAGAATGTCCCTTTTCCAAAAAGTCCCTTTCTCACGACAGCTGCGCGGTTAAACTTTGAATATTTAAATAATAATAATAAATAATAATTATGTTATTTAAATATTCAAAAATAATACTGTATTTTCTTTTCTTCTGCTTATATCTCGAAAACGGTGTGTCCTATCGCAAAAATAATGAAAAGTTGGCCCCCTTTATGAAACCCATAACCCCTAATTCTCAACATGTAGGTACAAAAAAAAAAAAACGACAAAAAAAAATTAGGTCCAGTACCAACAAGGGCGTGCACCTTCAATCTTTACTCGTATAGGGATAAACGAGTACTGTTAATACGCAATACCAGGCTACTTCGGCCGCCCTTCGTACATTATCGGCGGGGACAAGTGGGTCCACATCGACAATCTCTTATTTGTATGCCATTTCTTCCCAGTCCTGGGTATATCCGATGTATATCACGCAGCAAACGGCGGAACCTAGCAGCGTCCGTGGGTAGACATTTCAAAACATTTTGCTGGTACATATTAGGTTGGGGAAAAAGTCTTTTCGCATTATAGTATGCATGAACTTAAAATAAAATCTCTTTGGCTATACTATTTGTATCTGGCTGGTTTTAGTATCATTGAAAGTTTAAATTTTAAAGAACATAATTCCAAATTCAAATTAGGAAAATGTGTGATTTTCATTTGTTTTTCGTACTGTCAAGATGAGTGAATCTAATGAAGAAATTCGATACATTTTAAAATTTTACTACAAAAAAGGTAAAAATGCAACGCAAGCCGTGAAAAAAATTTGCGCTGTTTATGGACCCAGTGAGAGTAGCACAAATTTGGTTTTAGCGTTTTCAATCCGGAAATTTTGATGTCAAAGATGCACGTCGCTCTGGTCGCCCTATTACGGATAAAATGGATGCCATTTTTGAAAAAGTGGAGCAAGATCAGCATATCAGTAGTTACGACGTAGCTGAAGAACTGGGAATTGACCACAAAACAGTTTTGGCGCATTTGAAAAAAACTGGGTACTCAAAAAAGCTCGATATTTGGGTACCTCACGAGCTCACTGAAAGAAACCTAATATACCGTGTACTCATTTGTGATTCTTTATTACGACGTAATGAAACCCAACCATTTTTGAAGAAGCTGAAGCTGGTGATGAAAAGTGGATCACGTACGACAAGAACGTGCGAAAAAGGTCGTGATCAAAGGCCGGTCAGGCTTCACAGACTGTGGCGAAACCCGGGTTAACTCGCAACAAGGTGATGCTGTGTGTGTGGTGGGGTTGGAAGGGCATTATTCATTATGAGCTGTTACCACCAGGCAGGACCATCGATTCTGAACTCTACTGCGAACAACTGATGAGATTAAAGCAAGAAGTTGAGAGAAAGCGGCCGGAATTAATCAACAGAAGGGGTGTGGTTTTTCATCATGATAACGCTAGACCTCACACATCTTTAGCCACTCAGCAAAAATTAAGAGAGTTTGGCTGGGAGGTGTTAATGCATCCGCCGTATAGTCCTGACCTTGCACCTTCAGATTTCCACCTGTTTCGGTCTCTTCAGAATTCTTTAGGCAGTGTCAGGTTAACATCATGAGAGGACTGCCAAAACCACTTGTCGCGGTATTTTGATCAGAAGTCCCAAAATTTCTATAGCAACGGGATCATGTCCCTACCTACAAGATGGCAAAAAGTTATCGAACAAAATGATATCTACATAATTTCCTCCTCCTTAGTCGTTCACTCTTGACAGAGTGGTCGTGGTTGATGACTCTGCATTTTCTTTGGCCAAAGCAGCCCTCGCGATGCTCCTCCACTTATTCCGGTCTGCCGCGTCTCGAAAGTTCTGAACTATGGAGGTTTGTGTTGACGCTTTGATAAGGTCTGTCCAACGCGTAGGTGACCGACCGCGTGACCGCTTGCCCTCCACTTGTCCCTGGACAATGAGTCGTTCCATGGAGTGTTCGTTACGAACCACGTGGCCGAAATATTTGATAATTCGTGTTTGCACAGTCGACGATAATCTCTCTTTGACCTTTAGTTCCTCCAGGATCGAAACATTGGTCCGAAACGCTGTCCAGGGAATCCGCAGCAGTCGCCGCCAGCACCACATCTCCAGTGCATCGATTTTGCGTCGGTCTTTGAGGCGAACCGTCCACGTTTCTGCGCCGTATAGGAAAATCGGGAAGACTAGGCTTCTCATTAGGCGGACTTTTGTGGCTTTGGTGATATTACGGTTGCACCAGACTCTTTTAAGCTTGTCAACGGCAGATCGTGTGATAGCACATCTCCTTCGAATCTCGTCTTCACATCCTCCAGTGTTTGTGATGGTGGAACCGAGGTACACATAAGATTGAACAACCTCGCAGTTGCCAACCATAGAGATGTCAGGATGGTTTAGTTCAGCTCGGTCCACGATCATCATCTTGGTCTTGTCTCTGTTGACCGTTAGTCCGAAGGAGAGGCTTGTTGTCTCTAGACGGTTCAGCAGGTGTTCCATGTCTTCTCTTGTTTGTGTGAGAAGAGTAGTGTCGTCGGCATATCTTAAGTTAGATACCTTCCGACCTCCCACTGAAATACCCTTGTCCCATTGATCCAAAACGATTCTCATAATACATTCCGTGTAGATGTTGAAAAGGAGTGGAGAGAGTATGCACCCCTGTCGGACACCAGCGTGTGTATGAAAACTTTTCGAGTCAACGTCGTCTATCCGAACAGTCGCAGTTCCGACCTCGTAAAGTCGGCGTATGAGACGAACTAGGTGGATAGGTACTCCCATTTGAATGAGTACGTCCCATAACTTATGCCATTTTACGGTATCAAAGGCTTTGCGAAAGTCAACAAAGCAGATGTAGAGTGGGATGTTAAACTCTCTAGACTTTTCAATTATTTGTCGAACAATTAGGATCTGCTCTCGTGTTCCTCGACCCTTGACGAATCCCGCCTGCTCAATAGCTATTTCGGGATTCAGAAAAGCTCGTAGTCTGGTATTGATAATATGAAGGAGTACTTTGCTGGCGTGTGTAATTATAGATATAAGTCTGTAGTTGCCACATTTCTTCACATAATTTACATAATTTAGATAAATGTAAATAATGTATATTAAAAAATGTTTTGAATTTTCTTAAAAAATGCGAAGAAACTTTTTCCCCAACCTATATTCGCCCATGTTCCACTTTAACCGCCGCTGACTCCTACAGGTGCGACATTGGCGTTTTAATTCTAGCCACTGTCGCTCGATTGTGTTTGTATGTACTATGCACCGAACATTATTTGTGCCTGGTACTGGGATCCCAAGGCTGGGATCCACAGGGATACTGACAGTCCCTGCCGTAAATTGTCGGCTGTGGTTGACACTGGAATGTCCTCGCATACCCAGTCTCAAGTGCACGCCCATGTATGACCGGTGCTGGTCAGACATAATGTAGGAGTTAGGTCTGACATTTTGCTGCATTATTGGATCCAATGTGGTCCTAATTTTATTGGGTATTAGCTCCACGTGAATTTTTTTTGTGAGTCGGCTTATGCCACCGAAGGACCACGTTTGCCTCTGCAACAATCGACCCCTGTGGTATTTGTTGGTGTACAGATGGGTTCACACACTACACACTACACACACACACACACACAAACACACACACACACACACACACACACACACACACACACACACACACACACGTGGATACACTTGTATGGCCGTTTTGCGTGTCACCCTTACGTCTCTAGCAGCCTGTGACACTGTATTTCGAAAAAAGTGCAGCAAAAGTCGTGAGTGTATTTAAAACGGAAACGTTGCTGCGTTCAAAAAAGGTCCCTTTTAAAGGAGATCTAATGACGTTGCAGCCTGCCCTTCTGCAACGCCATCTAAATCCCAACTTATAATTTGTATTTCGTTCCGCGTTCATGGGACGCATGCATGATGGGCAGCGCGGTGTCTGCGACGGAACTAGGAGCCACCGTTTCGCAGCTTCAACGGCCCTTTCTTCGGTCGAAATAGCTGCACCATAATTCCAAATATTGAAATTTCTATCCAGAATTAATGAAAACGGATCCATATTTGAAAAAAAGAATACCGATCGAAACAAACAACCAAAAACAAACTAAAAAAAAAACAAATTAATCTTACAAACTAAAAGTTTTATAGAGTATATATAAAACTTTTAGTTTGTGTTATAGTTCTAGATTAATCTTACAACTAAAAGAAAACATCAAACAAAACCTAAACAAACGAAAAATTAAAAATAAATTAAACCTTACAAACTAAAAATCAAATAAAAAAACAAACAAAAACTAAACAAACGAAAAATTAAAAAAAAAAACAAATGATAATAACCAATTAATAAAGATCAAATAAACAATGAACAACTTTATCTATAATAGCAACAAGTAAGTAAGTAAGTAAGTTTGGATCGCATGAAAGTATTGAGTATTCCCAATAATTCGCGTATTTTAAGCAATGCTAAGGTAGGCTTAAAACTACCTTATTGAGAACCGCTCTTACACTTAAAAAAATTGAAAAAAAAAACGATTTTTTGCTGGTTTTTTTACATCATCTCATGGTTTTCGACTAGAGCAACAATTTCTTTCCAAAAAAGATTTTCATCCGAGCTACCATTTTGGAAATATAGAGCGTTTTACATAAAATTAAAATAAATTCGGAGGCCCATAATTCGGAAACGGTGCGTCGTAGGACCATGTGTCTCAGAACCTAAATGGTTTCTATGGACACGGTCATTATGGTGCTGCAATAAAAATGACCGAAATCTGTTAAAAAAAAAAAAATCTCCGAAAATTTGACTGTCCTCTGCCTCGAATTTTGCGGGCAGCGGCGGCGGAGCGGGAGCGGCAGGATTTTATGCGTAAAAACAAATGGACCGGACCTCCAAAACAGCGGCGCGGGACAATGCGAGACGCGCCGCCGCACAGTGGATCGTCCCCATACAAGAGGTCGGACATAGAATTAAAAATTGAAAAAGTATTTAATTGAAAAAAATGAAATATGCAGTTGCATTACTCTATTAAGGAACTACAAAAAATGTTACTACAATTTTTTTATTTGACCAGTACTTTATGAGCAATTCGATGAAAAGTGTTATTTTTCTATGGAAATGGTCACAAAAATGTCTGTATCTCATGATTCCCTCCTTGTTTCGATTTGCGGTTTTCACTACTGTTATCTACCCATTTTATGCCACATTTTCTTCAAGGACACATGGTGCCCCCAGCGACCCCCTTCCGAGATATTTTGCTTTTAGTAACTTTACTTTTTATTGTATAACTGATGATATGGAGGTACATTAAGTATATTCATTACTGAGAATAAGTCATCCCTAAGTAGTTCCTTAAATAACAGGTGCATTTACGATTACTTTAATGACTTATGAACGCTTCTGTTGCCATACAACAAACGCGTTAATGAGTCCTTAAGTGAAGATTCCCAGTACTTGCTTAATCTAATTAGTTATTGTAATTACTATGTTAACAGCCCTTAATCTCTGCATTGTTATTGTCTAATGTCATCATTAGCTTATCAAATTCATTGCTAGTTGCCTACTTGCTGCCCTATATATTTGAGTGTGTTTAGCAAATGTAATTCAGTTGTAATTATAACTTCTACCAAGTGTTGTCATTATGGCTTTCCGTGGGTTTTCTACTTACCTAGATCTTTACGTTGCTCTTCGTAATCATAAAGATCTTCGTGACTATGACCATTTATTTAACACATTGAAGTCGAATACTAACGTCCAGTTAAGTGAAAGTGATGTGACGGATCTCAAGAACTGGTGTCGACGATTTTGCTATAGGGTTTACACCAAATGGGTGCAATCAAGAAGGACAGTTGACAGGTTCATTAACAAGAACGAAGAGTGGTTAAATTCCGATATCGTTTGGCCAGATTGCTTTAAAGAAAATGTTGTTGACACTGAAGAAGCAAATGAAAATGAGGCAGAAGAGGTAGTCAGTCCATCAAAATCAGATGCATCTACTTCAACATATACATCTCCTCGCAAACGCTTTGAAGATTTATCAACTAGACACAAAAGAAGACGTGTTAATGAAAATGTTACTAGTTGCAGTCGTCCGGATGAGCTTTTGCATACTGTTGAAAGTATACTTAAGTCTGCCGGAAAAAATGATATAGCCAGAATAATGAAAAATTTGCTGGAAAATCCTGAACACGTCTCAACAGTTATAAATGTCCTGGAAACTAAGCAGAATCCTCCGCTTCGTGAAGTTCCTACTCACAAAGCACTTGCTCTTTACGTTTACTTGCAGTTATCCAAGTGGCGTTACATCACACTTCGGGACTTTAGTTTAAAAGAAGGTCATGCGAAATACCCAAGCTACTACTTGTTAGTTAAAGAAAAGCTTAAATGCTACCCGGCAAAAGAAGACATAACTGTGACTGAAACTTCCGCAAAGATACGTATCCAAGCCCTCCTTGATCTCACCGTTAGGAGGCTGATCGATTCACTTGAATCAAATTTTGATGCTGGTGAACAACTTGTGCTTCACAGTAAATGGGGTTTTGATGGAGCTTCAAGTCAAAGCATTTACCATCAAACGACAACAACAAGTGAACAAGACTTATCCAGTGTATTTATGGCAAGTCTTGTACCACTTAAGTTAGTGACTTCTAGTGGAAGTATAGTGTGGCAGAATGATCGGCCATCGTCAACCACATATTGTCGCCCGATTTCATTTACATTTATGAAAGAAACGGAAGCGAATGTTAAGGCTGAAATGGAAATATTTGAGACCGAGATTCGTGAACGGAACCCGACTGATTGCGGCAATGCTACTGTTACTCACAATCTATGGCTAACCATGATTGATGGTAAGGTACATTCAATCATATCTGGTACATCGGCAGCAGTGTGTGATTTGTGCAAAGCTCGCCCAAGCGAAATGAATAACTTGGAAGAAGTGAGAGCTAAACCCGTGAATACAGATTTATACAAGCATGGATTTAGTTCATTGCATGCTTGGATTCGGTCCATGGAATGTTTATTACACATTTCTTACAGAATGGACATAAAATCATGGCAAGCAAAAGGTGACGAAAATAAAAAAAAAGTTAAAGATAAGAAAGAAGCCATTCAAGAAGCTTTCCGAAGAAGAACAGGCTTACTTCTAGACGTTGTTAAGCAGGGTAGTGGCAACACAAACACTGGAAATGCTGCAAGAAGATTTTTTGCAAACCCTGAAACGACTGCCGAAATTACTAAATTAGATGTTAATTTAATTAGAAGACTCGCCGTTATTTTGCAATGCATTTCCTCAGGCGAAAAAATTCAAGTCCAAAAATTCAAATCATATTGTGATGAAACAGCAAATTTATTTGTGGAATTATATCCATGGTATAACATGCCAGCAAGTTTACACAAATTGCTGATTCATGGATCACAGATAGTGGACCACTTATCAGTAGTGCCTATAGGTTTTTTGTCTGAAGAAGCATCTGAAGCAAGAAACAAGGACTTTCGCAAATTTAGAGAATGTCATACACGAAAGCATAGTAGCATCGCCACTAATGAAGACATTCTTCATAATCTGCTATTATCTTCCGATCCTCTTCTCGCCAGCTTACGACCGAAGATGACAAATAAAGCCAAAAAGTCTTCATTTAGAGAACTAGACGATTTACTCATACGTGATCAGAGTGAATTGGAGTTCATTGACGCGGACGTTTCAACTGATACACTTGCTGCATGTAGTGACGTTGAAGAAGATGATGACGATGATAATGATCATGATGTCGTTATTGATGAAGATGAAGAAAATATAGTTTAAGTCTTATAGTACCTAATATTATTATTTTACAAGCAGTTTCTTTGTTAATTTCTAGTTTTTGTGTATTTTTTTTATTCTATTCTTTTTTTCTATTCTAGTTTTTGTGATTTTTTTTTAATTTTATTCTTTTTTTGTTTTGTGTTATGCCACCCATCAGCCAATAAATGGTTTTTTTCTTTCTTTTCTATTGTTGTTAGTAACTACATGGTCGTGTTAATTAATTAATTTCCTATTATAATTTAGTTTTTAGTAGTTGTTTATTTTTTTAGTTTGTTTTAGGGTACATAGTTATTTTATTTTTAAATTATTTTTACAGTGTTATATTATATAAATAAAAAATATATTTATACCTACATATTTTCTTATTGATCATAAAACTCTATTTCTTTTCGATGTGTTATTGTAAATGCGACTCAGTCATTACTAAGCTAATGATGACATTAGACAATCACAATGCAGAGATTAAGGGCTGTTAACATAGTAATTACAATAACTAATTAGATTAAGCAAGTACTGGGAATCTTCACTTAAGGACTCATTAACGCGTTTGTTGTATGGCAACAGAAGCGTTCATAAGTCATTAAAGTAATCGTAAATGCACCTGTTATTTAAGGAACTACTTAGGGATGACTTATTCTCAGTAATGAATATACTTAATGTACCTCCATATCATCAGTTATACAATAAAAAGTAAAGTTACTAAAAGCAAAATATCTCGGAAGGGGGTCGCTGGGGGCACCATGTGTCCTTGAAGAAAATGTGGCATAAAATGGGTAGATAACAGTAGTGAAAACCGCAAATCGAAACAAGGAGGGAATCATGAGATACAGACATTTTTGTGACCATTTCCATAGAAAAATAACACTTTTCATCGAATTGCTCATAAAGTACTGGTCAAATAAAAAAATTGTAGTAACATTTTTTGTAGTTCCTTAATAGAGTAATGCAACTGCATATTTCATTTTTTTCAATTAAATACTTTTTCAATTTTTAATTCTATGTCCGACCTCTTGTATGGGGACGATCCACTGTGCGCCGCCGCCGCCGCCCCGCTGCCCGCGAAATTCGAGGCAGAGGCCTAAGGATACGCAAGCTGGAAGATCGACCGACACTTAGAAAAAAAATTTAATTTTTCCAATATTTCGCGGGTTTTATCGACATCATTTTATGGCTTTCGACTAGAGCAACAATTTCTTTCCAGAAAAGATTTTCATCCGAGCTACCATTTTGGAAATATAGAGCGATTTAAAAAAAAAAGAAAAAAATTAGAAAGCTCCTAACTCGGAAACGGTGCGTCGCAGAGCCATGCTTCTCAGAACATAAATGGTATTTAAAAAGAATTTTATATTTTTTTCAGATTTCACAGCATGATGTTGTATGCCATACTTGCTGGCTTCGGGTTCAAAGAGAAGCTCGTTGCATGTCTACTGTTGATGCTACAAGATCCCACTTGAGTGCATCACAACCGCAGGAGAGCCCCAAGTGTTGGAGGAGCTCCAGGTGTCACAGTCAGAACAAGCAACACGCTCAATTGATGAAGTAACATTACCCGATTACAGAAGAGCAACCAACACTAATCATCACTGTGTATTTCCAAAATGTGAAAGCACTACATTGCACAGTATTTCAGATAAATTAAGAGCAATAATCCTAAGTGACTACAAATATTACCTGCCTAAGGAAGCCCGTATTTGTAATGACCATTTGATGGCCAATATGTGGGATACATTATTCGACTCCCAAAACAGTTACACAACATTTCAGCAGATACAGCATGTTTTTTCTTTTGTAAATGCTTTCAATCCATCAAATTGATTTTGAAAACATAGAAGAAATTGATGACAGAATATTCGAGTACTGGATAGGATGTTCAAAACATAACTTTAATTTATTACTTGATGAAGTACCTCGAATAAGAGATATTCATAGAGGCACATTAGGTCTTTTCGTATTTTTACTAAAACTCCGAACAGGGAATTCTGATGAAAGAATCGCGACTTTGGTGAATCTTCCCCGTAGAATGTTAGTAGTTTTAATGAACAAAATAAGGGAGATACTTCTTCAAGATTTTGTCCCAAGGAATCTTGGGATTAATCATTTACCCAGGGAAGAATTACTCCAACATAGTTTGATCATACCAGATGGAATTTATGGAAATGGAACAAACAGTATTGTCATATGTGATGGAACCTATATTTAAGTGCAAAAAAGCTCGAATTACTTATTCCAGAAACAAACATACTCGCTCCATAAATACAGAAATCTTTTAAAACCTTTTATGATTGCTGCTTGTGATGGTTATATTTTTGATTGTTATGGCCCTTACAAAGCAACAACTTCGGATATTATGAATAATTTGTTTTGTGATGGTTCTGCTTTAAGGGAGTATTTTCAACGTGATGATGTGTTTATCTTAGGATAGGGGATTTAGGGCTAATAAGTCAGTTACAGGCATGTGGCTATAGAACATGTATGCCAGAATCATTATTAGAAAGCGAGCAGCAATTAACAACTGCTCAAGCAAATAGAAGCCGCTGCGTAACAATTTGCAGGTGGGTGATAGAGTGCGTCAATGGTCATTTAAAAAGAGATTTTAAACTGTTAAGACAAGAATATTTTCATCGGTCTCTACCACATATGATGCAGAATTTTCAAATAGCTGCAGCATTGTTGGACAGATTTGGTGTTCGTTTTGAGAACAATATTTATTCCTCACAAATATTGGAAATAATTCGAGAAAGAATGGGGTTAGAAAATAATCTGGCAAACATGGTAGAGGCTCTTAATTCAGAATAGACGAACAGCCCAGTTTGAAAATATATGTGCTAACCAAAATAATATTTCATGTTTTCCAACATTGGAATATAGCGATTTAATTCTGTTCGCCTTGGGGACGTACCAAATAAGACAAGCTCGGTCTTATTACGGCGAACATGTACGTTTCCATGGCGGATACAGAAAGAGGTGAATAGGGGTGAAACTATCATTCAAAATGATTATAACTTTAGAGGTAGTGGACAAAAGACAAGATAAGAGGGAAAATAAAGTCCCGACATATAACACGAAAACAATATTATGTGTACATTTTAATTGAAAATAATATTCCTGGCAGACACTGAGACTGACACTCACTAAGAGATACTTGAAAATTGCTGCAGTTGTTTAATTGACCGGCGCACTGTAGGCTGCTGCGCACACACTATGACCATAGTGTGGTATTTGGGATGGGCCAGACATCAAGGACATATCTCAGCACCAGCAGGTTTTCTTGACGAGATAATTATACGAGATGAGGATGAAGAATAAAATAAATATTTTTATCAAAATGTGTTTTTTATTTGCCCTAACATTAGGTATTATAATAAACCTCAGTTTTAGGGCGCCTTCAAATTTGCCGCAAAGTGCCGCGCGGCGGCAGCGCTGCTTTATTAATCCATATAAATAAAAAACGCGCGACTGCAGCGCTACACCCGCGCTGCGGCCGCGCATCATTACACCGATCGACTAGTGACGATGCGCACGTAGTTTTTTGTTCAGGTCTAAACATGAACGAAAATCAGGTTGAACAATTTATCGATGAGGTTGAGTCGTCCAGCGATATGGGATTCGAAGTCGGACGAGTACGGTAATAAAATTGAAAAGAAAAAGGCTTGGGAAGAAATATGGAATATATTTATTGTGAACTTCACAAACAAGACTCAAGTGAAAAAAATGAAGCATGTAAGTAGGTATACTCGTATTGTTAATACGACTACTTAATTTATATTTTCGTTGTTTGCCATGATAATTGAATGCATGATTGTAAAAACCCACCTCAGACCACTTTTTCCGAAATCCTGTTTAAGACGGATTTATATTCTCTACGGCAAGACAAACTGTTTGAGTGTGAAAACACACCTCGGTCATACAGCGCAGTGGACCACAAATGCTCATCATTGGCTGCCTTCATTGATATAGAGGGCGCCTTTGACAAAACCATGTTTGACAGCATCAACATGGCCCTCGACAGACATGGCATAGACTTGACACTAAGAGGTTGGATCACCAACATGCTCAAATTAAGAGCTGTGCAGGTAACAGTGAACGACAGCACAAGGGCCATTGTGGCAAAGGGATGCCCGCAAGGGGGAGTCCTTTCTCCGCTGTTATGGAACCTGGTTGTTGACAGCCTCATTAAAACCCTCAATGACAAAGGATATTACACCGTAGGCTACGCCGATGATTTAACCATAATAATAAATGGCACCCACGAAAACACCTTATGTAATCTTATGCGCCAAGCTTTGAAAATAGTAGAGGACTGGTGCAGCAAACACAAACTATCAGTGAATCCCACAAAAACCGAGCTGATTCTCTTCACAAAAAAGAGGAAGCTGTCAACATTACAACTACCACGTTTCTTTGGAACTACCCTAAGCCTATCAACTGAAACCAAATACCTGGGCATCTTTTTGGACAAACAGCTGAATTGGGCTAAACATACCAACTACATCATCACAAAAGCCAGTATATCCCTGTGGCAATGCAAGCGTTTGCTCGGCAGGAATTGGGGGATCGGCCCCAAGGTCACTTACTGGCTATACACCACTGTTATCAGACCAATCATCACATATGGCTCACTAGTCTGGTGGCCCAGGACAGACTTGAGCACAGCCCGTAGAGATCTCGAAAAGCTGCAGCGGTTCGCATGCGTAGCGATCACTAGTTGCATAAGAACGGCACCCACGGCCGCACTACAGGCAATGCTGGGATTGCCGCCACTGCACCTTATCGTGCGGGAGGAGGCAGCCCTGGCTGCCTTTAGGCTCCATATAGCAGGAACCTTGAGTAATGATTCTAGAATCAAGCATACACGCATAAAGGAGGACGCGATCAAACTACAACCAATGATGGCGTCACCATGCGATAGAGCACCGAAACAACACTACTTTCAAAAGAACTATAAAATAATACTCACAGAAGAACGGTGTGACTACTCAGGCCCGCAAGAGCTGAGAGTATACACCGACGGATCTAAGACCGACTCCGGAACCGGAGTCGGAGTCTTCTCATATGACCTTAACATTAACATATCCAGCTCGCTGGGAATGTTCAACACTGTCTACCAGGCAGAGTGTGTGGGTATTATTCAAGCGGCTTACGCCATAGAGGCAAGGAGAGTTACGGATACTCGTATACGTATACTCTCCGACAGTGCCTCCGTACTCCAATCCTTACAGAGAAAACACATCTCCTCGAGACTTACACTAGAATGTCACATTGCACTGGAGCGTATAGCGGTATCTAACCGCAATACTGTGACACTGCAATGGATAAAAGGACACAGCGGATCACTGGGTAACGACGCAGCTGACGATTTAGCTAGGAGAGCATCTAGCACGTCAGTCTGTGGACCTGAACCAATTGTACCCATCCCCTTCAACCAGTTACGCAGGTGGCTACAGGAGTCCACTCATACACAGGCGGAGAGTTGGTGGTCCTCGACACCAGGATGCAGGCAGTCTAGGGAGGCCATGCCATCTATAGATGGCAAGCTAACCAGACGTCTGTTACGCCTGGACAGGCATAGTTTGCGCCTGGTGACGGGAACTATCACAGGACACTGCTCACTAAACAAACACTTCCACACAATGGGAATAACGGACAGTCCTCTATGCAGGGCCTGCCTGGAGGCTGAGGAAACCGTAACGCATGTGCTTTTTGATTGCACAGGCGTCACCCAGATTAGAACTAAAACTCTTGGAACACCCAGATCTTTCGCAGATGTTTTGAACAGACTTGGAGACTTGATCGACTTCTGGAATGAGGTGGGTTGGTTGGAATAACCCCCCACTCCCCCCCGAAGGCCGCTATGGCCCACGCACAATGGTCCACATGAAGGACTAAGTGCGGAAACCATACCTTCTAACTAACTAACTAACTAACTTGAGTGTGAAAACACACCTCGGTCATACAAGCATCCCACAGTTATAAAGGCACGAATATTTTAATGAGCGTAAAAATCCACTTTATCCTGGATGAGGTGTTTTTTTACAACCAAATATGTGGCAACACCTGAAACTGTCAGCTGTCAATATTGAAGTTTTTAACCTTAGTTTGAACAACTGAGGTAATAGTAACGGACACGAATTACTTTATTACTCAAATTAAATTAAATTGTATTGCTCAATTGAGAAAATGAGTGCTGAAACGGAGGAAAATGTAATGTATTTAAACCCAGGTGAGTCTTCCTCGGGTGAAACTCGCACAAAAAAACGACGAGATAACTCTGCTGATTATTCTCAGAATAAGATCAAACAAGCACGTATTCATGGGCAGGCTTATATAACGACAAAAAATAAAATTGTAAGGGCTAAGACAATAGGACCTCCATGCAAGTGTACTAAAAAATGCTGGGAAACCATATCCGAAAATGACAAAATAGAACCTCGCCAAATTATATAACTTGGCGACAAAAAATGAACAAGATATCAATCTCCAGGGGTTAATATACTGTAAGGACATAAAACGACGCCGAGTGCTGAAGGAGAACCCACTGAGACAGAAAATCTTTGCATACACCGTTCAAATTGGTAATGAGAAGATGTATGCCATTCTGCTTTTCTTGGCTTGTTTGGCATTACTAAGGACCGTGTTAAGAGGCTCCGTGACTTGTTGGTTTTGGGTAAACTACCTGAAGACAAGAGAGGGAAATCGAAAACGGTCAATGCGATGTCTGGAGATGAAATGACTGCAGTGATCTCTCATATATCTTGTTTTCCAGCAAAAGAGAGCCACTACTCTTCTGGCATAATAAAGTATCTTCTATCAGTAAAAAAAAATGTTTCGACTTTATAAGGAAAAATACCCAGGAACTCGGATTAAGTAATCATAATCATTCATTTATTGCATTTCATGTTGTTTACAGGTTGTTACATTATGATAGCTCCAAACAATGAACCCTGCTAGGGCACAGCAATGTACAGGCGATAGGTTTTAATTAATTTAACATGCTATCATTACAATTTGTTGATATAGATTAATTTAAAATTATTAATTATTAAATAAATTATCATTTTCATATTATAATCTCATACTACAATTTATGTCATGTTGCAATGTCATTATTATCTCAGTTAATTTAATGTCAATAGATTAGTTTTACATAATTATAATATGTGACATTTTCAGATAAAATAAAATAGAAAGTAATTACTAAAAATACAGGAATGAGGTAGTAGCGGACTGTTGTTTTATAGAGTACCTACCTAGTTATGTATGTGTAATGTGTTCAAGTCGATATTAATTTATTTATTTCTCGGTTAAAAATTCTTTTATGCTATAATATGATTTTAAGTTTAAGTACGAATATTATAATAAAATATTCAGGGAGAACTTTGCTCTTCGCTTTGGACGACCAGCAGTAGATACGTGCTGCCTCTGCGAGAGTCTAGACTTGAAAATCAATTCGAAAACCCTGAATGACGTAGATAAAAAGGTAGCTTTGGCCGAAAAGCTAGTACACAAAAAGAGCAAAGAAGTTCTATAATAAACTTCAAGAAGCAAGGCAAAGATCCCAAGAAGATGAAACGTTCTTGGGCATTTGCTACGATTACATGCAGAATGTGTCACTGCCAATAATCCCAGTGCAAGAAATATTTTATTTGCGGCAACTGAGCGTTTCTATCTTCTGCATCCACAATTTGAAAACGGGTAAAAATGTCCTATTCGTATACCATGAAGGGCAAGCAAAAAAGGGACCAAACGAAGTATGCTCGTTTATTATGACATACGTTAAAGAGTACGTCGACAAAAAAAAGGTAGAACTAATGCTTTTTTCTGATAACTGCGCAGGGCAGAATAAAAACAATACAGCAGTACGAATGAATATGGCCCTAGTTGACAGTGGGCGTTTCAAAAAAATTCAACAGATCTTTCCGATGCGTGGCCATTCTTTTCTGCCGTGTGTTAGAGCATTTGGAATTATAAAAAGAAGCCTTCGTCGTAAGGAAAGGCTGTACAGTGTACAGGAACTTATGGAATTAAAATATATTTTTGAAATAATAACAAGGACGGCCGCGCGGGTAGCATTTTCCGCGGCACCCAGCGCTTTCGTTGCGCATTGTCATCCCGGCATACGAGAGGTAGTAACACTAACAGCAGTGTTTCATCGTCAGAGTCCATCGCAAAACTAAATGTACAACACTATGATGCTCGAACCTAGCGTTTAGCGTTTGCTTAGCGTTTTAGCGGCGGCAGCGTTGCAGCCGCGCGGCACTTTGCGGCAAATTTGAAGGCGCCCTTAGGGTTTATGGGGCAAGTGCATTTTTTTTTAAATACGCGCCCAGATTTCGTAAACATACAATTGTATTATTATTGTATTATTGTAGTACTCAAATTATTTGAGTACTATACACCATTCACCAAGGGTTAGAATTTATTTGGGTTTTTCTCATTTTATCCGTACCTAAATACTCTTATCCTCACTTAGAGCACACTAAATTACCCATTTATGAGATTTAATTTCAATCTGCGATGTTTAATAAATAATTGTTGTTTGACGTACATTCATAACCTAAAAATTCAAACACAAAACAAAAAAAAACAAAAAATTCCCAAATAAAAATAGTCTCATTTATAGATTCTGGAACTAACGCCAAATCTTTTAACATATTTTTCATTACGGGATGCTTCATTTTGATCCATAGACAATTCTTAGTATGGAGAAATGACATTGTTCTTTAAAAATATTGGTACCTCTAGTAAGCTTATTTAATGCTTAAACATATTTATAAAAATCGTGGCAGTAGAATTAAACACTGCAGTAAAATATGGTTCTGAAGACACATCCGTTTTAACAAAAAATATTACTTGCATTTGTTTGCAAAAAATGTTCTACAAGTTTCATCAAAAGATAATAAAGGGTCTTTCAACAAGGACGGGTCGATGTTAAAATTGAATAAAACAAGATGTGTGTGAGATATTATCGAAATTTATTTTTTATTTAAAAGGCCCATTTATGCCATTATGGATGGAATATGACATCGTTCAAATGTCCGCCGCGGCTTCGTATGGTGGCACGAATCCGAGAGGTCCAATTTTTAATGACTCTGCTGCATAGATCTGGCTGAATCCGAGCGATGGCCTGCGTTATGTTGGCTTTCAGGGCAACGGTCGAATGTGGTTTATTGGCATAGACCTGCGACTTCAGAAAACCCCACAAGAAAAAGTCTAGCGGAGTCAAATCACACGATCTTGGTGGCCAATTCACGTCACCTCTGCGAGAGATAACTCTACCCTCAAACCGTTCATGCAGAATGTCGATTGTGTCGTTCGCTGTGTGGCAAGTAGCGCCATCTTGCTGGAACCACATGTCGTTCACGTCCATATTGTTCAATTCAAGCCAAAAGAAATTGTTTATCATTGATCTGTAGCGCTCGCCGTTGACGGTGATGGCCTCGCCAACGTCGTTTTCAAAGAAGTACGGACCAATGACGCCGCCACACCAAAATCCGCACCAAACAGTAACTTTTTGTGGATGCATTGCCACCTGGTGAACCTCATGTGGGTTGTGGTCATCCCATATACGGCAATTTTGCTTATTAACAAAACCATTCATCCAAAAATGTGCCTCGTCGCTAAAGATTATTTTTCGGCCAAAATCGGGGTCCTCTTCCAAGCGTTCCGATGCCCATTCAGCGAACACACGGCGTTGTCTATGGTCATTAACTTTGAGCTCTTGGGTCAGTTGGATCTTGTACGGATGCAGACCCAAGTCCCGACGCAAAATTCTCCAAGTTGAGGTCTGCGAAAGGCCGAGTTCTTGAGCACGGCGAGTGTGCGAGAGTTATAATATTAATTACACGATACTTCATTAAATACCCTTTCCCTTTCTTATTAATACGACGTAATCGGAAAAAGTTATAAACATTTCAAGTTGATCATGTGCAAAAGTTCTCAAAATGCCGTACAATAAGGCTGGGTATAACATAGTGGAAAAAAAATCCGGATCCGGACTGAAATCCGTTCGTTAATCTATTATTTGTAAAGATAGCTTTTTCCAACCTCCCCAGTAGAATAGAATATAATATTTTTAATTTTACCCGAATACGGCGAAAAAAAAAGGAGTAAGTATACATAAAATATTCGTTTCTATGTCCCTTAAACTAGTGAACTGATTTTAACAAGTGAGGCCATTAGAAAGGTGGCGTTGGCCACCGATTCTATAAATTCTTACATTTTTAACCAACTTAAAAAAAAAGAGGTTATCAATTGTTAATCGGATTGTGACAATATTTTTTTTATTGGCTTACATTTACCTCAACTTAAGAAACAGTGCAAGTTTCATTACAACACATTCATAATGGTATGCAAATATTCATTTTGTCACAACAAAAATGATAACAAAATATAACAATAAAAAAAAGCCGGAAGGAGCACGCGCGGGCTGGCGAACGGGAGGGCGTGGAGGGACGCCTTTGCATTTTTATGGGTGCATGTATGTCCATGCATTTCTCCGAAATTGTTAAACGGATTGTGACAATTTTTTTTGTATTCTCTTAAATTTACTTCAACCTAGGCAACAGTGCAAGTTTCATTACAACTGGTGTAACACTTGAAAGGTAAAGGTATTACTGGCTATTCATACACGAAATCTCTTATGGGGTCATTGTACTCATCACTGCGAACAACTTTTACTATGGGACCAATCCTGAAACCACGAAGCAAAAAAATCAGCTCCACATTCCTCGAACAGCTGTTTTTTTTTTGCGATTACACGTTTAACCCTATAGTAAAAGTTGTTCATAATGATGAGTACAATGACCTCTTAAGATATTTCGTGTATGAATAGATAGTTTTCATACACTGATTATGGATAACACACAATAACCACTGAGTCAAGAACAATAAAGTGGAGCTACACGAGGCGATGTACGCGCCAGTCGAGGATCGCGGGAGCCAATCGCGACGCCCAAATCCCAAAACACAGGACTTGAGCGTCGAGATTGTCTGTCTACGCGCTATTCGACTCGCGCGTAAATCGCCTCATGTGCTACAAGCACAGAAGTGTTTCGCAGGCTATTAAACAAATATTCCGAAACAAAAATCAAACACACACAGGCACACTCAAAAAGCCTAGAGAGAGAAAGAGAAAATATCACGAGAACTAGCTAAATGCTAGCCCTCGTGATATTTTCTGAAGCATGCGATGCACAGCCGTACGCCACAACCATCACACGCCCAGGTAGTGCGACAGTCAGTTTTGGTTTTGGCGCACTGCTTGCATCGCGCACGGGGCGTCGATTTTATAGGATAATGTCCAACAGACTTCAGAGGAGCCTGCGAGACTAGTGGTGGGCTATGCTTTTTTAAAATCTGGTCTGCCAGCAACATCCTAAATTCCCGATGAGGAGTTTTTTTTGTATGGCTATTATATATTATATACGAATTATGTATGGACACGTTGAACAGCCTGCGAAACAGTTTCTTGTACCATACCAAGTTTCTAACTCTTTCCACAGGGAATGCCTGTAAGAGTTGGTCCTTCTTATCAACACCCCCCATGGAAAGATTGTAATCCAACACCACCTTAGGTTTGTACTTGTAGGCCCCATTTTTCTCGGCCCCACTGATTTCTACTTTATGATAAGTGGAAATCAGTGAGACCAAATTGGAGTCACTCCAAACTAAAATAGACAAGTCGTTTGTGTAGCTGAAGCCTATCTCACCTGGGCGCATGTTCACCTTGGTCTTATTGCGCAGGCAATCGGGAACAAATTCCCGATTAAGCCTTAGGGTCCCAATGGTGTCGGTTTTTTGCGCCTTTAAAGTTCTTGACAATAGTGGCGAATTATAAAAATTATCCATAACTAATGTATGGCCTTTATTGAGGAGAGGGCGAACTAATCTGTATACGATGTGCGACGTTGCCCCCTCTGGTTCATTGGACCCTCTTTCGACATCAGGACCTTCAGTAAATTGAATTTGATGTCCCTTTCCGGCATATATGTCAAACCTCCACAAATAGCCCGTTCGGGACTCGCAAAGTTCATAGCTTTTTATCCCTACCCGAGCAGCTTTATTGGCGATGAGCTGTGCAAAACTGAGTCTCCCTTTCCATAATAGTAGGGACTCATCTATCACAATATTCTGCTCGGGTAGGTATAAATCGCTGAACTTGCGATTCAGGTGTTCAATAATCGGGCTAATTTTGGCAAGCTTGGAATTTGCCGCTGGAATGACTGTGTTGTCTACAAAATGCAGACATTTCTTTATCAGTCCAAACTTTTCGTAAGCCATGATGCCTGCAAGATTCCCGGTCCGCAAGTACGGAAATCGAGGTTTCCAATAGTCGTGTTCCACAGGATTTGGGATTAAACTTTGCACCATTAGGATGGCTAAGAAGGACCACAGATCTGGCGATTGTATGTCCTTCCATCTTTTAATGCGGGAGTTTTGCAGTACTCGATGTGAAGTCTGCTGTTGGTGGGCGTACCTATTGGTCTCGGTGACCATGAGATCAATAATCGTATCATCCCAAATCCTCTCGAAAATATCCAGAGGGGTCAACTCCTCAGTCGCAAAAGTTGGCCCAGACGGACCACTAAATACCTCCCGCTCGCCAGTGAAGGTTTTGGGATCGCTTTGCCACGAAAACCCTAGCAAGTCCTCGCTGCACACCAACTGCCGCAACGCGGAATCGTCGCGAGCATCAAGGTCATTCATTTTATCCACCAGGTCAGACGTGAGGTCACCGAACTCTGCCGGATACTCCGCAACGTACCTTTGTTGGGGCAACCCAATGGCGATCATTGCGTCCATATCCGGCAGGTCTCCCTCCACGTCTGATCCGGGATTTTCCACGATCGGTTGCTCACACGCAGCAATCTCCTTCTCGACTTCCTCGAACATAGATGGATCTGAAATAAAACCACATACTAAATTATATTATATGCATGCTAACATCACCACTACTCTCAAACAGTGAAGGAAAACATCACGAGGAAACCGGCATGTCCTAGAACCAAAAATTCGAAGACATGTGACATCTACCAACCTGCACTGGGCCCGCGTGGTGGATTACGACCCACTCCCTCTCACTGAGAGGAGGCCCGTGTCCCATCAATGGGAACATTATAGGCTGATTGTGTAAGTTAGCAAAAAGTGGTAAAAGAACACTCACCATTCGTGACGGAGGATCTGGACGTCGATGCTGTGGGGGACGAAACGACCGCCGAAAACACCGGACCTGCTAGACGGGATGCTACAAATCAACAAGTTATTGGTTGAATTTAGAATAAAAATGTATTCCTTTCAAGCTATCATTAGTACTTCTACTTATTTGATACTCACTAGGTGTAAATCCTATTATATCAATTTCAGCGTCGACAACTATTTGGAAGTCGGCATCCGCTATCGATGTAATGGTATTCACCTCCTCCGATGGTTGCACGCTCGTTGAAGGCGAAACTACGAGTCTGTGAAAATAACATTGTCATAAATATCAACATCAACTAATCATTTATATTTTTATTGACTTGGAGTCATTAAACTTATACCTACTTCGTGGGACGCACTTTTCCCTTTCCCCGTCTCCTTCCGGTCGTCGTAGGCGTCACTTCTACTGCTGCTTGACCAGAAGCAAATAATAAATTACAAGCTAGATAAATAAATGTGCTCATCATAATGTGGAAAGAGGTAATTTAAAAAAAAAACTTTTTTACAAAAAAATACAACCGACTTCCAAAAACAACACTACAAAGTGAAAAATAACTTTAATTTCGGAAGTCGGTGTCGGTGTTAAATGTATTTTCGTTTTTTGCCACCGACTTCCGAAATTAAAGTTATTTTTCACTTTGTAGTGTTGTTTTTGGAAGTCGGTTGTATTTTTTTGTAAAAAAGTTTTTATTTTTCACTTTTTAGTTGTGTACCTACCCCACACAAATTCTAATACCACTATCTGCAAAACAAACTAGAACATCATCCATATAAAAGTGGGGAAAAAATACGTATTATTGAAGCTAACTCAAAAACTACCAAAGCAAAGTTAATTAATTTTATATGGGACCAACTGTGATGTATACCCTCTCGAATAAAATAAAAAAAATCCAAATCGGTCCAGCCATCTTCGAGTAATCGGGGAACATACATAAAAAAAAAAAGAAAAAAAAAAAGGTTTCGACGAATTGAGAACCTCCTCCTTTTTGAAGTCGGTTAACAAACGCACCTTCTGATGCGGTGCTGCTGCACGCGGGCGTCTCGACGTCGCTGTACACCTGCGGCGGCACCACATCAGCTGTCACCAGTGCAACTAAAAACATATAATAAATTAGAAGCTAGATAAATAAATGTGGTCATCATAATGTGGAAAGAGGTAATTTTAAAACAAACACACCTTCTGACGCGGTGCTGCTGCACGCGGGCGTCTCGACGTCGCTGTACACCTGCGGCGGCACCACATCAGCTGTCACCAGTGCAACTAAAAACAAATAATAAATTAGAAGCTAGTTAGATAAATGTGGTCATTTTGTGGAAAGAGGTAATTTTAAAAGAAACCACCTTCTGATGCGGTGGTGCTGCACGCGCGCCATGGGCCCTCGATGTTCGCCTGCGGCGGCACCACATCTGACGAAAACAAATAATAAACCCTCCCCAACAAACTTAACATAGCCCACATCAATGCCCAGTGTCCCTAGCCATTACTCTGATCTTCTGGCTTCCATTAATTGTGCTCCTATAGACGCTTTGCTGATCTCACAGTGCTTCTTCAACCCCTCTTTTATCTGTTAATTATGCCCTTCCTGGCTTTGTTCTTATCCGTAACGATAGAACTGGGAAGGGTGGTGATGGTGTTGCTATTTACTTGCGTACTGATATTCCCTTCAAGATTATCAGCACTTCACCATCTTCCTACTCGGGGTCTGCGGAGCATCTATTTCTCGAAATTTAATTTATTTATTTAAACTTTACGCACTTAAAATGTACAAAGGCGGACTTAATGCCTTAGGCATTCTCTACCAGTCAACCAAGGGTGGTGAAGAGATTAGATGGCAGGTGCTCAGTATGAGAGGAATACATAAAAAAAGAACACTAAAAATATATCTTAATTAATTATAAATAGACTTTATACAAGCACATAAATATGTTATAAACCAATAATACACATACATACACTTACTATAAGATATACCTATAATATATATATATATATACATATATATATACAATACACATTATACATATATAATAATACATATATATACAATATATATTACAATACATATTAGAAAATATATATTAGAAATTTCCTTGCATCACGTTAAAATGCATCTTAGGGTGATGTACAGTCCTAACCTCACTATTGATTACTTTGACTCGTTTGATTCGCTTTTAAATGATTTCTGTCCCTCTTATGACCACATAGTCTTGATGGGCGATTTTAATACTTGCCTTCTTAAAAATGATAGTCGGACTCACAAACTTCAATCTCTCTTATCTTCTTTTAACCTTAGTATTCTGCCTCTTTCTGCTACTCATCATTTCCCTAACTGCACCCCTTCTCTTTTGGACCTGATGATTGTTTCTAATTCTAATAATGTATCTGTCCACGGACAGCTCACCGCTTGTTTTTCTTACCATGACTTCATCTGTATGTCCTACAGGATTCGCCGTCCCAAGCGTAAGCCGCGTTATATATTAAGAATATTCCTTAGGGACTATAAGGGCATAGACCTGGAGGCATTGCTGCGTGATGCTGGTAGCATCGATTGGACTGACGTTTTGGAGAGCTCTTGTATCAACGATATGGTTCACATTTTTAACAGCACAATACTTAGCTTATACGATCGTCATGCCCCTATCCGTCGAGTCAAAGTCAAATACGTTCCGGCTCCTTGGCTTACACCTGCTATTAAAGACGCGATGGCGAGTAGGGACAGATCCAAGAGGAGGTTAAAACGCTGTCCTTCCGAGCGCAACCTGATTGCGTACAAGGTGTTGCGTAATCGCTGCAGTCGTATGTGTAGAGATGCAAAGAGACGCTACTTCCATAATTCTCTCGACAACCATAAGTCTGCTGAAGTCTGGAAGTTTCTGAAAACTGTCGGCATTGCTAAGTCTCCAGTTGTTTCCAGTAATGACGTTGACGTGTGTGCTCTTAACAAACATTTCTCACATCCACCTGTTACTTTAGATCCGCACGTTAAATCAGCTTCTTTAAATAAACTTTCCTGTTTGCCAGTGCCGCAGTGTTCTTCTTTCGAATTTAGTCCTGTGAGTGAAAATGAGGTCAAAGAATCTATTTCTGCTATCTCCTTCTCTGCAGTTGGTAATGATAATCATTGCTCAAGAATGATTTCTCCTATTCTCCCCACATTGCTTCCCATCTTGACCCACATTGTTCTTCCTGAGGCCTGGAAACAAGCCCATATCACCCCCTTACCCAAAATTACTAGCCCTGTCTCACCGTCCGATTTCCGGTCCATTTCTATCCTCCCTTATCTCTCTAAATTTCTTGAGCGCATTGTTCACCAGCAACTTTCTGCCTTTTTAGATGCGAATGACCTTCTTAGTACTTTTCAATCTGGTTTTCGACCTGGTCATAGCACAGTTACCGCTCTTTTTAAGGTTACTGATGACATCCGCAGGGCTATGGACCACAAATCTCTTACCTTACTGGACTTTAGCAGTGCCTTTAACTCTGTTGATTTCGACATCCTTGTAGGGATCCTTGAATCTCTCAATTTCTCTTCTAGTACTATTAGTTGGTTCGACTCCTTCTCAAAGGCCGGTCGCAGCGGGTTCGTCTTGACGAGTCTCCTTCTGACTGGTGCTCTCTTACTGCGGAGGTGCCTCAGGGTGGCGTTCTCTCTCCTCATCTCTTTTCCATTAACTGTGTCACCAATGTCATCTCTTCTTTCTTCCATCTCTATGCCGACGATCTGCACCTTTACAACCATTTCCTGAGAGAAGATGCGGAAGCTGCCGTATGTGCCATGAACAGAGACCTGGATTTGATTAGTGAGTGGTCGCGGTCCTTTGGGCTGCAAATCAACCTTAGGAAATCCCAGGCTATAATCATTGGCGGCAGGTATATGCGGAATAGGCTCGATGTTGCGTCGCTGTCTCCACTTTGTCTGAATGGAGTCAGATTGAATACGCAAATACTGTTAAAAACCTGGGGGTAACCATGGACTCCTACTTATCGTGGACTGCCCATGTTGCTCAAGTCAGTCGCAAAGTGCACTTCACGTTCCATTCCTTGAAATGCCTCCAGAGCTTCTTGCCCTTGAAAACCAAAATCTCCCTTGCTCAAACTCTCATTCAGCCCATTATTGACTACGCTGATGCCTGTTATTTGAATGCCACTGAGGAGCTTCTGAATAAACTTGAGCGTTTGCAAAATATCTGTATTTGTTTTGTTTTTAACCTTAAAAAATTTTGATCATGTTTCTAACTTTCGCAAGATACTCAAGTGGCTCCCTATTCGATTTCGCAGGAACTCTCGGATATTATGTCTTTTATTTAACATCCTTCACAACCCTAAAACGCCTTCCTATCTGCGAGAACGCTTTTCTTACGCCCGTCCTTTTGATGTGCCTTGCAGGTCGCATCTTAGAAACCTCCTTAAATCTTCTTCCCACTCCACCGACTTCTACTCCTACTCCTTCACTGTCCACGTGGTTCGGTTGTGGAATTCACTTCCGCCTGACATTAGGGACTGCCAAACAATTGCAGTATTTAAAAGAAGAGTGAAAGAACACTATCTTTCCACTTCGTTATAGTTGTTAGTTATTTTTAACCGACTTCAAAAAGGAGGAGGTTCTCAATTCGTCGGAACCATAGATATATGAAAGAAGGAGATATGCCCGGTAGTTGAAAATGTATCAGAACCCGATGTCGCTAGGTTGGCCCCACCACCGCGCCACTACTACACATGTAGTTCAATAAAAGCAATAGATACAAAGTCGCGCACACACTTGCAATTCATAAATCAGAACATACTACACAATCAATTATAAACCTTAACTCGTCACACACAGCGTGCATTTACCATGCACCGTACAACTTACTCACACAAAAACATCTGGCGCTATTATTGTGTTGTGCAAAAAGCAATTTATTTTACATATACGCTAGTGATTGACTAAATCGGAAAGTTATCGATACTTCCATTTATTACTGTACAAGAAAAATTTGGGGTCCTGAGAATAAAATAAAAAATAATATGTCCAGAAAGTATTATACATTTTAAATTAAAAAAAAAATGTATATTAAAAAAAAACACGAATCAATAAATTAAAACAATCCGGTTAAGTTGGTTTAGGCTGTGAAACCATAGGAATTGTTGAACCCTGTTATGATGTGTTTACTCACTGACCTGTAAAGTGGAGGTATTTGTTCAGTACTTGACGTACTCTTAATTTTGGGATTGCCCATTCAAAAAGCCTGCGAGTTTTCTTTAGAGGCTGGAACATTTCTGCCTTAAAGTGAATTGAGCATATGGTGCTATATTTTTTTGGGAACCAGTTAGGTGGCCTTCCTGTGGCATCAATCCATTCTTTTTTGTATTTGTATCTTTTGGGAAGCTAAAAAGGTACTATAAGAACTTATTTATCATTTACATAATAAGTATCTTAAGCTATAGTCTATAGTCTAGGAACTAGTTGGCCGCTGAGACAGGGGTGAGGCGGCGGTTCGCAACGCACGTACTGAGTAATGCGCCCCCGCTCCTCCATCCCACCGCTCACATACCTAATGCGCGGTCAACTAGTTCCGCGCGGTCTATACTTCTTAACCTCACGATGAGTAAGCAGGTAGCAGGCAACAGGCGAATAGGCTTTTGTTATTAAAAAAAACCCTTAGTTAAGAAATAGTTAAATATATGAAAACAAACACATGCCATACTCATGCATAACAAATAAATAGCATGAATATGTTGACTTATTTTAAGCAAAAATCACTAATATTTTATCTGAACCATACCGATTACTACAACGCATTCGAATCTTGTGGTGCATAGTTAAAGACTTTAGCGGAAGTAAAATACCAAAACCAAAAAAAAGTAAGGAAATAGCACGAAGATGCGATAATTTAAACCCAAAAACACTCCACCTAAACATTAACAAACTTACTTTACGACCGTTGGTTATGCATTTCTCAACTAGGTAAAATAATCAAAAACAGTAAAAAAGATTATTTTACATTCTCAAAGGTTTTCCAACCGTACTTAAACGTCATCTTTTCAAGGGTTCCAACCGGGCTAAAACGGTTGACAAATTGAAAAATAAACTATATTAACAATATAATATTCGTTGGGCAATCGACATTATTATCGATAGCCTACTTTAGTGGATCTTAACCTCATCACTATCTCGCCGCAAGACACAGCGGCTGTACTATGCGACGCTCCGCGTAAATAAAGTATCGTTTTGTTATTTTTACATTGCTTGTCCAGTCGCTTAGCGACATACTTAAGGTAGTGGTTAAGGAGCAATGTATTTGCTGCAAAAATAGTACAGCCGCTGCGATATTTGAAAACAAAAGTAACGTAGTAAAAGCAAGAAATATTTTACGATTTGTTGTTTTTTATGATTTTAAAGATAAATACAGTAAAATACTTTTACTTAGGTACATATGGTAAGTGATTCCGTGAGATACGAAGTTTTTAATATCACTTCGGTTTTTGCAGGAAACCACTGAACAACACGGCATTTTTATAATCTAACGTGACCACGGTCGAAAGCGTAATAGTTCGCGGAGACGGCCATTTGGCGAGTAAAGGCGCAGCGTGCGCATAACGCGTGGACACAGACACGCCCCCATGCCACTTCTCCTGTTTTTTATATTTCTATGGTCGGAACCTTTTTTTTTTTTTTTTTATTATGTATGTTTCCCGATTACTCGAAGATGGCTTGACCGATTTGGATTTTTTTTTGTTTTATTCGAGAGGGTATACATTTTTTTATTTTATTTTATTAGGTTCACCAACAATTGTTTACACCTAGTTATAACAAAAATTACAATTGCTTAAAACAGTCTTAGAGTGCAACAATTACTTATAGGCAAACACCACATTCACAATTCAAGAAATCAATAAGCTACATCACAGTTGGTCCCATATAAAATTGATTAACTTTGCTTTGGTAGTTTCTGAGTTAGCTTCAATAATACGTATTTTTTCCCCACTTTTATATGGATATGTTTCTAGTTTGTTTTGCATGTAGTGGTATTAGAATTTGTGTGGGGTAGGTACCACTACTAAAAAGTGAAAAATAAAAAGTTTTTTAGAAAAAAATACAACCGACTTCCAAAAACAACACTACAAAGTGAAAAATAACTTTAATTTTGGAAGTTGGTGGCAAAAAACGAAAATACATTTAACTAGACACCGACTTCCGAAATAAAGTTATTTTTCACTTTGTAGTGTTGTTTTTGGAAGTTGGTTGTATTTTTTTCTAAAAAAGTTTTAGTGGTATTTATTTTAGTAGTATGTATGTATTTAAGTATTTATTATATGTTTTATTTAATGAGTTAATTGTTTTGGATTTTATGTATTTTATTTTCTCTTATACTCTTACACACGTTGTCTACATCTCTTTTTATCCTCTGTCCTATCGCAGGTATGCTGGAAAAGATTTCTTTTGAAATAAGCATCACCTTTGTACGTATTTTTCTGTTCCTTTCTCTTTGTCTGTTTATTTGTGTGAACATAAATGGTTAAATAAATAAATAAATTAGAAGCTAGATAAATGTGGTCGTAATTATGTGGAATGGGATAATTTTAAAACAAACCACGAACGACGGCAGTTGTCGAGTCTAAAAAGAGCTCACACAAGTCATTTAAAATATAATTATTAAATCTAAGTAAAAAACAACATACTTGCGCTCGTTGATAGCCCGGGCTTCGCCTCCAAATACCTCCTCTTCCTGGGAGGTGGCGTTTCTGGTGTCCCAAGTATTAGAGGACACGGAATGCGGGGTGGCGACGATATTCTGTAAAATATATTTTGAAAGTAAGACAAACAAGTCAATTTGTCACAAGTAAATAAGAAAAAAAAAAAAAAAAAAACACCTCTGCTGTTTTCTCTCCGGCGCATCAGGGAGCAGAAATCTACCTATCTCTTTCTGCTCCTTCATCTGCTGCAGGGCCTCTTTCTCAACGTTTTCGGGGGCCATTTTCTTATTCACCGCCCGCGCTTTCCGCACCGGTTTTATCCCAACCATTCTAAAACACAAAAAATGCAAACTGACACCACGTTACAATATACAAACCACTAGCTTTTGCCCGCGGCTTCGCCCGCGTGGATGTCGGGAAATATGCCACAGGAACAAAAATATTGAGATAACTTCTGCCCGCGACTGCGGCCGCGTGAAATTTCTTGTTCCCCCGACCCACCCCGTCGCATCGCATTACCTGCCCGCGCTATTACTTTATTTTGCTTAGCGTTATTTCTGACTTTTTTTCTTCCTGTTCAGCATCTTAAAAGTCCTAGAGTGATGTTAAATATGCCTATAGCCTTCCTTAAGAATTGGGCTATCAAATGCAAAAATAATCATTGTCCGACTGGTAGTTCCAGAGATTAGCGCGTTCAAACAAAAAAAGTGTGTGAGTCAGCTCCGACGCACGACTGGAGTTTACTCCTGTTTTTTGTGCCGTTCCGAGTTTCCGACTTTCTATTTTTCAGTCATGGGTTGGGTTTCTTCAATGAATCAGTGCTATACAAAAAGCAACTTTAAGGTGTAAAGGCACTCGTCCCTTCTCCCTCTTACCCCCTCCACTTCCCACCTCTCTCACTCCCCATCGTCCCCATCACCGCCCCCTCTCTCCCTATCACCCCCCTCACCACAATCATCCCCTTCCCGCAAACCTCCACCTCCCCCTCACCACCTCTCACAACCCCTTCACCGCTTTCCCCTTCCCCTCTTCCCACCCTCCCCCTCACTAGACATTCCTGTCCCTCTCTCCATCATCCTCCCTCTGTCCGTCCTCACCACCCTTCCCCTTCCTCTCACCACACCCTCCCCTTCCCTCCTCACCACCCCCTCCCTTTCCCTCTGGGGAAAAAACTATTAATGGCAAATTTTATTACTTGCTTAGGCAAGTATTTTTGCCAAGTTTCAAGTTGATTAACCAAATGAATAAGATATTTCATATAAACTATATTCCCTATTTTCACCCCCACAGGGCTGGAATTTTAAAAAATTGTTTGGGATATTTCCGTAACTTGACTGAAAGATTATTTACACCAATTTTCGAGTTAATCAAGCCCCGCAGTAAATCCTGCCCTATAAAATTTACTACCCCTTTTCACCCCTTTAGGGGTAGATTATCGAAAAACCCTGATACAGCTGCCATAGGCATATTTAACGTCACTCTAGGACTCTTAGGTGCCGAGCAAAAAGTAACAATGTCAGAAAGAACGCTAAGCAAAAGCAAAATAATAGCGTGGGCAGGCAATGCGATGCGACGGAGTGGGTCAGGGGAACAAGAAATTTCAGAATTTGGGCAGAAGCTATCTCAATATATAATAAGAAAAGTCCTGACTGACTCATCAACACCCAGCCCAAACCCCTTAATAAAACTGAAATTTTGCACAGAGGTTCTCTTTATAATGTAGACGGGTTTTTGTTCTCGTGGGATATCTTCCGACATTCAAGCGGGCGAAGCCGCGGCAAAAAGCTAGTATTCCCTGTTTTCACCCCCACAGGAATGGAATTTTAAAAAATCGTTTGGTATATTTCCATAATTTGAATGAAAGATTATTTACACCAATTTTCGAGTTGATCAAGCCCTGCAGTAAATCCTGAAAGGGGTAGATTTTCGAAAAACCCTGATACACCTTATTCTTCATTTTTGGTCTCAAGTATAAATACCGAGTTTCGAGTTATCAGACCACGCATTAAAATTCCTTCATACAAACTTTGACACCCCCCAATCCTTCCTGAGGGGCTAGTTTAGGAAAACTAAAAATGAGAAACTTTATAATTTACTTAGATAAATATTCATGCCAAGTTTCAAGTCTATTAACTCAAGGAATAAGATTATTCGTACCAACTTTGGACCCGTTTCACCCCTTCAGGGAGTGAATTTTGAAAAATACTTAGTGGCACTAAGTAAGTATTTTTCAAAATTAGTGCACTAAGTTAGTGCACCCCTAGACCTGATAAGGAACCTACGTGCCAAATTTGAAATCTCTAGACCCAGCGGTTTGGGCTGTGCATTGATATATCACCCAGTCAGTCAGTCAGTTTCTCATTTTATTTATATAAATAAAATATCTATATAGATGTATGATTTATACTTACAAAAATCCGAATACCGAAATCCGGATCTTGTTTTAACGAATAAATTCTCCATGTACACACGGCTATACATCAAGCTATACATTTCCAGTTTACACTGAACTATCATTGTAAGGAAATCCTATACAATGCGAGATTAGCTTATATTGGAACTGTATAGCTTGATCTGTAGCCGTGCGTTCACCAAGATTTACATCACAATTAAATCAGATTCCAACATGGTGGACAAACTGCGTCGAACAAGAGAAATGACGAGAACATTTTTTACATTTTTGAAGTTATATTTTAATGTTTTCGTATTCAATGGACAGAATAATCATTTGGATAATAATTGTTAGGGATATTCCGATACTAGTAAATACGAGTAGGTACTCGATACTTTTGATTCAATACCAAGTACTTATTGGAATAAATCAATTTTGCGATACATACTCTATATCGAAACAAATTTACTTGGTATCAAATCGAATCACCATTAAAAAAAAACCTGAATACGATTTTTGGAAACATCATAAGGAGTTAGCACATGGGCACAAGAAGAAAAAGAAATCTCATCAGGGAGATGAAGTTTCTCTTTATTTATCAAATCCAGTAGTTTCTCTTAAAAGTACAGAATGTACAGAATGGGATGACATGAAGTTTGTGTTTCCATGTCTGTACAAGTATGCACAGCAATATTTAATTGTTGTTGCAACATGAGTTCCTAGCGAGTGCCTTTTTTCCAAAGTCGATGCAACAATGTCTCAAACAAGGAACAGATTGTCTCCAAAATACCTTGAACAGTTACTGTTTTTGGGCAATCTTAATGCTGAAGAGTTTTTTGTTTAAAGTATGCATGTGACGCAAAAGATTTGCAATATTTTTTTTTTTCTTCTCAATTTTGTTTTAATTATTGTCCTTCAACATTCATTGTTAGCATCCTGTAGACTCTGTACTTTTACAGATAATCTAGTAATAGTTTAAATATGAAGAATTAACTAATATTCAGGTTCATGGCTTTCAAAAATAAGGTTTTAGAAATAATAGAAACATGTTAATGTACTTACTTAGTGTATTTCCCAAACACACAAAATCAAATATACTTTTACAATCACCACTCGGTATCCTTGAAACACAGCTAGAGATTAACACTCGTTTCTCGACGACTTATGCACGACTAAGTTTGCAGGATGGGCACGACAACCACGATGGCGTTTTCCCCCGCCATTCTTATCCCCGCCTTTTTGCGATACGCTGTGATTGGTTAGTCGTGCCATCTACAAACTCAGTCGGTACTAAAATAGTCAATACAATACTTTTAATATTAGAACAGATATAATTTTAACATAGCTAATTGAATAAAATACGATATTATTTATTATTGATAACAGTCGGCCATCCAAGGTACATTTATACGTCCTCGTGTAAAGAAAGCACAAAAAAATACCAACAAAACAAATAAAATTATAGCTGAATCATCAATCAATAGCTGATCAACGACAAAAATAATTATAACAAAAACAGTAGCACAATACATCATCACTGTGGAGTACCTGTTACGAAAAGTGTAAAGAAAATAAATGTAGGACAATTAATAAATGTAACAATTGTTAACAACACTAATTATTAATTGAATTTTGGACATTATTTCATGGCCCTCTATAATTAATAACGAGCGTTGTTTCATGGCTCGATGTACTTATACGGGCATTATTTCATGGCCCATTTTAAGTATCTGGCATTATTTCATAGCCAGAGTTATTTATTTATTTAAATCTCCCTTACAACTATCATTACAGGTATCCACCTAATGTGACAGTGCGGTCATTTTACAAATCTATACCAACTTATTTAAAATTTAAGTTCAATAAGGACTAAAACAATCATCTAAAAAGTAATAGGAACGTTAATATTATTATAATTGACCTCAGTGGACATTATTTCATGGTCTAAGGGTCTGGAAAGGTTGTGTATTAATTTTGGGCATTATTTCATGGCCCACTATAGTTAATAACGAGCGTTGTTTCATGGCTCGATGTACTTAAACGGGCATTATTTCATGGCCCATTTTAAGTATCTGGCATTATTTCATAGCCAGAGTTGACCTCAGTAGACATTATTTCATGGTCTAAGGGTCTGAAAAGGTTGTGTATTAATTTTGGGCATTATTTCATGGCCCACTATAATTAATAACGAGCTTTGTTTCATGGCTCGATGTACTTATACGGGCATTATTTCATGGCCCATTTTAAGTATCTGGCATTATTTCATAGCCAGAGTTGACCTCAGTAGACATTATTTCATGGTCTAAGGGTCTGAAAAGGTTGTGTATTAATTTTGGGCATTATTTCATGGCCCACTATAATTAATAACGAGCTTTGTTTCATGGCTCGATGTACTTATACGGGCATTATTTCATGGCCCATTTTAAGTATCTGGCATTATTTCATAGCCAGAGTTGACCTCAGTAGACATTATTTCATGGTCTAAGGGTCTGAAAAGGAAAATCTGTAGGTAAAACTGAAATATATATGAAGATTTGTTAAACTCAAATTGAATACTTAATGATATTCACATTTTAGGTTATTCGCTGTTATTGCCAGACGATTTGAGAAAGGATATCAGAAGAGATGTCACAGAAATACTGATAACCCATGTCTCAGTGACGCCATCTAGCATAATATAGCAAAATTAGCAAAGTTTGACCAGGTACACTCTTACCGACATAAACCTTTGATTAACAACTGTCAGATAGTTTGACTTATCTATGAAAGTTATTTTAATTTATCGAAATATTCGGTAATTTATAAAATACTAACGAAATAAGCCAAAGTTAGGTCCAGTCGTTTTACCATAACGAGATTTGGAATATTGTATTGCTCAACTCTGCATTTTTCTTAGAAAATATGTTTTTTTTTTTAGTGGATACGAATGCGACTTGACATGCAGACGTACAACACTAGCTCAGAACACTAGTCTGAGCGACTTCTACCCACTAGGACCTATTTATCGGATTACGATTTTGTTCGCTTTATGTAAATAATTTTACGGCTTGCAGTATTAAAAGTCAACCAGGCCTTAATTTTGTCACAAGTTGAAACAGCTGTCAAATAAGACTGGCTAGCATCCAGGGGAGTATCTTCAATTAATTTCTATTGGGTAAAATTTGTAATTTGTGACAGGTCTTGACTGTTAGAAAAAAAACAGAAAAGCCGTCTGTCAGTTCGGATATAGGCTAGTGACAGTAAGAAAAATACGTTATAAATTTTAGTATGTAGAATGGTTGCGAGCTAAGCTAAAAGTATCAAAGTTCAACTTAGTTTTATAAATGATTTTAGGTTAAGTATTAAATATTTTTAAGCAATAATTACATAAAATAAACCAATTGAACTTGAATCGAACAAGTGAAATTGAATGCACAACAGAGCGCGATACGTTACGACTAAAGACGATGAAGTCACTCGAGCCGCCATTACTGTGTGCCCCGTTTTGACTAAGTATAAAAATTAAATTGAGTTTTAAATATTCAAAATTATTTTTGTTTTAATAAATGATTTATGTTTTAAGGTAACTAGACTGCAAGGAACTTATTCGGTTTCCTAAAGAATTGTCAACTAGCCTGTTCAGCATTCACTAAGCTTGGACCCGATAGTCTAATACCGAATAGAACCTCTGGTGGTGTTCGATGTATGTCCTTGTTAAACGTGTTGTTCATGCCCCATTGAACATCAGCTACTTGGATACTCATTCCATTTATTTTCAGGGGAGCCAACACACTTCATCTTACAATTTGATTTAACGTCATAAAACTGAGGATCTTTTAGAATAGAATACCCACTCTTTATTATGTACACCATACGAATTATAGATATACCTAAATGTAGAAACGACAATAAATGCTAATTTTGTTGTTGTGTTCATAATGTAGAATTCCAACTATCCCGACCATACTATCATGAGCCTGCTGCAGGGATGATGACCTCATACAATCCCATTGCTACAAGCTTACCTTCGGAGCAACAACTACTTGAGTTTAATATTACTAAATAAATTAAGTTTATTTATTTCGTTATCAACAGTTTTTAACACATCCATTTTAGAGGCTTTCTTTAAAATATGGAGATATAGATATACCTGTAACAGAAGACCTCCCTCTTCCATGACTATGTGTATACAAACAAAGCCTGTTTGTTAATGACTTATTTTGTTATTGATTCCAATAACAAAATAAGTACAAAGAGATTTAATAATTTAATATAGTAGGTACATACATAGTCACATTACAGGTATTTAATCCACCATAAGAAAAACCTTGCAAAAACGCGTTCCTATTCTAACTACGGGATCCTAAGTCGCGAACCCAGTTGTTCTGACGACAACAGTGCCAAGAAGCCGCACATTGTGTGTCAGAAGTGTAGTTCCGATCACACTACTTCGCGCACTCTTCGGTGGCAATCGGAGGTTCCGAAACACTACGTTAGCTACGGTGCATGGTGAATCTTTTTCTTTTTTTTTTTTTTTTTTTTGAACGAGTTATTACCGGGGCAAAAAGAGAAAAATGCGTAGGCGAGAACTAGATGGAATGAGGTGTTTTTAACCTTTTGCATTTGATTATTTACTCGTATAACATCATTTTAGAATAAATTTTAAATTGGCTGTTTTTCAGAAATAGAACTACATATAATCGATAGTACCTATTATAGTATTATTTCTGTAAAACATTGATAATTTTATTTTCATAGATGATGAATGACTTAGTGAGGTATTAAATTTTGATGTAATCTAGGAGTTTATGAGAACTGAACAATTTTTTTTGGCTTGTCTGCTAGGAAAGTTGTAGCTTCGCTACTGTTGTACTTGAAGATTATTAAGACTAACTCGAGTCTAGAAGTATATTTTGATTGACACTAAGTATAACTTGAACCTACATTTCGAAATGTTAACAACGTAATTGATGAGCATTGACTTCCAAAATCTTTGAACGTTATGGATAAATCGTTTTTCGACAACGGGGTAGTTTTCAACCGTGCCTACATCACTCCTATCCTTTACTCACGTGACCTTTCTCTCTTCAGTGGTCGGAAGTTTACCATAGCACTGTTCCGACACTTGACCAGCTTGACCTAAGTATTGTAATAAATTGCTAAGTCACGTAAATGATGACGAATATGCCAATTCAATAGATAGCTAACTAAGATCAGTTTTAATAGAAAAATGTTATTACACAGTACCTAGACTGTGTAAACAAGCATATTACAAATTAGAGAAATAATATCCAAGATAAGAATGCTTGGAAACATGCTGGTCCTGCTCCATAGGACAATCTAGATTCTAGAGTCAGACAAAATCAAACTGGTTGCTAATCTAATTTAATTTAATGTTCACCAACTCAACAGCACTAGAGGAGCTCGTGGCTAAGTAATAACAGCCGCACGAGTCAATCCATCAGGCCAAGCTACGCTTGCCCGGGGTTGGTGAGTTATGGGCGATCATCTTTACATACAAAAACTCCTTGGCGCCCCGGAAAGCACGTTTAATCCGTTGGTCCCGGCAATCATTCGTGGATCTTTTACAGTCGTTACGGGTCGTCAGAAGCCCGAAACTCTGACAATCAGTCCTACCAAGACGTATTACCCAGTTACTGGGTTGTGGAGGTCAGATAGGCAGTCGCTCCATGTAAAATACTGATATTCAGCTGCATCCGGTTAGACTGGAAGCCGACCCCAACATAGTTGCTATAGGCAGATTAATTAACCGCTTAAGGACGTGGCGGTGAACGGGTACAACAGCAAACCAACTTTGTGCTTTTTAGTGCCCTGACAGGGTTCATGCACATGTGGATATACGCGTATTATTGTATTTGTAAAATGTGTAATGTGCATGACAGCAAATAAATAAATATAATACGCTCGTTGTTGAATTTTGTATTTCGAGCATTTCATAAATACGAAAGGAGTTTGTTATGGTTATCAAACAGCTGGCTCAGCACCTATAATCTAGTCAACCTTTCGTCGATGCCACGGAAAATGCACTCGACTTTATGAAGCCACCTGTCATTGTCTGATCCCGTTTACTTGGGTCAAACTGGGGAATCGTGTTGTTCAGGGAACTTATTTATCTGCACCATCATTCTAAATTTTAAAACAACAAGTTCCGAAAGAGTATAATCCTACTGAAGAAGTCGACTCACCTGTGGTCTTATCTTCAACTGTGGCTTGCACATCTCTCACCATGCTGGCTCGCGGGTGCCGTACTGAGCTACGCGAACGGCAGCTGTTACGACTTCTTGGCGACTTGCAACTCGCATGGCCAGAAGAGACATGTCCTAATGCTCTGCAGGGCAGTCCGCACGACTCGTTGCTCGGCGGCTTGCAGGGCTCGATGCTTGATGGCCCGCAGGGCTCGTTGATCGGTGGCACGACCGGCTTGATGCTCGGTGGTGCGCCGGCTCGATGCTCGACGGTGCGCCAGCTCGATGCTCGACGGTGCGCCGGCTCGATGCTCGAAGGTGCGCCGGCTCGATACTCGACGGTGCGCCGGCTCGATGCTCGACGGTGCGCCGGCTCGATGCTCGACGGTGCGCCGGCTCGATGCTCGACGGTGCGCCGGCTCGATGCTCGACGGTGCGCCGGCTCGATGCTCGACGGTGCGCCGGCTCGATGCTCGACGGTGCGCCAGCTCGATGCTCGACGGTGTTCCGGCTCGATGCTCGACGGTGTGCCGGCTCGATGCTCGGCGATGCGCCGGCTCGATGTTCGGCGGTCCACTCGGCTCGATGCGCGGCGGTTCGCAGGGTTCGATGCTCGGCGGTCTGCTCGCCTCGATGTTCGGTGATCCACCCGGCTGGATGCTCGGCGGTCTGCTCGCCTCGATGTTCGGTGATCCACCCGGCTCGATGCTCGGCGGTCCGCGGTGGCGTGTATGAAAGTAACATAACAATCGTAATGAGTTAATATTGCAAACACCAAATACCGCCAATGTTGAAACATCCACCTAATATTACACCTCGTGGTTGTACAAAATAAAACTTTAAAGTAGAACAATTGAAACAGACCATTTCCTATTGTATATTTATAGGTCTGTATGCGTTTGCATATGCTTTTCCGGTCGAAGCGTACTGAACGAGACAATAGAAATTTTGTTAATACGTCTGGGGACGTTTAGTGTAGTGTGAAAGTGTTAAGAAAAATTCTAATAGCATAGATAAGCAGCGTTTTATTACAACACAATAAAAAAAACAGCATTTCAAATTGTTTTTACTTTAAATAAGAATTTCAAATGCAATTTTACAGCCAAGAACCAAAACAATTGTTAACGTAGGTAGCAGTATATATATTATATTTTTCATTATCATTCATCATTATTTTTTTATCAAGAGGACAAATAAAATATCACAATGGTTTAATACTCAGGCATAATAATAGATAATTAATTAAGGATAGGTACAAAAAATATTTAACTGGCCAAAACAGGAATCTTTATCCCACTTCTGAGATGTAGACTCTGTACTTTTACAGATAATCTAGTAATAGTTTAAATATGAAGAATTAACTAATATTCAGGTTCATGGCTTTCAAAAATAAGGTTTTAGAAATAATAGAAACATGTTAATGTACTTACTTAGTGTATTTCCCAAACACACAAAATCAAATATACTTTTACAATCACCACTCGGTATCCTTGAAACACAGCTAGAGATTAACACTCGTTTCTCGACGACTTATGCACGACTAAGTTTGCAGGATGGGCACGACAACCACGATGGCGTTTTCCCCCGCCATTCTTATCCCCGCCTTTTTGCGATACGCTGTGATTGGTTAGTCGTGCCATCTACAAACTCAGTCGGTACTAAAATAGTCAATACAATACTTTTAATATTAGAACAGATATAATTTTAACATAGCTAATTGAATAAAATACGATATTATTTATTATTGATAACAATCCTCAAAATAAAAAAAAATAAAAGTACTAAAAAGTATCGATACTTTAGGAGTACTTTTTAATTTTTTTTTTTTTTGGCAATTGAGCCGATGTCGACTATTCTGCCAGTGTCACATTTGGACAGCAGCGCAGAGAGGCGGGCCGTCTACTTTGTACTTTGTGGCAGATCTAGTTGTTAGTCGCTAAAAAAAAAAAACGAGGACAAAGGTTAAGGACAACAAATAATCTAGATAACAATCATAATATATATGATTGTAATCTAGAGATAGGATGATAAATAGCACAAAAAAAAAAAAAACAATACATATTTACATAATTATTACGCACACCAGCTACAATTTAATATCATTTTCATTTAAAAAATAGTTAAAATTTTAATAATTTTGGGAGAGAAGTGGGATAGGAGTACTTGTTTAAGTAGTATCGAAAAAAGATTTGAGTATTATCGAAATGAGAAGGTATCGACACTCATGGTATCGGAACATCCCTAATAATTGTTAGATGATGGGAAGAAAACATCACAGAAGAAATCAACGTTATTACACCAAAACAACGCAAAACATTTTCAACAACAAATCAACAAGCATTGTTTGAACCGTGCCGGTTAAAGAAAAATTCTGAAAAATACAATCTATTTTACTCAATAACTTGAATCCTGTACTAATTCTTATTACATAGATTAGGAATTGTTAAGAATATAAATAGTTTTTACCTGGTTTCTCTTCAAAATGCCGAAAATGTAATTATTAGATAAAATATGGAAAGAAGGACCTTTACGACGCTAGCGCTACGACGAACAAAAAAGTGACCTGTATAAAAAAACAAAAAGTACTCTGTGAAAGTGACAGTCATAGAGTCAGTCATAGTGGTGACAGTAGATATATTTTTTAAAATCATAAACGAGAGTCGCTCATAGAGTTGCCATTATTAATTTAACACCGAACTCGACTAAATCAATCGTTGAGAATGATAGGGCCTTTGGTGTGGGATGCAACGTGTGTTGACACTCTTGCGCCATCCCATCTTCCTAGCACGGTGGGCTGCGCTGGGGCGGCTGCTGCGGGTGCGGAAAACCTCAAACGGCGCAAATACTCTAATCTTATTGGGACTTATATGTTTGAGCCGTTATGGGTTGAAACACTAGGGCCATGGGGTCCGAATGCCCTTTTAGTCTTTCGAGACATATAGTTTTTATCCAACGTGCTGTTGAAATGGCGACATTAATTCAACACTCGTATACGGTTCCGCATTTTCGTTCTATAAAGATATTTTGATTTCATTAAACGTTATTATTTATTGATTTATTTACGATTTTCTAAAATAGCATTTTGGAGCAACCTGTAGCGCAGAGATGAAAATTGAAACGAAAGAGAAAGAAAAGGCCACGCCACTCGAGTTTTTTTTTTCCATGAAGCTACTTAATAGCTTAATAATAGCTGGTTCAGAACAATAGACAAACGATGAACATAAAAAAACGGTGTTGGTCAATGACCTTTTTTTTACCAGATGGCATAGAATAATAGCTTCATGAATGAGTCTTTTGCATCCTAATTGTGGTTATTATTTTATTTATTTAGTTTGTTTTAATTATTTTTTTTAAATTTACGAATTATTTTATCTTATTTTAATTTTTATGATTATTGGCCACTATTCCTACCCGTGTGTTGAAGGCATGTCGCGATGGCGGAAACATGTTGTGTAAGGTTTCATTATTTCACTAGATAAGTAACTTAATTACAATATTTTTGTATTACAAACAATAATTTGATATCACTTAATGTCCACCGGACCCAAATTCTCTTTCAAAACGAATTTTCTTGATTGTTAAAAAAATGTTTGGTCACCCTATTAGAAAGGGATAAACAGCCTCTGCTCTGTATGACATAATTATATCTCTCTGCTCGTGTTTTTGGTACGAGAGCTTTGTCCAGTTTATATTATATATTAGGTCCATGATTTTTTTAAATTTCTGGTTTTATTGGAAAGGTTGAACTTTGTTATTTAAGAATGGAACACAATATTATTCATATGACTACCACGACTGGCTCGGCAGTACCCCATCCGATCAACCCAATTTTTCAGTACATTTTCACACAAATACATAAAAACACCACACACAGACAAACATACACAACTAATACATACTAATTCCATGCAAAAAAATAAAAATTGAGAGAATGAAACCGAACCTCAAGTCGATGTTGCTATGATAAAATAAAAATGATTATTTTTTAATAACTTGCTACATCGTTCTCTCGTCCCGAGATAGTCTGTGTAGAGAAGTGTCAGTGTCTTTTTCGAGTTAAATTAAATTAAAAATTACGTGAATTAGCCTTCTGATCGATAAGGTCGATTATAATAACGTCAAAATTGTAGACAAATAGAGAAAAAGAGCGGTCTCGCGCTTCTCATGTTAGCCCTGCTGTACGTAACGCGAGTCCAGCCTATCCGTAATAAGCCGACGTATGCACGGACGTATAAATATCGCGGCGGGATTTTATCGCGCACTGGATTTTCAACTCTCGTTGTTGAGCCGAGCATTGAAAATCCAGTGTGTGAAACAAAATCGCCACGACATTTTTTACGTGCGAACGTCGACTTACAGCTAGGATGCTGTTGGTGCTGCTACGCAACGTACCGAGCACCGCAGCGCGGCGCATCGTTCGCGGAGCACGGCGTAGAAGCCGTCAAACGTATGCGTCCGCGAACTAATGAGAATAATAATTAAATTAAATTAGCACACAGGCAGCACGTATAAACCTAGTGATGAGCAATGCGCTCTGATGAACGTTATACAACATTTAAACCTGTGGGATATCATGTTCGCTCTGATCGACGGCGCCCTACACTCCCTACCCATGTCCTAATCGTCACTATATGACTATACGTGAACAGACAACAGCACATCAGCACCCTAATTGCGTAACACATTATCAATCGAAGTTGGTTTCATTTTGACAGTTCAGCAACATTCATTGCGTTATTTAAGTTGTCGAGCAGACAATTTTTTCGAACATATGAAGCAATGGATTAGCAATTTGTTTCAAAATGAAACCAACTCCGGTCGATAATGTGTTACGCAATTACGGTGCAGGTTATATCAAACTGCCAAATTTCTCCAAAATATTTTAAACCTTAACATGTTGTTGTTTATGTTCAAAATCGAATGAGAAAATTTGACAGTTTGTAATTATTAACCTTACTAACTTCACCTACTGCTGTGTGTACACACGCCAGCACATCAAGCCATCCGAAACTGTCAAATTTTCCCAATCAATCTTGAACCTAATACTCCAGCGATAAAGGTGAAAATTTATTAAAGAAATTTGACAGATTTTTGTAGCTTGATGTGCTGGTGTCTGTACATAACGCGGCGGTCAATATGGTCGAGGTTGGCAGACCTTTAGGCTTCTGACTGCACGTAACGACTGCTATAGATCTACGAATGTCAGCTGGGACCCATGCACTGAGGGGTCTCAATATGTAATGAACCATCATCATCTGCTTAGCCTTTTCCCAACTATGTTGGGGTCGGCTTCCAGTCTAACCGGATGCAGCTGAATACCAGTATTTTACATGGAGCGACTGCCTATCTGACCTCCACAACCCAGTTACTGGGTAATACGATACCCCTTGGTAAGACTGGTTGTCAGACTTTCGGGCTTCTGACGACCCGTAACGACTGTAAAATTCAATATGTAATGAACCGACCGCGGTAATTCGATCGATCCGTTCGGCTGTTAACATTTAGCTGCGAGCTACAAAAATTATCAAAAGGAGGTCAAATCTGCTACTGCCGTGGGGTTGAGAGACTTAGCACTCTGTTTTAACATTCTGTCTTGTAATATTATTATTATTAAATATTGGGAGCTGGATCGTCGTCAGCCAGATAGCTAGGACTTCGATCGGCTCCTAACGCACCAATTTACGGAGTAGCAACGGACCCCCCGACTTACCAATTCGAAATTGTCTCCTCTACAAACTTTATAGGAAAACTCCGCTTGCGAGATGCAGGATTTCAACTTTGGGATTTTTTTTTCTCTTAATTCGCTATAGTTTTGCTGTAACAATTTTGTTTTAAATCAAAGCTGTAACAAAAGATTCGTCAATTATTTTTTATTTTTATATACAGTATTTAGTTTTAATTTAATTCTAAGGTGAATTTTAAGAAATTCATTTACAGTTTTTCCTGTGCGTAAGACAAGGTAATAAGATTTCCCGTAACAGTAGTTTAGCATATTCTCATTGGGTCCTAAATTCTTAGATTCACATTACTGGCCCAACTATTTCTACAGCGACGCCCATATATGGATTTAAAGACTAAGACAGCAACAGGGTTTTCAGAACATTGAAAAAGGATGAACATATTTCATCAACTCTAGAGCTTTCATTATTGTTTCCGAGTTTTCTCGACTTTTCTTTTTAACTAGTTATTAAAACAACATTAAATTAGCTAATTACGCTGAAACAAGTTGAATAAGAATGATAAAATTAGAAGGCTGAAACATCTTTCCTTTGCCTGTTAACTGTCAGAATATCGATGTCGGATTAGCGCATGCGTGGCGGATTTGTTGTGGCGGCCATGCTGCTAGCAGTGCTAGCTGTACCTCATAATGTTTCCCTCCAAAACATTCAAAACGATTTCCCTGGTTGTGTTGTTATATATCAAAACATTTTGTACGAGAAATATGTGGTTCGCATAGGTGATTTTAACGCAAAAACTTTTTGGCGTACAGGTTTTTCAACTCTTTGTACAACTCAAGCCGAGTATTGAGAATCCAACAGGTGCATTCCAGCGCGTCGAAAATAGCGTCAAAAAAGCGAGGTACACACGGCTACACATCAAGCTATACATTTCCAGTTTACACTGACCTCTCATTGTAGGAAATCCTATACAGTGCTAGATCAGTTTATACTGGAAATGTATAGCACTGTGTAGTACAATGTGTAGCACTGTCGTAGCGAAGGTCTTTCTATTTCTTCTCACTCAACTATAAATTTTGGATTTCGGAAGATGTATGTTTTAAAGAGCAGTGGTGGCCCAGTGGTAACGGCCCCGACTTACGAGTTGCAGGTCGTGTGTTCGAAGTTCGAACCCAGGCAGGCGCTTAACTTTGTGTAAATTATTTAATCACCACTGCTCTCAAAACGGTGAAGGAAAACATCGTGAGGAAACCACCATGTCCAAGAACCAATAATTTGAAGACATGTGACATCTACCACCCCGCACTGGGCCCACGTGGTCTATTACAGCCCACTCACAGAGAGGAGGCCTGTGTCCCAGCAGTGGAAACGCTATAGGTTGATTATGCTATGTAAACTTATATTAAATGAAGCAATGCTCATGTCTTCAACGTTAGAAAATAGTAAACATTTCACCATTGAACTTTGCAAAAATAATGAAAGAAAAATAGGTTTAACTGTCACAGAAATACATTCATACAAAAAGATAATTTAGGTAACTTGAGTAATCAGAAAACATACAGTACAGAGTAGGCCAAAACTACAGAACGCCACCTGCTACGATCCTTACATACTCCTTTTGCATCGTTTACGTTCATACATCTGGTCATACACGCACGTCGGTTGCGAGTACTACGCACCTGAGCTTTCTGAAAAACATCACCAAAAAAGTCACTAGTACCTGGACGACCGAGCTCGGCTCGGGTGAACATGGAGAAAGCGATTTATTTTTTATATGAGACATAGGTAGATCTATTTATATCAGCGAAGTGAAATAACTTTTTGTTGTCGCTTAAACCTGTGCTTAAACTTCTAAAACACCATTTGGCTAGTCAGTAACTGTCCTATATACAAATGTACTCTGTGGTAACTGTTTATGTCATACGTCTATGTTCGGTTCATGTCAATGGAGAGGTAACGGAACGATGCCCAAACAGCCTTGTCGGATTTTAAAACCATGTTTGTCATCAGTTCCAATTTCTCATCAAATCACTAAATGTAAATTACAGTACTTTTTATCTACCTTTTAAAAAGCAGTAGGTACCTATGTGTTTACGTTTAACTTTTCTCTATGTAAATCCTATAGGTATGTACACAGGCCAGCACATCAAGCTACCATAATCTGTCAAACTTTGATGGATTTTCAATTTTTTTTTTTTTTTTTTTTTAATTTACCCCGAAGGGAAGGCTATAGTCTTTCGCCCATATTGCCTAGTCTTACGTCCAAGTATTTTCTTTCGTGATAAGTTTTAACAATAATGTCTTTCGTATTTTTCATATTTATTTATTTAGTTTTCATAATCTGTTTATAGTAAGTCCATGAAAAATTCGTCATATCCATTTTTGTCAAATCCAAGGTAACTAAACGTCATTTTAGATTTCTATGTCAAGTCAAACGACTTGAACATACAACTACGATACAATACAACCTAAATGTCAAATTGAAACTAGTCATTCTCCTCAAAAACATAACCTACAAAATACTAAGTTATGAACAACAATTTTAATGAAGGTTAAATTTAAATTAAATGTATTATACAATTAATATACATTAAAAAACACAAAATGTAACCTAAATATCATTTACAGTCTCTGTTAAAAATTTGTACAAATATATATAAGTTGAGGCATTCATAGTTAGCTCCTGAATGCATTGCGGGACCCTATCAGGTTTTTATAAATTTTTAGAAGCTCATCAGACAACACAAGGCGCTGAATGTTGAAAGACGAACACTCAAAGAAGATGTGATGCAAAGATTGAACTTTTTGTGATTGACAATACTCACAATATGGAGAGTTAACCATTTTAAGACGATGAAGATGATAATTTAAACGACAGTGACCAAAACGCATACGACAAATAAATGAATAAAACTTTCTATTTATAAAACTGCTATTTCTGCAAAACCAAGGTGTGGAGTTTATTTGTTTATCTAGAAATGCATACCAAGTGCCTTTATTTTCAATCTGTGTGGACTGGTATGAATGTCTCCCCCACGATTGACACATACGCTGTCTTAAAAGACTAACAGCGTCTGTATGCGGTATGGAAACATTCATATCAGCATCAGCATTTGGAATTAGTTCACCTAGATCAACAATCTTTTTGGCCAGATAATCAGCCTTTTCATTTCCTGCAACGCCAATGTGTGAAGGCACCCAAACAAAACTAACTTCAATATTGAATTGAGACAGTTCGATCCATAGTTCTTTTATTAGATAGATTAAGTAGTTAGTGTTAGCATGTAATTTATTATTCGCTAGATTTTTCAGAACACTCATGCTGTCACTTACTACAACCCACTTGCTATGACCTGAATTGCAATTTTTTATATGTTTCAAAGCACTCAAAATAGCAACAGCTTCAGCTGTAAAAATACTGGCATTTTTATCAATTTTTCGACCAAGACCTATATTTGAGGTTGGCTCAAAAATAGCGAAAGACACTGCACTATCATTTTTGGAACCATCACTATACACAAATTTATGATCTGACCACTCTGACAACAGTGCATTAACTTCCTCTATTGAGGACAGGTCCTTTTTATTTTTCATAATTATATTTATGTCTGGAAATTTTGCATTATAAGTTCCTTGATAACAAGGCAGAATACAAGATGATTGATAAATGTTTATATTTTTAATGAAATTTATGAAACTATGAATATCCTGTAACATATAAAATGGCTTTACACCTAATCTAGAATTGGAATGCAACAAATTGTCCAAGAGACTATTATTAGTTACACTAAAAAGTTTTAGTATAAATCTTTCTTTTAAATAATCGAATCGGATTCTTAATGGTGGAACATTACATTCAATCTGCATTGCATTTATCCGCTGCGTCGATCTGAGCGCGGGAAAAAACGCAGTCAGCCGCTCGGCAGATTACGTCATCGCGCGAGTGCCGGCCGCCCGGCCAGATGTTGATAAAGAAACGTTATTTACGACGTTGTTTCTTAGAAGGGACCTATTGAGTTTATGTTTTTATAAATGGGAACGAACGTAGCTTTATTATGGAGTGTGTTGTGTTAGTTTAAAATATGTATGAATGTATACAATTTGGTTGTAAACTTGAACATAGAAAATTTTTAACTTCGATTTCAAATAAATGGTTGTAATAAAAAAAAACAAGCGATGACCTATATGTTTTATTGTTTAATATGCATGGTGTGTATATTCTTTACATGGAAAAAAAATAAAACCACATTGCACAGTATAATATCTTTTATTTCCAAGCATCCAAAGTTGAGAGAAAATTGCTGACAGACCGCAAGTTTTGTGGCCAGACTAAATATTTTTTTTCAACATATATCTGATACTTAGATTAAAAATATTGGTACCTCTGGTAAGCTTATTTAATGTTTATACATATTCGTAAAAATCGTGGCAGTAGAACTAAACACTGCAGTAAAATATGGTTCTGAAGACACATCCAAGTTTTAACAAAAAATATTACTTGCATTTGTTTTCCAAAAATGTTCTACAAGTTTGATCAAAAGATAATATATTATTAATTACATGATACTTTATTAAATCCCCTTTCCAAAGAGGTATTACACTTATTAATACGACATAATCGGAAAAAGTTATACACATTTCAAGTAGGTCATGTGAAAAAATTCTTAAAATGCCGTACAATAAGGCTGGGTACACATAGTGACAAAAAAATCCGGATCCGGACTAAAACCCGTTAATTTTTTTTTATTTATTTGTTTGTAAATATAGCTTATTCCAAACTTGCCCATTATAATAGAATATAATATTTTTATTTTTACCAGACTACGGCAAAAAAAAGGGAGTATACATATTCGTTTCTATGTCCCTTAAACTACTGACCTGATTTTAACAAGGGAGACAGACTATTAGAAAGGTGGCGACGGCCACCTATTGTATAAATTCTTACAGTTTTAACCGACTTCAAAAAAAGGTGGTTATCAATTGTTAATCGGATTGTGACAATTTTTTTTTATTGGCTTACATTTAGCTCAACTTACGAAACAGTGCAAGTTTTATTACAACACAATCATAATGGTATGCAAATATTCATTGTCACAGCAAAAGTAATACAAAAATCCAAAAACAAAAAAATACAAAAAACACTGCAAAACCGGAAGGAGCACGCGCGGGCTGGCGAACGGTAAGGAGTGGAGTGATCACTTAATAAAGGTAAAAAGGCTATTCATACACAAAATCTCTTAAAGGGTCATAGTACTTATCTGTAGGAACAACTTTTACTATGGTACCAAACCTGAAACCACGAATCGCGATTACACGTTTGGCCCTATAGTAAAAGTTGTTCATAATGATGAGTACAATGACCCCTTAAGATGTTTCGTGTATGAATATACTTTGTAAAAGATAGCTTGATCTCTGCGACAGCTGTCAGTAAAATCACGCCTATGAAGTTCTGAATTTCATAGTAGTACAGACAGTACCTGTAAATGTCATACTTTATGGGCATGCCGACCTACTTAGTGATGGGCGATGAATCAACGTGACCACAGACTATAAACTATCGATATTTTAAATAAAACTTAATTTAAAATTAATTATTTTTTTAATTTTATTGTATATTTTATTTTAATATCATAACAATATTTATATTTGTATCTTAATCTAAAATAATAGTGAGTAAATTCCAATTTCTCACTTACTCATGTAACATTCCATCCGTCAACGTCCTATCCTTGGGTTTCGGGAGAAGACATGCCGCGTTGGGCTCAAAGGCCGAGTTAAAAGGCCATAAACTCAAAAAAAAAAGAGACGCCGCCATCTTGTTTGATATGAACCTCCATTCTCCTCAGTACGAGTGCCGACGCCTTGTATACGCTACGTGTTTTCCGTTCTCATTACTTTGTTTTTGTTACTATTGCTGTTAATTTGTTGTTTGTTGAGTTTTGTTATCTTTTGTTATTACTGTCAGTTTCTTGTTGGCATAATGCCAAAGAGAATGAAGAAAACTGTTTTGAACAGTCAAAGTCGTGAGTTTGTGATTCGCTTACGTGAATATTTTGAGCGAGAGAACCAAAATGGCGGGCCGCTATTACCCATGGAGAAAGTATGTGATAGAGTTGCAGATGCTCTTGGCATTGGACATGCGACAGTAATTCGCATCAGCAAAGAAAAGTATGGCGAATCTTCAACCGCAGCATTGATTGAAGACGAGGACAAAAAAGTTGCAACGCCAAATAAAAAAAGGAAAAATGCTGCTCCTGTAACAAACATTGACAACTTTGACGCCGCTGCGATTCGCAACCATGTATATGGTTACTATACACGTGGCGAATTGCCTACATTGAGAAAACTTGCCGCGTCCCTCAAAGACGCAGACTTGTTTAAGGGAAGCTTGCCATCTCTAACGAAGATATTGAAAAATATTGGTTTTTCCTATAAAAAAAGTGACAAAAGAAAAATTATTATGGAAAGAACCGACATTGCTCTAGCTCGAGTGAATTTTCTCCGAAAAGTCAAAAAAAACACAAATTGGGACAAAGTAGTGTTTCTAGACGAGACATGGCTAAACGCCAATCATACCGTATCCAAAGCTTGGACCGATGATACTGCACAATCAACCACCAAAGTACCCGAAGGCAAAGGTCAAAGATTAATCATCACTCATGCTGGGACGTCATCTGGTTTTGTGCCTAATTGCCTTTTGGCATTCAAATCAACTAAAACTACTGAATACCACGAGGAAATGAATTTTGAAAAATTTAAGGAGTGGTTTTTAAAATTATTAGATAATTTAAAGGAGCCACATTGCATTATTATGGATAACGCCCCATACCACTCGGTCCAAAAGCAAAAACCACCAACTTCGGCAAACAGAAAATTTGAAATCATTGCATGGCTTCAAGAAAAAGGAATAGAGGCCAATGAAACTATGCTCAAAAATGAATTATTAAGACTCGTTGGTCTGCACAAACCCAGTACTCCAACATATGTCTTAGATGATATAGCTCACGAAAAGGGTCATACCGTCATAAGACTACCCCCGTACCACTGCCAGTATAATCCGATCGAGCTAATCTGGGCCCAAGTCAAAGGTTTGTTTGCTTGAGTTTCAGTTATATAGGTACTTTAAGTATTAACTACTGTATAATAAAATTAATCTTAGTAAAAATATGTTTTCTTTTAAGGTTACGCTGCCAGACACAACACAACACCACCTTTCACGGCAAATAAAATGTTGCAGTTATTAAAGAGTGCAGTCGACAATGTATCTGCAGAAGACTGGAAGAAGGTGGTAACCAAATGCAGAAAACTAATGGAAGAAGATTGGGAGCGGGACGTCCGATTTGATAATATTTGCGAACAAGAGTTTATAATAAATTTACAAGATTGTTCTAGCGATTCAGAAACTGATTCAGATATGGATTTGGGGTGTACTCCTTTCCGAGAATAAATGTATTTTATATTCAATTATTCGTTTAATTTAGTAACGTTTGTAATTAAATTAAACCCAATTAAATGTTACATTAGGATCGATAAATAAGGAGAATAGTAAGAAACGTCGATAATTTCTATCGACAATTTTTTATATCCTGACAACCCTAGGAATGTCAGTTTGACTTATGTCGCAGAGATCAAGCTATCTTTTACAAAGTATAGATAGTTTTCATACACTAATTATGGATAACATACAAAAGTCACTAAGTCGAGAACAAAAACGTGGAGAAAAATAGGCATGGCACATAGAACTTGGTCTACATGAGGCGATTTACGCGCCAGTCGAGGAGCGCGGTAGCCAATCGCGACGCCCAAATCCCAAAAAACAGGATTTGTGCGTCGAGATTGTCTGTCTACGCGTTACTCGACTCGCGCGTTAATCGCCTCATGTGGACAAGCTCATAGGAACTGTTTCGCAGGCTATTGAACGAATATTCTGAAACTAAAATCAAACACAAAAAAACACACACACACACACACACACCCTCGCGCACACACACACACATACACCCTCGCACACACACACACACATACACCCTCGCACACACAAACAAAGACATTCAGTTTTCATGGAACGGTCTGAAGCATGGGATGCAGAGCCGTACGCCACAACCATCGCACGCCCAGGTAGTGCGGCAGTCTGCCTTGGTTTTGGCACACTGCTTGCATCGCGCACGCTGTGTAGATTTTACTGGGTAATGCCCAGTTGAATTAATGGGAACCCGCCTAACTAACGGTGGGCTGTATTTTTTCAAAATTTGATCTGCCAACATCATACGAAATTCCCGGTGGGGAATTTTGTTACGGTGGCAGTATATGATATAGGTGTTGTGGATAGATACGTTTAATAACCTGCGAAACAGTTTCTTGTACCATACCAGATTCCTAATTCTTTCCAAGGGGAATGCCTGAAGGAGCTGGTCCTTCTTATCGACACCCCCCATGGAAAGATTATAATCCAAGATTGCCTCTGGTTTATATTTATAGGCTCCATACTTCTCGATCCCACCGATTTCCACTTTATGATAAGTGGAAATCAGTGAGACCAAGTTGGAGTCTCTCCACGCTACGACCGATAGGTCCTTAGTATAACTAAAGGCTATCTCCCCTGGTCGCATGTTCGTTTTTGTTTTATTGCGCAGACAATCAGGAACAAATTCCCGATTAAGCCTCAGCGTCCCAAGGGTGTCGGTCTTTTGCGCCTTTAATGTTCTTGATAATAACGGCGAATTGTAAAAATTATCCATAACTAATGTATGGCCTTTGTTAAGTAGAGGGCGAACCAGCTTGTATACGATCTGAGATGTTGCCCCATCTGGTTCATTGGGGCCCCTCTCGACATCATGACCTTCGACAGTTTTGTTCTGTCCCTTTCCGGCATATACCTCGAACTTCCACAAATAGCCCGTTCTGGACTCACAAAGCTCGTAGCTCTTGATACCGACCCGAGCAGCTTTGTTCGAAATTAACTGAGCAAAGCCGAGTCTCCCTTTCCATAGAAGGAGAGACTCGTCTATCGCAATGTTCTGCTCGGGTAGGTATAGGCTACTGAACTTGTGATTCAAATGATCCAGAATCGGGCTTATTTTGGCAAGTTTGGTAGATGCCGGAAGAAGAGTGTTGTCTACAAAATGAAGACACTTCTTCAACAAACAAAACCTGTGGTAGGGCATGACGTCGGAAAGACTCCCGGTCCGCAAATACGCGTATCGGGGCATCCAATAATCCCTTTCCACAGGATTTGGGATGAAGCTCTGCACCATTAAGATGGCCAGGAAGGACCACAGATCCTGGGTATCTATGTCCTTCCACCTCTTTAGGCGCGAATATTGTGCCAGTGACGATTGTGTCTGCAGGTGGTAGGCATATTTATTGGTCTCAGCCACTATGACATCAATTATAGCGTCATCCCAAATCCTCTGGAAAATATCCAGAGCGGTCAACCCCTCAGTCGAAAAAGTTGGCCCGCACGGACCACTAAACTGTTCCCGCTCGCCAGTGAAAACGTCATGATCGCTGTGCCACGTAAACCTTAGCATGTCCCCGCTGCTCACAAACTGCCGCAACGCGGAATCGTCGCAAGCATCGAGGACATTAATTCCCTCTACCACGTCAGACGTGAGGTGGCTGACGTCTGCCGGATACTCCGCAGCGTACCCCTGTTCGGGCAAACGGATGTCGATCGCTGCGTCCATATCCGGCAGGTCTAACTCCACGTCTGAATCGGGATTTTCGGCCATCGCTCGCTCCCACGCAACAATCTGCGCATCGACGTCATCGAATATAGATGGTTCTGAAATAAAACCACATACTAATATATGCAAGCTAACATCGTGAGGAAACCGGATGACCTAGAACCAAAAAATCCAAGACATTTGACATCTACCAACCCGCACTGAGCCCACTCCCTCTCACCTCTCCTCCTCTCACCGAGAGGAGGCCTATATCCCACAGCAGTGAAAACAAGGCTGATTATGTACGTTAGCAAAAAGTGGTAGAAGAACACTCACCATTCGTGACGGAGGATGGTCTGGACGCTGCAAATTAAGAAGTTATTGGTTAAATTTAGAATAAAAATGTAATTATTTCAAGCTTTCATTAGTACTTTTACTTATTTGATACTCACTAGGCGTAAATCCCATTACATCGATTTCGGCGTCGACAACTATTCGGATGTCGGCATCCGCAATCGATGCAATGGCATTCAACTCCTCCGCCATTTGCACGCCCGTGGAAGGTGAAAATAAGAGTCTGTAAAAAATAACATTGTCATAAATATCAACATCAACTTATCTTGAGTAGACCTTAAGTAGACTTGGATAAATATCTAAGTCTACTTATATACTTATACCTACTTCGTGGCATGCGCTTTCCCCTTAACGTTTTTCCTTCCGGTCTTTGGCGTCACTACCGTTGCGACTGCTGCGAAACAAATAATAAATTAGAATCTAGATAAATAAATGTGGTCATCATTATGTGGAAAGAGGTAATTATAGAACAAACGCACCTTCTGATGCGGTGCTGCTGCACGCGGGAGTCTCCTCGACGTTCACCTCATCAGCTGTTGAAAACAAACAATAAATTAGAAGCTAGATAAATAAATGTGGTCATCATTATGTGGAAAGAGGTAATTATAGAACAAACGCACCTTCTGATGCGGTGCTGCTGCACGCGGGAGTCTCCTCGACGTTCACCTCATCAGCTGTTGAAAACAAACAATAAATTAGAAGCTAGATAAATAAATGTGGTCATCATTATGTGGAAAGAGGTAATTATAGAACAAACCACCTTCTAATGTAGGGCTGCCAGTGCGCCACGGGCCCTCGGTGTGCGCCTGCGGCGGCACCACATCAGCTGTTGAAAACAAACAATAAATTAGAAGCTAGATAAATAAATGTGGTCATCATTATGTGGAAAGAGGTAATTATAGAACAAACCACCTTCTAATGTAGGGCTGCCAGTGCGCCACGGGCCCTCGGTGTGCGCCTGCGGCGGCACCACATCAGCTGTTGAAAACAAACAATAAATTAGAAGCTAGATAAATAAATGTGGTCATCATTATGTGGAAAGAGGTAATTATAGAACAAACCACCTCCTAATGTAGGGCTGCCAGTGCGCCACGGGCCCTCGGTGTGCGCCTGCGGCGGCACCACATCAGCTGTCGAAAACAAATAAAACAAACCACGAACGACGGAAGTTATCAAGTCTAAAAAGAGCACAAAAAACAACAAACCTGCGCTCGTAGACGGCTGCGGGTCCACCTCCCAATGCATCTTCTTCCTGGGAGGTGGTATTGCCGGCGTCCCAGCCACAAGAAGGCACGGAAGGCGGGGTGGCGACGATTTTCTGTAAAATATTTGAAAGTAAGTCAAACAGGTCAATTTGTCACAAGTTAATTTGAAAAAAAAAAAAAAACCTCTTCTGCTTCCGTTCTGGTGCATTAGGGAGCAAGGACCGGCCTACTTGTTTATGCTCCCTAAGCACCAGTAACTCGGCCTTTTTGGCGTTGGCCATGTCGCGCAGCCTCTTTCTATCTGCCACCCTCGCGGTCCGCACCAACCTAATTTCTTCACTGAAACTAACAGGAAAATAATAAAACTTAATAACAACCCTATCATACAGATACAAATTTTGAATTTTATCATACATACGTAAGTTGGCTGGCTCCATGGTCCGGGGCTTGCACGGGAAGAACCCTAAAAAAGTATAAAAGTTTAGAATATTCCTTTATAGCGGACATCAATACATTATTTAGCAGCAAGCAAGCAAGCAACTTACTCTGGAACACCATGCTGGCCAGCACCATCGTCGGCATGCACTGCAGCGGCTACGAGCGCAGTTGCTCGGGAGCCACGTGACCCACCGCGTGAGCCACGCGACCCACCTCGTGAGCCACGAGACCCACGAGGACGACCGCGCGACCCACCGCGTGAGCTACGTGGCATCCATTCACTATCCATGTCTGCATGCAAAATAATACAGGGTGTAAGAGCTCATCTCATCATTAGTCTAGTCATCAGGTAGTCTTAGGGGCGCTATGGCGCGAGGACTTGCAATTTTTTTTTAAATTTTAGTTTTTTTTTTTTTCGGAAATTTCCCTATTTTATTGCAGTATCAGGTTGACCTTGACATTAAAAACCATTTAGGTCCTAAGAAGCATGGCCCTACGACGCACCGTTTCCGAATTATGGACCTTATTAATAAAATTAAAATAAATTCGGAGGCCCATAATTCAGAAACGGTGAGTCGTAGGGCCATGCTTCTCAGGACCTAAATGGTTTCTATGGACAAGGTTAATAAGGTACTGCAATAAAATTGGGAAATTTCTGAAAAAAAAAAAAAAATGAACATTTCGGAAAATATTCAGTCCAAAATTTTTTTTTTAAGCAAACCCAAACTCCTAAAACTCCGCCCCTAAGACGACCCACTGACCTAAAAGTTGTTCATAATGATGAGTACAATGACCCCTTAAAAGATTGCCACTGTTTACACCAACCCAACTCAAACGGCTAGACCGATTTGGATGAAATTCGGTATGTAGATAGCTTATATCCTGAATTAACACATAGGCTACTTTTTATTCCGAAAAAATGTAGTGCTCCCGTGGGATGAGCAAGGAATTCAAATATATTTGTTACTCTTTCAAACTCAAACGGCTCGACCGATTTTGATATAATTTGGTGTGGAAATAGTAGACATCCTGTGTACACATAGCACATATAGGCTACTTTACATCCCGAAAAAATGTAGTGTTCCCGTGGGATAAGCAATTTTTTTGTGAATACTTTTCTCACCGATTAAATAATACACGTTTTAGTGTATCTCATAAGCCGCGGGTAACACCGCGGGGCGCAGCTAGTTAAAATATATTTTTGAAATAATAACAAGGACGGCCGCGCGGGTAGCATTTTCCGTGGCACCCAGCGCTTTCGTTGCGTATTGTCATCCCGGCATACGAGAGGTAGTAACACTAACAGCAGTGTTTCATCGTCAGAGTCCATCGCAAAACTAAATGTACAACACTATGATGCTCGAACCTAGCGTTTAGCGTTTGCTTAGCGTTTTAGCGGCGGCAGCGTTGCAGCTGCGCGGCACTTTGCGGCAAATTTGAAGGCGCCCTTAGGGTTTATGGGGCAAGTGCATTTTTTTTTAAATACGCGCCCAGATTTCGTAAACATACAATTGTATTATTATTGTATTATTGTAGTACTCAAATTATTTGAGTACTATACACCATTCACCAAGGGTTAGAATTTATTTGGGTTTTTCTCATTTTATCCGTACCTAAATACTCTTATCCTCACTTAGAGCACACTAAAAGCACACACAGGCACACTCAAAATGCCTAGAGAGAGAAAGAGAAAATATCACGAGAACTAGCTAAATGCTAGCCCTCGTGATATTTTCTGAAGCATGCGATGCACAGCCGTACGCCACAACCATCACACGCCCAGGTAGTGCGACAGTCAGTTTTGGTTTTGGCGCACTGCTTGCATCGCGCACGGGGCGTCGATTTTATAGGATAATGTCCAACAGACTTCAGAGGAGCCTGCGAGACTAGTGGTGGGCTATGCTTTTTTAAAATCTGGTCTGCCAGCAACATCCTAAATTCCCGATGAGGAGTTTTTTTTGTATGGCTATTATATATTATATACGAATTATGTATGGACACGTTGAACAGCCTGCGAAACAGTTTCTTGTACCATACCAAGTTTCTAACTCTTTCCACAGGGAATGCCTGTAAGAGTTGGTCCTTCTTATCAACACCCCCCATGGAAAGATTGTAATCCAACACCACCTTAGGTTTGTACTTGTAGGCCCCATTTTTCTCGGCCCCACTGATTTCTACTTTATGATAAGTGGAAATCAGTGAGACCAAATTGGAGTCACTCCAAACTAAAATAGACAAGTCGTTTGTGTAGCTGAAGGCTATCTCACCTGGGCGCATGTTCACCTTGGTCTTATTGCGCAGGCAATCGGGAACAAATTCCCGATTAAGCCTTAGGGTCCCAATGGTGTCGGTTTTTTGCGCCTTTAAAGTTCTTGACAATAGTGGCGAATTATAAAAATTATCCATAACTAATGTATGGCCTTTATTGAGGAGAGGGCGAACTAATCTGTATACGATGTGCGACGTTGCCCCCTCTGGTTCATTGGACCCTCTTTCGACATCAGGACCTTCAGTAAATTGAATTTGATGTCCCTTTCCGGCATATATGTCAAACCTCCACAAATAGCCCGTTCGGGACTCGCAAAGTTCATAGCTTTTTATCCCTACCCGAGCAGCTTTATTGGCGATGAGCTGTGCAAAACTGAGTCTCCCTTTCCATAATAGTAGGGACTCATCTATCACAATATTCTGCTCGGGTAGGTATAAATCGCTGAACTTGCGATTCAGGTGTTCAATAATCGGGCTAATTTTGGCAAGCTTGGAATTTGCCGCTGGAATGACTGTGTTGTCTACAAAATGCAGACATTTCTTTATCAGTCCAAACTTTTCGTAAGCCATGATGCCTGCAAGATTCCCGGTCCGCAAGTACGGAAATCGAGGTTTCCAATAGTCGTGTTCCACAGGATTTGGGATTAAACTTTGCACCATTAGGATGGCTAAGAAGGACCACAGATCTGGCGATTGTATGTCCTTCCATCTTTTAATGCGGGAGTTTTGCAGTACTCGATGTGAAGTCTGCTGTTGGTGGGCGTACCTATTGGTCTCGGTGACCATGAGATCAATAATCGTATCATCCCAAATCCTCTCGAAAATATCCAGAGGGGTCAACTCCTCAGTCGCAAAAGTTGGCCCAGACGGACCACTAAATACCTCCCGCTCGCCAGTGAAGGTTTTGGGATCGCTTTGCCACGAAAACCCTAGCAAGTCCTCGCTGCACACCAACTGCCGCAACGCGGAATCGTCGCGAGCATCAAGGTCATTCATTTTATCCACCAGGTCAGACGTGAGGTCACCGAACTCTGCCGGATACTCCGCAACGTACCTTTGTTGGGGCAACCCAATGGCGATCATTGCGTCCATATCCGGCAGGTCTCCCTCCACGTCTGATCCGGGATTTTCCACGATCGGTTGCTCACACGCAGCAATCTCCTTCTCGACTTCCTCGAACATAGATGGATCTGAAATAAAACCACATACTAAATTATATTATATGCATGCTAACATCACCACTACTCTCAAAACGGTGAAGGAAAACATCACGAGGAAACCGGCATGTCCTAGAACCAAAAATTCGAAGACATGTGACATCTACCAACCTGCACTGGGCCCGCGTGGTGGATTACGACCCACTCCCTCTCACTGAGAGGAGGCCCGTGTCCCATCAATGGGAACATTATAGGCTGATTGTGTAAGTTAGCAAAAAGTGGTAAAAGAACACTCACCATTCGTGACGGAGGATCTGGACGTCGATGCTGTGGGGGACGAAACGACCGCCGAAAACACCGGACCTGCTAGACGGGATGCTACAAATCAACAAGTTATTGGTTGAATTTAGAATAAAAATGTATTCCTTTCAAGCTATCATTAGTACTTCTACTTATTTGATACTCACTAGGTGTAAATCCTATTATATCAATTTCAGCGTCGACAACTATTTGGAAGTCGGCATCCGCTATCGATGTAATGGTATTCACCTCCTCCGATGGTTGCACGCTCGTTGAAGGCGAAACTACGAGTCTGTGAAAATAACATTGTCATAAATATCAACATCAACTAATCATTTATATTTTTATTGACTTGGAGTCATTAAACTTATACCTACTTCGTGGGACGCACTTTTCCCTTTCCCCGTCTCCTTCCGGTCGTCGTAGGCGTCACTTCTACTGCTGCTTGACCAGAAGCAAATAATAAATTACAAGCTAGATAAATAAATGTGCTCATCATAATGTGGAAAGAGGTAATTTAAAAAAAAAACTTTTTTACAAAAAAATACAACCGACTTCCAAAAACAACACTACAAAGTGAAAAATAACTTTAATTTCGGAAGTCGGTGTCGGTGTTAAATGTATTTTCGTTTTTTGCCACCGACTTCCGAAATTAAAGTTATTTTTCACTTTGTAGTGTTGTTTTTGGAAGTCGGTTGTATTTTTTTGTAAAAAAGTTTTTATTTTTCACTTTTTAGTTGTGTACCTACCCCACACAAATTCTAATACCACTATCTGCAAAACAAACTAGAACATCATCCATATAAAAGTGGGGAAAAAATACGTATTATTGAAGCTAACTCAAAAACTACCAAAGCAAAGTTAATTAATTTTATATGGGACCAACTGTGATGTATACCCTCTCGAATAAAATAAAAAAAATCCAAATCGGTCTAGCCATCTTCGAGTAATCGGGGAACATACATAAAAAAAAAAGAAAAAAAAAAAGGTTTCGACGAATTGAGAACCTCCTCCTTTTTGAAGTCGGTTAACAAACGCACCTTCTGATGCGGTGCTGCTGCACGCGGGCGTCTCGACGTCGCTGTACACCTGCGGCGGCACCACATCAGCTGTCACCAGTGCAACTAAAAACATATAATAAATTAGAAGCTAGATAAATAAATGTGGTCATCATAATGTGGAAAGAGGTAATTTTAAAACAAACACACCTTCTGACGCGGTGCTGCTGCACGCGGGCGTCTCGACGTCGCTGTACACCTGCGGCGGCACCACATCAGCTGTCACCAGTGCAACTAAAAACAAATAATAGGTCTTTACCTATGAAATTGCCGTTTTGTATGAAAAAATTTAAACGATTTTTTTTCATGCATTTTTTATTTGTATTAATCGAAGTAATCACCCATGCAATCAATGCATCTTTGCCAACGCAGTGGCAGTTTATTGATGCCCTTCTTAAAGAAATCAGCTGGACGGGAGGCAACAAATTCTTCAAAGGCATTTTGTACTGCCTCTCGGGTATTGAATTTTTTTCCCGCCAAGAAGTTATCCAAATTCTGGAAAAAGTAGTAGTCTGTAGGCGCAAGGTCTGGTGAGTAGGGCGGATGACGGAGAGCTTCCAACCCCAGTTCTTGCAACTTGGAGACCGTCTGCTGTGCAGTATGAGGTCGCGCGTTGTCGTGCAGGAGCAGCGGAGACGAGCGATTGACCAATGCTGGTTGGAGATGTGCCAGCTTCTCCATCATTGTGTTCAGTTCTTCACAGTACACATCTGAAGTAATGCTCACCCCGTTTGGTAAGAAGCTGTGATGAATCACACCGGCGCTAGACCACCAAACAGTGACCATCACTTTTCTAGGGGTAAGTTTTCGTTTAGGGCATTGTTTAGGTGCTGAACCAGGATCCAACCAACTTGCTGAGCGCTTGCGGTTATCAAACAGAATCCATTTTTCATCGCAGGTAACAATGCGGTTCAAAATTCCTTCATTTGTGTGTCTGTTGAGCAGTGCAAGGCACGTCTCGACGCGTACTTCGCGCTGGCGATCATTGAGTTCGTGGGGCACCCATTTGTCAAGCTTTTTTACCTTGCCAATTTGACGCAAATGGACCAATATTGTTTTGACGCTAACGTCGAAAGCTGCTGCTAATTCAGCCGTAGATTGTGTATCATCAGCTTCCACAATCGCCTTTTTCGTCATTGTCGACCAAAGTCTTCGGACGACCGCGAGGTTAATTTTTCAGGTCGAAATTTCCAGAACGGAAGCGAGCAAACCAATAACAAGTGGTGCGTTGGTTTGTAGTGTTAGCTCCGTAAACGTCGTTGATGTTGCGTGCCGCTTGTGCCGCGTTGCTGCCACGACGGTAATCATATTCCATAATTACTCGAATTTTTAACGTTTCCATGATGACGAAAAAGATTGAAATGCGATGAAAATGTAACACTTATCAATAAACAAATGACTACTTTTGGAAAAAAAAAAATCCATATTTTTAAAATAAAATTAGTTTGAAATTAGAATTCTTAGCCAAACAAAAATTATTTTGATTTGAAATCGCCAGTACTGCAGAACGGCAATTTCATAGGTAAAGACCTAATAATAAATTAGAAGCTAGTTAGTTAAATGTGGTCATTTTGTGGAAAGAGGTAATTTTAAAAGAAACCACCTTCTGATGCGGTGGTGCTGCACGCGCGCCATGGGCCCTCGATGTTCGCCTGCGGCGGCACCACATCTCCTGTCAACAAATAATAAACCCTCCCCAACAAACTTAACATAGCCCACATCAATGCCCAGTGTCCCTAGCCATTACTCTGATCTTCTGGCTTCCATTAATTGTGCTCATATAGACGCTTTGCTGATCTCACAGTGCTTCTTCAACCCCTCTTTTATCTGTTAATTATGCCCTTCCTGGCTTTGTTCTTATCCGTAACGATAGAACTGGGAAGGGTGGTGATGGTGTTGCTATTTACTTGCGTACTGATATTCCCTTCAAGATTATCAGCACTTCACCATCTTCCTACTCGGGGTCTGCGGAGCATCTATTTCTCGAAATTTAATTTATTTATTTAAACTTTACGCACTTAAAATGTACAAAGGCGGACTTAATGCCTTAGGCATTCTCTACCAGTCAACCAAGGGTGGTGAAGAGATTAGATGGCAGGTGCTCAGTATGAGAGGAATACATAAAAAAAGAACACTAAAAATATATCTTAATTAATTATAAATAGACTTTATACAAGCACATAAATATGTTATAAACCAATAATACACATACATACACTTACTATAAGATATACCTATAATATATATATATATATATATATATATATATATATATATATATATATATATATATATATATATATACAATACACATTATACATATATAATAATACATATATATACAATATATATTACAATACATATTAGAAAATATATATTAGAAATTTCCTTGCATCACGTTAAAATGCATCTTAGGGTGATGTACAGTCCTAACCTCACTATTGATTACTTTGACTCGTTTGATTCGCTTTTAAATGATTTCTGTCCCTCTTTTGACCACGTAGTCTTGATGGGCGATTTTAATACTTGCCTTCTTAAAAATGATAGTCGGACTCACAAACTTCAATCTCTCTTATCTTCTTTTAACCTTAGTATTCTGCCTCTTTCTGCTACTCATCATTTCCCTAACTGCACCCCTTCTCTTTTGGACCTGATGATTGTTTCTAATTCTAATAATGTATCTGTCCACGGACAGCTCACCGCTTGTTTTTCTTACCATGACTTCATCTGTATGTCCTACAGGATTCGCCGTCCCAAGCGTAAGCCGCGTTATATATTCCTTAGGGACTATAAGGGCATAGACCTGGAGGCATTGCTGCGTGATGCTGGTAGCATCGATTGGACTGACGTTTTGGAGAGCTCTTGTATCAACGATATGGTTCAAATTTTTAACAGCACAATACTTAGCTTATACGATCGTCATGCCCCTATCCGTCGAGTCAAAGTCAAATACGTTCCGGCTCCTTGGCTTACACCTGCTATTAAAGACGCGATGGCGAGTAGGGACAGATCCAAGAGGAGGTTAAAACGCTGTCCTTCCGAGCGCAACCTGATTGCGTACAAGGTGTTGCGTAATCGCTGCAGTCGTATGTGTAGAGATGCAAAGAGACGCTACTTCCATTATGGAAGTAGCGTCTCTAATTATGATAATTCTCTCGACAACCGTAAGTCTGCTGAAGTCTGGAAGTTTCTGAAAACTGTCGGCATTAGTAAGTCTCCAGTTGTTTCCAGTAATGACGTTGACGTGTGTGCTCTTAACAAACATTTCTCACATCCACCTGTTACTTTAGATCCGCACGTCAAATCAGCTTCTTTAAATAAACTTTCCTGTTTGCCAGTGCCGCAGTGTTCTTCTTTCGAATTTAGTCCTGTGAGTGAAAATGAGGTCAAAGAATCTATTTCTGCTATCTCCTCCTCTGCAGTTGGTAATGATAATCATTGCTCAAGAATGATTTCTCCTATTCTCCCCACATTGCTTCCCATCTTGACCCACATTGTTCTTCCTGAGGCCTGGAAACAAGCCCATATCACCCCCTTACCCAAAATTACTAGCCCTGTCTCACCGTCCGATTTCCGGCCCATTTCTATCCTCCCTTATCTCTCTAAATTTCTTGAGCGCATTGTTCACCAGCAACTTTCTGCCTTTTTAGATGCGAATGACCTTCTTAGTACTTTTCAATCTGGTTTTCGACCTGGTCATAGCACAGTTACCGCTCTTTTTAAGGTTACTGATGACATCCGCAGGGCTATGGACCACAAATCTCTTACCTTACTTGTACTTCTGGACTTTAGCAGTGCCTTTAACTCTGTCGATTTCGACATCCTTGTAGGGATCCTTGAATCTCTCAATTTCTCTTCTAGTACTATTAGTTGGTTCGACTCCTTCTCAAAGGCCGGTCGCAGCGGGTTCGTCTTGACGAGTCTCCTTCTGACTGGTGCTCTCTTACTGCGGAGGTGCCTCAGGGTGGCGTTCTCTCTCCTCATCTCTTTTCCATTAACTGTGTCACCAATGTCATCTCTTCTTTCTTCCATCTCTATGCCGACGATCTGCACCTTTACAACCATTTCCTGAGAGAAGATGCGGAAGCTGCCGTATGTGCCATGAACAGAGACCTGGATTTGATTAGTGAGTGGTCGCGGTCCTTTGGGCTGCAAATCAACCTTAGGAAATCCCAGGCTATAATCATTGGCGGCAGGTATATGCGGAATAGGCTCGATGTTGCGTCGCTGTCTCCACTTTGTCTGAATGGAGTCAGATTGAATACGCAAATACTGTTAAAAACCTGGGGGTAACCATGGACTCCTACTTATCGTGGACTGCCCATGTTGCTCAAGTCAGTCGCAAAGTGCACTTCACGTTCCATTCCTTGAAATGCCTCCAGAGCTTCTTGCCCTTGAAAACCAAAATCTCCCTTGCTCAAACTCTCATTCAGCCCATTATTGACTACGCTGATGCCTGTTATTTGGATGCCACTGAGGAGCTTTTGAATAAACTTGAGCGTTTGCAAAATATCTGTATTTGTTTTGTTTTTAACCTTATTTATTTAACATCCTTCACAACCCTAAAACGCCTTCCTATCTGCGGGAACGCTTTTCCTACGCCCGTCCTTTTGATGTGCCTTGCAGGTCGCATCTTAGAAACCTCCTTAAATCTCCTTCCCACTCCACTGACTTCTACTCCTACTCCTTCACTGTCCACGTGGTTCGGTTGTGGAATTCACTTCCGCCTGACATCAGGGACTGCCAAACAATTGCAGTATTTAAAAGAAGAGTGAAAGAACACTATCTTTCCACTTCGTCATAGTTGTTAGTTATTTTTAACCGACTTCAAAAAGGAGGAGGTTCTCAATTCGTCGGAACCTTTTTTTTTTTTTTATTCTGTATGTTCCCCGATTACTCGAAGATGGCTGGACCGATTTGGATTTTTTTTTGTTTTATTCGAGAGGGTATACATCACAGTTGGTCCCATATAGAATTGATTAACTTTGCTTTGGTAGGTTTCTGAGTTAGCTTCAATAATACGTATTTTTTCCCCACTTTTATATGGATATGTTTCTAGTTTGTTTTGCAGGTAGTGGTATTAGAATTTGTGTGGGGTAGGTACCACTACTAAAAAGTGAAAAATAACTTTAATGTTGGAAGTTGGTGGCAAAAAACGAAAATACATTTAACTAGACACCGACTTCCGAAATAAAGTTATTTTTGACTTTGTAGTGTTGTTTTTGGAAGTCGGTTGTATTTTTTTCTAAAAAAGTTTTAGTGGTATTTATTTTAGTAGTATGTATGTATTTAAGTATTTATTATATGTTTTATTTAATGAGTTAATTGTTTTGGATTTTATGTATTTTATTTTCTCTTATACTCTTACACACGTTGTCTACATCTCTTTTTATCCTCTGTCCTATCGCAGGTATGCTGGAAAAGATTTCTTTTGAAATAAGCATCACCTTTGTACGTATTTTTCTGTTCCTTTCTCTTTGTCTGTTTATTTGTGTGTACATAAATGGTTAAATAAATAAATAAATTAGAAGCTAGATAAATGTGGTCGTAATTATGTGGAATGGGATAATTTTAAAACAAACCACGAACGACGGCAGTTGTCGAGTCTAAAAAGAGCTCACACAAGTCATTTATAATATAATTATTAAATCTAAGTAAAAAACAACATACTTGCGCTCGTTGATAGCCCGGGCTCCACCTCCAAATACCTCCTCTTCCTGGGAGGTGGCGTTTCTGGTGTCCCAAGTATTAGAGGACACGGAATGCGGGGTGGCGACGATATTCTGTAAAATATATTTTGAAAGTAAGACAAACAAGTCAATTTGTCACAAGTAAATAAGAAAAAAAAAAAAAAAAAACACCTCTGCTGTTTTCTCTCCGGCGCATCAGGGAGCAGAAATCTACCTATCTCTTTCTGCTCCTTCCTCTGCTGCAGGGCCTCTTTCTCAACGTTTTCGGGGGCCATTTTCTTATTCACCGCCCGCGCTTTCCGCACCGGTTTTATCCCAACCATTCTAAAACACAAAAAATGCAAACTGACACCACGTTACAATATACAAACCACTAGCTTTTGCCCGCGGCTTCGCCCGCGTGGATGTCGGGAAATATGCCACAGGAACAAAAATATTGAGATAACTTCTGCCCGCGACTGCGGCCGCGTGAAATTTCTTGTTCCCCCGACCCACCCCGTCGCATCGCATTACCTGCCCGCGCTATTACTTTATTTTGCTTAGCGTTATTTCTGACTTTTTTTCTTCCTGTTCAGCATCTTAAAAGTCCTAGAGTGATGTTAAATATGCCTATAGCCTTCCTTAAGAATTGGGCTATCAAATGCAAAAATAATCATTGTCCGACTGGTAGTTCCAGAGATTAGCGCGTTCAAACAAAAAAAGTGTGTGAGTCAGCTCCGACGCACGACTGGAGTTTACTCCTGTTTTTTGTGCCGTTCCGAGTTTCCGACTTTCTATTTTTCAGTCATGGGTTGGGTTTCTTCAATGAATCAGTGCTATACAAAAAGCAACTTTAAGGTGTAAAGGCACTCGTCCCTTCTCCCTCTTACCCCCTCCACTTCCCACCTCTCTCACTCCCCATCGTCCCCATCACCGCCCCCTCTCTCCCTATCACCCCCCTCACCACAATCATCCCCTTCCCGCAAACCTCCACCTCCCCCTCACCACCTCTCACAACCCCTTCACCGCTTTCCCCTTCCCCTCTTCCCACCCTCCCCCTCACTAGACATTCCTGTCCCTCTCTCCATCATCCTCCCTCTGTCCGTCCTCACCACCCTTCCCCTTCCTCTCACCACACCCTCCCCTTCCCTCCTCACCACCCCCTCCCTTTCCCTCTGGGGAAAAAACTATTAATGGCAAATTTTATTACTTGCTTAGGCAAGTATTTTTGCCAAGTTTCAAGTTGATTAACCAAATGAATAAGATATTTCATATAAACTATATTCCCTATTTTCACCCCCACAGGGCTGGAATTTTAAAAAATTGTTTGGGATATTTCCGTAACTTGACTGAAAGATTATTTACACCAATTTTCGAGTTAATCAAGCCCCGCAGTAAATCCTGCCCTATAAAATTTACTACCCCTTTTCACCCCTTTAGGGGTAGATTATCGAAAAACCCTGATACAGCTGCCATAGGCATATTTAACGTCACTCTAGGACTCTTAGGTGCCGAGCAAAAAGTAACAATGTCAGAAAGAACGCTAAGCAAAAGCAAAATAATAGCGTGGGCAGGCAATGCGATGCGACGGAGTGGGTCAGGGGAACAAGAAATTTCAGAATTTGGGCAGAAGCTATCTCAATATATAATAAGAAAAGTCCTGACTGACTCATCAACACCCAGCCCAAACCCCTTAATAAAACTGAAATTTTGCACAGAGGTTCTCTTTATAATGTAGACGGGTTTTTGTTCTCGTGGGATATCTTCCGACATTCAAGCGGGCGAAGCCGCGGCAAAAAGCTAGTATTCCCTGTTTTCACCCCCACAGGAATGGAATTTTAAAAAATCGTTTGGTATATTTCCATAATTTGAATGAAAGATTATTTACACCAATTTTCGAGTTGATCAAGCCCTGCAGTAAATCCTGAAAGGGGTAGATTTTCGAAAAACCCTGATACACCTTATTCTTCATTTTTGGTCTCAAGTATAAATACCGAGTTTCGAGTTATCAGACCACGCATTAAAATTCCTTCATACAAACTTTGACACCCCCCAATCCTTCCTGAGGGGCTAGTTTAGGAAAACTAAAAATGAGAAACTTTATAATTTACTTAGATAAATATTCATGCCAAGTTTCAAGTCTATTAACTCAAGGAATAAGATTATTCGTACCAACTTTGGACCCGTTTCACCCCTTCAGGGAGTGAATTTTGAAAAATACTTAGTGGCACTAAGTAAGTATTTTTCAAAATTAGTGCACTAAGTTAGTGCACCCCTAGACCTGATAAGGAACCTACGTGCCAAATTTGAAATCTCTAGACCCAGCGGTTTGGGCTGTGCATTGATATATCACCCAGTCAGTCAGTCAGTTTCTCATTTTATTTATATAAATAAAATATCTATATAGATGTATGATTTATACTTACAAAAATCCGAATACCGAAATCCGGATCTTGTTTTAACGAATAAATTCTCCATGTACACACGGCTATACATCAAGCTATACATTTCCAGTTTACACTGAACTATCATTGTAAGGAAATCCTATACAATGCGAGATTAGCTTATATTGGAACTGTATAGCTTGATCTGTAGCCGTGCGTTCACCAAGATTTACATCACAATTAAATCAGATTCCAACATGGTGGACAAACTGCGTCGAACAAGAGAAATGACGAGAACATTTTTTACATTTTTGAAGTTATATTGTAATGTTTTCGTATTCAATGGACAGAATAATCATTTGGATAATAATTGTTAGGGATATTCCGATACTAGTAAATACGAGTAGGTACTCGATACTTTTGATTCAATACCAAGTACTTATTGGAATAAATCAATTTTGCGATACATACTCTATATCGAAACAAATTTACTTGGTATCAAATCGAATCACCATTAAAAAAAAACCTGAATACGATTTTTGGAAACATCATAAGGAGTTAGCACATGGGCACAAGAAGAAAAAGAAATCTCATCAGGGAGATGAAGTTTCTCTTTATTTATCAAATCCAGTAGTTTCTCTTAAAAGTACAGAATGTACAGAATGGGATGACATGAAGTTTGTGTTTCCATGTCTGTACAAGTATGCACAGCAATATTTAATTGTTGTTGCAACATGAGTTCCTAGCGAGTGCCTTTTTTCCAAAGTCGATGCAACAATGTCTCAAACAAGGAACAGATTGTCTCCAAAATACCTTGAACAGTTACTGTTTTTGGGCAATCTTAATGCTGAAGAGTTTTTTGTTTAAAGTATGCATGTGACGCAAAAGATTTGCAATATTTTTTTTTTTCTTCTCAATTTTGTTTTAATTATTGTCCTTCAACATTCATTGTTAGCATCCTCAAAATAAAAAAAAATAAAAGTACTAAAAAGTATCGATACTTTAGGAGTACTTTTTTTTTTTTTTTTTTTTGGCAATTGAGCCGATGTCGACTATTCTGCCAGTGTCACATTTGGACAGCAGCGCAGAGAGGCGGGCCGTCTACTTTGTACTTTGTGGCAGATCTAGTTGTTAGTCGCTAAAAAAAAAAAACGAGGACAAAGGTTAAGGACAACAAATAATCTAGATAACAATCATAATATATATGATTGTAATCTAGAGATAGGATGATAAATAGCACAAAAAAAAAAAAAACAATACATATTTACATAATTATTACGCACACCAGCTACAATTTAATATCATTTTCATTTAAAAAATAGTTAAAATTTTAATAATTTTGGGAGAGAAGTGGGATAGGAGTACTTGTTTAAGTAGTATCGAAAAAAGATTTGAGTATTATCGAAATGAGAAGGTATCGACACTCATGGTATCGGAACATCCCTAATAATTGTTAGATGATGGGAAGAAAACATCACAGAAGAAATCAACGTTATTACACCAAAACAACGCAAAACATTTTCAACAACAAATCAACAAGCATTGTTTGAACCGTGCCGGTTAAAGAAAAATTCTGAAAAATACAATCTATTTTACTCAATAACTTGAATCCTGTACTAATTCTTATTACATAGATTAGGAATTGTTAAGAATATAAATAGTTTTTACCTGGTTTCTCTTCAAAATGCCGAAAATGTAATTATTAGATAAAATATGGAAAGAAGGACCTTTACGACGCTAGCGCTACGACGAACAAAAAAGTGACCTGTATAAAAAAACAAAAAGTACTCTGTGAAAGTGACAGTCATAGAGTCAGTCATAGTGGTGACAGTAGATATATTTTTTAAAATCATAAACGAGAGTCGCTCATAGAGTTGCCATTATTAATTTAACACCGAACTCGACTAAATCAATCGTTGAGAATGATAGGGCCTTTGGTGTGGGATGCAACGTGTGTTGACACTCTTGCGCCATCCCATCTTCCTAGCACGGTGGGCTGCGCTGGGGCGGCTGCTGCGGGTGCGGAAAACCTCAAACGGCGCAAATACTCTAATCTTATTGGGACTTATATGTTTGAGCCGTTATGGGTTGAAACACTAGGGCCATGGGGTCCGAATGCCCTTTTAGTCTTTCGAGACATATAGTTTTTATCCAACGTGCTGTTGAAATGGCGACATTAATTCAACACTCGTATACGGTTCCGCATTTTCGTTCTATAAAGATATTTTGATTTCATTAAACGTTATTATTTATTGATTTATTTACGATTTTCTAAAATAGCATTTTGGAGCAACCTGTAGCGCAGAGATGAAAATTGAAACGAAAGAGAAAGAAAAGGCCACGCCACTCGAGTTTTTTTTTTCCATGAAGCTACTTAATAGCTTAATAATAGCTGGTTCAGAACAATAGACAAACGATGAACATAAAAAAACGGTGTTGGTCAATGACCTTTTTTTTACCAGATGGCATAGAATAATAGCTTCATGAATGAGTCTTTTGCATCCTAATTGTGGTTATTATTTTATTTATTTAGTTTGTTTTAATTATTTTTTTTAAATTTACGAATTATTTTATCTTATTTTAATTTTTATGATTATTGGCCACTATTCCTACCCGTGTGTTGAAGGCATGTCGCGATGGCGGAAACATGTTGTGTAAGGTTTCATTATTTCACTAGATAAGTAACTTAATTACAATATTTTTGTATTACAAACAATAATTTGATATCACTTAATGTCCACCGGACCCAAATTCTCTTTCAAAACGAATTTTCTTGATTGTTAAAAAAATGTTTGGTCACCCTATTAGAAAGGGATAAACAGCCTCTGCTCTGTATGACATATATCTCTCTGCTCGTGTTTTTGGTACGAGAGCTTTGTCCAGTTTATATTATATATTAGGTCCATGATTTTTTTAAATTTCTGGTTTTATTGGAAAGGTTGAACTTTGTTATTTAAGAATGGAACACAATATTATTCATATGACTACCACGACTGGCTCGGCAGTACCCCATCCGATCAACCCAATTTTTCAGTACATTTTCACACAAATACATCACCACACACAGACAAACATACACAACTAATACATACTAATTCCATGCAAAAAAATAAAAATTGAGAGAATGAAACCGAACCTCAAGTCGATGTTGCTATGATAAAATAAAAATGATTATTTTTTAATAACTTGCTACATCGTTCTCTCGTCGCGAGATAGTCTGTGTAGAGAAGTGTCAGTGTCTTTTTCGAGTTAAATTAAATTAAAAATTACGTGAATTAGCCTTCTGATCGATAAGCTCGATTATAATAACGTCAAAATTGTAGACAAATAGAGAAAAAGAGCGGTCTCGCGCTTCTCATGTTAGCCCTGCTGTACGTAACGCGAGTCCAGCCTATCCGTAATAAGCCGACGTATGCACGGACGTATAAATATCGCGGCGGGATTTTATCGCGCACTGGATTTTCAACTCTCGTTGTTGAGCCGAGCATTGAAAATCCAGTGTGTGAAACAAAATCGCCACGACATTTTTTACGTGCGAACGTCGACTACGTCGTGCTAGGATGCTGTTGGTGCTGCTACGCAACGTACCGAGCACCGCAGCGCGGCGCATCGTTCGCGGAGCACGGCGTAGAAGCCGTCAAACGTATGCGTCCGCAAACTAATGAGAATAATAATTAAATTAAATTAGCACACAGGCAGCACGTATAAACCTAGTGATGAGCAATGCGCTCTGATGAACGTTATACTACATTTAAACCTGTGGGATATCATGTTCGCTCTGATCGACGGCGCCCTACACTCCCTACCCATGTCCTAATCGTCACTATATGACTATACGTGAACAGACAACAGCACATCAGCACCCTAATTGCGTAACACATTATCAATCGAAGTTGGTTTCATTTTGACAGTTCAGCAACATTCATTGCGTTATTTACGTTGTCGAGCAGACAATTTTTTCGAACATATGAAGCAATGGATTAGCAATTTGTTTCAAAATGAAACCAACTCCGGTCGATAATGTGTTACGCAATTACGGTGCAGGTTATATCAAACTGCCAAATTTCTCCAAAATATTTTAAACCTTAACATGTTGTTGTTTATGTTCAAAATCGAATGAGAAAATTTGACAGTTTGTAATTATTAACCTTACTAACTTCACCTACTGCTGTGTGTACACACGCCAGCACATCAAGCCATCCGAAACTGTCAAATTTTCCCAATCAATCTTGAACCTAATACTCCAGCGATAAAGGTGAAAATTTATTAAAGAAATTTGACAGATTTTTGTAGCTTGATGTGCTGGTGTCTGTACATAACGCGGCGGTCAATATGGTCGAGGTTGGCAGACCTTTAGGCTTCTGACTGCACGTAACGACTGCTATAGATCTACGAATGTCAGCTGGGACCCATGCACTGAGGGGTCTCAATATGTAATGAACCATCATCATCTGCTTAGCCTTTTCCCAACTATGTTGGGGTCGGCTTCCAGTCTAACCGGATGCAGCTGAATACCAGTATTTTACATGGAGCGACTGCCTATCTGACCTCCACAACCCAGTTACTGGGTAATACGATACCCCTTGGTAAGACTGGTTGTCAGACTTTCGGGCTTCTGACGACCCGTAACGACTGTAAAATTCAATATGTAATGAACCGACCGCGGTAATTCGATCGATCCGTTCGGCTGTTAACATTTAGCTGCGAGCTACAAAAATTATCAAAAGGAGGTCAAATCTGCTACTGCTGTGGGGTTGAGAGACTTAGCACTCTGTTTTAACATTCTGTCTTGTAATATTATTATTATTAAATATTGGGAGCTGGATCGTCGTCAGCCAGATAGCTAGGACTTCGATCGGCTCCTAACGCACCAATTTACGGAGTAGCAACGGACCCCCCGACTTACCAATTCGAAATTGTCTCCTCTACAAACTTTATAGGAAAACTCCGCTTGCGAGATGCAGGATTTCAACTTTGGGATTTTTTTTCTCTTAATTCGCTATAGTTTTGCTGTAACAATTTTGTTTTAAATCAAAGCTGTAATAAAAGATTCGTCAATTATTTTTTATTTTTATATACAGTATTTAGTTTTAATTTAATTCTAAGGTGAATTTTAAGAAATTCATTTACAGTTTTTCCTGTGCGTAAGACAAGGTAATAAGATTTCCCGTAACAGTAGTTTAGCATATTCTCATTGGGTCCTAAATTCTTAGATTCACATTACTGGCCCAACTATTTCTACAGCGACGCCCGTATATGGATTTAAAGACTAAGACAGCAACAGGGTTTTCAGAACATTGAAAAAGGATGAACATATTTCATCAACTCTAGAGCTTTCATTATTGTTTCCGAGTTTTCTCGACTTTTCTTTTTAACTAGTTATTAAAACAACATTAAATTAGCTAATTACGCTGAAACAAGTTGAATAAGAATGATAAAATTAGAAGGCTGAAACATCTTTCCTTTGCCTGTTAACTGTCAGAATATCGATGTCGGATTAGCGCATGCGTGATTGCGTGGCGGATTTGTTGTGGCGGCCATGCTGCTAGCAGTGCTAGCTGTACCTCATAATGTTTCCCTCCAAAACATTCAAAACGATTTCCCTGGTTGTGTTGTTATATATCAAAACATTTTGTACGAGAAATATGTGGTTCGCATAGGTGATTTTAACGCAAAAACTTTTTGGCGTACAGGTTTTTCAACTCTTTGTACAACTCAAGCCGAGTATTGAGAATCCAACAGGTGCATTCCAGCGCGTCGAAAATGGCGTCAAAAAAGCGAGGTACACACGGCTACACATCAAGCTATACATTTCCAGTTTACACTGACCTCTCATTGTAAGGAAATCCTATACAGTGCGAGATCAGTTTATACTGGAAATGTATAGCACTGTGTAGTACAATGTGTAGCACTGTCGTAGCGAGCCGCGTAGCGAAGGTCTTTCTATTTCTTCTCACTCAACTATAAATTTTGGATTTCGGAAGTTGTATGTTTTAAAGAGCAGTGGTGGCCCAGTGGTAACGGCCCCGACTTACCAGTTGTAGGTCGTGTGTTCGAAGTTCGAACCCAGGCAGGCGCTTAACTTTGTGTAAATTATTTAATCACCACTGCTCTCAAAACGGTGAAGGAAAACATCGTGAGGAAACCACCATGTCCAAGAACCAATAATTTGAAGACATGTGACATCTACCACCCCGCACTGGGCCCGCGTGGTGGATTACAGCCCACTCACAGAGAGGAGGCCTGTGTCCCAGCAGTGGAAACGCTATAGGTTGATTATGCTATGTAAACTTATATTAAATGAAGCTATGCTCATGTCTTCAACGTTAGAAAATAGTAAACATTTCACCATTGAACTTTGCAAAATTAATGAAAGAAAAATAGGTTTAACTGTCACAGAAATACATTCATACAAAAATATAATTTAGGTAACTTGAGTAATCAGGAAACATACAGTACAGAGTAGGCCAAAACTACAGAACGCCACCTGCTACGATCCTTACATACTCCTTTTGCATCGTTTACGTTCATACATCTGGTCATACACGCACGTCGGTTGCGAGTACTACGCACCTGAGCTTTCTGAAAAACATCACCTTTTTGGTGACTTTTTTAGTCACTAGTACCTGGACGACCGAGCTCGGCTCGAGTGAACATGGAGAAAACGATTTATTTTTTATATGAGACATAGGTAGATCTATTTATATCAGCGAAGTGAAATAACTGTTTGTTGTCGCTTAAACCTGTGCTTAAACTTCTAAAACACCATTTGGCTAGTCAGTAACTGTCCTATATACAAATGTACTCTGTGGTAACTGTTTATGTCATACGTCTATGTTCGGTTCATGTCAATGGAGAGGTAAAGGAACGATGCCCAAACAGCCTTGTCGGATTTTAAAACCATGTTTGTCATCAGTTCCAATTTCTCATCAAATCACCAAATGTAAATTACAGTACTTTTTATCTACCTTTTAAAAAGCAGTAGGTACCTATGTGTTTATGTTTAACTTTTCTCTATGTAAATCCTATAGGTATGTACACAGGCCAGCACATCAAGCTACCATAATCTGTCAAACTTTGATGGATTTTCAACTTAACAGCAAAGGAATAAGATTCTTAATCAATTGGGAAAATTTGACAGATTGGGGTAGTTTGATGTGCTGGCCTCAGTACATAATGGGAAACAGGAATGAGGCATGAAAAACAGTTGATATTTAGTATTCACATCAATAGATGGCGCTTGGAAAAACTAATCGCGATTTATCAAAAGACAAGAGTTTTTAAATACAGTAAGTGTTAAAAACTCTTTGGTCTTTTGTTAAGTTTATAAAAACTCTTAAGCACAGGTGTTGCCCGGAAACGCCACATGGCGCCTCGCGAATATTAGCCTTTTTGCGTAGAAATGAAACTAAATCAATGCCGAATATGTTTCATACACTGGCAATAGTATTTGTAAACCATTTCCGGTGTAGGAAATATACTCGGCACTGATTTAGTTTCATTTCTACGCAAAAATGCGTAAAATTCGGGGGTGGCGCCACCGTCTACGCGCCACAAAATACAAAAGTAGGTTTTTTAGATAAATGAAAATTAAAAGTTCTAAAAAAAGTATCGAATAGGTTTTATTTTATTCTTAAATTGAAAAAAAAAAAAAACATTATACGAACTTTTTTCACGAGTAAAAAGTATGCATAGCGGCGGCGGCGCACAATGGATCGAAACTGCTTTATGAGGGACATTGGGATTTTTTTTATAAATTCCATTTTTTTAAAATACATAACGAAGGATCTGTCATTTTGATGAATAATATTGTTAGGTTTTCGAATTTGAAAAAAAAAACCCAATGTCCCTCATATAGCAGTTTCGATCCACCGTGCGGTGGCGATTTTAAGTACCAAATCTTTTTGCGTAACACCACGTAAAAGTTTCGCGTTGTAGACGCTCCCGGTTCGCGTCCCGCGTTCCGCTACTTGACGCTCAGGTCTGGCCGTAGCATTATGCCTCTGGCATAACTAAGATGAATTAAACAATTGAAGATCATGTACAGTAAAAACAAACAGTATCAATAAACAGTCCTAAGGTTACATCAACAATAAACAAATGAAAACAAACAGGACTAGCGATACGCCCCTGCAGTACTTACGACTTGACAAACCATCGACCATTTCTTTATTACTATTGTAACTGAGGAAATGGTTTGATTTCTAAATATAAATTTAGATGTGCAGACGCCAGCAGGTCAAGCCACCCGAAACTGTCAAATGTTCCCAATCAACCTTGAACCTAATACTTCAGCGATAAAGATGAAAATCTATTAAAGAAATTAAATTATGGCATCGAAAAATTCCTCCGCATCGTTGTCGACTGGTAAAGTACCCAAGAGACTGGCGGCATTGCCACGTTCTATGGCAATGCTAAGCCTCTGGCCAAGTTAAAAGCCAGCCCTTGGGTCACGGGAAGTGTCAACCAGCCGCTTGGAGATTTCGTTGAATAAACGATGAGCACACGGACCCCACGGGCCAAGGGTTTCAACCCCAAACGGTTCGAAAATATAATTACCGATAAGGTTATTATACTTTCGCCGCTTGAGGTTTTCCGCAGCCGCAGCAGCAGTGCCAGCACAGCACGCCGAGCCAGGAAGATGGGATGGCGCAAGAGTATCGACGCACGTTGCGTCCCACACTAAGGGCCTTCCCACCTTCCATGGAAATAAAGACATGCCGTCCGGTCTCTTGCCATCGTCGCGTGCCAAGCCATTGGGTTTTAATACAGCTGGAACGCTGACGGTGACAAGGGCTCGTCGGATGATGTCATTGATGTTTGCGTGCCGCGATAATATATAATTTTAATAGTTTTAGTTATGTTAGGATATAGTTTTATTATTTTTAGGTTATGTGTACATTAGAAATAACTTAAATTAAAGAAATTTGACAGATTCTATAATCTGTCAAATTTCTTAGCTTGATGTGCTGGCGTCTGTACAATGTGTAAAAAAGATTTTATAATCACAAATACAAGAGGGAAATTATGCCGATTTCGCTGATTTAGGTACGTGATTTTACAGTTAAAATACTGTATTTCTATTAGTTATTTATAATAGTTATATAAAATGCACAATATGAAACATCATTTCAATTAGGATCTAATGAATGAGCTACTTTTATTTTATTTTGCGTCGATAATGCGAGAATTATGTTGTTTTAAAAGATTTTTTATTGCCAATTTTTTAAAATTTTTTGCATTTTTTTTTCAGGCAATGTCTTGATTTTGAACTGAAATTTATTTCTTTTGTTTTAAATTTTATGAAAGAGAGTTCTAAGTAGCCGTACACAACAGCAATGTTTTGTTAAATATTTTTTTACTCAAAAATTTCATATTAAAGTGGTAATCAGTGATACATACATCAAACATATTTTTTTCACATTATAAATACTCTTTAGACGTCAAAAGGATTCGTAAATTTATTCTAAACCTCTTAATAGCAATAAATTCACAAAACATTCGCCGGGCCGAAACGCACTCACGACGACACGCAACGGATTTCAGTTTGCTTTGTAAGTATGTAGCAGGTCAATCCACCCGAAACTGTCAAATTTTCCCAATCAACCTTGAACCTAATGCTTAGGCGATAAAGATGAAATCTGACAGATTGTAGTAGCTTGACGTGCTGGCGTCTGTAGCAATGCGTCCACTACCGGTACCGCCTTTTTTTTTTTTGTGGATGGGAAATCATCAAATGACTTCTCCCGCTCTGGGCGGAGCGGGAGGGCGTGTCAGACTTTTACTGACTAAACCCCACCCGTGTTCCTTCAGTTGCCTGTGCCAGGGCCACGGTATCTCTTTCGAACAACCCGCGATCCCGGCGGCAATACCGGTACCGCCCGACAAACAAATCAAAATTCGCTGCGTGCCGTGCGTGCGCTGCGACCGGCGCGTACCTGTGGACGCTTAGCTTTAGGTAGATTAATAAAAATTAAATAATAAAAATGTAGCTCATACATTATATCAATTGAAATGATCTTTCATATTGTGCATTAAAACTTATAGAAATACAGTACGTACTGTAAGTCGACGTCCGCACGGACGTAATAATATCGCGGCGATTTTTTTTCGCGCACTGGATTTTCAACGCTCTGCTTAGCGCCGAGAGTGCAAAATCCAACAGTGTTTTTTCGACGCGCTAGAATGTACTTTGTTATTATTAAGTTGGATTGTCAACGCTCGGCTCAACAACGAGAGTTGAAAATCCAGTGCGCGATAAAATGCCAACGCGATTTTATTACGCCCGTGGGTACGGGGGCTTACTGTAAAATCACGTAAATCAGCGAAATTGGCATAAAAAACTTGAAAAAAAAAAAATGAAAAAGTGTTTATTCACAGAAATACAATCGACTTCCAAAAACAACACTACAAAGTGAAAAATAACTTTAATTTCGGAAGTCGGTGTCTGGTTAAATGTATTTTCGTTTATTGCCACCGACTTCCGAAATTAAAACTTTGTAATGTTGTTTTTGGAAGTCGGTTGTATATTTTTGTATAAAAAGTTTTTATTTTTCCCCTTTTAGTTGTGGTACCTACCCCACACAAATTCTAATACCACTACCTGCAAAACAAACTAGAACATCATCCATATAAAAGTGGGGAAAAAATACGTATTATTGAAACTAACTCAAAAACTACCCAAGCAAAGTTAATCAATTTTATATGGGACCAACTTTGAGGTATATATAACCTCTCGAACAAAACAATTTTTTTTTAAATCGGACAGCTCTGTAAAAAGTTATGCGTGGCCATACATAAAAAAAAAAATAAAAAAAAACATACGTGTCGAATTGAGAACCTCTTTTTTTCTCGTCGGCTAAAAATTACATCTTAATCTTCCGGAATAAATTCGGAACACTTAAACTTCCGGAATAAATACTCTAAATGATGGTGAAAATTGCATCGAAATCCGTTGCGTAATTTAGAAGAACAACGCGGTCACAGACAGACATGAAATGCGACTTTGATTTGATTTATATGTAGTATGTACAGATTATACAAAATGATCGCAACAACAGAGCATCATATGACAAAATAAAATATTACGTATGTGTAGAATATAAATTAAGTGTGTGTCATCTTCTTTTGAACAGTTCAAGTTAGTTCATTGAAGTGTTAATACCTAACATAAATGGTTTGAACGCGAGTGTTGAAGACTATTTCACCTGTACTGGATTTAATAAGGTTTATATTTATTGACTTTCGACCAGGGTGGCCAATCTCAGCGGAATTTTAAGTCAACATTCTGCTTAGCCTTTTCCCAACTATGTTGGCGTCGGAAACCAGTCTAACCGGATGCAGCTGAATACCAGTATTTTATATGGAGCGACTGCCTATCTGACCTCCACAACCCAGTAACTGGGTAATACGATACCCCTTGGTAAGGCTGGTTTTCAGACTTTCGGGCTTCTGTAACGACTGTCAAAGATCCAAGAATGATAGCCGAGACCTACGGCTTAACGTGCTTTCCGAGGCACGGAGGAGTCTCGGTATGTAAAGATGGTCATCCATCCACGGACCAACCCTAGCAAGCGTAGCTAAATCTGATGGATCAACCCGTGCGGCTGTTATTAGCCACGAGCTCCTCTAAGTCAACGCAGTAAAAAAATACGGCCATTTTGCGATATATTTTGATACTCGCAAGTAGAGTCAAATGCTGCAGGCTGTTATTTTGCTGAGCTATCCCTTAAGGTGGAACTAGTCGATATTTTTTCCATACAAATTTCTGGAGGGTATTACTCCTCTTTGACATTGTGTATCCGCAACGTATCGTTTGTCTCATTATTAATGTTGTCTGTGAGGAAACAGAATAGTCATAGTAAAAAATCATTAAAAAGTAATGAGCCAACAAAGATTCGTTTTTCTTGCTAGTTTAACGCATCTTTGGGCGTGGATAAGTACCTATTCAAGATTTTAAAAAGAAGTGTAAAATCTCCAAAACAAAGTCGGCACCTACAAAGCTCAATTGTCGATGAGTTCAATAAAAAATATTTTGTAATTGATTTATGTACCTAGCGGTTTTTTCATAAAACTCGATCTTCCAAAGGACTTTTCGTAAATGTTTACGCGTTCGTTTCACTATTACTAATTTTACTTTACTACTACTAACTATTTATTATTTTACTAGCGGCGAACTGCACATCACAGATACTATCTCTGTCGGACACGATGTCAGATGAGACAGCGTGCTTTTTGGCCAACCTCACTAGTGAGTTCGAGCCCGCGACTAGTTCAACCTTAAGTGGCTGCAATACTCCATACAGGAACGGACCTGTGCTCTGTGCAGACTTGAAAGCTGTCCAGATGTGAAGTATTGCCTCCCCTCGTTTAGGATGCCCAGCTTCTTGCGACAGTGTGCTTTTGACTCGATGGTTGAGCCGAAGTTAAGACCGGACGTCAAGTCTCTCATTTCTCAAGGAACTCGATTGTAATGACGAAATGTTTGTTGTTACGAGTACCAAAGCAGATTTTTTTACTGTTCTGAAGAGTACCTACATAATACGAAAACTATTATTAAATTCCTCAGCAGCATTGTTAATTGATTAACAATTAAATAATACAAGATGCAATATTTTAGTAGGTATGTTTCATCGTGTTGCGTTGAATTATTGACGTCTTTAGACAGTGTTAATATGAACTGCGCGACACGCGGTGCCTTTGTATCGCGCGCGATTAATTCGCGTGTCGCGTCTGGTGAATTCGGTAACACCTAGTAGGAGATTCAAATAGTGTTTTTTGTCTTAATTTAATTTTTGTAATGTTGAAGGTCGGGGAAATCCTTTTTTCGTATTTTAAAGATATAATAATGTTGAAATCCTTTTGGCTTTAGGTACTGTTTGTATCTGGCTGGTTTTGATACCATTAAGTAAATGCAAATTTAAAAAAGAAAAATAAAAAGTAAAAACGATTTCCCGTCGTTTTTCAATACTCTTCCTACTCTTCCTGCCCTTATCCCATATTACTTGGGGTCGGCGCAACACGTTTTCTTCTTCCATTCTCCCCTGTCAACCGTCACGCTATCATTCACTCCCTTCTCTTTCATATCATTCCTCACACAATCCATCCATCTTTTCTTTGGCCTTCCTCTGCCTCTCCATCCATCAACATCTATATTCATCACTCTTTTAGTCACATGCGTTTCGTCTCTCCTCATTACATGCCCATACCAAGACAAACGATTTCCTTTCAACTTTTCTGTTACTGGCGCCACTTTCAAACTTCCTCTTATATACTCATTTCTCACTTTATCCATTCTTGTCACTCCACACATCCATCTCAACATTCTCATCTCCGCTGCATGCAATTTTTTTTCATCCGTCTTCTTCACTGTCCAGCATTCCGATCCATAAAGTACGACAGGCCTTATCACGGACTTGTAAATCGTCGTTTTTCAATAGTTTCTAATAAATATCTAACGAAGAAATTCGATACATTTTGAAGTTTTATCACAAAAAAGGGAAAATGCGACAATAACCGCGAAAAAAATTCGTGACGTTTTTGGACTTATGCAGTGTCAGTGAGAGTAGCACAAAGTAGGCTCAAGCGTTTTCAGTTCCGAATTTTGATGTCAAAGATGCAGCTCGCTCTGGTCGCCTCTGGTCGCCCTGTTACGGATAAAGTCAATACCATTTTTGAAAAAGTGGAGTAAGATGCCATATTAGTAGTTACGACATAGCTGAAGAGTTAGGGGTTCACTACAAAACAATTTTGACCCATGCCATGTGGCGAAGGAGGAAGCGGAACGCGTGAGGGAGAGGCAACAGCCGCGCCCTCGCGCCTCTAGCCGCCGTAGGAGACGCCCTGGGCGGCGGGAATCGATTGCCGATTCCCGGCCACCGTAGGCGCGGGCTTGCGGACGACCAGTAATGGGCAGCTCGCCGTCCGGTAAGGACCAGGCCCGGGTCAACGGCGCGTTGTGTTCCACGCGCGCCTCAAAGAGATGTCAGCAGTGACGGGGTCAATTGGACCTATGCCGCCGGGGTCGCGGGTAGTTCGAAAGAGATACCGTGGCCCTGGCACGGGCAGCTGAAGGAGCATGGGTGGGTTTTAGTCAGTAAAAGTCTGACACGCCCTCCCGCTCTGCCCAGAGCGGGAGAAGTCATTTGATAATTTTCCATACACAAAAAAAAAAAAAATGCTATGTGGCAAATGGCACACATATATTAGGTTGGGGAAAAAGTCTTTTCGCATTATAGTATGTTTGAACTTAAAATAAAATCTCTTTGGCTATACTATTTATATCTGGCTGGTTTTGGTATCATTGAAAGTTTAAATTTTAAAGAACATAATTCGAGATTCAAATTAGGAAAATGTGTGATTTTCATTTGTTTTTCGTACTGTCAAGATGAGTTAATCTAATGAAGAAATTCGATACATTTTAAAATTTAACTACAAAAAAGGTAAAAATGCAACGCAAGCCGCGAAAAAAATTTGCGATGTTTATGAACCCAGTGCAGTGTCTGTGAGAGTAGCACAAATTTGGTTTAAGCGTTTTCGATCCGGAAATTTTGACGTCAAAGATGCACGTCGCTCTGGTCGCCCTATTACGGATAAAATGGATACCATTTTTGAAAAAGTGGAGCAAGATCGGCATATCAGTAGTTACGACGTAGCTGAAGAACTGGGAATTGACCACAAAACAGTTTTGGCGCATTTGAAAAAAACTGGGTACACAAAAAAGCTCGATATTTGGGTACCTCACGAGCTCACTGAAAGAAACCTAATGAACCGTGTACTCATTTGAGATTCTTTATTACGACGTAATGAAACGGAGCCATTTTTGAAGAAGCTGATAATTGGTGATGAAAAGAGGATCACGTACGGCAAGAACGTGCGAAAAAGGTCGTGGTGAAAGGCCGGTCAGGCTTCGTAGACTGTGGCGAAACCCGGGTTAACTCGCAACAAGGTGATGCTGTGTGTGTGGTGGGATTGGAAGGTCATTATTCATTATGAGCTGTTATCACCAGGCAGGACCATCGATTCTGAACTCTTCTGCGAACAACTGATGAAATTAAAGCAAAAAGTTGAGAGAAAGCGTCCGGAATTAATCAACAGAAGGGGTGTGGTTTTTCATCATGATAACGCTAGACCTCACACATCTTTAGCCACTCAGCAAAAATTAAGAGAGTTTGGCTGGGAGGTGTTAATGCATCCGCCGTATAGTCCTGACATTGCTTCTTCAGATTTCTACCTGTTTCAGTCTCTTCAGAATTCTTTAGGCAGTGTCAGGTTAACATCACGAGAGGACTGCCAAAACCACTTGTCGCGGTATTTTGATCAGAAGTCCCAAAATTTCTATAGCAATGGGATCATGTCCCTACCTACAAGATGGCAAAAAGTTATCGAACAAAATGGTACCCTACATACTTTAGATAAATGTAAATAATGTATATTAAAAAATGTTTTGAATTTTCTTAAAAAATGCGAAGAAACTTTTTCCCCAACCTATTATTATAATCAAATGTAAAAAATGCTGCGACTAGTCGAGCTCCTTCTTGTTCTCCTCATCGCTGTCACTGTGGTGAAGTTGTCAACAGCCTCGGACACCACGGCCTGTCTTGCAGCCGAAGTGCGGGTCGCTTTGCGCGGCACGCGAACGTCAATGACATCATCCGACGAGCCCTTGTCACCGTCGGCGTTCCAGCTGTATTCGAACCCAATGGCTTGGCACGCGACGATGGCAAGAGACCGGACGGCATGTCTTTATTTCCATGGAAGATGGGAAGGCCTTTAGTGTGGGACGCAACGTGCGTCGATACTCTTGCGCCATCCCATCTTCCTGGCTCGGCGTGCTGTGCTGGCACTGCTGCTGCGGCTGCGGAAAACCTCAAGCGGCGAAAGTATAATAACCTTATCGGTAATTATATTTTCGAGCCGTTTGGGGTTGAAACCCTTGGGCCGTGGGGTCCGTGTGCTCATGGTTTATTCAACGAAATCTCCAAGCGGCTGGTTGACACTTCCCGTGACCCAAGGGCTGGCATTTACCTTGGCCAGAGGCTTAGCATTGCCATACAACGTGGCAATGCCGCCTGTCTCTTGGTTACTATTTGTATCGGAGCCCCCCCTTAAAAACACTTAAAAAATATTTTTTGTCAAATTGTATGGCTTTGAATCAACAAGATTCTTATATACTGTGAAAATTTGAAGACTGTAGCTCCAACCGTTTGGCTGTAAAACCTGTGTGACAGACGACTGACAGACGAATACGTGAGTGACAGCAATAGGGCTCCGTTTGTACCTTTCGGAACCCTAAAAACTGTTTTTTTCAAACAAATTAAATAGAGTGATGTACCGACTGTAGGTTTTGCCAATCTTTGACTAGCTTTAATGAGTAAAGTATTGGATATACAACGTGTCGTTTTCCATCCTCGTCAAATTTAAGGGTGTGACCACGTAACAGATAACCTTATTTATCTATTCCGTGGTATAGACCATCAAACCAAACAACTTTTTCCATGGCACCAACATCGTAATCGCGAAAAAATAATCAGCCATCCCATACATTTGCGTCGAGTGGATATTGAAGTTTTGTATGGCACCGTTAAAATTTTTTTTCGCGATAACGATGTTGATCCCATGGAGAAAGTTGTTCGGGTTAATCTTCTGTATCACACCCTGAAATTTGATGAGGATGCAAAACGACACGTTGTATTTGATTGATTTTTTGTATGCAGACTGAGAACGTTATTAGATATACCTGCGCAATTTAATTCATTGTCGTGTTGTCGTCTTCACCTTAAATACAAGGTGTCTTCATCATCTGCCTAGCCTTTTCCATACTGGAACTGGTTGGGGTTGGCTTCCAGTCTAACTAGATGCAGCCCCCTTGATAAAACTGGTTGTCAGACTTTCGGGCTTCTGACGACCCGTAACGACTGTCAAAGATCTACGAATGACAGCGGGGACCAACGGCTTAACGTGCTTTCCGAGGCACGGAGGGTTCTCGGTATGTGCAGATGGTCACCCATCCACTGACCAACCCCGGCAAGCGTAGTGCGTACTTAGACACTAGCCCCATTATACTATCTATCCTAGCTATCTATCTATACTAGCCCCACATACATACTTGTTAGGGCCGCGAATCATATTTCGATCAACAAACAACCTAAATACAAAATACAAATTGCAAAAACCGTAAGAAAATTTGAATTTCGCGGGCTGCCCTGGCGCTTTCGCCTGAAGTTGTCATGTTTTATCAAACTCAAACTCAAAGCATTTATTTCAAATAAACCAATTACAGGCACTTTTGAATTGTCAATGGGTCGGTCAGTCAGAAAGATGAAGCTAGTTGCCCATTCCAAAGCGTAGTAGATCCCTATGGAGAAGAACGGGCAAGAAACTCCACGGACACTCTTTTCAATCATAATATTTTTACAAAATATTGGTTACATCGTTCAAGTTGAAAATATACATGTGAGAACAATGTAGAAAGACGTGCACGTTAAAAAGCGTCCGTAATAAAAAGATAATAACTAAAACAACTAAATTAAATATTAAAATTAAAAATAAGCCGTGGCAGCTAAGAGACGACCAGTCCCAACTGACGGCGCCCGTTCACGAACATGACGCATGGATCAGCACCAATTAGCTCAACCCTTCTCCATCAAAGTCTGTTCATAAGACTTGCGTTTTTAAGTTTTTTTTTATCCGAATAAAAAAAAACGGAATCGATATAGCATCACTCGTATGTCTGTATGTCCGTCTGTCACAGCCATTTTGCTCCGAGCCTACTGGACCGATTAAGTTGAAATTTGGTACCTACACGCTTAGACTAAATAAAAAAAAACTGCCCAAGTGCGTGTCGGACCACAGACAATGAAGGGTTCCGTAGTTGAAAAGAATCTATCCCAAAAACAAACTTAACATTGTAATACGAAATTTTTTTTTTCTGTGATACAGTTACAAATTGAAAATTTTCGGACTTTTTCCTTTACTTGTGCTGTGAGACCTTGCTTCTTGCCAAATTTCATTGTTCTAGGTCAACGGGAAGTACCCTATAGGTTTTGATTTATTTGCGAGTACCAAAATATGTCGCATAAATGGCCGTATTTAATTATAGCGTTGACTCAGAAGCTGTTTTGATTCATTTGCGAATACCAAAATATGTCGCATCAACGGCCGTATTTTTTTATTGCGTTGACTTAGAAGCTTGATTTTTTTAGAACTCCATGGGACCATAGACCTGTGTATTTGATATTAATTTCAACTTGATACCTTTATGTGTTCCTGAGAAAAAGGGTCTTGACAGACTGACAGACAGACGGACAACGAAGTGATCCTATAAGGGTTCCGTTTTTTCCTATTGAAGTACGGAACTCTAAAAATGTAGTCTGAGGCTACACATTATGAATTTCTGTGAGCTAAACACGGACATTAACGTAAATGAATGAATTTTGAATATGGGGGTCACTTTTGGGGGGCAAATTAGAAAAAAAGCGATTGTACGTTAATATTTTTTATTTTTATGGTATATTACACAACATACAAGTTATATACAATATACAAGAGGAGCTCCTGAAAGAAAGAAAGAAAGAAAATACGTTTATTTGCGGTAAACATGACGCAAAGGACAACAAAATAAAATAAGAATGTAAAAAGCAAGTTTTGGGGAAAATATGCGTCACATCTACGCAAAACGGCTACCGCTCAGCATAATGCCGCGACCCCATGCGAAACGGAGCCCCAGCGCTGGTTTTCAGCGATAGCCGGCGTTGACGCGATGACGTCGACCGGTGCAGCAGTAACAAATAATATGCAATTAAAAAATAAATAAAATATAAAGTTAATTCTAAAGGTATAGATAAAATATACAGAAAATGACAATATTCCCGCATTCCGCTGGCTAAGTAATAACAGCTTGCCGGGGTTGGTCAGTGGATGGGTGACCATCTTTACATACCGAGACTCCTCCGTGCCACGGAAAGCACGTTAAGCCGTTGGTCCCGGCTGTCATTCGTGGATCTTTGACAGTCATTACAGGTCGTCAGAAGCCCGAAAGTCTGACAACCAGTCCTACCAAGGGGTATCGTATTACCCAGGTACTGGATTGTGGAGGTCAGATAGGCAGTCGCTCCATGTAAAATACTGGTATTCAGCTGCATCCGGTTAGACTGGAAGCCGACCCCAATATAGTTGGGAAAAGGCTAGGCAGATTCATTGATACGCAATATACAAGTTAACACTATTTACACTAGGTACTAAACTAAATGACTAACTAACTAACTAACTATACAAATAAATACAAAAACAAAAGGACACTTAGGCGTCGAAGTACTCGTCCGCATCGATGTCATCCGAAAACGTGCCCAGAAGACTGGCAGCATTACCACGTTGAATGGCAATGCTAATTCTTTGGCCAAAGAACGAGCCAGCCCTCTGGTCACGTGAAGTCTCGAACAGTAGATCTGTACCGAGTAACATATCAAATAAAAGTAGTGTCTCAATTTTTTTTAATAATTTTAAAATAAATAATTTTAAAGTTATTTTTTATTAATCAATCAATCAATAAAAGGCATGCCACCGTCCAAGAGAATCAATCCGACACATTATCTCCGGGTGTTCTCGTCTTGCTAACGAAGAGTACTTGCATAGACACAACCTTGTAGCCAGGATTATCCATCAGCAACTTGCGCTGAAATACAACCTTGCGGAATCGGAAGTGCCGTACTATAGGTATGTGCCCGACCCAGTTCTCGAAAATGGAAATATCACATTGTACTGGGATCGATCCATCATCACTGACAGGACTATTGTTGCCAATAAGCCTGATATAGTGGTAGTGGATCGAATAGAGCGGCGCGCAATGATTATTGACATAACAGTCCCGCATGACGGGAACCTCGTAAAAGCCGAGAAAGATAAACAAATCAAGTATCTTGACTTGGCTCGCGAGGTTGTCGACATGTGGGATGTGGACTCAGCGATCATTGTGCCGATAGTTGTATCAGGTAATGGCTTAATTGCCAAGAGCCTCGACCAACACCTTAGGAGGCTCTCGTTTGGCATCTGGTTCAAGGGCTTGATTCAGAAAGCGGTACTTCTGGACACGGCCCGTATTGTTAGGAGGTTCCTCTCTCTGGAGCCCTCACCGCCGGTAGCTTGGACCCTGTTCCCGATACCGGTGGGCTACTATTTTTATATTTTAAATGTTTATATATATTTTTTAAAGAAATATTTAAAAATGTATGTTTTAAATGTGGGTTTTTTTTTAATTTTTTTTATTAATTGATTGTTTATTTTTGTTTGTTAACATGTTTAATGTAATGTGTACAGACCAGAACAATGATTACCACAATATTACTGCAACTTCTGACCCTGACTCCCGTTCTGACTATGACGCCCGTAACGAAGGATCTGCTGACCCCAATAACAGAGTATGGCGAGGGATGTGGGTATTCGGTGAGTAGAATCCTAATCTAATATAAAGCCGAAAGTTTGTGTGTTTGTATGTTTTTTACTTCTTCACGCTCAAACGGCTGGAACGATTTGGATGAAATTTGATATGTAGATAGCTAATACCCTAGATTAACTCATAGGCTACTTTTTATCCCGGTCTACGAGGGTGAAACCGCGGGGCGCAGCTAGTATTATAAATGCGAAAGTGAGTTTGCTTGTTTGTTACGCTTTCACGCTAAATCAGCTGAACGGATTTGTATGTGGCATAGGGGTAGACTATAACCTAGAGAAGGACACAGAATACTTTTCATCCTAGATCGCAGACGAAGTCGCGGGCAGCAGCTAGTAATCCATATTCCTATATTAACTATACTTAAGCTTACTTGATTTTATAAATGTGACAGTAGGTACCTAACTCTGTTCGTCTGTAACCTTTTCACGCCTTAACGGCTGAACGGATGTCGATGAAATTTGGCACTCTGGTAGAACATGACCTGGGTTACGACATAGGATACGTTTTATCCCGATAATAATAGGGATGATGCCTGGGTGAAAAAAAAAAGAAATTCTATTTAGTCTGTCAGTCGATAATAAAAAAACCGGCCAAGTGCGTGTCGGACCACGCACAATGAAGGGTTCCGTAGTTGGGATGAATTTATCTTAAGAACAAACTTAACATCGTAGTTGAAAAACATGTTCTCCCATACATTCCAACTGTAAATGTAAGTTTGTACTCACAATATTGATAGATTTACCATGTTATTTTAAGACCACAGACTTCTTATAGGTTTTCCTGTAATCTACAGGTAAAGGTTTATTTTCTGTATTTTTTTTCAAAATTTTAGGCTCAAAAGTTTCGGAGATAAGGGGGGGGGGAATGGTCAATTTTCGTCTATTTTATTAAATAACTTTAAAACAATTTATTTTAAAATTATAAAAAAATATATTTGAGACCGTCATAGTAAGCCCTTTCATTTGACATGCCAAATGGTGTAGTTTACAAAACTTTTTTTTTAAACTTTCTTATTTGCCCCCCAAAAGTGACCTCTATATTCAAATTTTATTTATTTACTTTACCCGTCCGTGTTTGGGTCACAGAAATTCATATGTGTATAATTTCAACTTAATCGGTCCATTGGATTCGGAGCAAACTGGCTGTGACAGACGGACAGACAGACAGACACACGAGTGATCCTCTAAGGGTTCCGTTTTTTCCTTTTGAGGTACGGAACCCTAAAAAATATTTAGACACGTATTTTTGCTTTATCATATTAATAAAAAAATATTGGATAAAACGCATTAAAGTTGGGGGGAGTTGGGGAGTGGGGACTTGCTACGTCACAACTCAGTATAAAATCTAACAATGCGTGACGTCATGCCAAACTTTAGCTCAATGTAATCTTTTGATTTTGAAAATCATATGCACACTTCCTACCCTTTTCCCGACTATGTCGGGGTCGGCTTCCAGTTTTACCGGATCAAGCTTAATATCAGTATTTTACATGGAGCGACTGCCTATCTGACCTCCACAACCCAGTAACTGGGTAATACGATACCCCTTGGTAAGACTGGTTGTCAGATCTTCGGGCTTATAGCGACCCGTAACGACTGTCAAATATCCACGAATGACAGCCAGGACCAACGGCTTAACGTGCTTTCCGAGGCACGGAGGGGTCTTGGTATGTCAAGTTGTGTAGTGTAGCCTGGTCTGTCCATTTGAGGAAACAGTTGTAAGTGTACTGTCAGTTCATAGAAATTCTTTGTTTAAAAGTACCCCGGAACTCTGCCACGCGGCGAAAAAATGTTCCGGGACAGTTCAGACAGAGGTTAGCCACGAGCCCAAGTCAAGAAATCAAGTTTTAAATATTGGATTTCTTTCAGAGCTGTCCGATAATGGGTCAAAACACACTGAACGTACACATAGTGCCATCATCACACGCTGAACTGGGAAACACACGCACATTCTTCGAACATTATACAGGAGGTGAGTGTAATCATAATCCGGCTCGAAGGACCAAAAAGATGTATGCGCTGCTGAATGGGTCTCACACACCTTGGATGTTAGCTTGAATGAATAAGTCATGGGTAGCCAAAGATGATGGCTTAAATAAACACAATATGTAACTACCACGTAACTTAATGCTAATTATGAATGTTGTTGCTATGTCAAATGAGTAGGTACCTACAGCTGAATATGAACGCTGAATGAGTACTGTCGCGCTGCACTATAATTTGTGCACGGCTTTATGAGAACGGCTGGACCAATTCGGCAATTTTTTTTTCAAATGTTCGTAATATTCCGAATCAGGTCAGCTAGTTGTAAATAAAATCGACTTTCTCTTCTTCTTCTTTTTTTCTTTCTTTTTCTTCTTTTTCTTTCTTTTCTTTGTTTTTTTTTTCTTTTTTTTTTCAGTGTTTCGGTATGATTACCAGAGCTATATTACTCCTGAGAGCAGTGGTGACCCAGGGGTACCGGCACCGACTTATAACTTGAGGTCTTGGCTTTTAACCCTGACCGGGCGTTTTTCTTTAAAAAAAGAAATAATTTCATCACCACTGCTCTCGAAACGATGAAGGAAAACATCATGAGGAAACCGGCATGTTGTAGAACCAAAAAAAATCGAAGACATGTGACATCTACCAATCCGCACTGGGCCCGCGTGGTGGATTACACCCACTCCCTCTTGAAGAGCGGAGGTCTGTGTCCCAGCAGTGGGAACATTATAGGCTGATTATGGTACTCCTACTACAAGCAATTCCTTGGTGACTCCAACGTTGGAAAGAAACACCCTTATGTTAATTGAAATTTGTAATGCAATTTAATGACATACCAACTTATTTACTTGTTTTATTTTATTTAATTAATTGTTTGCTTTATTTAATGGTACCTGATTTGACCTGTAATTCGTAATTTTGTATTTTTTATTTTGACACTATTCTTTTTTATATTATCTACGAATTTAATGTTTTAATTTTAATTAATTAATGTTTGCATGCCTAATTTAAGGTAGGTTGTACAGGGATCACAATTTTTTTTTAATACCTTATGTCATGTACCTACAATCTATGCAAATAAATAAACTTTACTTTACTTTACTTTAAAAAAGAAATAAACAAGTTTTTTTTTGCTCGCTTCTCCCCCACTCCGTCTGCGCTGAACCTTATGATTGGTTTACACAGTGCGAGCTGCTGACTAGACAGTAGACAGATGCTCGCACTGTGTACTAGCATGTCAGTAGCTCGGCTTGCCTTGACAGTAGTACACAGTGTGAGTAACTGTACTGCACTCGGTAGGCCGACTCGCACGAAAACAAAAAATGTTGAAGTTATTACTCGGCTGCGAGCTACTGCTCAACTCGCATGTGAGTTCGTATGAAACGTTCACACAGTGCGAGTAGCTCTGCAGCACTGCAGCTATTCGGTAGGCCGACCGTGTAAACTAGCCATAAAGCGCGTCGACGCACGTCAAAATCAATTTACACTAAATTTTGACGCGCGGTAACACGCGTTAATATGATCGGTTGTACGTAGCCTTATTCACCTATATGTACCTGTATATAGAAACATACCAATCAAAAACATTATCCTCCTGGATTCACAGTCGGGTAACAGGTAATTTTTAACTTTCATTTCAGATGAACCCGGGTTTGCCCACACTAAAGTGAACATGAAGAATATTTTGGACAATATTATCACGAGTCTGTGGACGAATGACAAGAGAAAGTATGTATTACTTAGGTTTATATATGTAAACCCAGAAATCGAATTCGAGATCAAAAATGTAAACAAAAAAATGTCATTGTCAAAGTGACAGTTCAGGGGTAGTCAACATTTCCCTAGTCATACTAATTATTTAATTTTAATTTTTGAAAACGTAAAACTTTTTTACAAAAAAATACAACCGACTTCCAAAAACAACACTACAAAGTGAAAAATAACTTTAATTTCGGAAGTCGGTGTCTAGTTAAATGTATTTTCGTTTTTTGCCACCGACTTCCGAAATTAAAATTATTTTTCACTTTGTAGTGTTGTTTTTGGAAGTCGGTTGTATTTTTTTTGTAAAAAAGTTTTTATTTTTCACTTTTTAGTTGTGTACCTACCCCACACAAATTCTAATACCACTACCTGCAAAACAAACTAGAACATCATCCATATAAAAGTGTGGAAAAAATACGTATTATTGAAGCTAACTCAAAAACTACCGAATCAAAGTTAATAAATTTTATATGGGACCAACTGTGATGTATACCCTCTCGAATAAAACAAAAAAAATCCAAATCGGTCAGCCATCTTCGAGTAATCGGGGAACATACATAAAAAAAAAAATAAAAAAAAAAAAAAGGTTCCGACGAATTGAGAACCTTCTCCTTTTTGAAGTCGGTTAAAAATATAACAAAGAAAAACTTAACAACAAATCAAACCTCAGAGGGACACATTCAATCACGACAAAAGTCAGAAATCGGATGACAGTACTATTACTGTCCTCTATGAAGCCGACCAGGTTGGGACGCTCAACTTGAATCGATTATTAGGATAACGCAATATTTTACCTGTTTACGATATGCCTACAATTTTAGCACTATGTTATAGTACTTTTCGTCAAACTGCACAATTGAGGTCATTATTTCAATTTGGCAACACCTTTGTTTACATTTTTGATCTCGAATTCGATTTCTGGGTTTAGACTGCGTTCACTATTTAGTCACTTACCATTTTTTAATTACGATTTCCAAAAAAAAAAAAAAAAAAAAAAAAAAAGAAAAAAAAAAAAGAAAGTTTATTGCATATTAAAAAACGTACACGAAAATGAGCTCTTGACTTCCACACTAAGTAGGACTTGTATTATGGAAGTCAAAAACAAAAAAAAAAAAAAAAAACTAACTAACTACCTTTACTAATTAACTTTATTGTTTGTTTAGGGTGGGTTGCACCATCTTACTTTAACTATAACAAACGTCGCACCTTCAGTTCGATGTTTGATAAAGTTAAAGTAAGATGATGCAACCCACCCGTGTTAAATTTCCTGCTAGACGAAAAATGGGTTGTTCCATTTGACACGTTTGTTAGCTGACGTCATAAATTTAACTGTAACCTTAACCGCCCACGCTTCGCTGGTTAAAGTTATTGTTAAATATCTGTCACTTCTGTCAGACGCGTCGTCACACGCTGTGAATGTGTGTATCTATAAGCGCGGGAGCTCTCGGTACCGTTCGAGACAATGGCGAAGACGGAAGTGTGCGTGCGTGTGTTATGTGCTGACGCTACTTGCCTTTATGCACACATTCACAGCTTAGTAAACACAAGTAAATCGCGTGTTGCATCGTGAGGTAAAAATACGATACCGTTTTGCCACGGTAACGATACATTGAGTGTGAGATAGTAAAAGAAATCAGGTTTCACCCCATTCACCCCATCAGTCTGCGGAGTGCGGAGGGCTGTCCCTTACATTGTAGAGGCATTCCAACTGACGCGAATAGTCGTGCGACTTCCTAATTACCAATGAACGCGCGCAGTAACATCCCGCAACCCGCATCCCGCGCGGGATTCGCCCAGTGAAGCCAAAGCTTTATTTAGTAAGTTAAAACGATTAGTTTCAATCAATAAATAGCTTGTATCAAAAGGGTGTGGTCATAATTAAGGGTCTACATTCCATCAAACTGAACAACTTTCTCCATGGGACCAATAACCTTTTCCCAACTATGTTGGGGTCGGCTTCCAGTCTAACCGGATGCAGCTGAATACCAGTACTTTACATGGAGCGACTGCCTATCTGACCTCCACAACCCAGTTACTGGGTAATACGTTACCCCTTGGTAAGACTGGTTGTCAGACTTTCGGGCTTCTGACGACCCGTAACGACTGTCAAAGATCCACAAATGACAGCCGGAACCAACGGCTTAACGTGCTTTCCGAGGCACGGAGGCGTCAATTCATCTTAACAATCTATTGTTTCAGGTTTACGTTCTCAGACATGCCGTATTTTTACCACTGGTGGAAGGACAGAGACTTAACAGGTAATCTTTGGCCTTGTTTACGGTCACTAAAACTTTTTTGTAATACCGTTTGTATCGTTCCCACAGACAAACCGTGAAAACGGTTTTGCGGGGCATAGTTCTTAGCTTAAGGTTTTCTTTGTAAAATGTTATAATAAAATAATAAATAATAATACGCGGGGCGTCAGGCGGCGCGGTGCGCGGGGCGGGCTGCGGGGCGTCAAGCGTTTTCTCCGTTTATGGCACGCACGCGGCGGCGCACGCGGTGTTATTAAGTTATAAAGAAGTTAAACCGAAGAAACCCGCCGCGTCTCCCGCCGCGTCCACCGCGGCGCGCGGCGTCGCCCGTCGCTTCACCCGCCACATGCGACGCTACAATTCAAACAAACGCGTGTAAAATCGCGTCTCCGTAAACGCTCTCATAGAACGCCCTATGTTCGAATTTAGTGCGGGCCGCGCCGCTCAACGCGCCGCGCGACGCCCCGTGTGTACGTAAACGAGGTCTTTAACGGCCGAACCCTGACCTGCTGTCAGTAAAAGACAGATCGCTACTGATTATAGTCAATATAATTCTGTCTGTCCTTTCGTTCGTTCGTGTTCTTTTGTTTTATCTGTCTTACTCGTAGATTCAATCAATCTGCCTAGCCTTTTCTCAACTATGTTGGGGTCGGCTTCCAGTCTAATCGGATGCAGCTGAATGCTTGCAGCTTATTTTACATGGAGCGACTGCCTATCTGACCTCCACAACCCATTAACTGGGTAATACGATACCCCTTGGTAAGACTGATTGTCAGACTTTCGGGCTTCTGACGACCCGTAACGACTGTCAAAGATCCACGAATGACAGCCGGGACCAACGGCTTAACGTGCTTTCCGAGGCACGGAGGAGTCTCGGAATATAAAGATGGTCACCCATCCACGAACCAACCCCGGCAAGCGTAGCATAACCTGATGGATCGACCCGTGCGGCTGTTATTACTTAGCCACCAGCTCCTCTGACGAGTTTATCTGTCTTAGATTATTGGGATATTAAAACCATAGATAGACATGTATCTACGAGTATATCCAGTATGTCAAAAATGGCGACAGATAGATTATTGGGTTCGGCCGTTAGTCATCGTCATTATAATTATCATTAGCAGGCCTCCCCCATGCTTCCTTAGTCTTTGTGAGTCTCATCCAGGTCTTCCCTACGATCATCTTACATTCCAACTGTAAATGTAAGTCTGTACTCACAATATTGATAGATTTACCATGTTATTTTAAGACCACAGATTTCTTATTAGGTTTTCCTGTAATCTACAGGTAAAGATCTATTTTCTGTATTTTTTTTTAAATTTTAGGGTCAGTAGTTTCGGAGATATGGGGGGGGGGGGGGGAATGGTCAATTTTCGTCTATTTTCTTAAATAACTTTAGAACAATTTATTTTAAAATTATAAAAAAAATATATTTGAGACCCCCAGGCTCATAGTAAGTAAGTAAGTAACTTAATCGGTCCATTAGATTCGGAGTAAATTGGCTGTGACAGACGGACAGACAGACAGACAGACAGACAGACGGACAGACAGACAGACAGACACACGAGTGATCCTTTATGGGTTCCGTTTTTCCCTTTTGAGGTACGGAACCCTAAAAAATAAAAAACCCGACTGCAACCGATGGAGTATTGATTTTTTTTCCGCGTTACAAGGGTTGTAGTATTACTTCGTGTTGCAGTCAAACGCATGGTGTACCAACTCCTCCGTCAAGGCAGGCTGTTCTTCGTGGGTGGTGGATGGAGCATGAGCGACGAGGCTACGACCAGCTATCACGCTATTATTGACAGCTTCACTTATAACTTAAGGTATGAAGGACTAGAATACAGTGCTTGCAGTTATTTTATTTATTATACTTTGTTTTTTTTTTAACAAACGAGTACCGAAAATTTTGACTGCGTTGCTATTGGTCAACGTCCGTTCCACACAAACCAAACGCTGCGCTGTAGTTATATGTACATTTCAGTTGAGTCATCGCCTACCTGCGCGTCGCACGTGTTTCAGTGAGTGAACCAGACGATATTGTTTGTGCGTGAGTCATAGCGGGCATGTCTCATGTACAGTACATTTTAGAAGTATTCAATATGAACGGGCCTTAACAATTTCAAAACAAAACAAAGGCGTTGGCACCACCCTGACCAATGACCCATCTCACTCTGTCAATATCGGAAATGTGCGAGAGACTTAGCTCAGTACCCGTTTGTTAAAAAAAAACAAAGTATAGAGTAGATTATTAAAAAATATTGGACACGTATTTTTTCTTTTTTTGCGTAATCAAAAGATTACGGCGATACATCGAGTTAATATATGGTATGACGTCACGCCTAGTAAATTTTGTACGTAGAAGTGACATAGTCAGTCCCACAGAGTACATACATACAGGAGGTCAGTTCCCTCTCCCCAACTGTCATGCGTGTTATCTAAGTCATTTTTTATTAATATCACAAAGATTGCGGCTGCTGAGACCCTCAAGCGGCGCAAATACTGTAACCTTATAGGTAACTACAGTTTTGAGCCGTTTGGGGTCGAAACGCTCGGGTCATGGGGCCCGAGTGCGCGTCTACTTTTTAAGGAAATTTCTCGCCGACTGGTCGAGGCTTCACGTGACCAGAGGGCTGGCTCGTTCTCCAAAGAATTAGCATTGCCATTCAACGTGGCAATGCTGCCAGTCTTCTGGGCACGTTTCCGGATGACATCGATGCGGACGAGTACTTCGACGCCTAAGTGTCCTTTTGTTTTGTATTTATTTGTATAGTTAGTTAGTTAGTCTTTTACAATAATAATTGAATTATATCACAAAGCAAAAAATACGTGTCTAATATTTTTTTACTAGCTGCGCCCCGCGGTTTCAATCGCGTAGACCGGGATAAAAAGTAGCCTATGTGTTAATCCAGGATATAAGCTATCTACATACCAAATTTCATCCAAATCAGTCCAACCGTTTGAGCGTCAAGAAGTATCAAACATACAAACACGCGCACACACATACACACACTCACAAACTTTCGCCTTTATAATATTAGTGTGATTATTTTAATATTTATAATATTATATAGAATATATTTTTTTTACCCAGGCATCATCTCTATTATGATATTATCCCATTGGAACAGATAAAAAATTAACTTCAAAAATCCTATATCCTAAACTCAGGTCATGGTCTTCCCGTGTGCTAGTTTCATGCAAATCCATTTAGCCGTTTAGGTGTGACTGAATAACAAATATTCATACAACGAAACACTCTTGCGCCATCCCATCTTCCTGGCTCGGCGTGCTGTGCTGGCACTGCTGGTGCGGCTGCGGAAAACCTCAAGCGGCGGAAGTATAATAACCATATCGGTAATTACTTTTTCGAGCCGTCCTCGAAACAACGTTCAACGAAACTCCAAATGGCTGGTTGACACTTCCCTTGACCCAAGGGCTGGCTTTTACCTTGGCCAGAGGCTAAGCGTTGCCATACAACGTGGCAATGCCGCCAGTCTCTTGGGTACTTTAGTCGATAGCGATGCGGAGGAATTTTCTGACGCCATATTTTAGTTTGTAAATAGTTTTAGTTAGTTTAGGTTACTATGTTATGAAGTTTATTTAAATGTAATATAAACATAACCTAAAAATAACAAAATTATATCCTAACATAACTAAAACTATTAAAAAACTAAAATATGGCATCGAAAAATTCCTCCGCATCGTTGTCAACTGGTAAAGTACCCAAGAGACTGGCGGCATTGCCACGTTGTATGGCAATGCTAAGCCGCTGGCCAAGGTAAAAGCCAGCCTTGGGTCATGGGAAGTGTCAACCAGCCGCTTGGAGATTTCATTGAATAAACCATGAGCACTCGGACCCCACGGCCCAAGGGTTTCAACCCCAAACGGCTCGAAAATATAATTACCGATAAGGTTATTATACTTCCGCCGCTTGAGGTTTTCCGCAGCCGCAGCAGCAGTGCCAGCACAGCACGCCGAGCCAGGAAGATGGGATGGCGCATGAGTATCGACGCACGTTGCGTCCCACACAAGGCCTTCCCACCTTCCATGGAAATAAAGACATGCCGTCCGGTCTATGTTTTTATGTTATATGTTAGTTAATTTAATACAAGAAGTTTTTCCAGTGTTGTAGTCTATTTAGCTTTTTTTATCATTTAAACTCACAAACGTACAGACTTTCGTATATTTTTTTTGCCTTTTCCCAACTACGTTGAGTCGGCTTCTAATCTAACCGGATACAGCTGAATATCAGCATTTTACAAGGAGCGACTGCCCATCTAACCTCCACGATCCAACAATCACTGGTTAATACTTAATACGACACCCCATGGTAAGACTTGTTGTCAGACTTTCGGGCTTCTGACGACCCGTAACGACTGTCAAAGATCCACGAATGACAGCCGGGACCAACGGCTTAACGTGCTTTCTGAGACACGGAGGAGTCTTGGTATGTAAAGAAAGTATGTATCGCCATTTTATGTACTGTATTACGTAATTATCCCGCAGGACTTCATGTTCAGCTGTAGCGTAGCGCTTGTAACCACCACCAAAACGTGGCATTCAGGTCATATTATATTATGTTTCCAGAAAAATCAATGCAACATTCTTGGAATGTGGGCGACCTCTAGTAACGTGGCAGGCAGACGTCTTCGGGCATTCCAGGGAGTTTGCTTCACTCATGGCGCAGATGGGCTTTGATGGGCACTTCATCAACCCCATCAGCTTTGATGATGAGATGTCCCGAATGAAGTCAAAGTCTTTGGAGTTCGTATGGCGAGGGAGCGATGATTTAGGTAAGAACTGAGGCACCTGTCCCAGCGCCGACAAGGAAAGGACTATTATAGTAGTTTCCGACTATAATAGCTATCTACGATTTTCTCGATTGCGCATAACATAACCAGCATTATTATAATATATAAATAAACCATTTATTTTCAGGTAACAAAGACCCATAGATACATACCTTAGCCTAAGTATACAGAATAATATAGTAACAGTTTTGTTAGTAAATAAAACTTAATAACTAAGTTAGTATCACTTAGTAGCACTAAGTCTTTGTGCGTTCCGGTGGCACTTGTCCGCGACAGCGGCGGAATACCACATCCTGCGGCCAAAAGCTTCCTTCCATCACCAGGTGCAGGTAGCATGTTGGTATGCGCACCACAAACGCCTTAAAGTTGACGTTGCGACTCCAGCAGCTGTACTCTCGGCGCGTACTTCAACCTTTGGCGCACGTACGTCACGATGTCTTCCGCGTCAGTGGTGTAGTGGAGGCGGGAAATATACATCGGAGTGTTCGGCTTCGCAGCACGCAGCTTTTCGTTGGGCTCGTTGGTATAATGTAACATTATACAATATAATGTCCTACAGGCCTCCTCTCTGTGAGAGGGAGTGAGCCGTAATCCACCACGCGGGCCCAGTGCGGGTTGGTAGATGTCACATGTCTTCGAATTGTTGGTACTAGGACATGCCGGTTTCCTCACGATGTTTACCTTCACCGTTTTGAGAGCAGTGGTGATGAAATAATTTACACAAAGTAAAGCGCCTGTCTGGGTTCACCACTGCTCTATCTCGATCAACAAATGTATCTAGGTTCCGTGTAAATACACACATCAAAAGTGTCTAGGGATCAACATATATTTTTGCAATAACTTTTCTCCTGATTGATATTAATTAAAATTTTCTTTAAGGATTCATCAAATAAAGTGTTTTCGTTTGTCACAGTAACGATAAACCAAGTCACCTTTGCATTAATAAAGAAATTTGCCATTTTCCTAATAAAGGGATTTTTGACATTTGAACCACTAACATTAAAGTTCGAAAAAAAGACTGAAATAACAGTTTTCTTTAAAATTTTATTGGGTAACTTAAACAATTAATAATCCGTGTTTCTACCGCGAACACTAACAACACAAGAACATCGGTTTGGCATACTCAAAATGAGTTCATCCAAATCACGCTGTGGAATGGCCGCCCATGTTCGTTGCAACAACAAAAAAAGGTCTTCTTGCGACTGGATACCCTCCATATTCGGCAGAGCTCTTCTCTGTAGCATATCCCATGCATGCTCAATCGGGTTCAAGTCTGGCGACTGAGCAGGCCAGGGCAGGACATTGATGTTAGCTGCGGCGAGAGTCTGTCTTACAACTCTTGCGGTGTGCGGTCGTGCATTATCATGCATTAACTGAAATAAGGGACCGATTTGCACTTGTAGAGGAACGATGACGTCTGATACAATCGTCTCAGCATAAATTTGAGCGTTGAGGTTGCCTCTGATCCAAATCAACTCAGTTCTTCCGCCGATCCAAATACCCGCCCATACCATGATGGTTCCACCACTATAAGGATGGACTTCCTGGCAGGATTTTAATCGCTGTTGGCGTCCAGGGGTTCTCCAGTGTCGTATACGTCTTGTATCCGGTCTCATACCAAAACGAGACTCACCAGAAAAGCACACGAAACGCCATTGTTCTTCTGCCCAATTTCTGTGTTCAAGAGCCCATTGATATCGAATCCTACGATTGTGCATTGCTATAGGTGGTACCCGTAGCGGTCTTCGGGAATGAAGGTTCACTTCATGCAAGCGGTTTCTGACTGTTTGGTCGCTAATTAAGTTCCCTGAAGAGTGATGAAGCCTCACGGCTAACATCATGGCGGTTATAGTTGGAGCTCTTCGAGTTAAGATTTGAATGTATCGGTCTTGTCTCCGTGTGGTGCAGCGATACCGTCCTCCATGGCGCTCAGCCACGGTACCAGTGCTTCGGTAACGTGTCCAAAGTCGACTGATAACACTCTGACTTGTATTCAGAGCTAAAGCCACAGTACGTTGCCGGGAACCAGCTTCTATCATTCCCACGGCTCTGAGCATTTCTTCCCTGCTTAAATGACGTCGCCGCTCCATAATAACGTTGGTTTTAATCAGTAGTAGGGAAACAGTAGCACTAATAATGTCTTCAATGCGTTGTATGTTTTTATAGGGAAAATATTGACAGCTGATTTTCATCTTTTACTCGAATTTGATTCACAGTTCCTGATTCAAATTATGAAATGCACCAAAAAGGATCCATATAAATTTATAAAATTATAAATTTATTACAAAGCCACATCTCAATCTCAAGAAATCCGCATAAAAATGCTTGATCCCTAGACACTTTTGATGTGTGTATATTAATACCGACTGTTCACACCGCGCCATGCCAGCGAGTAGTACACGTTTGTCGCAGCGCAGAGAAAAAATAAAAGCAAACGAGCTAAATGCTAACAAAAATATGGTGAACAGCTGACTTTTTTTCTTTGAGTATCTAATGCGGTTTTCTATTTTTTTTTTTTATAATTGTCCTTATTTTGGTGGTCTGAATGATTTCTAAAAAAATGTCCACCTATTTTAATGGGACCTTATGCAACGTGTCGTTTTGCATCCACGTCAAATTTCAAGGTGTGATACAGAACATCAAACCGAACCACTTCCTCCATGGGACCAACATTGTAATCGCGAAAAAAAATTCAATTGTCCCATAGAAAACTTCAACGGAAATGTATGGGACGGCTGATAATTTTTTCGCGATTACGATGTTGGTGCCATAGAAAAAGTTGTTCGGCGTGATTGTCTATACCACATCCTTAAATTTGACGAAGATGCAAAACGACACGTTGTCCTGCATCGCGCAAACAGAGTTCGCGCGTGTGATCGCGACATCAACCGTCGGGCAGTTGCCCACCAAACACAACGTAGAGGATCCTTCCTTTTCCATAGAGGATGAGTGAACTTTACACTCTGTTCCTCGTACCTCTATAACACGATAACTATGATTATAGTACCTTGAATATTCCAGGTTCTGCCACTGACATCTACACCCATAAGTTGTTCGATGGATACTGGTCTCCACCGGGTTTCTGCTTTGGACAGATGTGCGAGGATCCCCTCATCGTAACCACGGATTTAGCGTTCAGGAATGTTGAAGAGAGGGTATGTTCAAGATTATTTAGTATTTTTTCATTGCTAGAATTCATGCTTCAATTTTCCCTGTGATGTCGGGGCTACCTACACCCAGATGCGGATGTGCAGTGTTGGCCGCGCTAGGCCCCAGGCCATGTAGTAAGTAGGTACCAGCCGGCCCTTTCTCAGCCCCCAACATATAGACTACATATAATGAATTTACTGTATTGCCAACTTTTGTCGAAATTGAGTTATTGATTTTTTTTCGCGATTTCAGGTTTGGTTCCATAGTAAAAGTTGTTCATAATGATGAGTACAGTGACCCCTTAAGAGGATATTGGTCAATAACCAGTAACCCTGTATATACGAGTGATTTAGGAAGATTATTGTGTACGATGCGGTGGTGTATTACTACGTAGGTCTTATCAATATTACGTAACCGCCGATCCTTCTATAAATTGGTATTCATGATGACAACTACGAAGTATTAGGAAGCAGGCCATTTGTATTATGGCCACTGATTGTGATTTGACGGTTACTTCGGCATTCAGGGGTTAATTTTATAACCTCAATTTTTGTCGATGGTTTTTGAATTACAATTTAACAATAATTGATGGCAAAAGTGCTCACATATAAAGTGGAAACCTTGTAAATACTGATGAATGTGTTACTAATTCCTTAAATAATCAATTTAAGTGCTTAATTAAGTACTTTAAATAGGTTTTGATTTATTTGCGTATCAAAATCCACATCACCTGCCTAGCCTTTTCCCAACTATGTTGCCATGGATCGGCTTCCAGTCTAACCGGATGCAGCTGAATACCAGTATTTTACATGGAGCGACTGCCTATCTGACCTCCACAACCCAGTAACTGAGTAACACGATACGCCTTGGTAAGACTGGTTGTCAGACTTTCGGGCTTCTGACGACCCGTAACGACTGTCAAAGATCCACGAATGACAGCCGGGACCAACGGCTTAACGTGCTTTCCGAGGCACGGAAGGTATCTTGGTATGTAAAGATGACTCATACAATGGCCATATTGTTTTATTGCGTTGACTTAGAAGCTTGACTTTGTAGAGCTCCAAGGGACCATAGACCTACGTATTTGATATTAATTTAAACTTGATACCTCCACGCGTTCCTGAGAAAAAGGGCCTTGACATACTGGCTGACAGACAGACAGACAGGTAGACGGACAACGAAGTGATCTAAAGGGGTTTTAAATGAACCGATGCTTACTAGGTTGTTGTCACATAATATGTTTAATTTTATTTTTGCATTACAAGGAAATAAATTCACGCCTTCTTACTATAGGGGTAGGCAGAAACTACAGAACGCCACCACAAACGCCACATACTCGTCTTGCCTCGTGTACGTTCATACATCAGAAGGCCAATTCTCGTATCTAAAAACGTTCAAATTCAAGATGCTAGCGACAATCAAATGTCAAAAAAAAAACACTAAGTACATTTTTTGACAGATTAAGATTGAGATGAGATTACGACCGTTGTTAAAAAATACAGGAATTGCCGGTTGCGAATAATAACTTATTTATTTTATTTTATTTTTCTAAATTCCCAATCCTTTTTGCATAAATGTAGGCAGAAACTACAGAACGCCACGTTCTACGATCTTTACATACACCTCTTGCTTAGTAAGTTCATTCATATAAAGGCAATTGGATTGGTAATAGCCTCCTTCTGGTTCAAAATGGTTCCCATTTTGGCGTCCCAAAAATAAAGCCACCACGCATGCGCGAATCAGACGTCTGACAGTTAATAGGCAAAGTTATTATGAGACCTTAGTCATTCAGCCTACCTTAATAAATTCTTTTAAGCTATTTTATCATAGTAAGTGAATTGATTGTTATTTTAACATCTATTACAAAAAAAAAAAATAGAGAAAACTCGGAAAATTGTCATTAAAAGCATGAGTTGATAAAATATATTCATCTCTATTGTTTGCGCTGGAAATCCTGTTGCTGTCTCTGTCTTTAAATCTATAAGTGGGCGTTACAGTAGAGGTAGTGGCACCAGCAATGTAACCAAATGAATTTATAACCCAATGAGAACATGCTAAACTACTGTTGAGGAAAACTGTTTGACTTTTTCGCTCTCATACGAAAAACCGCAAAAGAATTTCCAGAATTTCACCCTTAAATAAAATTAAAACCAAAAGTATTATCAAAAAACAAAAAATACGTCACAAAACTATATTATTTTCACTTTAAATTGTATGTAAATTATTACAACAAAAGTAGTAAGGTTAATGAGAAAAAAAATCCCAAAGTTAAAATCCTGCATCTCGCAAGCGGAGTTTTCTTGTCAATTTTGTAGAGGCGACAGTTTCGAGTTTGTAAGTCGGGGGGTCCGTTGCTACACCGGAAATCGGTTTGCTAGGAGCCGATCTAAGTCCTAGTAATATTAATGCAAGTAATAATTATTAGCTGAAGACCATCCAGCACCCAATATTATTAATATTAACACTATTATTTCAAGACAAGAATGCTGTAAGAAAATACGAGGGCGCAGAACCTCTCATCACCACGGTAGTAGCCAATTTGACCTCCTTTTGTAGTTCGAAAAACACTTTTTGCATTTTTTTACAATATTTTTATGGAGATAAATTTTATTATGTATTTTGAACGAAAAAATTATGAACTTTATGACTTGTGGCGGCATCTACAACGCCACATGCGAACTACACACGCAAATAATTAACAATACATTTCTAGTCATACACGTTTTATACACGACATGTTTTTGACGAGTCTTTTTACGTTCTAGATGTTAATCTTCAGAAAAACCGAAATGAAGCGAATAAAATGTACAAAATGTATGTATGTATGCGACCGCGTCACAACGCAACGCATTGCAAAAATCCTCGTTCAAATCTTTCGTACATTGTCTAAGTGGTGGGCCGCACCGTGCTTTTTTGGATTAAATTGCGTTGCACTACGCTTGGCAAGACCACTTCAAGAGCAAGTCACTCTAACATCTAATAATACCATAATAAACCAAAATTATATTCTAACGTATCCGCACTGTGCACGTACCTCCACAGTCATTTTATACTTTCACTTGGATTTTCAATTCAATTCACACATTAGTCCGTATCCCGCAAAGAGCTCTCTCTTTGCGGGATACGAAGGGAACTTAATGATCCAACACACACGCCACCACGAGACATTTGAGTGAGCATGACATACTCTCAACCACCAGGGCACATTCAAGTCAGTAATATGTAGTAGCTACACACACACATGCTCACACATGTGCTATGCTATTATGTAATACTAAGAGATTGAAATTAAACAATGCAAAGAAAGTTTTCTCTCTTCCTAATCCATCAAACATCCTGTAATGTACGCTTGGCTTTATAAACCTGTACCCCACAGGTGGAGACGTTTATGCAGCAGATGCTGAAGCGCCAGAGCCCGTACTACACGACGAAGAATGTGATGGTCATCATGGGACGCCGGCTCGGGTACCACGACGCGCCAATATGGTTCGCTAACATCGACAAGCTCATAAAGTAAGTCGTCCGCATAATAATAACTGTCATTGTCCGTTCTGGCTCACTTTCATGCAATGGTCGTTTCAGTGGTTTCAGTGATTGACTTCAACGCCCAGCCCAAACCCTTGGACGTAGAAAGCTGAAATTCTGCACAGAGGTTCCCTTTATAATGTAGACAAGGAATAAGGAAGGATTTTCCGGTAGGACATTCCCGTGGGATATTTTCCGACATCCACGCGGGTGAAGCCGTTGGCAAAAGCTAGTTATTATAATAATATAAAGGAGATGTCCGCTTTTTGTATGGACGTTGGTTTTTTATTCCGAGAAAAATCTAACAATGTTCAAACTTAGAACCAATATCAATCTGCCTAGCCTTTTCCCAACTATATTAGGGTAGGCTTCCAGTCTAACCGGAAGCAGCTGAATACCAGTATTTTACATGGAGCGACTGCCTATCTGACCTCCACAACCCAGTAACTGGGTAACACGATACCCCTTGGTAAGACTGGTTGTCAGACTTTCGGGCTTCTGACGACCCGTAACGACTGTCAAAGATCCATGAATGAAAGCCGGGACCAACGGCTTAACGTGCTTTCCGAGGCACGGAGGAGTCTCGGTATGTAAAGATGGTCACCCATCCACGGACCAACCCCGGCAAGCGTAGCTTAACCTGATGGATTATTCCGTGCGGCTGTTATTACTTAGCTACGAGCTCCTTAGAACTTAGGAACTTGGGGTCTAAAAATATTATTTGTTGTATTTATATTTTTCAGTAACCTGAATGCAAGACAGATGTCCCAGAAGAAGAAAGTTTATTTGTTCTATTCAACTCCGGCTTGCTATTTAAGAGCCGTTCATGAAGCGACGTAAGTTGTCATTTTATTTACGATAATATAACATCACGCGCGTTTTCCTGCAGAGGCATGTATCATAAATTACTGATACACGCTGTTCACCCGCAGTTTGATGATCTGTACGGCCTTGTTTACGGACACGCGGTGCGTCAGGCGGCGCGGTGCGCGGGGCGGGCTGCGGGGCGTCAAGCGTTTTCTCAATTAAAAAAAACAAATAAAAATAGTTTATTGGTAAAACAAATTTAAGTATTTTTTTTGGGTTTTTTTTCTTTTTTTTTTTTGTAGAGTTCGAATGGCGCACGCGGTGGCGCTCGCTAAAGAAGTTAAACCGAAGAAACCCGCGGCGTCGCCCGTCGCCTCACCCGCCACATGCGACGCTACAATTCAAACAAACGCGTGTATAATCGCTTCAACGCAGTCAGTTCAGCTAAGCCGCACAACGCGACGCGCGACGCTCCGCGTCTCCGTAAACAAGGCCTACCACATTAGTGTAAAGGTTACATGCTAAAAGCGACCTTATGTCGTACAGGCTGGTAAAAATAACTCTGCACCCTAATTGCGTAACACATCTATCGATCAGAATCTGAATCATTTTAAAGCAAATTGCTAAACTAAGTGTTTGTATGTTTGTTACTTCTTCCCGCTCAAACGGCTGGATCGATTTGGACGACATTTGGTACGTAGATAGCTAATACCCAGGATTAACACATAAGCTACTTTTAATCCCGGTCTACGCGGGTGAAACCGCGGGGTGCTAGTAGCTTCATATGTTCGAAAAATTATGTTGTTGAATAGTCAAAATGAAACCGATTCCGATTCATAGTGCGTTACGCAATTAGGGTGCAGGATGCATTCGATCATAAACGAGAGTGATAGAATACGGGGGAAGAAGTGTTTTCATTTTTCTGAGATAAACTGATAAATACAATAAATTTGTCCATTAAATTTATTAGTCTAGGCGCGCACATAATATTGCTGTAATGCTAGCGCTCTTCTAGCAATATACAGATTATTAAACTGAACAACTTTTGTTCGATGGAGTAATTCGATCGACCACGTTTGCTGACCTTTTCTTTTTTTTTTTTTGGTTTTCGGGGGGAAACCTTAGGAAAACAAAAGGCGCCCGGGCTTTGGGGAAAAGACCGGGGAGTGTGGGATTTTTACCTCACTAAAACCACCCCGGTGGTCATCATCTGCATATGGAAGGGGCACCATTACCTCTCAAAAGACCAATCCGGAACCCCCCTCTGTGCAACGCCTGTTAGGGCACATCTCTGGGGAAACTGTAAAGGGATCTCTCTCCCCGAAACCTGACTATGCAAATGAGCAAGGCAGCACGTGACCACTGTGCGCCGTCTTCCCTGAGGTCACTCAGTGGACGGACAGAGTCCCCACTCTGCGCGCCCGCGTTTGCTGACCTAGCGATACAACACAGTCCCACTAAATGCGCCGCGAGCTCAGTGCATATTCGGACAGCAACCGGGCGCATTCGCCTGCACTCATTCCCATAATTTTCTCATTTTAGCGATAGCTTAGCCTAAACTTTACCTCGTTAACTCTCTCAGCAATAAACCTTCGAAAGTTATTTGAGTGTTTAACTTAGTAGTGTAGCGAATCCCACCAGGTACCACTTAGCTCGCGCCCCTACAACTTTCTCTCAGATTTTTATTTGTGTTAAACTTCACATACGTGATAGACACCGATATCTCAACACGATAAAACAGATTTTATAAAGTCACACTTCGAGTCACAACACTACCCGCTGGTCATTGACCTAAAAAAAATCATCAAAACATTTCTATTATATTTATCATCATTACGTCTGCGGAGTTTCGCTAGCTAATTTAACTTGACCCTGTTCAGACGTGATGTTTATTTCCAGACCGAAACTAGCGACAAAGCAGGACGACTTCTATCCGTATTCTTATGACAAGGACACGCATGGCTCGGGGTATTTTACTTCAAGACCAGTTATCAAATACATCGTCAGAGAGACGCATTTGTTCGTACAAGTAAGTTGGTAGCATGCCACTATGTGTTTTATACCTTTATAAAAAGTAACATGCATTTTTTTATTGAATAACTATAGCGACCCGGCCCTGTTTCGCAAAACAAAACATGGAGGTTTCTATATTATATATAAGATAAATATTAATGTATTATACATTAAAAACCTTCCGGAATAAATTCTCTAAATAATAGTGAAAACTGCATCAAAAGCCGTAGCCGTAGTCAAATCTAGCTATGTCGTAAACAATGCTAGCTATACCATAGACCATAGTCAATGTTAGCTACGCCATAGTCAATACTAGCTACGCCATAGTCAATGTTAGCTACGCCGTAGTCAATGTTAGCTACGCCGTAGTCAATACTAGCTACGCCGTAGTCAATGCTGCTATGCCGTAGTCAATGCTAGCTACGCCGTAGTCAATATTAGCTACGCCGTAGTCAATGTTGGCTATGCCGTAGTCAATGTTAGCTACGCCGTAGTCAATGTTGGCTACGCTGCGCTGTAGTCAGTGTTAGCTACGCCGTAGTCATTGCTGCTATGCCATAGCAGAGTCTATACGTCATACAGTCGTCCGACGAGAGCCCGAGCTGCTTATATAGTTCGCCGAACTTCGTAAGCAGCTCGGGTTTCCTCAGACGACTGTATGAATGTATAGACTGTGGTCATAGTCAATATTAGCTACGCCGTAGTCAATGTTGGCCACGCCGTAGTCAATGTTAGCTAAGCTGCGCTGTAGTCAATGTTAGATACACCGTAGTTAATATTAGCTACGCCGTAGTCAATGTTGGCCACGCCGTAGTCAATGTTAACTACGCTGCGCTGTAGTCAATGTTAGCTACGCCGTAGTTAATATTAGCTACGCCGTAATCAATGTTGGCTACGCCGTAGTCAATGTTAGCGACGCTGCGCTGTAGTCAATGTTAGCTACGCCGCAGTCAATGCTGCTATGCCGTAACTAATGCCAGCTACGCCGTAGTCAATGCTAGCTACGCCGTAACCAATGCCAGCTACGCCGTAGTCAAGGCTAGCTACGCCGCAGTCAATGCTAGCTACGCCGCAATGAATGTTAGCTACTCCATAGTTAATGCTGGCTACACCCGTAGTCAGTGCTAGCTACGCCGCAACCAATGCTAGCTACGCCGCAGTGAATGTTAGCTACTCCGTAGTTAATGCTAGCTACACCGTAGTCAATGCTAGCTACGCCGTAACCAATGCTAGCTACGCCGCAGTCAATGTAAGCTACTCCGTAGTTAATGCTGCTACACCGTAGTCAATGCTAGCTACGCCGTAACCAATGCTAGCTACGCCACAGTCAATGTTAGCTACACCGTAGTCAATGCTAGCTACGTCGAAGCCAATGATTTTGATAAATTTTTACCCACTACTGATCCGATTGAGTTAAAATTTTGCACGTCTTCCGATCTATATTGTAAAAATCTCTCTCAATCATAGGTGCAATGACCTTGAAGTGAGCTGTCAATAGCGTCAATCCGTAGGCTGGTGGAATGACAGCTCACTTCACCTAAGTTTCAGGCTTCAGGCACCATGCGCAGCGACTAATTACAGGCGCAACGCCTTCTTTATTCGTAGTGTAAAAACCTTCAATAGTTTACCGTCGCTCCTGGAGATCGATCTATTTTGCACCAACGCACACAGTATTAGAGAAAGATTAAACAAGGAATATTTTGGAGATACGAGCAGTCATGAATAGTGCAGATAGTGCAATCCACGAAGACGCGCTCCACTATTCCTCCTAACCGTTCATAGTATATGTGTGCAAGCTTCCGCCAATGTTTGACTGTTATCGGTACACACTACAGTTAGTACACGGTAATTAGTGCGTACCGATAACACTCAAACATTGGCGGAAGCTTGCACACATATACTACGAACGGTTAGGAGGATAGTGGGGCGCGTCTTCGTGGATTGCACTATCTGTAAATTGTTTTGATGTTGCACGATTCGACTTTAGCTTTTGTTACATTTGTAACTTTAACTTTTTATTTTTGTTTGCAAAAGAAGTATATTGTGGAAGCTTGTAATTAGCAAATTTTCCTGCCTATGAATGATTGTTAAAACTCTGATATTAGTCTGTAAGCTTCCTGTAAAAAATAAATAAATATTTTAGTGGTGACATTTTTACGTCTGTGTTGTTTTTTTGACACTACAAGAGACACAGGCAATATAATATTAATAATAGGTGATCTCATAATGGAGCTGTAACCAATTTTTAACACGAGTGTCCGTGGAGTTTCTTGCCCGTTCTTCTCCATAGGAAGTGAATATAGTACGCTTTGGAATGGGCAACTAGCTTCATCTTTCTGACTGAGCGACCCCTTGATAATTAAAATCACACTAATATTATAAAGGCGAAAGTTTGTGAGTGTGTGTGTGTGTATGTTTGTTACTTCTTCACGCTCAAACGGCTAAACCGATTTGGATGAAATTCGGTATGTAGACAGCTTATACCCTGGATTAACACATAGGCTACTTTTTATCCCGAAAAAATGTAGTGCTCCCGTGGGATGAGCAAGGAATTCAAATATGATTGTTACTCTTTTAAATTCAAACGGCTCGACCGATTTTGATAATATTTGGTGTGGAAGTAGCAGACATCCTGTATAAACATAGCACCCATAGGCTACTTTACATCCTGAAAAAATGTAGTGTTCCCGTGGGATGAGCAATTTTTTTGTGAATACTTTTCTCACCGATTAAATAATACACGTTTTAGTGTATCTCATAAACCGCGGGTAACACCGCGGGGCGCAGCTAGTTGCCTATAAATGTTTTAATTGAAGTAAATGTTTTGAGTTTGAGTTTGTTTTGAGACGAATTGTTTTAAGGGGGATGCACTAAGGTAGCCCGCGAAATTCAAATTTTCTTACGTTTTTTGCAATTTGCAAGTATGTGTCAGGTTGTATGTGATTAAAATATGATTCGCGGCCGTAACTAATATGGCTTTACAGAATTATAATCATTAGAATCAGCAATACAACTCCATAAGTTAGAATTGGCCTCAAATTTCATTTCATGAAATAGTCATTCAATATGAAATTAATTAGAGAGTATTGATGATTTTTATGATTATAATTCTATAAATAAATATTTGATACGACCGCGAATCATATTTAGATCAAGACACAACCTAACACTGACTTTTAAATTGCAAAAAACGTAAGATTTTCGCAGGCTACCCTGGCGATTTCGCCTTAAGTGATTCATTGTTGTTTCATGTTCATAGATGGCGAAGCATTTACAAATATTTGGCCAAATCGACAATAAAGCCCAGCACTTTGAAGAAATCATGTGGATCCAAGGTCAGTCAGTGTTCATAATATTTATAGTTCGCGCTAACCGTACCGGAACCTATACTGGCTGTGGGCCTCCAGACTTTATTTATTTTCTGATTAACAAAATGTATGGGATGGAGTAGTGTTAGTATGTACTTTGAACGTACTCGTACGCATACTGATAGCTTGGACCGATGGCCAATTTTCAGGTATCAGGTACCAAAGTTACGTAAAATATTACTTACTTTTCTTAAAGTCTGACTGCTGATTTTTATGTAAGTATGTTTTACAGAATCAATTAATCTGCCTAGCCTTTTCCAAACTAGTTGGGGTCGGCTTCCAGTCTAACCGGATGCAGCTGAATACCAGTATTTTACATGTAGCGACTGCCTATCTGACCTCCACAACCCATCAATTGGGTAATACCCCTTGGTAAGGCTGGTTGTCAGACTTTCGGGATTCTGACGAACCGTAACGACTGTCAAAGATCCACGTATGACAGCCGGGACCAACAGCTTAACGTGCTTTCCGAGGCACGGAGGAGTCTTGGTAAAATGTAAAGATGGTCACACATCCACGGATCAACCCCGGAAAGCGCAGCATAACCTGATGGATCGACCTATACGGCTGTTATTATTTTGCCACGAGCTCCTTAGACTCGTTTGGAAGTCGATTAGAAACAAAGTTATTGTTTCAGGAGCATTACAAGACCACGCAATCATCTCGGGCGGTAGCACGCCCCACGTCATGGAGTACTACGCCAAAAAAGCTTTTCTAGCGAAGCAGTTGTGTCTGCAAACGTACCGGCAGGCTTTCAAGTAAGTCACATAACACCACGTATGTGTCCGCGAAGGGTTAGGTAGAGGTGTACCTTCTTTTTTTCTTTTGTTGATGCGGAATCATCAATGACTTCTCCCGGCTGTGCCAGGGCTACGGTTTCTCTTTTGAACAACCCGCGACCCTGGCAGGCATCGGCCCTATCAGACCCCATCACTGCTGACATCTAGGCACCTAACACCCACATTTCGCCAGATAATGTTTAAGCCCCAAGTAACAGAGGGCGAGCGAATTGCCACCAACCGGGCACAAATCCTGACTCCGGGCTGTTACTGAGAAATTTTAGATGGAAATACCCAAGTACACTTTGACCGACCTGGAAAACGTATCCAGGACCTCATGTTAACCCTTAGGCTCTAAATAATGTACTAATTTATGAACCTGTGGCGGAATCTACATCGCCACATATGAACTACGCGTCACACTGACGTCACGCAATCCTACATCGCGCAATCAGAGTTTACCGCGCGACTAGCATATATACAACGTCCCAACATCAATCGTCGGGCAGTAGCCCACCAGACACGACACCCGTCTGGTCGGAGGATCCTCCCTTTTCTATAGAGGATGAGTGAACTTTACTCCTTGTTCCTCATACGTCTATAAACCCATAGGTTCATGTCAGTGTGTACTCACAGTAGTTGCGATCCCCATAGGTTCACAACCACTGTAAGCCCGCGGTCGCTTGCTTGTAGTTGCGTCTATAACGTGCCGTCGCTGCAGTCGCATTTCGCATAGTGTGCGCATGCGCACATCCAGGTCTTAAAGTATAGTGACCGTTATGGCCTGTAGCAGCTGACATTAACATCCGCGCGCAGCGTGCGCGGCCATACAACTAACGCTGCGAGTATTATTTTTATAGTATATTATCTATGGCTGCGAGACGCGACCTGCAGTATTTATACTGCGTACAAAAACGACCCGCTCGTTCGTGATTGGTCAATAATAATATTGCTCATAGACACCTGTAACTAGGTTAACAAATGAAAGGGTAAAGGAAAACGAGTCTGTCAATATAAGTCATTCAATCCGAAAATTGTTTATTTTATCTCAACTGGTAAAGGCCCTAAGATAAAGTTTTTTTTTCCAGCAACCTCCGGAGCTCTCCAAAGAAACTGATTTACTACGCCTGCCAGCACAACATGTCATCCTGTTGGAACATACAAGGAGAGCAGTTCTTTGTAAGTGCCTATTATCATTCTCCTGTCTTTATCTCATTTTATTTGAGGTCAGCGCAACATGTCCCTTTCTTCCATACTTCTCTATTAGTCGTCATCTCGGTAGTCACCCCCTTTCTAGCCATGTCATCTTTCACACAGTCCATCCATCGTATCAAGGGTATGCGGCTACGATTGTAGCCATCCACATTAATTACTCAAAATTTTCCTCACGACATTTTCCTTATTCCTCCGTATCACATGCCATGACAACCAAATTCTGTGTAAGTGCCGAAATACCCATAATATGAACAGTGAGGTGCTTCGCAACACCGAGATCTAGTAACATGAGTTAAGGAGAATCTGTAGTAGTAGCCCACAAACTTCAAAGTTTCTTATGTTTTTTGCAATTTGCAGGCCAGTGTCAGGTTGTATGTTGATCAAAATATGATTCGCGACTATACAAACAAGTAAATACATAAATATTTATAACCTTATGAATCATCAGTACATCTTTCTAATTTAGATTTGTTCTTTCCTTAGAGAGAACAAATCGAACTCGAACCGAACTCGATCGAACTTATTTCATTTCGGAAATTATGACATATGAACAAATCTAACTTAACCATTAGTTACCTACTATTTTTAACTATTGGTTGAGTTAACTACAGATTAAGAAACCGGCATTCAGTTATTTGTTTGAAAGTAATCTTAATTAAAAATGTTTTTGTTTGTTATTCAATTCAATTTGCTCATCAATATGCATCAAACAGTAAAAATGGACAATTGCAATTGATGGTTTCGTGGACCCTTAAACGGTGTACCCGCGCCCTATTGCGTAACACATTATCAATCGGAATTAGTTTCATTTTGACAGTTCAACAACATTCTTTGCGTTATTTACGTTGCTGAAGATTGTAAGACTATCATTGCATTGTATAGACTCAATCTCCTTTGTATTATATAATTGCATAGCACATGTGTGAGTACTATGTACATACTCTAAAGCTACCATTTACTGGGTACGTCTTTGTTTGACTTGAATATGCCCTGGCGGCTGAGAGTATGTGACGCTCACTCTAATGTCTCGCTGATGGTGGCGCGTGTTGGATCATTTAGCTAATCCATGCGTCAGGTTCGTGAACAAGCGCTGTCAGTGAAGGCTGGTCATACCTTAGCGGCCACGGCTTATTTTAATTTAATTTAAATATTTGAATTGTTTTTTTTTTTTTAAGGACGCTTTTAACGTTCTGCATCGTTCTCACATGTAAAATTTCAACATGAATGAAGTAGCCATTATTTTGTAACCATATCTTGATTTAAAAGAGTGTCCGTGGAGTTTCTTGCCCGTTTTTATTAATTGTATCGACAAAATGCATCATTGTATAGTCCGATTTTGAGATACTTAGTCTCATGATAGCACAAGTTTAAACCTCAGTGGTTTTTGGTTGCTATATAATTTAATCCTGTGTTCTTTTGTATAAACGTTAAATAAATAAATTTAAAAAAAACTAATCCGTACGGTGCGGACAGATCGATTCCGACCCGGTGGACGCGTATTGCTAAAGCAGAGTTTGACACTGGTGCCGATTCTGTTGTGCACAAACTAAACTTAATTTAGGCTACTGCTAACTTTTTCTCTCTATTATGACAAGAAAGGGACGGAAGTAAATTAGGGCTGTCAAATTAGTTAGAACTAATTTTTCCATAGACATTTAGACGACACGTAAAAACATGTCGACTAAAAACCACGGTGAAGTGCAAGGCGTAAACTAGTTTGATATCTCCAACTTAGTTCATAGCTATAGCCGTCCTTTTCTCGCGCTGCCTGTTAGTAAAATATAGCGATTCTCTAATTTTAGTTTAGTGCGTTCACAAGAGAATCGGCACCAATTTCCGACTTAAAATTCTCAATTTAGAAACCGGGTTTTTCTGCCATTAATATCACCTGTCTCTCCACTGTTCCATTGCTTGCATACTGCGCACGCTCTAATCTTTATCCATATCCTTAGGGCAGAGGCGGATTTGCAGTGTTGGCCGCCCTAGGCCCCAGGCCATGTACCTAGTAAAAATGGGTACCAGCCGCCCCTTTCTCAGCACCCATCTTATAGACTGCATAATGAATTTACTGTATTGCCAACTTTTATCGAAATCGAGTTACTGATTTTTTTTTCGCGACTTCAGGTTTGGTTCCATAGTAAAAGTTGTTCATAATGATGAGTACAGTGACCCCTTAAGAGGATATTGGTCAATAACCAGTAACCCTGTATATACGAGTGATTTAGGAAGATTATTGTTATACGTTGCGGTGCAGTGCGGCCCGCCATAATGTGCGCGAGTCTTTACAATATTTAGGTACTTTCAGTTATTTCTTGTTACATCAGTTTTTTGTCAGATTGGCCACCCTAGGCCCGGGCCTAATGTGCCTTAGGGCAAATCCGCCTCTGCCTGAGGGCACGTCTTGCGTACCATTTTCGCGCCCCTCGGTCTACTCCTTGATATGCAATGGTCTCTGGTTTAAACTACGCTGGGATCGGTGCATTTCATTCATTCATTTACGTCACAAGCGTACTTGCACTTCCTTGGACAAACCACTGGGAACTACTACTTACTATTTATTTATTAACCGACTTCAAAAAGGAGGAGGTTCTCAATTCGTCGGAACCTTTTTTTTTTTTATTATTTTTTTTTTTTTATTTATTGAACAACCAACAAAGCATATACTAAAAAAAATACATGTTAAAATAGCGATGTTATTATCACATATCATAGTGTAGCCTTAATTAAAGGCTGCCACGGCATGCATAAAATATAGGAGTAAAAAAAAGCAGTTACAAAAAATATTCTACTTATCTAGATGATCTAATATATGTACGAGTATATCTTAAAGACAACAGAAACTACAATATTAATTTTAGTTTTTCACCTTTATGACAATGCCCTATGCAAGACAGACTTAACTTTATGTAAAGAGTAAGACATATCAATATCTACGCTGGGTGAGTGTGACAAGCGACAAAATTGAATCTGCATCTGTCCATGGTGGAAAAATGACCCAGATTGGTTACTATAATATTTTTATTACAGATTGTGATATACAATCCTTTAGCCTGGCCGGTAACCATCCCTGTTAGATTACCCGTGGCTAGAGGAATATACACCGTATTTGATCCACAAGGTAATTAACGCTTTATTTTATAATCAGCATCATTTCATGTTGTAGCTCCCAGTCTAACCGAATGCAGCTGAGTACCAGTATTTTACATGAAGCGACTTCTGTTCGGTGTATTACCGTTCATCCCCTCGACTTCGGGGACTCGACCCGGGGGACGAACAGGAATTCGTTATTTTTTTTTGTTAGTGGGGACGAATGGGAATACACGATTTTTTTTTATAAATTGTTCCCGTTCGACCCGACCAACAAAATCTGGGGACGATCGGGAAAATAATAAACGAATTCCCATTCGTGGGGGACGAAGTCGAGGGGACGAACGGGAATACACCGTCTATTCGGGCCCCCCAACCCACTACTGGGTAACACGACCCACGTGTTGTCAGACTTTTGGGCTTCTGACTACTCGTAACGACTGTTAAAGATCTAGGATTATTCCACTTTGCCCCACGAGTGGGACAAAGTGAAATGTTCACAATTTGTCGTCCACTGTATCACACTAATTATAAAATTAGTTATAAAATAATTAACGGGGCTAGTGGCTAAGTAATAACAGCCGCACGGGTCGATCCATCAGGTTAAGCTACGCTTGCCGGGGTCGGTCCGTGGATGGATGACCATATTTACATACTGAGACTCCTCCGTGCCTCGGAAAGCACGTTATGCCGTTGGTCCCGGCTGTCGTTCGTGGATCTTTGACAGTCGTTACGGGTCGTCAGTAGCCCGAAAGTCTGACAACCAGTCTTACCAAGGGGTATCGTATTACCCAATTACTGGGTTGTGGAGGTCAGATAGGCAGCCGCTCCATGTAAAATACTGGTATTCAGCTGCATCCGGTTAGACTGGAAGCCGACCCCAATATAGTTGGGAAAAGGCTAGGCAGATTGATTGTGTATTTTTCTAAGAGCCTTCAGTTGCCTGATAATAAAATGATTGATTGATTGGCACAAGAAAAGAGAGACTTATGCCCAACAGCGGGTGAAGTCGGGCTGTGGATGGTGAAGATCATGAGATAGGATGACTGTGAAGCAGCAAATTAATAGTATTTCCTTTTCAGGTGTAAAACAAAATCACTCAATAGTAACCATCCCAGATTTAGTAATGACACTCCCAGGCAGAGGCGAACTCCTCACAGAAGATGAACTGGTCTTCATAGCCGAGAAACTACCCCCTTTGGGCTACAGATCATACTACATCGACCGGATTCAGGTCCAAACTAGATATAAAAGATCAATAATCAAGAAGTTAAACAAGAATTCCAAGAAGAAGAAGTATCTGACGAGGCAAACGAACACTTTGAAGATAGATGATAAGTCGTTACTAGATGACATCCCCGAGTACGAATATTTTGAAGATGCGACAGAAAGTTCTAATAAAATCCTTTCTGCGAATGAAAAGGCCAAGGAATTAGAATTGTATGGTGATAATGATGTGACGCATCCCCCAACAAGTATTGAAGATGAGGAGAATGACGCTCAAAAGATTGTCTTGTCTTCTGCTACTTCTACTCCGACTTCTACTACAACTTCTGATTCCACTACTTCTACTAGCACCACTACATTGTAAGTGATTTAGTTATTTTTATGGTTCCGTACCCAAAGAGGAGCTCGTGGCTAAGTATCAACAGCTGCACGGGTCGATCCATCAGGTAAGCTACGCTTGCCGGCGTTGGTCCGTGGATGTGTGACCATCTATACATACCGAGACTCCTCCGTGCCTCGGAAAGCACGTTAAGCCGTTGGTCCCGGCTGTCATTCATTTTTTTTTACATGGAACGACTGCCTATCTGACCTCCACAACCCATTTACTGGGTACGATACCCCTTGTAAGACTTTGTTGTCAGACTTTCGGGCTTCTGTCGACCTGTCACGACTGTCAAAGATCCACGAATGACAGCCGGGACCAACGGATTAACGTGCGTGTCTCGGACATGCAGGGGTTTTGGTATGGAAGGATGGTCACCCATCCGCAGACCAACCACGCCAAGCGTAGTTTAACCTGATCGATCGATCCTTGCGGCTGTCATTACTTAGACACGAGCCACTTAGCGTATCGATGGCAATTTGCAAATAAGGTTGAGGAAATTCAAATATTTCATCCAAATCGGTCCAGCCGTTTGAGAGCATGAAGATGTAACAACCATACAAACAGACACACAAAAAGCTGCTTTTACTCCGTCCACACCTAATAGAGCCAATTTTTTTCAAGACGGTAAAAAAATCATCCAGTATATATTTTTTAAGTTCAAGTTAGACGAAAATTGACCGTTACTCCCTCCTTATCTCCGAAACTACTAAAATAAAAATAAAAAATACAGAAAATAGTACCGATAGATTACAGGAAAACCTATAAGAAGTCTGTGGTCTTAAAATAACATGGTAAATCTCTCAATATTGTGCGTACAAACTTACATTTACGGTTGGAATTTATGGGAGAACATGTTTTTCAACTACAATGTTAAGATTGTTCTTGGGATAAATTCATCCCAACTACGGAACCCTTCATTGTGCGCGGTGCGACACGCACTGGCCGGTTTTTTTTTTAAATTAAGTGTTCCTTGTCTGCACGATATTCGTTTTTTTTTTTTATTTTATAAAGATGACATAAATAATACATTAAAAGAAACTATAGAATGGTTGGACAATAATAATTTAAAAATAAATTTAAATAAGACTGTAATTATGCATTTTAGCCAGCGCGCATTGACCCTTTCCAATCTTGACATAACATACAATGACATTACAATTGACACAGTTAATACAACTAAGTTTCTAGGACTTACAATAGATAGCAACTTAAATTGGAAAGCGCAGGTAGAGGCCTTAACTAAAAGGATAAGCAGTAGTGCATACGCCTTGTACATTCTGTCACGCGCTGTTAACATAGATGCGTTACTTACGGCTTACTACGGGCTAACTGAATCTGTTCTCAGATACGGTGTTATCTTTTGGGGTAACTCAACTAACAAAGAAGTTGTATTTAAAGCGCAAAAGCGATGCCTCAGAGCCATGTTTCAATTGCAAATTACAGATAGTTGTAAGCCCTATTTCATACGCTACAAAATATTGACATTAGCTTCGCTTTATATTCTTGAATTAGTAATGTTCGTTAGAAATAATAATATTTTATTTTCGCGAATGGCAGATAAATTTCCCAGAAACAGGCGTGATCAAAGTCAGCTCTGTCTGCATAGTAGTAGGACTGCTCTTATGCGCAGGAGTGTTTTCTGCATGGCTCCCATTATTTATAATAAGTTACCGAAAAGTTGGAGGGAGCTTAATAATGTACAATTGAAGAAACAACTTAAGTAATTTCTAACTGACAAAGCATATTATAATATTAAAGAGTTTCTGACAGAACCATTTATTTTGACATAGATTTTATTAATTATTTTTATTTACTGTTGACATAAAAAATTTTATTACTGTTTGCTAAATTCAAGGTAAATTAATGATATTGACTTGACTATTAAATTAATAACAATCATAATTATTCATATTTGCACGCCATAATAAGTGGCAAACATGTCTGAACTAAACCTATTGTTTTTATTGTTATCCTGCATGCACGTTTTTATTCTTGTATGTGTACACATGTTTGAGCAAATAAATTTATCTTTATCTTTATCTTTAATATACGAAGTATTTATTTTATTATAAATATAACCTAAAAATAACAAAAATATATCCTAACATAAAACTAAAACAAGGCGTCGAAAAATTCATCCGCATTGCTGTCGTTTTTTTTTTTTATTTTTATTTTTTTTTTATATTCGTTTATGACATGTATTTTTTTTTATGTTTCCCTTTATTTTTAGCTCGACTCCAACTCGCTCAACAACGGCTCGCACCCCAGTGAGAACCACGCAGGAAACCAGCCCCACAACGCAGGCGCCTTCCCCGGCCACAATCATAGAATATTACGATGACAACACCGAACCCGTAATCAGTTCTACTCCTCATTTTGATGTCGAAACGTACTATAGAAAAATGGAGAAATCTGGTTATCATAGCTCTGGATCTCGTGACAATTTTATTAAAAACGAGGTTAGTATGAATTTGTGAATTTATACTCGACTGCGCCAGAAGGAGGGTTATGTTTTTCGAGAGTATGTATGCATGTATGTATGTATGTATAATTGTTTGGCACGCTCTGCGGCCTGAACGGCTCGATGGATTTTAGCTTGAGAGGTGTCGTTAGATTCGTATTTACTGTGAGAGTGACACTGGGTATAGCAAAATAAAAAAAAAACAAAAATAAAAACTTTTTCACAAAAAAATACAACCGACTTCTAAAAACAACACTACAAAGTGAAAAATAACTTTAATTTCGGAAGTCGGTGTCTGATTAAATGTATTTTTGTTTTTGCCTCCGACTTCCGAAATTAAAGTTATTTTTCACTTTGTAGTGTTGTTTTTGGAAGTCGGTTGTATTTTTTTGTGAAAAAGTTTTTATTTTTCACTTTTTAGTGGGTCTGTTTATAATTTGTATAAGTTTCAATAGTTAAATGTCAATTGCTCATCACATGTTACAAAATATTGCTTTTCCCGATGCTGGGACGTTAATTGTTGAGGAGTTCTGCTGGTAAGAACCAGGAGAACTCCTCAACAACCACTCACCACACGCATTGTGTGACGAGCGGAAATTGCTTATCAACCATATTAAAGTAATCGAATCGCAACCCGTGAAATATTTATCATTGAGTAGTTCCGGTAGCCATCTGTGGTCTTCATCATCAGTTCCACTTCACCAAGTGGTGCTTTCCGAGAGCAAATGCACGAGCTACTATAAAAAATACCCAAATCGCTATAGGTGTGCCTATAATATTTGAAGAGTTCCTTCGATTTCTCCAGGATCCCATCATCAGAACTGGATTTTGACAAAAATGGGACCATTTGGGAAGTATACCCTTTCCATAAAAAAAATAATTTTTCAAATCGGTTGGCAAGCGACGGAGTTATGCGCGAACAAACATAAAAAAAAAAAAAAAAAAAAATACAAACATCCGAATTGAGAACCTCCTCCTTTTTTAGAAGTCGGTTAAAAATGGCGAATTTTTGGCGCCAAATTATGTCTTAAAATTTTTTTTTTCTCAAAACCTGTCGAGTGGGGTATCAAAATAGAGGGTTTTAAAAGGTGATTACAATAAATAATAAAAATAAAAAAGTAATTAAAAAAATTAAAAAAACCCGACTGCGGTAAAAAACTTAAATGTTGGAAGCAGGCGGGACCCATTTAAAAATATAATAAAAATGGTAGGGGTCCCTCTTGCTTCCAACATTTATTTAATTTAAAATGGGCTTGTTTTTAGCTTTTCAGTTTTTTAACTTAAGTTTTTTACCGCAGTCGGGATTTTTAATTTTTTTAATTACTTTTTTTTATTTGTAGTGACAACTTCTTTAGCCACTAACGCGCCCGGCTCCCCCTCGTGACGTCGTTAGGATTGTCCTTGTGAAATATGAGACTTTTTGTCGGGGTGCGACGGGGCGCCTAGCCAATACACGGCTTGTAAACAAAAAATTTCTATCAACGGACATTCAACGAATGGCTAGATTACGAATTTTGATTTAGAACAATAGATTAGAGACTTAGTTTTTTTACAATAAAAAAAAAACAGTTTGTTTATATTACCGCCAATAAAAAACGGCGCGTTGAGCGATTTTAAGTGAAAGTGGGCCCTGGACACTTGCTCAGAGTGTCAAAAGAAAAGACGGCCCGGTGTAAAACTCCATAATGCCTGCCACAGTCAGTCGGGGTCAAGAGTTGACCTATTTCGCAATAAAAAAAAATCCAGTCACAGGGACTGCTGGCAGAAGTGAAAACTTAAACATAACACCATAGAATTAATAGGCTTAGAACCGCAGTAGTCGCACGCAAAGTGAAGCCATTTCAAGTAAGCCTTTAAAGGCTACGTACGGCTTTCGGGGCGTCAGTACTCAAGACCGAGTATTACTGTAAAGAGCTCGCGCAATTTTGCAAAAAAATGACGTACTGTGCAGTGAAAGGGTGTCACAACTCATCACATAATCATGGAAAACATTTAAAGATTCCATTCCACGGGTAAGTACTGCCTAGCATCTTATATTTTTGTATAAAACATTCACGAAAACAATAATAATAAATCGTAAATTTGACAGACGCCATTACAATGAAAATGTTGCTAGGCATAGGAAAATATTTTACCCCATTTTTTGTTATTATAATTATGTACTGTATAATCTCTACTCACATAGACTCCATCGGGTTGGGTAATTAACGAATTAATTAATTAATTAAGGTAAACAAAAATTGTAAAGAACCCAAAAAGATAAGTACAACGAATTAAAACGTTGCTAAATTGAAGAGTACAACTGTGACGTAGCATTATAACTGAAGTGACGGGTATTAGATTTAGTCGGTTAACGACTTCACGTGGTTTTTCGAACGAAGTTCCATAACTGACTTTTCGAACTTGGCGGATGGGGGGCTAAGTGAAAAAAATTTAAGATTTAAGATGACCCAGATTTCAAGAATCACATCGTCGGTTATATTGCAGGCAACGTTGTGAGATATACACGAATAAAATGTAGATTTTGTGTGGACAGTATGCTAGCCAAAGAAAAACAGTGGTTCCATAAATTGGTGTGTTTGCGGGACCAAGGCGGATTGATTTACGCTTCTAAAGAAGTTTACTCCATTTGTAGTATTGCTGAAACTTGTCTGCGAAATTACATTAAACAGAAAAGCAATAATTCAGAGAAAGAACTATCTCTTAAAATTATGGCCAAACTCATTGGTCGTTCTCTATTTCCGATTTTAGAAGAGCACATCAATTCCCAGCATCACGACACTAATCTGGCACGGCTTATTGTAGATCGTTACCTACGAATTCGATTCTTTTATGAATCCAAAAAAGATAATATTTCGCGGATAGCGTCATCAAAGCGCCAGTTATTTAGAAAACAATTGCAGATTCAGGGCTATTAAAACATGGTAGGGTTTTTAAGATATGTTCATTGTTCAGTTTAACTTCTCAGATGGGCTAATTTTAGACCCGAACCCCATAGTTACTGCTGCTGCTAGTTGCTACTTAGGATGTTTTGTTTTCCATTGGATGATTTTTTTACGTTTATATTATTTAATAATAGTTAGTTAGTTGTGAACTCCATAAGTTCACAACTACTGATGATGATTGGTTTTCCATCGGATGATGTTTTTTTAAGTTTGTATATATGTGATATAAACTTATATACCTATTATGTAAAGGTTTTTCCTTATGCACACATGGGGTGCAATTGACACTTGAGGGGTTAAGTACTTGGTTGGGTATCTAAGTATTTAATAAATATTTTAATAAAAAAAATAATTTCGTGTTTTTATTTGAATAGTTTTTCTACTTAAGAATCCTATTTGTTTGAATGCAAAACTCTGGTTTAATCTGAACGCTCATAGTAAAAATAATATACCTTTTCATGTACAGGATTAGTTTTCAAAGACTAGACAAAGGAGGATGCAAATTCCGGTCCCACCTTCCAATAGCTATGTGTGTTACATCGTTGGATAGGTATTTTTGAGCTGAATATAAGTTACTCTGGCGCCAAGTTCCAAATCTTAGTCCGTTCAGAGTTATTCTTTAATAAACATGATAGTTTATTCAGTAGTCAAATAATGCTATTTTACGTAATAATTGCATTTGTGCTTTATACACGTAGTGTAGACGATAACGCAAACCTTTTTATCGCTCTGTCTCACTCGCACTCGTTAAGTCTGCTTAGAACAATGAAACTGGTTAGCGGCACGGATAGGCGGCGAGAGTGCGCGCAAGCGCAGGTAGTCGTTCGTTTGTAATACGTGTGTGACTACGTCTTTTCATTCCGTTCGTTTACAGTTTCTTTTTATTTGACCCCGGCTATCTCTTGGACTTTTTTGGTATCTGTTTATAATTGACATTCGGCTTGTATTAAGGATTATTGAAGTGCTTTTCGATTGGACTATTGTTTGTTACTATGGATGTTTCACGGAACTGTGTCATGTGTCGTAGAGGATTCTATCGCGGAAGATACCAGCAACATCTTTTGACTAATGAACTTACAAGAATGCGACCAGAGTTTGCAACATACATTCAGGAAAATGCATTGTTGGAGGTAAGTACTTCAAGAGATATTGCGCTAGACACAAAATAGAGAGACTACAGAAGTTAAGCATAGTACTACGCGCGCTCGAGCAACGCACACACACACACACATGAACACACACTCATTTAAGAATCCGGTTTCCTAGTTTAAGTTGCGGTGTATTCCGTGTCGGTGGGTGGGAGGATGTCTATGTGTGCGTTGTTTGAGCGCACGTAGTACTAAGCTTAACTACTGTACTTTATATTTAGACTATGATGTATCTATAAAAAGAAATAATGTGTTTATTAAGTATACTTTTTTACAGGTTGTATTTGACAACACGCGGAGTGTGTGCCATCGATGTTGGCAAAGAGTTGAAAGTGCAGTCAGACCGTCTCCTCCATTGCCTCCTCCTCAAGAAGCAAACGACGAGCCACAAGCACAAATCTCAACAGCAATTCACGTTCCCGAGTATTCACGAGCACCAAACACTGCTAGGCATTGTATTTTCCTCAACTGTCGTAATGTCACTCGTCATAGAATACCAGAAGTCATAAAAATACACACTTTCTGTGAACACAAGCTGTACATCCCCAATAGCGCTAGAGTTTGTCAAGAACACCTAGAGAGTAACAGTTGGGACGAATTACCTCAACATTGCAATGTCACCCATGACTTCAATGCAGCACAATTCAGTGACATTAGTGACATTATGAGAAAAGCTGTACAAACAGGTTCGAGGTTAGATTTTAACACGATAGGTGCTGTTACTAGCGAAGAAATGCACTTTTGGACCGGCCGTAGTTTTGAGCAATTCCAAGAGATGTTGGAACAAACTCCATCATTGAGCCAGAGATGTAAAAATCCTAGAACCGCTTTAGGTATCTTTCTAACGAAGCTGCGAACCGGTGACCCAAATGAGAGGCTCGCGACTTTATTCAATATGTCGAGACAAAACCTTGAGCGATTGATGGCCATAGCTCGTGAGTGTCTCACCAATGAGTACGTTGATCATCACCTAGGGCTCGACCATATAAATAAAGATGATATTTTACGTCGAAATCTGATGATACCAAAAGCTTTATTTGGAAACGATGAAAATACGAAAGCTATCTTAATATGCGACGGGACATATGTTTATATAAATAAAAGTTCGAACTTCCTGTTTCAACGACAGTCTTATAGCTTACACAAGTTTCAAAATCTTTTAAAGCCGTTTGTTATAGTCACAACGGATGGCTATATCATTGACGTCACAGGGCCCTATGCTGCTACAAAAACAGACGCAAACATAATGAGCGATATTATGAATAATGGTGAACATCCAATTCACTGTCTCCTTGAAACTAATGACGTATTTATTTTGGATCGCGGATTTAGGGACAGCTTGGATGATATAGAAGCCTGTGGTTATGAATACCATGTCCCGCCTTCAAAGGATAGACGCGAATCCCAACTTACTACTGACCAAGCCAACGAATCTCGGTTGGTCACTATTTGCCGCTGGGTAGTGGAAGTGGTTAACGGTAGGTTCAAACGGGATTTTAAACTGTTTCGCCAAAAATATTTTAACAATGCGTTGCCGCATATGTTTTCTGAGTTTAGGATAGCTGCTGCTATCACAAACCACTTTCATATACCCATCGAAGATAGTCAATATGCCGAAGCTATCGTCACCGAAATAAGGCTGAAGTTACATACCCCTAATATTTTATATGAATATGTGGAACGGAAACGTTTAAATAGCAGAAGAGCGGATTTTACAAGAATAGAAGCAAGTGATATTGATTTTCCGAGATTCAGTGAAGAACAAATCATTTTGTTAGCTTTGGGAACCTATCAACTGAAGTTAGTGAAATCTTATTGCAGCGAACATCTACAAAATGGAATGTATACAATAGAAATATACCGAGAAGCTGCACTGGAGGATTTACCTGATTTTGGCATTGATGAAGATGCTTGGCTCTTACGTGGCCGTATACAGTCGCGACACGTGAGAGCTAGAAAGTACTACTGTTACTTATTAGTTCGCAACAACGATATTATACAAAGATATTGTACCTGCATAACGGGACGACGTACTGTTGGGACCTGTGCGCATATCATGTCAATCATTTGGTACCTAGGGTACGCCAGACATGAGGGATTTGTAGGCCCAGCCTTATTTTTAAATAACGTCATTGTAGACAACGATGATTAAATAAATATAAAGGTTTAAAATACGCTATTGTGTTTTATTTGTAAAAGAATAGCATTTTGTCAATGTGGACATCTGTTTAACTTTTTGTCATAAGGTTTGCGACTCAGTGACGCAATTGATAACCGTAGGTTAATATCTACACTACGTGTATAAAGCACAAATGCAATTATTACGTAAAAATATAATTGCTTGGCTACTGATAAAACAACCATGTTTAATAAAGAATAACTCTGAACGGACTAAGATTTGGAACTTGGCGCCATAGTAACTTTTATTCAGCTCAAAATTACCTATCCAACGATGTAACACACATAGCTATTGGAAGGTGGGACCGGATTCCATACAAACTCTGGCATTATCCTTTTCACTGGGTAGAACACCCTATGAAAATTAGACTGGTCATTTAAAACTAGCCCTGTATATTCTTAATTAAATAAAACTGAAAAGTTGTATGTGTGTATACATGGCTACATATCAAGCTATATATTCCAGTATAAGCTGATCTCGTATTGTATATGCAGATTTTCGTACAGTGAGAGGTCAGCTTATTATAATAATAATTACGTGGATAAGTAAAACATCTGTATTATATAAGATTTTATGGAAGATAAATAATAGATATATAAAGAATAAATATAAAACTTCTAACATAATAATGTAATTACATACATTTGTGAATATTATATATTAAGTTATAACTTATAAATAAAATATAATACAAGATACGTATCTAAATAATTAATATTACATTAGTAATATTAATTATATAATAACAACATAACAAGCGACACCCAAGCAGGGTCATGTACAGCATGACACAAAAGAGTACAAAATAAAATTCAAACTTTAAAAACCATTTTCTTACAGAACTATAGATAGTCTTAGTAATATTAAATTAATCTAATCGTTTTTATGCACTTTTATTGCCAACAACACTAACAAATATAAAAAATTTAGTTCCGTTTTTAGACGTTTTTGTCGGACTCCACTAATTAGTTAAGACAAATGTGTAACTATGTGTACCTACATTGTGCATTGAATAAATATATAAAAATAAATAAATAAAATAAACTAATAACATAAATAATTTCTAAACGCAATTTAAATAATAATTCTGCCTATGCATACCGAACAGTTCCATTTTCCCCACTTTTTGGGGAAAATGTCATTTACTTGCAACATTACTCGTTTGCTTGTGTGCGTGTCGGCGAATGTAATTACGTGCCGCATAAGCACACATTCATTGTGTTGTAGCTTCAATTTTGAACGGAATTTTGAATGAAACTATCACTCTAAGTCTAATTACTCTAAGCATAACACTATGCATAGCATGCGCGGTGACGCAGTGACGCGAACACGTAAATTTTCCCCCACCAAAAATCGCTCAACGCGTCTAACCGCCGCGCGCCGGTTTCACTTCAAGACAAACGTCACTTTTCAAATAGCATAATGTCAACAAAATTAAAATGTTTTTAATCTGCCATAGGTACTTTTGACTGACAGCGCTCCTTCTACAGTCCTACCAACTTATCTGTGAACTGAAAGAGGACGGCACCGTCGATTCAGTGTTGCTAATTAATATAAGGTGCCCAAAATTGAGTAAGTTTTCAAGAAGGAAATTTCAAATTAGACATAATCTTTTAATAACAATTACAGTTTTTACAAATTAAAAACAATAAAATAACATGACGGCCGTAGTTCCAATTTTCGCCATTTCACAGATAAGTGTAAGTTATACTGTTAATATTATAGTAAATAATCTCTAAATAAAAAGTAAGTTCAAAAACTAAAACCCGACTACTGAAAAATCCCGCTCGCCGCGGTCGGTCTGTTACCACTTACCTAAATTAATATTATTTACCTCCACTTTTACTTATTTTTAACAATTTAAACATATTTATTTATGACATATATACATATTTGTAATGTACTTGTCAAGACCTTTCTTTTGATACCAAACATGTCATGATTATCTCAATTTAATTTTTGTCGAGGTTAGAAATGTCCGTGTAAAGTCCACCATATTAAATTTAGAGAGAATTTATATAGCCTATGTTACCCGGACTATTATTACGAATCTATTGATACCTCATTCATTAAAATCGGTTCAGTAATTTAGGTGCTACGGTGGAACACACGTAAATAAATACTTATACATACTTACATAGACTGTTAAATTCCTTCCCTTCCTTTTGGCTTTGTCGTAGTCGGGTAAAAATTAAGTAACTTCTCTGAGTAGGTACAATAGGTGACTAAAGTCGATTAACATTTCGTTTTTTTTAATCATAACTAAATTATTTATTTAAAATTGAAACAGAAGTTAAATATGAACTCTTAGCTAACAAATGAAATGATGCCGATATGCAATGTATCGAATAATCTTGTATCAATTTAGTTAGATGATAATAAGTAAAATGACCAGTGCTCATCGACTTTTGTTGCTGACTGTATCAATTATTTAATTCCGATTTTTTTTGTTCCAGTACATTCAAATAAACTTCGACGCCATTCGCAAATTATCAAGCATTGTCCTTTCAAACGGCGTCAACATCACTTTCGATGTTCAAATGTGTTACTATGTATCTGATGACCCCGATAAACTGGAAACACAAAAAAAGAGACCAGGGGCACACATCTTTAGACCAATGGACCCCCATCCTATACTAATAACAGACTTTATCAACGCCAAAGTCCTGAAATCTGACATTGTGCAAGAATTACAGATTCGATTTTCAAATTACGCGGGTTTAACTTTAAAATTATACAAAAGTCTACCAACCATAGAGGTTTGTTTAAAAATAACTTGAACATAAATAATTTGCAATATGGGGGATGCGCTGAGGTAGCCCACGAAATTCAAATTTTCTTGTGTTTTATTCAATTTGCAAGTCCGTGTCAGGTTGTATGTTGATTAAAATATGCATAAAAAAATTAATCATATTGATTTTTTTTTTTTTTTTAATTATAATCAATACAACTCCATAAGTTAGAATTGGCCCCAAATCTCGTAATTTCTTTTTATGATTATAATTCTATAAATAAATATTTGATACGGCCGCGAATCATATGTAGATCAACGTACGACTGACTTGCAAATTGCAAAAAACATAAGAAATTTTGAATTTCACGGGCTACCCTGGCGCTTTCGCCTTAAATTATAATTATTTTGGAAATACAGTTTCCTGCTAAAAACTACGATTAACAAGTTTTGTTCTACAGGTTGACTGGGTTGTAGGTCCTATACCTCACGAAGATAATTTGGGTAAAGAAGTGTTCATCAGATATGTGACAGATATCCAGAACAACGGTGAGTTCTTCACGGATAGCAATGGAAGGCAGACTATTAAAAGGATGCGGGATCTCAGAGCTACTTATATGCCGGTACTGGATACTGCAGAGTCAGGAATTGCTAGTAAGTGTTTTTAGTGATTGTGGTAACATTTCTTTAGCTTCATAAACTTCTCAAACGTCGCACGTACACCAAGTAACAGATAATATAATACTACGTAGATACATAATCTCATACAAAGAAATGACACCTCCCTAGGCCTGGCTATTGATCTGCCTATTTTGTCTTCCTCCGTTTTTTAACAGATGGCAGCATCAGCGACTCACTAATTACCAGAGACTGTAGTTTTTAACCGACGAAAAAAAGGAGGGGGTTCTCAATTTGACACGTATATATATAAATTTTTTTTATTTATGACCACGCATAACTTTTTACAGAGTCGTCCGATTAGTTTTTTTTTTATTTTATTCAAGAGGTTATACATCAAAGTTGGTCCCATATAAAATTGGTTAACTTTGCTTGGGTAGTTTTTGAGTTAGCTTCAATAATACGTATTTTTCCCCACTTTTATATGGATGATGTTCTAGTTTGTTTTGCGGGTAGTGGTATTAGAATTTTTGTGGGGTAGGTACCACAACTAAAAAGTGAAAAATAAAAACTTTTTTACAAAAAAATACAACCGACATCTAAAAACAACACTACAAAGTGAAAAATAACTTTTCGGAAGTCGGTGTCTGGTTAAATGTATTTTCGTTTTTTGCCATTGACTTCCGAAATTAAAGTTACAAAAACACAAACAAAAAAACAAACAAATACAAACAAACAAATTACAAATACAAACAAACAAAAAAATACAAACACAAACAAAACAAAAAAACAAACAACAAAACAAAAAAAAATACAAACACAAAAAAAACACAAACACAAAACAAAAACACAAACACACAAAACAAAACACACAAAAAAACACACAAATCACACAAATTTAAAAAAATATATATAGAAAGCCCGACTTTGAACTACGTTTAAATGAAACCAACTCAGATTGATAATGTGTTACGCAATTAGGGTGCAGCACCCTATTTGCGTAACACATTATCAATCGCAGTTGGTTACATTTTGACAGTTCAACAACATTCATTGCGTTATTTACGTTGTCGAGCAGACAAAGTATGAACGTAAACGAGGCAAAAGGAGTATTAGGATCGTAGCAGGTGGCGTTTCTGCCATTCTGCAATCTATTCACGCATTCTTCCCATGGGTACCCCCATGGGAAGAATGCGTGAATTGATGTAAAAAGTTAAAAAGTTTATGTAAGAAATTAAATTCAAGTTTTATTTGCGAATAATTATTTATTTTATCCTGGACGAGCCCCCAATTGTGGTTCTTTGGCTCCTCATTGGGGCTAAAATAAACAATGATTCGTAGATAAAACTTGAATTTAATCCCTGAATGAATAATTGAAACCCTGCAAAGGGTGAAACAAACAAAATACCTCGGGCATTATGTAACTGAGGACTTTTAAGATCATGAAGATATCGAACGCGAGCGCAGGGCTCTTGCTGTGAGAAGCAATATGCTGGTTCGCATGTTTGCTTGTTGTAGTAAGGAGGTTAAAATTACGTTGTTTAAAGCTTACTGCCAGACCTTCTACACAAGCGGCCTGTGGGCCAGCTACACGCGGAAAACAATGGACGCCCTGAGGGTACAATAGAATAGAATAGAATAGAACAGAATATTTTTATTTCAGACCGGAGTCCGTAGGGTTAATAACAATTTTAACTTAAATTCTAGTGTTAGTAGGTTACAGACGCATAAAAATATACAATTAAATTTCGGCATGGAGCCGCATCCACCTCCGCAACATCGGGGAATCCCACCGATCTACGAATACACTGAGAATAAGAATAGGTACTGTTGGTGCCGCCGCGAACGCGAGACATCAGGGATGCACATCTGTTCCTAATAATAGCGGCAAAACCATCAATATTATTATCTGCAAACATCCCTGACGCACTACATCTCCACGGCAGCCGCAGCAGCACCCCCAGTGCATTATTATATTGAACGCGTAGGTCGCTGTATGCCCTCTGAGTGAAGTTGACCCACAGGCTGCACGTGTAGAAAGACTGACAGTAAGCTTTGAAAAGCGTTACTTTAACTGGCTTCGTACCACGTGCAAACCTGCGGGCCAGCATGTTACAACGGACAGCCAGCGACCTACGTTCCCTTTCAATGTCACAATTATCTTTAAGGTCAACACACAATACAATAACAGCTTCAGAATGCTGTTGGGACTGCCGCGGTTTTGTAGTGCCTCTGGCATGTTCGCTCAGGCGTGTGTTCATGACTTTCACGCAATGGTGATGAGGAAAACGGCGTCGCTATTAGAGAGAACGAGGTCAAGTCCTAACAGCATTCTGAAGATGTTAGTGGACAAGTTTAACTCACCGATAATGAATCACTTCATGCAGGTGTTGGTTAGGCAGGAGTGATTCATTTCATCCGGTGAAATGTTTTTTAGTACCTAGTTATAATAACACACTAACATAGCGTTTAAGTTTCTTTTGTACTAACTAACTAACATAAATGGATCATTGTGGTCTATGGAAATAAATAAATTTAATTTAATTTCTTCTTTACAATATAGCTCCTCATTTTCCATTCGTCGCCAGATTCTAATTTCTAGATCACAGACTCCTCTTACATAGACCATCTACATTTCTTTTTTTTAAATCCGACCATAGACACACATCAAACAAACTTATTTTTTATAGGTCTACGACTAAAACCACAATGTTTGAAAAGTGACAAACTAACTATTCACTCCCACATGGCATTAATCTCCATTTACTTTCCAGCTAACTTCTACCCAGTAACCTCAAAACTGTACATAGAAGATTTAAAGAAGAATATTCGACTGTCAGTATTTACTGACAGAGCGCAAGGCGGAACCAGTCTCCTGGATGGTTGCGTTGACATGATGCTGCATAGAAGAATATTTACAGACGATATCGGAGTACGAGCCTGGCTCAACGACACAGAATATGACAACAAAGGCGTTATAGTTCGAGGCAAACATCACTTATACCTAACAAAAGCCGACTACAGACCGAATAAGGTTTTTGAAAAGAAGTTCGCAAAAGAATTAGAGTTGGCACCGACAGTTTTTTCGTCAATCCACGAGTCGTACTATAATATAACTTACGACGGATGGGTCAACAAGAAAAATGAGTACACGGCTTTAAATACTAAGTTACCGATCGGCGTACATGTTCTAACATTAGAAAAATGGCACGACAAATTGTTATTGAGACTAGAGAATTATTTAGAAAAATCTGATGTCGCCAGGAACGGATTTAAGAAGGTTTTTATTCAAGAACTTTTTAAAGACTTTAGGATTACTGGTGCCAAGGAAACGACTCTGTCAGCTCATATATGGTTGCAAGACCACATACCTTTGAAATGGCAGACAGATAAATTCGTAAGGAATTTTAATGAAGCTTATGGCAATCATACTAATATTGTGTTCAGTGATGATCAAGGGGGTTTTACAAAGCCGACGCCTGTGGTATTCTTGAATGATGGTATTGGACTAAAACCGCAACAGATCAGGACATTTGTAGTTAGTTATATTAGAAGATAGCTTCGTTGAGTCCGTTTTACACGTCCGTTTTTATTCGGCGATGGCGTATGTTATTACATGAGCGAGTTCACATAGGGACATGACAGTATTCCTGATCCAGTAAAAAATACTGATCCGACAAAATATGCAGCGGTCCGATTTACAGATCCGTTTTATCTTTTAAATTCGGTTTTATTCGGCGATGGCGTATTGTATAAAGTCATGAGAAACAGGGTGTAAAGTACACTCATCCTCCATAGAAAAGGGAGGATCCTCCGGCCAGACGGGTGTTGTGTCTGGTGGACACAACTGCCCGACGGTTGATGTCGGGACGTTGCTAGTGCGAATGCTAGTCGCGCGGTAAACTCTGATTGCGCGATGCAGGATTTTGCATGACGTCAGTGTTCGGGCGCCGTCGGCTATCTTCGTGTCAGCCGTCGGGCGGCTGCGCGGGCGCGCGTGAAGGGCTACAACATTCACGACTAAGCGCGACCGACGACACACGCGAGCCACTTGCTTGTAACTTTTTCATTTTTAGAGGTCAAATTTTTCAAGTTTTACAGTCCACTGATTTTTATTTAAAGACCGAGATAGGTCATTACGTCAGTGTGGTGCGTAGTTCGCATGTGGCGATGTAGATGCCGCCACACTTGTATGAACGAGTTCCCTATATGAAATACTGGTATTCAGCTGCATCGGGTTAGACTGGAAGCCGACCCCAACACAGTTGGGAAAAGGCTAGGCAGATTGATATTAGTAAAACATACGTAATAATAAATATTGGTGCCGATTCTGTTGTGCACAAACTAAACTTAATTTAGGCTATTGCTAATTTTTTCTCTCTATTATGACAAGAAAGGGACAAAAGTAAATTAGAGCTGTCAAATTAGTTAGAACTAATTTTTCCATAGACATTTAGACGACACGTAAAAACATGTCGACTAAAAAACACGGTGAAGCGCAAGGCGTGAACTAGTTTGACATCTCCAACTTAGTTCATAGCTATAGCCGTCCTTTTCTCGCGCTGCCTGTTAGTAAAAGATAACGTTTCTCTAATTTTAGTTTAGTGCGTTCACAAGAGAATCGGCACCACTATCACCAAATTTCAAGTTCATAGGGGAAGTTAAAAAATTCCTCGGAGCAAAATTTTGAAAAAAAAGTTGACTTGGGTGGCTTCTCCCTTCTTTGTTTTTAGCTTATTTTTAGCATAGAATAGATGAGTATAGAATTATATAGATATTATAATGTACCTATGGTTGTATATAAGTTAAGTTGTATTAATATAGTTTTCGTTTTGCTGTTTTTGATGTTTTATTTCACTCACATCTTTAATCGGCACCCTAATTGCGTTACCATTGTCAATCGGAGTTGGTTTCATTTTGACAGTTCAACAACATTAATTGCGTTATTTACGTTGTCGAGCAGACAAATTTTTCGAACGTATGAAGCAATGGATTAGCAATTTGTTTCAAATGTAACCAACTGCGGTCGATAATGTGTTACGCAATTAGGGTGCGGGTCTCCTGCGCATCTTTTTGCGAAACCTTACCTTACACAAATAAAAACCAGCCAAGTGCGTGTTGAACCACGCACAATGAAAAGTTCCGTAGCTGGGATGAGTTTATCCTAAGAAAAAACTTGACATTGTAGTTCAAAATATGTTCCCCCATACATTCCAACTGTAAGTTTGTACTCACAATATTGAGAGATTTACCATGTTATTTTGAGACCACAGACTTCTTATAGGTTTTCCTGTAATCTACAGGTAAAGAACTATTTTCTGTACTTTTTTTTCAAAATTTTAGGCTCAATGTTTCGGAGATAAATGGTAAATTTTCGTCTATTTTCTTAAATAACTTTAAAATAATTTATTTTAAAATTATAAAAAAAATATGTTTGCGACCCTCACAGTAAGTTCTTTCATTTGATATATCACACGGTAGATACAGCAAAACTTTTTTTAATTTCCTTATTTGCCCCCCAAAAGTGACCCCCATATTCAAAAAGTTTACCGGATCTGGGAATCGAATCCAAGGCCTCAAACTCAAAGCATTTATTTCAAATAAACCAATTACAGGCACTTTTGAATTGTCAAGGGGTCGGTCAGTCAGAAAGATGAAGCTAGGCGCCCATTCCAAAGCATAGTAGGTACCTATGGGGAGAAGAACAGGCAAGAAACTCCACGGATACTCTTTTAAATCAAGATAAAGGTTATAAAATAATGGTTACATCATTAATGTTGAAATTATACATGTGAGAACGATGCAGAACGTTAAAAGCGTCCTAAAAAAAAAGCAATTCAAAAATTTAAATTAAATTAAAATAGGCCGTGGCAGCTAAGATACGACCAGCCTCCACTACAGCGCCCGTTCACGAACCTGACGCAAACTCAGTAGCGCTTGTGACCTCTAGGACCACGTCTTACTAATACATAGTGACAAGGGACTTTAACGGAGTGTAGTACTCATGAAAATGAACAACTTTTACCATGGAACTATAATCCTGAAATATGAAAAAGAAAATCAGCTGTCTCGTATATTTTGTTCGCGTAGGTTTTGCACTTTGTAGAGAACAGCTGATTTTCTTTATCATTTCACTCCGTTAAAGTATGTCCCTCGTTTAACCTAATATGCAATAAATTAATAACAATCAGGCACCTATTAACAGCCGCCCGGGTTGTCAAGGTTAAGCTACGCTTGCCGGGGTTGGTCCGTGGATGTGTGACCATCTTTACATACCGAGACTCCTCCGTGCCTCGGAAAGCACGTTAAACCGTTGGTCCCGGCTGTCATTCGTGGATTTTTGACAGTCGTTACGGATCGTCAGAAGCCCGAAAGTCTTACCAAGGGGAATCGTATTACCCAGTTACTGGGTTGTGGAGATCAGAGCAGTCGCTCCATGTAAAATACTGGTATTCAGCTGCATCCGGTTAGACTGGAAGCCGACCCCAACTAGCTTGGAAAAGGCTAGGCAGATGATGAATCAGGCACCTAGTCCCACTGCCGACGAAGAAGCGATTTTCTCGCTCAAGAAACGTACAAAAGTTTGTATGTATCGTCCAGATTGACCGCTAACTATTCACACGGCAGTGTGACTGACACTGGCATGGCCACAATCAAGGATGTTAATTTTGATAACACAATAATCTAGTCGTTAATTTCAGAATTTGTCGGTCACTGATTCAAAAGTTATGAGGGTTAAGGTGGCCGATCTGGAGAGCTAGGGCTTGCGAAGATCTGTTTTCTACCTAATTTAGTCGCTAATTAGCCGCAAATTTTCGCTAATTGGTCCAAGAGCTAGAACGAATAGTTTTAGTTGACTGACACTGGGCATGGCAGTGTCAGTCACATCACACCACCGCACCGGTGAGTTCTCATTTGTAGCAGAAAGACTGTCAAAGAGTGTAGTCGATCAGCGACACTTGTTTGGCGAGCAGAACACTTGCTGAAAGACTCATCATCTGCCATAATAGTAAGGATATAAGTAAGACTGAAACCGCCAACCCGTCTTGAGCAAGTGTGGTGATCGATGCTCGTGCCTTCTCTGTAGGAGAAGAACTTTGCCCTGCATTGTGACAATAATGTTACAGTGGAACAATAATATTGACTTATTCCCTTGACGTCGAGTCCCATCACGTCAAGTTCCCTTGACGTCAAGTTCCACCACGTCGAGTCCCGCCACGTCGAGACCCGCCACGTCGAGTCGCCGCCACGTCGAGTCCCGCCACGTCGAGTCGCCGCCACGTCGAGTCCCGCCACGTCGAGTCGCCGCCACGTCGAGTCCCGCCACGTCGAGTCGCCGCCACGTCTACTTCGAAAACGAGCTTTTATTCCCGCCTCGTCGAATTGTTGAAAAAGACTCTTTTATTATCGCCACGTCTATTTATCCATTTTTATTTACACAGTCGTAAAAAAAAGTAGGTACTTATAGTTGGTTTTTGGAACCTAAATAGATAGGTACATTACGTGGGTCACAGTGGGACATTAATAGGCTGGTGTGGCTGGCTGGTAGTTCCACAGGGCAGCACTTAAGGTCAAGCTAGTGCAAAGAGGAGTGCTACTAACATAGTCTTAAGCCTATTTTATTAACACAAGTTTTGTTTATATTCAAATATGTATGTTTAGGTTAAGGTATTTATCTATGGGCCAGTGTCGCCTGAAATAAATGGTTTAATATTATTATAATAGCGGGGAAGAATGTCTTCACCAACACCGCTAGTACTGATCGCGTAAAGAATGATTTCCACCAAACGGCTCGCATCGCGTCGGATCGGAAAGGATACGGACGGATGCGGCGACAGCTGATCGCGTCCGGCAGGATGTCGACACATATGATCGGCTCCGTACGATTGCGAACGTATCCGTTTCTGGGCCTAGTCAAATAGTTTCATTCCTACCGTGTTGACGTGTTCGGATACGACGACAGGCGAACGGAGCCGATCGCGCGTCGCAGCATACTTTCGGCTACAATCGCGTGTCGCGGAAGACGCCCTACATAATACTAATCTGTGAAGACGCCCGCGGTCAAGCTGCTGTGCGCGGCTTGGTAATATAGACTTTAAATACTGTGTACACAATTTAATATCGTTTAAAGATTGTAAAATCCGTTCCGATCCAATGCAATGCGAGCCGTTTGGTGGTAATCATCCTTTAGTTGAACCAAAATGGCGGTCGTCGGCGTTGCGATTTTAATTACACTTACAATCTGTAATTGAACTATGGGTCAATTTACGTGCCGCGATCTGTACAGAAATTTGTATTTGTATGTGTAATTAAATGTGAACTACAGAGCACCGACGACCACCATTTTGGCGCGATCGCACCTACTTTAAAAGCACCTTTATGTTAATTTCTGTTTGCATTTCATTGTTGCAGTACTCTATTGTCCGCGTGTTTCTTGTTTTAACACAAAATATATTCTCTGAAATACTGTAGCTTCCCATTTCTAAAACAATTTTCAGAATCGGATCAATAGTTCCGAAAATTACCGCTTCATACAAACTCACAAATTTTCCCTCTTTATACAGGGTTACTTGTAAGTAATTCGACGTATTCCTTGCAGGACGTCATAGTAGGGTTAAAATGCAACAAATTAAGCCACTAAAAATTCTACCGAAATTCACAAGTTTTTGAGATAGTTACATCTTTAGTCATTTTATGAAAAATACAAAACAAAAATGATTTATGGCTCGACTTTACTGGAATTTAAGTTATTATCATAGCTGATGCCGTAGCAGATCATTGTTAAAAGTTAAACTTTGGCAAAGATCACTAATTAAACATTTTATTTTTTGTAATTTATATTTTCCTTAGACAAAAATTATAAAAAAAATACTGAATTTCGGTAGAACATATTAAAATAACTTACTGACTGACTGGCTTAATTTGTTGCATTTTAACCCTACTATGACATCCTGCAAGGAATAATTGCAATCCTGTAATTTGTGGAGATAAATAAACATATTTTTTTTTTATTTTTTTTTTTTATATACGTCGACTTACAAGTAACCCTGTATATTCATCATGATCATCATTTCAGCCGAAAGACCTCCCCCAAGCACCGCTACTTCGACCGGTTCTGTGATTCTCGCATGCAAATATATTAGTAAGCATAATCAGCCTATATCGTTCCCCCAATGCTGGGACACAGGCCTCCTCTATGAGAGCGGCCACGCGGGCCCAGTGCGGGTTGGTAGATGTCACATGTCTTCGAATTTTTGGTTCTAGAACATGGTGGTTTCCTCACGATGTTTTCTTTCACCGTTTTGAGAGCATGGTGATGAAATTATTTACGCTAAGTAAATCGCCTGTCGGGGTTCGAACCCACTCGTAAGTCGGGGCTGTTGCAGGACACTGTACCACCGGTGCTCTACAGAATGTATCAGAAAGGTCAAACTTAAGGGTATGGTACAGACCATCAAACTGAACAACTTTCTCCATGGGACAAACATCGTAATCGAGCAAAAAATATCAGCTTTCCCATACAAAACTTCAATATCTACTCGACTCAAATATACAACGTGTCGTTTTGCATCCTCGTCAAATTTCAGGGTGTGGTACAGAACATCAAACCGAACAACTTTCTCCATGGGACCAACATCGTATTCGCGAAAAAAAATTCAACTGCCCCATAGAAAACTTCAATACCTACTCGACGCAAATAGGGGACGGCTGATTATTTTTACGTGATTACGATGTTGGTGCCATGGAGAAAGTTGTTCAGTAAGATGGTCTATACCACACCCTTAAATTTGACGAGGATGCAAAACGACACGTTGTATATACAACATCAGTTTTAGTAGGTATATGCGAAACCCGAAACACGTGTCTATTTTTATGTAAAGAATCTATGTACAAAATTTCAAAACTGTATCATGAAAAATCACAAAGTTATACGCTTGTTATGTTACCTGCTTGTCCGTACAAAAACATGAACACCACGCGGCGCCCGCTGTGCGCCCGTGCCTGGTGCCGCTATGACCGCTATGACTTGTGTTCGTCGCTCGGTGTCCATATTGTTAAAGATGTTTGGGGCAAAATATAACACGGTATAAAAATTATTGGAATCGATTCAGTTATTTATTCTGAACAAACTATATTCAGGTTTCGCATATACTAAAAATAGTGTTGTATGATATTTTTTTCTCGATTACGATGTTGGTCCCATGGAGAAAGTTGTTCAGTTTAATGGTCTGTACACCCTTAAGTTTGACCACACCTTTCTGATACACTGTATTAATGTAAGTAGATAAATAATACACCAAAATTAATTAAAAATCTAAAAGTATTTATTTGGTTCATAATTTTTCGATTACACAAAATATAATGAACATTTATACTAAGTATCTATAAACATATGTCACTATATCAAAAACAAATAAACCAATTAATTTCTTATTTTATTTTATATGACTTTCAAGATAATGTCAAATTATATTACCTATCATTGTAAATCTTAAGTTGGTTGTTTGTTCGATTATCGAGTCTTTTATGTAATACAATATTATCGATTATAGTTAATTAAAACGGTTCAACACCAATTAGATTATTTAACATAGAAACAATTAATACTATGACATCGATATCGGCTTCACAGTATAATTATAAGAGGAATGATGATGCCTGGGTATGAAAAAGAAATTCTATTTAGTCCGTCAATCAGATAATAAAAAATATTTGATAAGTACGTATTTTTTGCTAAAACGCATTAAAGTTCGGGAGTGGGGGCCTCGCTACGTGGTCACCACACAACTATAACAAACTACGTATAAAATCTAGCAAGGAGTGACGTCATTCATATTTTAACTCATTGTATCTCCATAATCTTTTAATTAAGTACGTAAAAAAAGAAAAAAGTGTCCAATATTTTTTTAATAATAGATTATTAAAAAATAGTGGACACGTATTTTGTCTTTACATAAACTTAGCTGCGAGCGACCAGTGAAATTTAATTTTTTACCCAAACCTCCCTTGTAGAACTTACAAATTCAATGTACAGTCAATTAATAAAGCCTTTGCAGAGTTCGTCGTGCAGGCAAAGATCTGAGCAGTACACACGCGAGGTCAGAGACCGCTGACGACCCAACATCATCATTCATGAGTCATGCAGACATGACGGACAAAAAAAAATTAAGCCATCATCATCCGTATTAACCAAAAAAATCATGATAGCGTTTTTAGAAATGTCACGCAAATCATCATAAAAAGTACTTTGTGGACCGAGCCCTGCTCGGGTGAAAATAAAAAATAAATCCCAGATATGAATGACCTAGCTAGATCGATTTCTCGTCCCCGTAAATCCCTATATTGCAATTTTTATCGAAATCGTTAGTGCCGTTTTTGAGAACGTGATTACAAATATATACCCGTATGTACAAATATTGCTCATTAAGAGCCGATTCTTCAATAGTCAGATAACTTTTATCTGGGGATTATGTTTGACGTTTTGACAGCTTTTTTTTTTAAATATGTCAATCCGCCATATTTATTGAAAAATCGGCCTTTACACACAGCTGACCTGAACAAAATGACGAAAAATACTTGATTTTTTTTAATAACATTTTGGCTAATAATAAACTCAAGCATTCATTTTTGTACTATCATGTAAAAATTAAATCCCTCAAACAATATTTATCTCATAAAATGAAAAATGGTATTGATTAACTATCTGTATTTCTAGCATAAAGTAATAATCTTCCTTTAGTCGGTTGATTTGCAAAACTCATAGTTGGCGAATCATTAATTAATTAATTCTCCAGAAGAAATGTGTTAGGACAATATATAACATGTACAGTAGTGCTATTCTGTAAATATCTCACCGTGAACACTTAGGTGAAGTGAGCTTAAAGTGAGCTGTCAATAGTGTCAATCCCTAGCATCGGGTGGAATAACAGCTCACTTCACTTAAGTTATCACGGTGAGATGTTTACAAAATAGCATTGCAGTACCGAATCATTAAGAGATGTCTTTAGAACGAAGGGTTTCTTGACACTGACTGGTATTTATATACTCGAATTATGTTTATTTGTTAAAAACAATATGGAATATTTTAATTTCAAAGCAAATTCTAAAAGAAACATTCGGAAACGATATAAATATGACATTAATTTACCGGTTATTAACAATATGGTGTATTATAAAAGTACCTATGTTACTGCTATTCGTGTGTATAATCAGTTACCGCCAGTCATTAAACAAATAAATGGAAATATGTTTAAAAATAAATTGAAAAAAATGTTAATTAATAATGTATTTTATAATCTGCATGAGTTTTTTTGATAAAAAATAATATTTGCAAGTACCTAATTTCAAATAAAATACTATTGCATATCCGACGTGGGTAGACTGTTGTAACTAAAAATGTAATAAGAACTTAATGTACACAGTTATGCAATAAATATGTCTTTGTCTTAATATATATTTTACATTGTTTGAAGAAAAAAATTCGACGTTTGTATTTAGGTACATTTTGATGGTTTCAAGACACTCCTATGCATTAGAATTGCCAGTGTTTTTATTTACTATCGTATTGACACGTCTCCACATGGTATAATGCAAGGCCGTCTTTTCCATTGGCCACTCTGGACAAGTGCTCAGGGCCCCGCGAATCATGGGGCCTCAAATTTCCTGCCAGCGTCATAGCTAGCGGCGCTATCAGAGGCAGGGTGCTAAATTCGCTCGCTCATGCATCCTAAAATGCCCAGGGCCACCAACAGGTTTAAAACGGCCCTGAATGCTGAATTAAAGTTAATGATTGATTATTCTTAAGTGACGTCTGTGAGTACGGCAGATATACCTACTGAGGGATCGCCGTTTTCTCTTTAATATCAAAACACGCTATGAAAGTCCTAATTTGTTTCGACTTGATTTTAATATTCAAGTCATCATCAAATAATTGTCGTGTTTCTTCTGAATTTTCCTGACTACCCTCTTTTTTCCAAACCCATTGCTCATATTCCTCTACAAACATATTAGCAGATAACATAGTTTCTTTCAAGCATTTGATTTCAATATTTTTGAAAATATCTTTCAAATTCACTTCAACTGACGAATTGTCAACTTCTAAATAGTTCTCGAATCTGATCAACAATTTCGAGTCCCAAGGTTCTAAAGTCAGCAAATGTATTCCTTTGGGCAAATCTTTGTCCAACCAACTGAATTCATTCTCCATTTTAAGCCAATCATCATATTTTATATTTGTAGCATCTGAGAATAATACTGTCGGGCTCAAATGCATGCCTAAAACATTCCTTTTTATCTCTTTTTTATCTTTGCTTACAATAAATCTGTGATTGCCTCTTGCTACCAATCCTCGTCCATTTGCTGTTTCATTCAATGCTTCGCCTACTCCAAAAGCATCGTCACATAATAGTCTCCTATGTACCATAAGTTCCACATCTCCTTCAACTAACGAAGTCCCTCCTTCCGATCTGTCAGTCAGAACTGTCAATCTGAAATCTTCATCCTCTATATATATCTCGTTGGTTACTGGGTAATAGTTCCCCGCTATAGGTTCATCTAGCGTTAGGTTCCATTGTGGACGAAAATCTAGCTTCCTTTTTAACATCTGTCTACCACTGGAATCCGTGTAGAATTCACCATTATTTATAATATTAGTTTCGTATTTAATAATGTACTCTTTGCCTTGTTTGTCTTTTATCGGTATTGGTCCTACGATCCATTCAGTCTCAATGAAATCTAGACCGTCATACGTCTTTGTGTTTATAAAACCGGCTGGGCTAAAATTGACTCTGATTTCGTTCACCAAATCTCCAGTGATTATTTCCGTGTTCTGTGTTGTTAGAACAGTAGGGATATTGTGTAGTGGTCTAAAGATATAAGCGCCGGAGGAGCGGTGCGCCGTATCATGATTATCCCCACAACTTCCAGTATAGTAGTACATGTTAAGGCTTAAATTTAGGAAAGAATGATCAGGAAAGGTTATTTGGCGAATCATTCCGGTAGCTTTGTTGACTATCAATTTGTAGAACTGAAAAAGATTAAAATATATATATATATATGTTTATATTCCCTGAAATAAAGGCAACAGTAGCATCAGCCTATAATGTTACCACTGCTGGGACACAGGCATCTTCTCTGTAGTAATCCACCACGCGGGCCTAGTGCGGGTTGGTGGATGTCACATATCTTCAAATATAAGGTGCTATAAAAATATCTGTCATGGCTTCAATGGGAGATAGTATTGTAAGAAATTTCGTTCCCCGGAATAGTTTAATCCATTTGAGAAAATAAAATAATTGTATAATTTATTCTGCATAACGTGGTTCATAAACTACGCCCGATGTGTCGCTTCGTCAATGAAAACAATTGCTACCTCTCTCTAACTGCAGTGCTATTCTGTACAAATCTCACCGTGAAAACCTAGGTGAAGTGAGTTGTCATTCTACCTAATGCTAGATTAGATTGACACTATTGACAGCTCACTCCACGCTCACTTCACCTAAGTTTTCACGGTGAGATTTGTACAGAATAGCACTGCTGTTCTGTGAATGAACACTAATTACTACGGGACGGTTTCATATAAATAAACATTATGCACATTTTTTTGTACGAAAAAATTTATGACATAAGATCAATAATTTATCTTCACTATTGTAATCTATATACACAATACTGGTGCCGATTCTCTTGTCACAAATGCCTCTAATCTAGACTAAAAATCACCAAAATTTAGTTTATTCCTGTCAAACGACGATTTCCCATTCTGAAATTGACTAAAGTGACACAACTTAACTACATATTGTATATTTTAGTTTGACAGCACTAAGATTGTACCGAGCTATTAGTTTAGTGAAAATGGCAATTTTGCTATTCTGAATTTCACTGTTTTCACCTAAAATTTTAACTGTCAAACTAAATCAGACTATTTTTAATCGCGATTAAAAAGGTGTAGAATAAAAATGGTTGTCATGAACTAAAATTCACACCAACACCTTCGACTTGCAAGTGCAAAAACAGTACTGTATTTTTTTTTTCTTTTGCTAATATCTCGAAAACGGTGAGTCCTATGGCAAAAATAATGAAAATTTGACCCCCTTTATGAAGCCCTTAAACCCCTAAACCTCAACATGTAGGTACCAAAAAAAAAACGTAAAAAAACACGTTGAAGCTACCCCCTCCCTGCTCGGTGAACAAAAAATGACAAGCCTTGTCACTTTTCATAGTGATTTCGTTAGTTCCAATTATAGCCACCGGGTCTAATGTATATTTACGACATATATATATATATATTTTTGTTTATTTATTTAGTATTACGAGCACTATACCACGCGGAGTCACGATTGTCAAACTCGATTATAGTTGTGTCAAAATTGTTTTTAAATTTAGAGGTATTTTTTTGCAGAATAGCTCTAAGATTCTCATAGCCAAAAGTAAGGAACTTTAGTGATAGTTTAGTTAGTTTAGTTCGGTGTACAACAGAATCGGCACCACTGTCTCCTATTGTAGCCGTGGCAGATATTTTTATAGCACCTTACATATCTATACTAATAAAAAGTAATAGTTAGTTTAGTTTAGTTTAGTTTAATGAGTTTTTTTGTTTCTCTCAGAAACTACCAGTTGGATTTAAATATTTGATAGCCCGATTCTTGGGTCAGAGAACCAGATAAAAAAATGGAAAAAAAAGAAATTTAAATTTTGACACGACAAACCTGTCAAAACTTCAATTTCTTTTACTTCCTAGCTTTTTCTTTTCTTTTAAACCACCCCTGTACTAAAGCAAACCAAACAAAAAGAAAAATCAAATTGGTCAAGCCATTTTTGAGATTTAGAAGAAGATATAGATAGATATGAATTAAAATAGTACATAGTACTAAATATTATTATTATTTTCAGTAAAATGACCTTGATGGCTAGATGGCTAGGCTTGATGACCGAGTAGGGAAAGACTAAAGAAATGATGGATGAAACGAACGAACGAACGAAAAGAACGACGAACGAACGAACGATGTGTGAAAGATGATATGGCTAAAAAGGGACTGACTACCGAGATGACGACTAATAGAGAAATATGGCAGAAAAATATGACAAATAAATTAGGATAAGGGCAGAAGAATGATGCAATTAAAGTACTGACTAATTTTAAGTTACGGTTCTGCAGCAAAAAACTCACCTGATTTCCAATAACCAGCTCTTCATCAAACTTCTCAACTATCCTCGGTTCATCTGACAGCATCCTCAATTCATCCACACTTAAACTAGGATACAGTATCATCCTGTCAAGCTTCCTTTCTTTCTTATTTTTACTATCACTTAAAAACTTTTCTAGTTCCATAACCTCTTCATCATTTTTACCATCTTTTAAGATATCTAGATTTGTTTCTCTGTCATCCATATTTAAAACGACTTCAGAATAAACAGGAGCATATGGTACGGCCTGTATTTTACTTAATATATCTGTTCCATCTTTTTCTTTTATCCTCTCATCTAGCCTATTAATAATAGGTTCTTTTAATGGATCCCAGAAATTATTATTGTTATTAGAATAAAAATCGTATTTCTTTTTTAAACTTCTTTTTGGTCTGTTTGATTTTTTTTTTATGTATAGACTTTTATATGAAAGAGGTTTCAAGTTTAGTATGAAAAGTATCTCTTGTGTTGCTTTTGAATTTCGAGTCGGTATGCTTGTTACTACTTTTGGTAGAGGTACCATTTGGGTTTTGACTTGTTTACCTGTGGAATAAAAAGGTATTTTTGAATATGGAATCGCTATAATGTTTGCTAGAGCAGCATGGTGCGGGTGACACATGTCAGTATGGCATGACTAGGTCAGTGACAATATGCACAATTCAATTTTATCGATAACGATTCTGACAGCAAAAATCTCGTTCTCCTAATAATTTTAAAAATGTCTTTGATATATCATAATATTATGAAATTTATTTTGAAATATGTATTTAATACAAAACATTAAAAAATCACATTCAAAGCACTACCGGTATTTATTTTAAAAAAAGTTTTTTTTTCATGGTATAATTTTTTCGGCTAATTTAACTCTATAGATGTCTAACAACAAAACATTAAAAATACATACAGTAAACTTCTTTTTCTATAAAAAATATCGACTATCGATAAAAACCCATAATAGCAATACATCTCCTCACTAAACATGTCTATGGCGTTACGTCACTTTGCTTCATTGTTCTTTAAATTTGATTTTATTTGTAGATAATAACATTTTGTCAGGATGATTTATTTAATGTACATTAAATTAGTACAGTTATCATTGGATCCGTATTTTACGATTATGATATTTAGGGTGCAGCTAAAATATTAAATCATGATTGTAAATCGCGATAACGTCAAGAGTGAAAAGGAACAGTTCGTCAAATGTCATCCGCACCATGCTAGAGCGCATAAATTATAGTTAAAATATTTGATGTTCTTCTTTTCGTTTCGACAGGACATCTGTTACCACAGATAATACGTATAATACCTATACCGTTAGGGTCGCGTAATGTTTAATGTTTTCGCTATAATATTATTTTTTATGATTGAATAATTAAGTAACAGTACAACATAACTATAATAAATGGGTAAAAAATATCTTTAGTAATAACAGGTCCAAATGATGCCGTGAAGTTAGAAGATACCGAACCTATTACCGGTATTTTTAGTACCGATATTTTCTTATCCAGTATTTTAGTACCGATATTTTTGATACCGGTATCAACTTGTTAGTGAAAATAAACTCAAACTCAAAGCATTTATTACAAATAAACCAATTACAGGCACTTTGAATTGTCAAGGGGTCGGTCGGTTAGTCAGAAAGATGAAGCTAGTCGTCCGTTCCAAAGCGTAGTAGGTACCTATGGGGAGAAGAACAGGCAAGAAACTCCACGGACACTGTTTTAAATCAAAATATGGTTACAAAATATTGGTTACATCATTCAATTTGAAATTACACATATGAGAACGATGCAGAACGTTAAAAGCGTCCGTAATAAAAATATAAAAAAGCAATTCGAAATTTAAATTAAAAAAAATAGGCCGTGGCAGCTAAGATATGACCCGCCTCCACTACTGCGCCCGTTCACGAACCTGACGCATGGATTAGCTAAATGATCCAAGACACGCGCCACCATCAGCGAGACATACTCTCATCCGCCAGGGCACATGTGCTATGCAATTATATAATGAAAATAAGTATTGAGCTTTATTAATTATTTCAGTTTACTCTATTAAGTCTTTACTAATGAGACCTAATTAATCATCTATAGTTACTTTATCACATGAGTAGATAGTGAATTTTAATTCGAACTTACCATCAGAACTATATACTTCAAATGTGCCAACTCCAACCGGTACTCTAATTGGTTCCGTCACACTCCAACCCAAAGGATTGTAAATAGTTATCTGAAATTAAAACAGTACTATATTACATACGTAAACATATATAAACCCAAGCCTTCTTCTTATGGGGGTAGGCAGAAACTACAGAACGCCACCTGCTACGATCCCTTACATACTCTTTTTGACTCGTTTACGTCCATACATCTGATCATACACGCACGCTGGTTGCGAGTACTACGCACCTGACCTTTCTGAAGAACATCACCAATAAGGTCACTATAATGTCCTCCTAGGGCGTCCCCTTCCGGCGTTGCCACTCACATCGTGCCTTGTTAATACCTCTTGTTATAAAGTTAGTCGCCTTACATTCATCCTCTCAACATAACCATAACAACAAAATGTACTTACAACAAACTTTTCGCTGTTCTCTGAAATATAGCAGCTTGATTCGTTCAGGTGACATCTTTGGAAGTCAAATAGAGGCGGCTTAGTTGCGTCTTTTAAGGTCATTTTACTGAAAATAATGATATTTAGTATTATATATTATTTAATTATTAACTATATAAATAAAAATAAAATGCTGTTCGCTTTAAGTGCATCACTTGAGAACGGTTAGAACAATTTGGCTATTTATTGCTAAAGTAAATGCGCTGTGGTAGCCGACGAAATTCAAATTTTCTTACGTTTATTGCAATTCGCAGGTCATCCGGATTCGTCCGATTTCCGAAATCCGACCAATCCGGACGAAATCTAACTTAGAAAGATGTATTGATGATTTTTATGGTTAAAATTATGTAAAACATACTTTTTGCTGTCACTAATCATATTTTGATCAAGATACAACCTGACACTGACCTGCAAATTGCAATAAACGCAAGAAAATTTGAATTTCACAGCGCATCCCCCCAGCGCCTTAAGAAGTTTCACTTCTATTACGTGTATGTGTGTAGGGTGCTGCCTGCGCAATTTTTTTTTTAAGTATCCAGTTTTTATTTGTTTCTGCACACGGTACGATGCCAAATAAAGCTTTTTCTTTATTTTCTTTTCTTTTTTAACATAAATATGTTTTTCCGGCAACCACTTCAGTCTGATAATTGATATGAAAAAGTCACAATATTATTTTGTTAAAACAACTAGAACACTAGTTGTTTTAACAAAATAATATTGTTGTTGTTGTTGTCAACATACTTGAAAGCCTGTTTAGCAATAATAAGAGCGTCATCTATGGCCTGATTCAGCAACCTCTCGTAGTCGTGAGTCACGTGCTGCTTCTCTGTGCCCGTTATAGCATCGTGGTGCTGCATCACTCCTGGAATTAAATAACTATAGCATGAAAATTATACAGAGAAGGTAAAAATTTAAGGCCTACCCCACGTCCTAAAAGCAATCGTCGCGTGTTTAGAAGATTGTCGCGCGAGTAAGCGATCGTCACATTCGGTTACTGTCGTTTTCACATTGTATAAAATGATATATATATATATATATATATCATTACACACACACAGACAGTAACCGAATGTGACGATCGCTTACTCGGATTTTTTTTATATATATATATTAGGTTGGGGAAAAAGTCTTTTCGCATTATAGTATGTATGAACTTAAAATAAAATCTCTTTGGATATACTATTTGTATCTGGCTGGTTTTGATATCATTGAAAGTTTAAATTTTAAAGAACATAATTCGAAATTCAAATTAGAAAAATGTGTGATTTTCATTTGTTTTTCGTACTGTCAAGATGAGTGAATCTAATGAAGAAATTCGATACATTTTAAAATTTTACTACAAAAAAGGTAAAAATGTAACTAAGCCGCGAAAAAAAATTGCGATATTTATGGACCCAGTGCAGTGTTTGTGAGAGTAGCACAAATTTGGTTTAAGCGTTTTCAATCCGGAAATTTTGATGTCAAAGATGCACGTCGCTCTGGTCGCCCTATTACGGATAAAATGGATGCCATTTTTTAAAAAGTGGAGCAAGATCGGCATATCAGTAGTTACCACGTAGCTGAAGAACTGGGAATTGACCACAAAACAGTTTTGGCGCATTTGAAAAAAACTGGGTACACAAAAAAGCTCGATATTTGGGTACCTCACGAGCTCACTGAAAGAAACCTAATGAACCGGGTACTCATTTGTGATTCTTTATTACATAATGAAACCGAACCATTTTTGAAAAAGCTGATAACTGGTGATGAAAAGTGGATCACGTACGACAAGAACGTGCAAAAAAGGTCGTGGTCAAAGGCCGGTCAGGCTTCACAGACTGTGGCGAAACCCGGGTTAACTCGCAACAAGGTGATGCTGTTTGTGTGGTGGGATTGGAAGAGCAGTATTCATTATGAGCCGCTACCACCAGGCAGGATCATCGGTTCTGAACTCTATTGCGAACAACTGATGAGATTACAGCAAGATGTTGAGAGAAAGCGGCCGGAATTAATCAACAGAAGGGGTGTGGTTTTTCATCATGATAACGCTAGACCTCACACATCTTTAGCCACTCAGCAAAAATTAAGAGAGTTTGGCTGGGAGGTGTTAATGCATCCGCCGTATAGTCCTGACCTTGCACTTTCAGATTTCCACCTGTTTCGGTCTCTTCAGAATTCTTTAGGCAGTGTCAGGTTATCATCACGAGAGGACTGCCAAAACCACTTGTCGCGGTATTTTGATCAGAAGTCCCAAAATTTCTATAGCAATGGGATCATGTCCCTACCTACAAGATGGCAAAAAGTTATCGAACAAAATGGTACCTACATACTTGAGATACATCTAAATAATGTATATTAAAAAATGTTTTGAATTTTCTTAAAAAATGCGAAGAAACTTATTCCCCAACCTATTATATATATATATATATATATATATATATATATATATATATATATATATATATATATATATATATATTATATATATATAATTGAGACTTTAGAGCAATGATGCGATACACTTAAGAAACTAAAAAGTTTAGAAAAAAAAAAATCCGGCCAAGTGCGTATCGGACCACGCACAATGAAGGGTTCCGTAATTGGGATGAAATTATCCCAAAAACAAATTCTCCCAAAAACTCATCGTAGTTGAAAAACATGTTCTCCCATACATTCCAACTGTAAATTTAAGTTTGTACCTACTCACAATATTGAGAGATTTGCCATGTTATTTTAAGACCACAGACTTTTTATAGGTTTTCTTGTAATCTACAGGTAAAGATCTATTTTCTGTATTTTTTTCAAAATTTAGGCAATGGAATGAATGGTCAATTTTCGTCTATTTTCTTAAATCACATTAAAACAATTTATTTTTAAATCATAAAAGAAATATATTTGAGACCCTCATAGTAAGCCCTTTCATTTGATATGTCACACGGTATAGTTTGCAAAACTTTTTTTTAAATTGTCTTGTTTGCCCCCAAAAGTGACCCCCATATTCGAAATTCATTTATTTACTTTACCCGTCCGTGTTTGGGTCACAGAAATTCATATGTGTACCTTTCAACTTAATCGGTCCATTAGTTTCGGAGCAAGTTGGCTGTGACAGACGGACAGACAGACACAACTGATCCTATAAGGGTTCCGTTTTTCCTTTTGAAGTACGGAACCCTAAAAATCGTTACGAAACTGTCTCTCTGAATAATCACGAATTCACGACTAACAACGATCATCTAATTCCAAAAGAGAGGCGCAGAGAACCAAAGATACATAGCTCACAGAATAAGGAAGCTGAAGTGGCAGGCCATATTGGCCGTAAAACCGATGACGTTGGGGTAGAAGTGTTCTTGAGTCGAGACCGCGAATCGGCAAACCTAAGGTAGGACGCCCTCAGGCTAGGTGGAGCGACGATCTTCGCAGGGTGGCTGGTAACAGCTGGATGAGAGGTGCCGAGAATCGAGCTGAATGGCGTGCAATAGGAGAGGCGTATGTCCTGCAGTGGACTGCTGTAAGCTGATGATGATGATGAATCCACTCCAAAAGTCTGCTATTCAGAAATAACGATAAACAATTGCACATTTTTTTCTTACCCATAGCACTTTTTAATTCATCCAACACGAATTGATTGTGTTTCTCCAAATCAGCTAGCACTTGCAACTGTTTCACCATCTGAAAATAAAGTCAAAACTATGTTATTCTAATGTTATTTCTTGATTAATAATGTTTTTTTAGGGTTCCGTACCTCAAAAGGAAAAAACGTGTCTGTCAAAAGCCTTATTCTCAGGAATGCGTGGAGGTATCAAGTTAAAATTATACATTATATGGATTATACGATATTATACATTATATGGATACTCGCAAGTAAATCAAAACCTATAGGGATATATCCCGTTGACCTAGAATCATGAAATTTGGCAAGAGGGAAGGTCTCACAGCACAAGTAAAGAAAAAAAAAATCGGAAATAGTTAATTTGTAATTTTACCAAATAAAAAAAAAATTTAGGATTACAATGTTAAGTTTGTTTTTGGGATCAATTCTTTTTAACTACGGAACCCTTCATTGTGCGTGGTCCGACACGCACATGGCCGGTTTTTTTTTTGAGTAAACGGGCACTTAGACTATTTTTAGGGTTCCGTGGTCAACAAAGAACCCTTATAGTTTCGCTATGTCCGTCCGTCTGTCCGTACGCAGCTTAGCTCAGAGACTCTTAGTACCAGAAAGCTATAATTTGGCATGGATATAAATATTCATCATGCCGACAAAGTGCTTAAAATTAAATAATGGAAAAAAATAATTTTTAGGGTACGTTCTGTACACGTAAAGTTGGGATGTTTTTTATAAGCAGGACCGGACAAAATGGTCTGCATGACCAATAAAAACCACATATATTACATCAGGTAGGTATTTTAAATAATGTACCCTCAAGGTCAGTCCTAAGAAACATCGCCAAACCCATTTTTCCCACTGCGATTTGAAGTGAGCCGCCATAACAGTTATTACCTTATATTAGAATACCTATGAAATTTCATGTGTGGTTGTTATTGGTTGTTAGACCAGCTTCCATAAATTCCAGCTTTTTTGCCGATGCAAAAAAAAATATATTGACCGAGCGAGCAGTGTCTCTGCTTCAACTCTGGCAAAATTTGCTTTCGTTTGTCAGTTTGTTGCTACTCCTCTACAGGTCGTAGTTTACAACCGATCTGGACGAAACTTGGTGTACAGGTTTTATGACTAAAGAATTTTTTTGTCGTCGGGGATTTTTTATTGAAGAGGTACTTTCTCCAAAAAGGGGCAAAAAAGGGGCTACTGGATATCTCCGCCTTACAAGATCCTATTTAGATGGTTCTTTTATTAGTTGAAAAGAAGTTGGTCTCATAAAAATTTGGTGAAGATCTGAAGACAAAAAGAAATAACATGGTAAATATCCCGTTTTAAATAACTTTAGTGGTATATTAAAATAAAATTAAAAAAAAAAAGCTTTTATTTCGGACCCAAAAACAGTCACCAGAAAAACAACACAAACATGTATTAATTACTACGCCAAAGTAGCCCGTACGCGTTTTTTTTAAAATTATTTTTATACCTACTTATTTTCTTGCGAAAAAAGTTATCACGTAATTGTTTTTCACTCCCCCACGTGAGATGGGGTGAGATTCGGCTCGATCCCCCCCCCCCCCCCCCCTAAACGCCTCACGTAAGTATATTAGTTTAAGTAGTAAATTAAACATACCTGTAAGTAATTATTCCCCTGTCTCTCAAAGTACTTAGTGGTTGGTCTAGAAGTGAAGTAGCCAGTCCAATAGGCCGTGGAATCACTGGCATACGGGAAGAAATCGTCCTGTTTTGTAGGCAGAATCGGGCTGCAAACAATGTGTGTAACGGTAAGTATCAAGATTGGTATTGGTACCAAAAATACTGGTACGGTATCGGGATATTTACCGGGAAATATTTGGTACCGATACCATAAATTACTGTAATGGCACGGTTTATTTTATGATACTAAGTACCGGATTGGTTACTGAGAAAAATAAATAAATGTGTCTCATGCAGGAATTAAAATTGACTTCACTAACGGTTTGTGCGACTCTTTTTACCCGACTACGGCGAAGCAAAAAGGAGGGTTATGATTTTGACCGGTATGTATGTATGTATGTTCATCTGTTCCCTCATAACTTCTAAACTACTTATCATATTTTGACAAATCAGGTATCGTTGGAAGCGTCTTGATTGTCCGTTTGTTATAGGCTATGTGACGTCACATTAAATTGAATATGGCGCCCTCTAGACGGAATAAAGTCATGAACTAAAAAAATATATTTTTTAATGATGCCGTGTTGGGTATCAAATGAAAGGGCTTAATTAGCACATTTCAAAAATATATATATTGTCAGCTATTGCTCGCAGCTTTGCTTGCATGCACCCGATAATTGGGAAATAATTTCTAAAATCACGCCTCAGATGTGAGCTAAACATATTTTCTCTCTAAACCTACCCAAAATACATGTATAATACCTAATTATTCTTCTATAAAAATGTAAATTGACTCTAAAATAAACAAAATTATAACCCCAAAATAATTTAAAAAAAAGTAAGTTTAAAAACTAAAACCCAACTTCTGAAAATCACGCTCTAAAAAGTATGAAACAAGAAAATATTCTCATCTGAAATTAGAAAAAGACAGACAAATTAAAAATCCGGAGTCACACGTCATGTTAGGGCATAGATCGAACAGATTACGTGTGACTCCGGATTTTTAATTTGTCTGCCTTTTTCTAATTTCAGATGAGAATATTTTCTTGTTTCATACTTTTTAGAGCGTGATTTTCAGAAGTTGGGTTTTAGTTCTTTTATCTTTTTTTTTATAAAGGTTTGTATTTTCCGGGAAAATATAACCAAATAACATATAACAATAAATAAATAGTATCAAACGACGTAAAATTACTACAACAATATACTTACTTAGCATCTTTAATTGATTTAAGATAACAATCCGGGGTGGAATAAAACAATGTAACATTCAAACCGTCCTTAGCTGCTTTCAAGTTAGCATATCTGAAATTATAAAGACAATATTACTAAAATCATACTTAGTCTAAAATATTACCGATATTAAAAATACATCATTCATAAATTGTTAGTGATTAACATGCACACACTCGTGCAAAATTAATTAAAATAATTTCAAGATTTAAAGTAACAACCAGCAAAGCAAGCAGTTTGTGTACCGGTAATTTCGATACCAATACCGGGTATCGTCCTGTCTCCACGAAAGTCGCTATTAAAATTTAAAGTCAGTAAAATTAATAGTTTATTTTAAGTTAACTACCTAGCAACTATTCAATTCACAACTGTCATTCTTTGACAGTTATATGAAGTGGGGTTATTTACCGGAGGCTTCGCCGCGAGAGAGCGCTGTGTGTTTGTAACTTAGACAAAGCGACCAATCGGTGACAAGAAAAAACACTTAGCGCCATCTCGCGGCAAAGTTTTCAGCAAGGAACTCCATTGACAGCCGAATGAAAGTAACAAACACTTAGCGCGATCTACTCTACCTGTCTGCCTTTTCTCAACTATGTTGGGATCGACTTCCAGTATAACCCGATGCAGCTGAATACCAGTATTTTTCATGGAGCGACTACCCTCCACAACCCAGTTACTGGGTAACACGATACCTCTTGGTAAGGCTGGTTGTCAGACATTCGGGCTTCTGACGACCCGTAACAACTGTCAAAGATCGAAGAAAAACAGCCGGGACCAAAGGCTTAACGTGCTTTCCGAGGCGCGGAAGGGTCTCGCTATGTAAAGATGGTCACTCATCCACGGATCGACCGTGGTAAGCGTAGCTTCACCTGATCGGTCGACCCGTGCGGCTGTTTATACTTAGCGCCATCTATTCGGAACTAATAATATGACACGAATTTCATCTCTGCCTATTTTAGAAAATTGTAAATAAATAATATCTCTAGAAAATAAAAACGCGGAACCGTATACGCGTGTCAAATTAATGTCACGATTACAGCGGCACGTTGTATTTGTGTTCAATAATATTTTTAGGAGCACAAAATGGGAAGTATTTTAGATTCAATTAAACACACATGCCAATATCAAAATACTTACTTAATTAGCTTATCAAGGTTTATATACCACATGCCTGCGTCCTGGTACGTGAAGTCACCGCCCATAGTGAACACAATATTATTAGATCTGTAGTATCTCGCTTGATTCTTTACGTTATCTAAAAATACTGCAATCTGAAAATAAATGTATTTGATGTCTCGACGGATTTGAATATTGGTAGAAAAATAAGATAAGTCCTTTTTATTTTATTTTTTTATTTATAGTGGAGAAATACTCAAGCATACTGCACTACCACGGGGAGATAGTAGGTACCACTAAAACTCCACGGTGTCCTCCTCTGCCGCTTACGGCGGGAACACGCGTTAGTTACATAGTGCCTATTGGACAGTAAGGTTATTTTTTCCTACAAGACCGGTGGCTACATAGCGTCATTCACTGACGAAAGACGTCACTGAATCATTAACGTTATTTATGAAAGTAAGTTGGTGTGTGAGCGTTTTTGACACCGTAAAGCCAAACCCCGCTACACAAAGATTTAAATCGCTAGATTTACCCTCACCGTACATCACGCGAAAAAGCGTCCATACTGAAAAGAGTGAGCTGATGAACTCACACATGATTAAATAGCGTTTCCATGACAATCGAATCAAGTCACTGCGTCATTGTTTGTGAGAGATGTCAAAACGCGACTATCTTTTGGCGCAGTAGGGTGAATCTAACGATTTAAATCTTTGCCACCGATATCACTGTCATGACAGCCGTCAATGCGGCCGTTATGTGGCGGCCGCCGCTCTTCTGGCTTCTAGCCTCGCTAGCATCTTGCTGATTGGTCATTGGCTATTATAATATGTTTACAGGAGAGAAGATGTAACTGTTATATCAAAGCCTGAACAGTAAATGTGCCACCAAATCACATGTACAGATATCCAAGGAAAAGTATGGCCTTCGGGAATCATCGTCTACCTTCGGAAATACGAAAGCGCGATGGTGAGATGTATTATAGAGCTGATACAACCATAGAAGTACTTGCCTATTTTGTATTACCATGGTTACAAAATTATAGATAAACAACTCTATGCAATCCCAAAGACAAAACAAAACTTTTGAGTGACAAATGACGATCTACGACCGGAGTAGATAACGCGACAGAGAAAACGTCATACAAACGCGCAATGATAGGTGCACAAAGCGCGGCAATACAAAACTTAGATGCTTAGCCTCTGTGAGGTGTTGCTCTGTGGCGCGACGTTCGTGCTAATTCGGAAACACGAAGATTACCGAAGCGACCTTTTCTGGTTTGCTTGTACATTGATTAGGCTCTGTGCATCTGAGGTGTTAGACTACAAGAACTAGCCAATGTTCTCCAGGCTAACCAAATTCAGCTATCAACGTAAATATTGGGAAGCTTATGTTGACCAGTTGACGATTAGGGTCAGATAATTATTTGATTTGAGTCAGAATCAAGTCAAATTAGGCTGAGAAACAGCAGTTTTTGGACGTCAAAATGACATAAGTCAGTCCCCCGGCACGCCCGCCCTCCCTTCCCTTCCCTAGTGCTTTAGCTGGGATGAAGAAGTGGCGCAACAAACTCCCAGCAGAAAGGTATCAATGCTAGGTAATATTTTCTTTATACAAGGTGACTTGTAATTTGACGTATTCCTTCCAAGAAGTATGAATGACCCATTAAGCCTAGGCGAAAATTCATGAGATTCGAGAAAACCCAATTTTTATGTATTTTGTGAAAATTTCCCAGTTTTCGTCACTAAAAATCAATTTTCTCTAAACTCTCAACTTAAATATCCTTTATTGCTATTGCGTTGGGTACCTAATAGGTACTTTAACAAACCTTTTGATGTACCTAACTAAACATTTTAAAACATCAAACAATTAAAAGTTAAAGGAAGAAATTTAGTTACATCGAAATGTTCGTTAAAGTATAAGGTAGGTTACCCAAGGAATAGCAATGAAGACCATTTTTGAGAGTTTAGAGAAAATTGATTTTAGTGATGAAAACTGGGTAATTTTCAAAAATACACTCGAAAGTCTTGTGCCTTATCCTTAACAAAACTTTTTCGGCTGCACGTTGAAATCGTAGTTTGCAACGCCCTTTTTTTGTTTGACCAATGAATGAAGGATGGGCCTTTTTCTTTAAAGTTAATTGGTTTTGTTTGACCAATGAACGAAGAATGTCGCGTAAGAAGGATGACCCTAAAATGAACAATGTCCCTTTTTTCCCGTTTTTTTTTTTTCTTAAATTGGTTAGAACCCTTTTTTTATTATGTGCGCCGAAGCGCTATTGGTGGACGAAAACAATTCAGGCAATGCAGGCGGGGCTAGCCACTGGCCCGTACATACGAAAAGCGCTCTTATGGGGGTGAGGGACAAAAAGTCGTTGACTGTACCTACATAAAAATTGGATTTTCTCGAATCTCATGAATTTTGGCCCAGTCTTTAAGAGGTGCTTAATTGTAGCAAATTGGTTACACTATCACGTCCTGAAAGAAATACGTCAAATTACAAGTCAGACTATACAACATTATATTTAGTATATGCGAAACCTGAATATAGTTTGTTCAGAATAAATAACTGAATCGATTCCAATAATTTTGATACCGTGTTATATTTTGCCCCAAAAATCTTTAAAAAAGGTTACAATATGGACACCGAGCGACGAACACAAGTCACTGCAGGTCATAGCGGCACTAGGCACGGGCGCACAGCGGGCGCCGCGTGGTGATCATGTTTTTGTACGGACAACCAGGTAACATAACAAGCTTATTATAATTTTGTGATTTTTCATGATACAGTTTTGAAATTTTGTACATAGATTCTTTACATAAAAATACTAGACACGTGTTTCGGGTTTCGCATATACTAAAACTGATGTTGTATATTCTTAAAAACTGTATTATTTGGAAAGAAATACAAATCAACTACGTTAACCGCTGGCTTGTGGTATATAAATCTTGCCAAACTATAAAAAGCGACAAATATTAAAGAAAGAAAGAAAAGAAAGAAAAAAAAGAGAAATATTTTATTAACATAAAGAACTAATAAATAATGAGATTCAATCTGCCTAGCCTTTCTCCAACTATGTTTTAATCGGCTTCTAGTCTAACCGGATGCTGCTGAATGCTTACCAGTATTTTATATGAAGCGACTGCCTATCTGACCTCTACAACCCAGTTGCTGGGTAACACGAAACCCCTTTGAGATAAACCAATAATGAGATTGTGCACTACAAATTAAACAAAGATTCTTCCACAAAAAAAAAATGGCATTCATTGGTATTGGCAGTAAAGATTACGCTTTTTAAAGCTTATTGTCAGAGTTTTTACACCGGTAATCTTTGGGTCAAATATTCGAAAAGATTGCTGGATGTCCTACGCGTCCAATACAGTAATGTTTTTAGGATGCTGTTGCGACTGCCTCGTTATTGCAGTGCCGCGGAAATGTTCGCGGTAACCCATACCGATGGATTTCATTCGATTATCCGCAAAAAAACGGCCTCACTCCTGAGCAGAATAAGGGGCAGTCGCAATAGTATCCTGAAGGCTGTGGCGGCAGACACTTCCTCTGCTATAATAAGACAGTTTGTGAGAAGGCTGATACCATAGCGTCCATTTCTCCTTGTGTCCAGTCTTGTCATTAACTGTCTCTTGTCTTTAATTTGTCTTTAGCTTAAGAACGCTGTTACAAATGGGTAGTCAAATCATTACTTTTTTGCACAAAAGTATGTTTATTAAATAAAATGCTTTGCATTCTTAAAATGTTTTTTGGCCAAATTCTTGATAGACGTGCATGTTACGATTCTGAACTATAAATATAAATTTAAATAGGTACATTTTCTCAATAAATGTAGGTACCGAAGTAAAAATTTTCAGTCCGGTGCAATTATTGAGAAACTGTACCTATCTAATTTTATATTTATAGTTCTGAATTGTACCATGCACATCTATCAACAATTTGCCCAAAAAGCATTTTAAGAATGTAAAGCATTTTATTTAATAAACATGCTTTTGTGTAAAAAAGTAATGATTTGACTACCCATTTGTAACAGTTCCTTAAGTTACTAACAATAGTGTTGTAAGTTCTAATTCTGTTACTAAAAATTTATGGATCTTTAGTTATCCGAAATAAAATGATTTTATTATTTACTAGCTGCGACCCGCGGTTTCACCCGCGTAGACCGGGATAAAAAGTTGCGGTATGAAAAATAGATGTTAGCCGATTCTCAGACCTACTCAATATGCTCACAAAATTTCATGAGAATCGATCAAGCCGTTTCGGAGGAGTACGGGAACGAACATTGTGACACGAGAATTTTATATATAAGATTTATTTATTATTGGGACTGCCAACAGAAGTGAAAACTTCAAGTAAAACTATGCATAGCACGTCACGGTGACGCGGTGACGCGAACGCGTAAGATTTGCTCCTACCAAAAATCGCTCAACGTGCCAACACTGTTTATAATTCAAAAGAAATTTGTCCGTATCCTAGTAAATATAAAACAAATAGCCTGTATACCCCAATTTATAAACCTGAATATTTTAACTCTGCCTTGTTTGTTTATACTTGAAATAATGTAAATTCGCCCATAAAAAAATCAATCAATCTGCCTAGCCTTTTCCCAACTATGTTGGGGTCGGCTTCCAGTCTAACCGGATGCAGCCGAATACCAGTATTTTATATGGAGCGACTGCCTATCTGACCTCCACAACCCAATTACTGGGTAATACGATACCCTTTGGTAAGACTGGTTGTCAGTGGTAAATTCGCCCAAAAACACCAACAAAACACGACTAAACTTACCAACATCCCGCTTACACTTGTAAGCGGGATGTTGGTAAGTTTAATAACTAGAGGGCCTGTTGGATGTACTTACATCCAACAGGCCCTCTAGTTATGTTAATAAAAATATATAATAAGCTAGGTACCCGAATCAATAATAAGAAAATAATAAAATCCATCTATTCATAAGTAAATTTAAAATAAAACTATTAATAAGTAAATGTTACTACAGTGTAAACGAATATGTAAATGACAAAAATTTAAAACTCATGGAAGGGTTATGATTTTAGTAGTTTATGTAAGTATGTATTTACGTGTGTTCCACCGTAGCTTCTAAATTACTGAACCGATTTTAATGAATGAGGTATCAATAGATTCGTAATAATGGTCCGGGTGACATAGGATAAATAAATTCTCCCCAAATTTAATATGGTGGAGTTTACACGTAAATTTCTGACCACGAAAAAAATTAAATTAAGATAATAATGACATGTTTGGTGTCAAAAGAAAGGTCTTGACGAGCACATTACAAATATGTCATATTGTTTAAGTAAATAAATATGTTGAAAATGTTAAAACTAAGTAAAAGTGGAGGTAAATAATTTTAATTTAATTGGTTACAGACCGACCGCGGCGAGCGTGATTTTTCAGTAGTCGGGTTTTAGTGTTTGAACTTACTTTTTATTCAATTTCTTTTTGTTTTATAAGTTTCTAGAATAAGTTAGATTATAAGATAAACGATAAGTCATCATCTCTCTCTGCTATCCTTCTGTTGCTGTGCCCGACAGGGTCCACAATTGTTCTATAAATAATGTTTACCTGTGCATAATATTGTTTTCATTTCATAGTGTCACAACACAGAGCAGAGGCAATGTAGAGTTGTAACACAGATAACTATTAGGTTGGGGAAAAAGTCTTTTCGCATTATAGTATGTATGAACTTAAAATAAAATATCTTTGGCTATACTATTTGTATCTGGCTGGTTTTGGTATCATTGAAAGTTTAAATTTTAAAGAACATAATTCCAAATTCAAATTAGGAAAATGTGTGATTTTCATTTGTTTTTCGTACTGTCAAGATAAGTGAATCTAATGAAGAAATTCGATACATTTTCAAATTTTACTACAAAAAAGGTAAAAATGCAACGCAAGCCGCGAAAAAAAATTTGCGATGTTTATGGACCCAGTGCAGTGTCTATGAGAGTAGCACAAATTTGGTTTAAGCGTTTTCAGTCCAGAAATTTTGATGTCAAAGATGCACGTCGCTCTGGTCGCCCTATTACGGATAAAATGGATGCCATTTTTGAAAAAGTGGAGCAAGATTGGCATATCAGTAGTTACAACGTAGCTGAAGAACTGGGAATTGACCACAAAACAGTTTTGGCGCATTTGAGAAAACTGGGTACACAAAAAAGCTCGATATTTGGGTACCTCACGAGCTCACTGAAAGAATCCTAATGAACCGTGTACTCATTTGTGATTCTTTATTACGACGTAATGAAACCGAACCATTTTTGAAGAAGCTGATAACTGGTGATGAAAAGTGGATCACGTACGACAAGAACGTGCGAAAAAGGTCGTGGTCAAAGGCCGGTCAGGCTTCACAGACTGTGGCGAAACCCGGGTTAACTCGCAACAAGGTGATGCTGTGTGTGTGGTGGGATTGGAAGGGCATTATTCATTATGAGCTGTTACCACCAGGCAGGACCATCGATTCTGAACTCTACTGCGAACAACTGATGAGATTAAAGCAAGAAGCTGAGAGAAAGCGGCCGGAATCAATCAACAAAAGGGGTGTGGTTTTTCATCATGATAACGCTAGACCTCACACATCTAGCCACTCAGCAAAAATTAAGAGAGTTTGGCTGGGAGGTGTTAATGCATCCGCCGTATAGTTCTGACCTTGCACCTTCAGATTTCCACCTGTTTCGGTCTTTTCAGAATTCTTTAGACAGTGTCAGGTTAACATCACGAGAGGACTACCAAAACCACTTGTCGCGGTATTTTGATCAGAAGTCCCAAAATTTCTATAGCAATGAGATCATGTCCCTACCTACAAGATGGCAAAAAGTTATCGAACAAAATGGTACCTACATACTTTAGATAAATGTAAATAATGTATATTAAAAAATGTTTTGAATTTTCATAAAAAAATGCGAAGAAACTTTTTCCCCAACCTATTATATATGTCAGAGTTGTAAAATTAAAATTCTCTCTGGTCAATCAATTAAAATTGAATACGAGGCTGTTGCTCACATTGTTTTTGTGTAATTTGTAATTTTTTTAAATGTGCGTTTTATTTATGCAGAATAAACAGGTTTTCTTTCTTTCTTTCCTTCTCATATACATTGTGGAATGCAATAAAAAATTGAGAATTGAGAAGTTTTCACTTCAATAATCATAGAGATTGTTTAGCGGAAAATAACTTTTTTCAATTGCGTAAAACGACAAAGTTCAAACGTTCCATCGTTTGTCTTCGTTAAAGTTCGGTTTTTCCGAAGTAGTAGTGTACAGACGCCAGCACATCAAGCTACTACAATCTGTCAAATTTCTTTAATAGATTTTCATCTTTATCGCTAAAGCATGAGGTTCAAGGTTGATTGGAAAAATTTCACAGTTTCGGGTGGCTTGACCTGCTGGCATCTGTACATAAAGCATAGCAAGCGTTAGCTAATAAGAATAGACGCGCGTGCAAAACATTAGAACATGCAACACAGACATAATCACCACACAACGAATCTTCGTGCGAAAATTAAGTTTAAAACACGGACTAGAAAAAAAGAAGTACCTACTCCGCGCCACGCATATCGAAAGTGAAGCACAGTAAATATGCCGAGACCGTTTGTAAAAACACGCCTCACACACACATTTACATCATAGTATGCCGACCGGCCGCCATTACGTGACATGACGGAGTCTTTGTCAAATCACACACACACATAGATCGGTACGGTGCCTTTCGATACGCGTTGCGCGGAGTCCTTCTTTTTTTTCTAATCCGTGGTTTAAGACTATCAAATCTACTTTTCCTGATTTTTATTAGAATTAAAATAACCGGTGTGCGTGTATGACCAGACGTATGAACGTAAACGAGGCAAAAGGAGTATGTAAGGATCGTAGCAGGTGGCGTTCTGTAGTTTCTGCCTACCCCCATGGGAAGATGGCGTGTGTTTATGTATACATGGCGGTAGGGACATCGGCGCGCACGCAACCTGTTAGGTACCTTGGATTCAGTATATGATTTTGGAACCCGTGCGTAGAACCTTTTTGTCGGTTACTAAAAAACCGGCCAAGTGCGTGTCGCACCACGCACAATGAAGTGTTTCGTAGTTGGGATGAATTTATCCCAAGAACAATTTTAATTTTGTAGTTGAAAAACATGTTCTCCCATAAATTCCAACTGTAAATGTAAGTTTGTACTCACAATATTGAGAGATTTACCATGTTATTTTAAGACCATATACTTCTTATAGGTTTTCCTGTAATCTACAGGTAAAGATCTATTTTCTGTATTTTTTTCAAAATTTTAGGCTCAGTAGTTTCGGAGATAAGGGGGGGAATGGTCAATTTTCGTCTACTTTCTTAAATAAGTTTAAAACGATTTATTTTAAAATTATAAAAAAAATATAATGGAAACCCCCATAGTAAGCCCTTTCATTTGATACGTCATACGGTATAGTTTGCAAAACTTTTTTTATAATTTTCTTATTTGCCCCCATATTCAAAATTAATTTATTTACTTTACCCATCCGTGTTTGGGTCACAGAAATTCATATGTGTACCAAATTTCAACTTCATTGGTGCATTAGATTCGGAGCAAATTGGCTGTGACAGACGGACAGACAGACACACGAGTGATCCTATAATGGTTCCGTTTTTTCCTTTTGAGGTACGGAACCTTAAAAATTAGCTGTTCCATACACTTTGACCGCGTAGGTAGGAAACAGCAGTTGGCAGAAAGGGTGGGAGAGCATATCACCCATTCCACCCGCACCAGAAGAGCAGCTGGGCGTCAAAGGGCGCTTAACGATCTCCGGCCACCATAAGGAGGTGCCTGCAGGCGGCGAAATTGGGGCTGTGTCGTCGCTCGAGTAGTCAGGCTCAAAGTAGTGGCACGCATGACATGCGCGCCTTAATGGGAAGACGTGCGGTCGCGGGATCCGCCGCACTTGGTTATGGAGCCCGCTAGGCAGGGCGGGCTGATACCAGTCGGGGGTGCGGCGAATGTACAAGTATCTCCCGGGCTCCCGAATCTTGGTACTAGAAGGAACTGTGGGGTTTTAGTCAATAGGAGTCCGAGAGAACCCTCCGTTCTTCCCAGACAGAGGGTATCTATGAGGACTTCCACTTGGAAAAAAAAGGAAACGGCAGTTTTTTTTTAATCGACGAAAAATTTCAACGCATGGAGGTTCAGAATCATGTACATCCATGGTAAAGGTTGTAATCATGTACATCCATGGTAAAAGGTTGTCGGCAGGGCGGGCTGATACCAGTCGGGGGTGCGGCGAATGTACAAGTATCTCCCGGGCTCCCGAATCTTGGTACTAGAAGGAACTGTGGGGTTTTAGTCAATAGGAGTCCGAGAGAACCCTCCGTTCTTCCCAGACAGAGGGTATCTATGAGGACTTCCACTTGGAAAAAAAAGGAAACGGCAGTTTTTTTTTAATCGACGAAAAATTTCAACGCATGGGGGTTCAGAATCATGTACATCCATGGTAAAAGGTTGTGTCGCTGTCGATGTCCCTGCCGCCTTGTATACATAAACGACACGCACATACCACCTAAGGCGCGGTACAGCGGTCTCGGCCGACCTAAACCTATTCTGAAACAAGTCTGCTGGCAGTAATGTCTTTGGTTGTTAAACCTCTAATAATTCCCATTTGCACTCGTAAAAATATCTTCGACCCCTCTAATATAATGATTGCGCGTCTTTTTGTGAACCTCATATACTTAATTCATATTTTGCGATCTTAAAAATACTAAATAGCCAAGTAAATGATCAAATTTGGATGTAACACTTTTTAAATAATTCAGTCGGTTTTTAACTTTCCGGCCTTTCTCACAGTTGGTCGTGGTAACTAAGCTACAAATTACAAATGATTGATTGATTTTTTGATTTGATTACAAATGTGACCAACCATAACGATCTAAAGATTTAAAGCATTAATGCTGAAATGAACCTTTTGGCGCAGCCGTGAGGCACACACTATTGTTGTTAAAATATTATTTTCACTTTTTTTTTTTCTTTTCTTTTTTGTGTTTCACGACCTGTGTCCAAATAAACGTTTTTCATTCTTTTCTTTCTTTCTTTCTTTCAACCGCGCTGCATCCAAGTTAGTCGCAGTTACTTGGCTATTTAGTATTTTTAGGAAAAGGAATTATTTTAATTCACAAAAAGAGGCGCAATCATTATATTAGATGATCAAAAAAAATTTCAGCTCAATAAGGGAATTATTAAAGGTGTAAATTATATACATGCCATAAACAAACATGCAGACTCACTCAATAAGTTTGTCTAGATTCGTAAACCACATCGCGGCCTCCTGATAGTGGAAGTCTTCTCCCATCGTTATTAAGATATTGTTGCTTCGATAGACTTTTGATATGTTCGCACAGACCTCCAAGAATGTGTTTATCTTTAACAAGAGGAATCATTATTAATAACTGGTTTGTCTATTCTCTGATTTTGAATGGAAGCGTAAGCACAGATTAATACAGATGGGACACTCCGCAGTTTAGATATGAAGCTACAAGTACGCGGCGGGCTCATCTCACTGGGTCAATTCAGTGTGGGCTGCCGCGCACCGGCCGGCTCGCACGTTAGTTCGATACTCACTCACGCGCCGCGGCGTAACAGAAGACAACCCGAACGAGTCAGAAGGTATAAGAGTTACGCGATAGAAAGAGAGGCAACTTATAGGTGAATATAACTGTAGGTAATGAAGCGTTGTGCGATCTGAATTGCACTTTATTGTGTCGTAGCAAGAGTCGCTTTTTATTTAAATGATTTAGCGGAGTGTCCCATCTATATAAATCTGTGGCGTAAGGGAGTATTTTTTGAATGCCAGTGGTTTATTGTTCGGTTTGGAGGTAACTTTGTAATTTTTTTCTATCGAGAAAGATTTATAACGATCGAACGATATTACCATATAACGGAAGATCATGCTAGGAAATTTGATGTAGTATACGCCCTTAAAAACATCAAGAAATCCCACGTTCATGGTCAAAAGCTCGCACACAGTATTAATACGCACATACAAAAATTAAAAACATCTAGGTACTAAAGCAAACAAGAAATTAACTTCAGCTTTCAAGAATCCAAATTAAACAACACACACTCATGATCACAAGTACAGTCAACAAAAGAGATATCTGGGCAGGGTATACTAACATATCTGTATATGAATTGCTTCATGTTCAATTTTATATATATTACTTTGTTTTTGCAATACTCCTACACTGTAACACACCAACACAAAATTGTATATTGTCACGAAATTGAACATGAAGCAATTCACATACAAATATGTTACTCTACCCTGCCTAGATATCTCCTTTGTTGACTGTACTTACCTACACACACATTATTTGCACACACATAAACTCACTTACTCAATTAGTTTATCTAGATTTGTAAACCACATCCCAGCATCCTGATAGTTGAAGTCATCCCCCATAGTCACTAATATGTTATTAGATCGATATTTCTCTGACATATTTCGAGATATTGACAGGAAATTATTTACCTATACAAAAAGATTTATTATTATGCTATTTAATCCCAATGCTTCGGCCAAACCGGCGCGTAAAGTACGCGGGACGCGAAGCGGGAACGTCACGCACACCTGCGCGAGTACAGCGCGAACCGCGAACTTCATTGTTAGTGAATAGTCAGTCTATAGCTTAGTTTAAGGACGCTGTTACAAATGGGTAGTCAAATCATTACTTTTTTACACAAAAGTATGTTTATTAAATAAAATGCTTTGCATTCTTAAAATGTTTTTTGGCCGAATTGTTGATAGATGTGCAAGTTACGATTCTGAACTATAAATATAATTTTTTTACGAAACGATTTCGCAATAAATGTACCGAAGTGAAAATTTTTACTTCGGTACATTTATTGAGAAAATGTACCTATCTAAAATTATATTTATAGTTCAGAATCGTACCATGCACATCTATCAACAGTTTGGGCAAAAAACATTTTAAGAATGCAAAGCATTTTATTTAATAAACATACTTTTGTGTAAAAAAGTAATGATTTGACTACCCATTTGTAACAGTGTCCTTAACACCTAAATAGTTGTGTATTATGTTAGTCTCATATTTAACATCAGCATCTGACTCTGATAAAGAAAACCTTTTTTCGTAAATTCTTATACCATGGATTTTTCAAATCGTACAAAATAAGATGTTCTCTCACTCTTTCTATAAACATCTCTTTAGTGTCCAAGGACTCCACGAGACAGGCTTGACCTATTGTGGAGTTCATAAGCGAAGTATTTCCCTTGCGTCTTATTAAATTTAAACAATGTTGACCTAGCTATTAATGTAGATTTTAAGGAATTGTAAAGTACAGTTTTTGGCAAAAATAAACATAATAGGTTGGGGAAAAAGTTTTTTCGCATTTTTTAAGAAAATTCAAAACATTTTTTAATATAATATACATTATTTACATTTATCTAAAGTATGTAGGTACCATTTTGTTCGATAACTTTTTGCCATCTTGTAGGTAGGGACATGATCCCATTGCTATAGAAATTTTGGGACTTCTGATCAAAATACCGCGACAAGTGGTTTTGGCAGTCCTCTCGTGATGTTAACCTGACACTGCCTAAAGAATTCTGAAGAGACCGAAACAGGTGGAAATCTGAAGGTGCAAGGTCAGCACTATACGGCGGATGCATTAACACCTCCCAGCCAAACTCTCTTAATTTTTGCTGAGTGGCTTAAGATGTGTGAGGTCTAGCGTTATCATGATGAAAAACCACACCCCTTCTGTTGATTAATTCCCGCCGCTTTCTCTCAACTTCTTGCTTTAATCTCATCAGTTGTTCGCAGTAGAGTTCAGAATCGATGGTCCTGCCTGGTGGTAATAGCTCATAATGAATAATGCCCTTCCAATCCCACCACAAACACAGCATCACCTTGTTGCGAGTTAACCCGGGTTTCGCCACAGTCTGTGAAGCCTGACCGGCCTTTGACCACGACCTATTTCGCACGTTCTTGTCGTACGTGATCCACTTTTCAACGCCAGTTATCAGCTTCTTCAAAAATGGTTCGGTTTCATTACGTCGTAACAAAGAATCACAAATGAGTACACGGTTCATTAGTTTTCTTTCAGTGACTCGTGAGGTACCCAAATATCGAGCTTTTTTGTGTACCCAGTTTTTTCAAATGCGCCAAAACTGTTTTGTGGTCAATTCCAAGTTCTTCAGCTACGTCGTAACTACTGATATGCCGATCTTGCTCCACTTTTTCAAAAATGGCATCCATTTTATCCGTAATAGGGCGACCAGAGCGACGTGCATCTTTGACATCAAAATTTCCGGATTGAAAACGCTTAAACCAAATTTGTGCTACTCTCACAGACACTGCACTGGGTCCATAAACATCACAAATTTTTTTCGCGGCTTGCGTTGCATTTTTACCTTTTTTGTAGTAAAATTTGAAAATGTATCGAATTTCTTCATTAGATTCACTCATCTTGACAGTACGAAAAACAAATGAAAATAACACATTTTCCTAATTTGAATTTGGAATTATGTTCTTTAAAATTTAAACTTTCAATGATACCAAAACCAGCCAGATACAAATAGTATAGCCAAAGAGATTTTATTTTAAGTTCATACATACTATAATGTGAAAAGACTTTTTCCCCAACCTAATATATTACCAACCGCACTGGGCCCGCGTGGCCGATAACGATTTCAAGCGTTTAGGTAGTATAGGAGCTATAACAAAGCGTTTTCATATGGAGTATCTAGATCTACCGTTTTTAGGAACTGTTAAAGGCATTCTTCCTGAAACTGACGAGGACGACGATATCGACACAATCGATCTTTAAGATTTTACTTTCAAAATGTTTATTCAGTGCTAATTTACCTTTATTTAATTATTTTATTGTTATTATTTTAAATTTTAAATGGTTGAACATATTATTTTATTTATGTAATGACATGTAAGGAAGAAAATTGTTAAATTTTAATTTTTTAGTTTTTTTTTATTTTGTTAATGTAATTTGTAAACTTCAAATATGATGTATTTTAGTGTGTATGCTGTAATTTTTTAATTTTATGTGTAAATTCAGATACAATTAATTTCTTCATGAATAAATGACTATGACTATGACTATGACTATGACTATGACTATTCAATGTTCCCAGCGGGACACGAACCCATAACCCCGCTGGAAGCATTGAATTTTGGAACAAAAAAGATTTTTTCAATAATGTACCTATTTAGAAGTGGTTATTTTAATTTTATGATTATAAAAGTCCACTATGTTATGAAAAAAATATTTAATGTTTAAGTTTCATTACTAATAATTTTAAAAGACCACTAATGCCATTTAATTAATACTTTACAATCACAATTGTTTCAGTTTTGATTTCTCTGATGGGCAAAATTTGTTTTATTATTTTGGTTATTTTAATTTTATAATTAAGTTTAAGACTGTTTTGATAAATGTTGTTTGAGTTTCGTTAATAATTATTAAATAAAATTAGCTGATTATTCTAAAAATTTTGTTGTTTTTCGCATCGCAACGATTAAAATTTAAATAAAAAACTTGCATCATAAGTTATTCTAATAGCAGAATAACATTTTTGTCACTTTTTACTAAATATTTTGATCAATAAATAAGAGGTTCGTGGATTACAGCCCACTCCCTCTCACTGAGAGGAGGCCTGTGTCCCAGCAGTGGGAACATTATAGGCTGATTATTTATTATTATTATAGTATCTTCTGCCATCGTGGAGTTAAAATCAAAGGAGAGATATATCCTTACACACGTCTGATCACAAAACCCGCGCGTCCCACTGTGCCGACGCGGCGTTCCCGTGTTACGGTCGCGTAGGTGTGCAAGGCGCCATAAGATAAACACGGACAGCGTCCGCCGAGCAGCTGACGCTACCGCGTCGCAGTCGCTTTGGTCGCGCAGGTTTGGCCGAAGCTTGAGGGGAAGGAGGAGAGTCATACGTAATAGCGGGCGAGCCTATTACCATCTACCGGGCACAGATCTAGACTCTGAGCAGCCACTGAGAATTCCTCAATGGAAAAATTTATCAAAACTGCCCGAGCCGGGGGTCGAACCCAGAAGACAACGGTCAGCAGTCGCTCCCGACCACTAGACCAACACACATCCACAAATACAGCGTGTATCAGAAAGGTGTAGTCACTTTTAAGGGTATGGTACATACCTTCAAACTGAACAACTTTTTCCATGTAAACAACATCGTAATCGCGACAAATAATCAGTCGGTATCATACATTTGGGTCAAGTAGGCATTGAAGTTTTGTATGGGACAGTTGATAATTGTTTCGCGATTACGATGTTGGTTCCATGGAGAAAGTTGTTCAGTTTAATGGTCTTATGGCGAAAATAAACGACTTTTACTGATTTTAAACTGAAGATCTCGGCTAAACCAATCAATCTGCCTAGCCTTTTCCCAATTATGTTGGGGTCGGCTTCCAGTCTAACCGGATGCAGCTGAATGCCATTATTTTTTTTTTATTATTTTAGATCTCGTCTAAACCAATAGTGTTAATGTATTAAAAAAATATATATATATTAAATTAGAGCATTTTCATAATAACTTAATATGTGAATAAATTAGATTATGTTTATATTACATAGCGTAATTAATTTGTAAAGTTGTGTCTAACGCGGATAAAAAACTGAGAATCACGCAAAAACTATCAAGCGTATTCTTATGAAACCTTCACCATTTTAAAGATAATTAAATTGTTTATCTTTTAGTATACGTGTTTTAATATAATACCTTTTGTTTTATGTGTAATAAAAAAAAGGAACACGCAAACTCCACTCAAGGCCGTTGGCACTTATCTGCGTCTTAAACATGATCACATCTTGCTGATACATACTGTATATGTTTTTATAATTAAGACTCCCGTAACACAAAAGAGTTTGTCGAGTTACATAAATACTAGCCTAGCATTGATACCACTACAAAAAACAAATGAAAAATAAAATAAAAATAATTGCTAGACTATTTTAAACTTTAAGCTTAAAGCACTTAAGTCGATATTAACAGAGTAACAACAGCAAAATAAATCTCTCATCGAATTATTACTAAACGTGTTCCAACTTCAGTTCAAGCTTAAATAATCGAGTTGGTTTTTGTATTTCGAACTTTATTTCTACTGACGTAAAGTTTATTATACAAAATTGACAACTTTAACCCACGGGCGTTTTGTTTCGCGTATTTTCAACGCACGTTGGAAATCAAACAGAGTATTTTTTCGACGCACTGGGATGCACTCTGTTGGATTCTCAATGCTCTGCTCAACACCGAGAGTTGAAAATCGAATGCGCAAAAAAGTCGTGTTAAAAATCGCCCATACGCATGCACCATCGTGTAAACTTCACAGACGGGATGGGTGTCAACATCTCAACATGATAAAACAGATTTTATCAACTCCCTTTTCAAGTAACAACACCTGCCAGCGGTCATTGACACCAAAAAAGATCATTAAATCTTTTTAGGGTTCCGATTCAGTCTGTCTGTCTGTCCGCCTGTCACAGCTGTATATCCCAAGAACTGTGTCAAAAGTGCCAAACTGTTTAGCAAATAAGTAAGAATTTTTTTTTTTTTTGCATTAGATTCTGAAAGGGGTCTTAAAAATTCGAAGTGGGGCTGCTAGGGCATGTGGGGTATCATATGAAAGAGCGCTGTTTGCAAATTCTCATACATTTTTTTTGGTTTTTTTTAGGCAGCAAAGTTTTCGACTTTTGATGAGAAATAAAAAAAAAAGTCCCCCCCCCCCCCATCTCCACAGTTTGCATAGAGAAAAATGTGAAGTTATTCTATGTGATAGAAGTTTAGGTAAAGATTACAGGAAAAATAAAAAAATGTCTCTAAATAGCACGCTTTTTCAGAAATCGGAACGAAACCCTCGGTGTGCGAGTCCGACTCGCTCTTGACTGGTGTCTTTAATTTAATTTTCTCGTGTTTAGATATAGACATCTATTACGTTTACGAAGTTTCGCTAGCTAATTTAATTTGACCCTGTATAAAACCAAAAATATTACAGTACCTTGCTTTCAACATTGTATTGAGGTGAGTTCGGGTCATCTATAATTGGTTCATCTGAACAGAGAACATCGAAACAGAATCCAGGAGGCGGGGAGTATGTGTTGTGAAGTACACCGGTGAATATGTCGGATGATTTACCTGAAAAATAGAGAAAAAACATACAAAATCAATCAATCTTCCAGCCTTTTCCCAACTATGTTGAGGTCAGCTTACAGTCTAACAACATGCAGCTGAATACCAGTATTTTACATGGAACGACTTCCTATCTGACCTCCACAACTCAGTAACTGTGTAATACGATACCCCTTGGTAAGACTGGTTGTCAGACTTTCGGGCTTCTGACGACCCGTAACGACTGTCAAAGATCCACGAATGACAGCCGGAACCAACGGCTTAACGTGCTTTCCAAGGCACGGAGGAGTCTCGGTATGTAAAGATGATCACCCATCCACGGACCAACCCCAGCAATCGTAGCTTAACCTGATCAATCGACCCGTGCAGCTGTTATTACTCAGCCACGAACCATCATAATAACTAACTTACCCAAAACATCATCTCCTCTCCAAACCATTTCCATATTCCTGTTCTGGAACCTTGCCCTCTTGTCCTGGTAGTCAATCCTGCCCAGGAACAGTCCATCGAAGCCCATCATAGCCAGGAGAGAGGCGAACTCCCTTGAGTGGCCAAACGGATCGATTTGCCAGCCAACGCGAGGCCGGCCGCAGTAGCCGAAGGTCTGATTCAGTTTTCTATAATAAATATAACATTATTGAATATTAATTCAATTAAACTTTAATTTCGGAAGTCGGTGGCAAAAAACGAAAATACATTTAACTAGACACCGACTTCCGAAAGTTATTTTTCATTTGTAGTGTTGTTTTTGGAAGTCGGTTGTATTTTTTTGTAAAAAAGTTTTTTTATTCAACAAGTTGGCATTAGAATTCAAAAGCATAAACAGTACAAACTCATTTAAGAACAAATTTAAAGACATATTTATTGAGGACGGGCTATTACAGTATCGATCAGTTCATAAATGACAAACGAGTACGGCAGCCACTATTACATGATTTGTGAAATATGTGTATGTGTTTATATGTGTTAATTTTAAATATATTTAAACTGGATAATGAATTTTAAATTTGAATGCAATGTTGGTGATTATTTAATTTATTGCTACTGAATTATTAACATAGTTATGATTATTTATTAGGGATATTGATACATTTTAAATGCGTAATGAATTTACTTAATGTTTTTTTTATTTTAATTTTAATTATTTCATTTATCATCAACACTATTATATTACATTATTTTTATTATTTTCAACACAATGTATTTTTTTGTTATGAAATAAATAACTTATGAGTGCCTTATGACATCTGTATTACAAAAATCCCTTGCCATGCTGAGCCGTCACTGGACGCCGGGCCCAAAGAGAACGAGTCCTTCTCAAGACCGTAATAAGAGGCTGGAAGAATAAATGAAGCAGTCACTGGACAGCTTCCGTATTACAAACCTGTTAAGATTATCAAACATCATCATCATCTGCCTAGCCTTTTCCCAACCATGTTGCGATCGGCTTCCAGTCTAACCGGATGCAGCTGAATACCAGTATTTTACATGGAGCGACTGCCTATCTGACCTCCACAACCCAGTAACTGGGTAATACGATACCCCTTGGTAACACTGGTTGTCAGATTTTCGGGCTTCTGACGATCCGTAACAACTGTCAAAGATCTACAAATGATAGGACCAACGGTTTAGCGTGCTTTCCGAGGCTTGGAGGGGTCTTGGTATGTAAAGATGGATCAACCCGTGCGGCGGTTATTACTTAGCCATGAGTCATCTTAGATCCTTCCTAAAACAGTTGATAGTTGATTCATTGAGCACCTGTACCCGTCAAGAAGAAAACCGGCCAAGTGCGTGTCGGACCACGCACGATAACGGGTTCCGTAGTTGAAAACAAATTACCCCAAAAACAAAATTAAAATTGTAATCCCAAAAAAATAATAAAAAATATATATGATAAAATTAGAAATTAACATTTTTCGGACTTTTTCCTTTACTTGTGCTGTGAGACCTTACTTCTTGCCAAATTTCATGATTCTAGGACAACGGGAAGTACCCTATAGATTTTGATTTACGTGCGAGTATCAAAATATGACGCATAAATGGCCGTATTTTTTTATTGCGTTGACTTAGAAGCTTCATTTTTTGAGGACTCTAAGGGGCTATAGGCCTACGTATTTGATACTAATTTCAACTTGATACCTTCACGCGTTCCTGAGAAAAAGGGTCTTGACAGACTGACAGACAGACGGACAACGCAGTGATTCTATAAGGGTCCCGTTTTTTCCTATTGAGGTACGGAAACTTAAAAAACACCTAGAACCTTCTGGAAACCCGTGGAACTACCTTCTAAATTACTTTGACCCCTCAACATCGCTTGAAACAGCCTCAGAACCACCGTTATCCACCTCCTCAGAACTTCCTCACCGGTGTCCCCAGGTGAACTGGTCGATAGTACTCTGGTAGTGCGCCGCTGCCTCGTCGTTCATGCTCCACGCGCCCCCCACCATCTGCAGCCGTCCTTCTCGCACTAACGTGTGCACCTTCTGCTGGGTGCTGGCTGACTGGCGGACCCACCACTTCCAGAAGAAAGCTGTTTCTACATAGATGAATCTGTGAAAGAATAGAACTGATAAGCTTGGAATGGAGAATTCTACTTAGGAGTGGGATTTTACAAGCTAAGCCGTTTCAATAAACATTCAACGAGGAATTATAATCACTAGAAATTACAATTACCTATATTTTGCATCGGATTATTTAAAGATTTATTAAAATAAACAATAAAAAAATAATAAATAAATGTAATGTAATGTACGTTGTAATGTTTTTTGTAATTTAAATGGTGTGCATAATAAAGAATATTCTATTCTATTTTTTAACCGATTTCAAAAAAAGGAGGTTTCTCAATTCGACCGTATATATATATTTTTTTATGTGTGTTCGCGGATAACTTCTTCGTTTATGAACCGATTTTTATGATTCTTTTTTCGTGGAAAGGAGATATTTCAAAGGTGGTACCATGATAAGTAAACCAGGATCTGATGATGGCATTCCAGAGAAATGTAGGGGAACCTTAAAATTTTATAGGCACACCTATAGCGATTTGGGTATTTTTTATAGTAAGTGGTGCTTTTGCTCCCGGAAAGCACCATTTGGTGAAGTGGAACTGATGAGGAAGACCACAGATGGCCATCGGAATTACTCAATAATACCTACGTATTTCACGGGTTGCGATTCGATTATTGCTAAGCAATTTATGCTCGTCACGATATATTATGTTGAAATGGAGCTGATGGTGACTTCAACATCAGTTCCAGTTCTCCTGGTTCCTTACTGGGAGAACTCCTCAACAATTAACGTCCTTGTATCGGGAAAAGCAATATTTTGTAAAAGGTGATGAGCAGTTGACATTAGGCTATTGTAACTTATATGAATTACAGACTGACCCATTAAAAAGTGAAAAATAAAAAACTTTTTTACAAAAAAAAACAACCGACTTCCAAAAAAATACTACAAAGTGAAAAATAACTTTAATTTCGGAAGTCGGTGGCAAAAAACTAAAATACAGATCCAAAGACACCGACTTCCGAAATTAAAGTTATTTTTCACTTTGTAGTATTTTTTGGAAGTCGGTTGTTTTTTTTTTGTAAAAAAGTTTTTTTCTATTCTATTCACATTGAGGTCACTTCCGGCATTTAAAGACGACGCGTTTCGAGTTTGCGTTCCGTTCCACCAAAAAATCTTAACATCAAATAATGAATTTATAAAAGTAAAGCATTCAAATTAAAAAAAAAATTGCAATATGTTTCTTGACTCCTATAGTCCTACACAATCAATCAATCTGCCTAGCCTTTTCCCAACTATGTTGGGGTCGGCTTCCAGTCTAACCGGATGCAGCTGAATACCAGTATTTTACATGGAGCGACTGCCTATCTGACCTCCACAACCCATTAAACTGGGTAATACGATACCCCTTGGTAAGACTGGTTGTCAGACTTTCGGGCTTCTGACGACCCGTAACGACTGTCAAAGATCCACCAATGACAGCCGGGACCAACGACTTAATTGCTTTCCGAGGCACGGAGGAGTCTCGGTATGTAAAGATGGTCAGCCATCCACGGACCGACCCTGGCAAGCTATAGTCCTAAACAATATATATTTAAATAATTAAAGAGTTTTGAATTACATGCATATTTTCTATTGGGGATCATGGTCATGTCGGAGAGAAAATGAGTCTTCTTTTAGAATTAAGTACAAGCAGGCCAGCCGCACTCCGCGTTTTAGGTACAAGTACGTGACGGGCTCGACTTGTCGGGCTAATTCAGTGTGGGCTGCCGCGCGCCGGCTAGCTCGCACGTTAGTTCGATACTCACTCACGCGCCGCGGCGTAAAAGAAGACAACCGTAACGAGTCAGAAGGTATAAGAGTTACGCGATAGAAATAGAGGCAACTTATAGGTGAATATAACTGTAGGTAATGAAGCGTTGTGCGACCTGAATTGCACTTTATTGTGTCGTAGCAAGAGTTGCTATTTATTTATATGATTTTACGGAGTGAATCTTCTGTACTTGTATTGTACCTATTATATATTCTGTGGTACAAGATCAACTGACCAAATTACTGACCTTCTTTTCGGATCTTCCCAGAGTTCATTGATGACAGAATATAAGATGTACTGGACACCAGCCTTCTGGATATTATTTCGACCTGAAAATGTAAAGAAGATTATCATTTACTATTTTAAAACCATCATCATCATTTTTCAGCCAAAAGACGTCCACTTCTGAACATAGGCCACCAAGCATCACCACTTCGACCGGTTCTGTGCTTCCCGCATCCAGCGGATTCCTGCGGCCTGCACAAGGTTATCGGTCCACCTTGTGGGAGGCCTTCCAACGCTACCGTCTTCCTTTCAGCCACATCGAGCATCTGTTCTGCGAGCAATGTGCCCTGCCCACTGCCACTTAAGTTTGGCAATTCTTCGGTCTATGTCGATTAACTTGGTTTTCCAACAAAATCAAAATATTTGATTTCACATAAATCTACACGGGCACTTATGAAACGTCAGAAGCTTGTATACCAAGTTTCGTCCAGATCGGTTGTAAAACACGACCTGTAGAGGAGTAGCAACAAACCGACAAACCAAAGCAAATTTTGCCATTCTTGAAGCAGAGACGCGTCGCTCGCTCGGTCAATTAGGGGTTGGTTGATACTATTAATACAGTATAGGGAAACAATTTAACAAATGGCAACCCTTCGACACACACTTAGACAAAAAGGCGCTTCACTTTTGATGTTTGTGGCGCTCCATCTTCCTTTTTTTGTTGATCTGAGATAGTATCTTACTACTAGAACAATCAGCCTTTATAGACGTGGTATACTCACTGCCATAATAATACTGGTCCACGGTCTTCAACCAGCCGACGTCGTCGTGCGTGTGAGGTACGATGTGGACGTTGAGCATCCCAGCAGGGGTGGCGTGACAACTCTAGAAGTTCAGAAGTATACAGGTTTAAAGTTGTGGGTTTTAGGTATGGAGCTACAAGTACGCGGCGGGCTCGACTTGTCGGATTAATTCAGTGTGGGCTGCCGCGCACCGGCCGGCTCGCACGTTAGTTCGATACTCACTCACGCGCCGCGTCGTAAAACAAGACAACCCTAACGAGTCAGAAGGTATAAGAGTTACGCGATAGAAAGAGGTGATTAAATTAAATGTAGGTAATTAACGCTCTGCGTTTATTGTGTCGTAGCAAGAGTCGTTATTAACCGACTTCAAAAAGGAGGAGGTTCTCAATTCGTCGGAACAGCGTATGGAATACGGGGAAATGCTAAAGATCTCATTCAATCATATTTAAGTGGCAGAGAACAACAAACTGAAATATCTAGCATTTCTCATAACACAAAAGTCGAAAAGAAGCACTTGTCAACACCAATAAAAGTCTGCAAAGGTGTACCACAAGGGAGTATTTTAGGTCCTCCACTCTTTATTATTTATGTTAACGACCTCCCCAAATCCATTAAATCATCCATGGTTCTATATGCTGATGATAGTACTGCGATAGTTGTATCTGAAGACCCTACGACACATGAACATGAAATTAACTGTACTCTATCATCAATAGTTAACTGGCTTAATTTAAATGATCTTAAAATAAACTTCACTAAAACATATATAATGACCTTTAGAAATAAAAATTCAAAATTAAGTACATTCGATATAAATTATGAGCAAATAAATATAGAAAACATTAACACTACACAATTTCTTGGACTACACATAGACTCAGACATGACATGGAGGACCCTAATAGAACAAGTATGTACAAGATTAAATCGGTATTCATATGCCTTGTATATGCTTCGTAAAGTGGTAAATCAAAGTGCTCTTCTATCTGCTTACCACGCTTACGTTGGTTCGACACTGAGATATGGTATAATGTTTTGGGGGAATGCCACTGGGAGAGAAACAGTCTTTAAAGCCCAAAAGAAATGTATCCGGGCAATATGTGCATTAAAACCTACAGATACTTGTAAACCACATTTTATAAATTTAAAAATATTGACGTTTCCATCATTGTATATTTATGAACTAGCATTAGACATTAGAAATAATATAAATAAATATGAAACACTAAAAAGTACCAGGCTTGCCAGTACGCTTCGCGCAATACGCCACAGAACGGTTATGTTTGATAAGAGTGCATTTTGTATGGGCCCTAGAATTTATAATAAATTACCTAATAATATAAAGGAAGCAACGAATTTTATATCATTTAAAAAAAGATTAAAGATTTTTTTGATTAATAAAGCCTATTATAAAGTTAATGATTATTTAAATGATAAATGTTATTTTTTTTTTTTAAATTAAACAATGATAATAAAATTATATAATTAATAAATGTCAATAAATATTGCAATACTAATATTTATTTTAGATAATTTTTTGCTGTTATTTTATTGTGGAAGAAATATTTCTCGCAACGGGCGTGTGTGTACTACCAGATGTGTAAACGTAAACAAGAGGATCTTTATTTCTCTGCCTGACCTCACGGCAGGAAGGCGTGGGTTAATGTATGTTTATTTTAATTGTTTTTAATTGTTTTAAATATTTGCACACCTATTAAGGTAGGATATGGTTGAAAGACCTTTATTGTAATTATCACCTTATGTACTACCCATATTCAGGCAAATAAATGATTTGATTTGATTTGATTTGATTTGAACATTTTTTTTTTTTTATGTATGTTCCCCGATTACTCGAAGATGGCTAGACCGATTTGGATTTTTTTTTGTTTTATTCGAGAGGGTATACATCACAGTTGGTCCCATATAAAATTGATTAACTTTGCTTGGGTAGTTTTTGAGTTAGCTTCAATAATACGTATTTTTTTCCCCACTTTTATATGGATGATCTTCTAGTTTGTTTTGCAGGTAGTGGTATTAGAATTTGTGTGGGGTAGGTACACAACTAAAAAGTGAAAAATAAAAACTTTTTACAAAAAAAATACAACCGACTTCCAAAAACAACACTACAAAGTGAAAAATAACTTTAATTTCGGAAGTCGGTGGCAAAAAACGAAAATACATTTAACTAGACACCGACTTCCGAAATTAAAGTTATTTTTCACTTTGTAGTGTTGTTTTTGGAAGTCGGTTGTGTTTTTTTGTAAAAAAGTTTTTATTTATTTAAATGATTTTGCGGAGTGAATCTTCTGTACTTGTACTATTTATTCTGTGGTAGCGAGGAAAGAATTAGCTAACTAATAGCATGGTGGCACTACAGGAGGGGAAGGGGGGATACAGCGCCCTCTAGAAAGCCCGGTTTTTATTTAATAACGACTCATCAGCTGTTGGTAATTGATAACTGTCGCCTGAAAGACAAGAAAGAAAAAAAACTGGCAAAATGCGTGTTGGACGGCGCACCATTAAGGGTTCCGTAGTTAGGATGAATTTATTCCAAGAACAAACTTAATATTGTAGTTGAAAAACATGTCCATACATTCGACCTGCAAATGTAAGTTTGTACGCACAATATTGAGTGATTTAGCCGACGTACGCACGGACGTAAAAATATCGCGGCGGGATTTTATCACGCACTGAATTTTCAACTGTCGTTGTTGAGCCGAGTGTTGAGAATCCAACCTAAGGGCACACTATTTGAATATTCCTGTTTTTAGAATCAATTTTAAATAGTCAAATTAGGGTATTTAGATCCTGAAAAAAAAAAATGTCATAGATACATCCTTGCTTTAGGTAAATCTACGGTTCAAAACACGATAAATTGTAATTTGCTCGATGAAAAAAAAATCCGAAATGGGGTCGATTTCAAAACTATTTTTTGTTTCATTTCCTAGTTATAGCACAAAATTATATGAAAATTGCATGTACCATGAGGTAATAGTATTTCAGAGGGAATTCTACGGTTGGATTTTTAAGTGTAATACATTTTTTCTAAATAAACACAAAAATAGTAAATCGGGCTAAATCGCTCAGAGTCCTGCGGGACTTCATCAAGGTTGGACCTGTGTCAAAATTTTTAAAAATTCGCTCTCCCTGCAGTTGTTAAAAAAAAATCGAATAAACGAAGAACACATTAGATATGAAAATGCGATAGCTCAGAAAAAATATCTCGTAATTATAATAGGTTGGGGAAAAAGTTTCTTCGCATTTTTTAAGAAAATTCAAAACATTTTTTAATATACATTATTTACATTTATCTAAAGTATGTAGGTACCATTTTGTTCGATAACTTTTTGCCATCTTGTAGGTAGGGACATGATCCCATTGCTATAGAAATTTTGGGACTTATGATCAAAATACCGCGACAAGTGGTTTTGGCAGTCCTCTCGTGATGTTAACCTGACACTGCCTAAAGAATTCTGAAGAGACCGAAACAGGTGGAAACCTGAAGGTGCAAGGTCAGGACTATACGGCGGATGCATTAACACCTCCCAGCCAAACTCTCTTAATTTTTGCCGAGTGGCTAAAGATGTGTGAGGTCTAGCGTTATCATGATGAAAAACCACACCCCTTCTGTTGATTAATTCCGGCCCCTTTCTCTCAACTTCTTGCTTTAATCTCATCAGTTGTTCGCAGTAGAGTTCAGAATCGATGGTCCTGCCTGGTGGTAACAGCTCATAATGAATAATGCCCTTCCAATCCCACCACACACACAGCATCACCTTGTTGCGAGTTAACCCGGGTTTCGCCACAGTCTGTGAAACCTACCCGGCCTTTGACCACGACCTTTTTCGCACGTTCTTGTCGTACGTGATCCACGTTTCATCACCAGTTATCAGCTTCTTCAAAAATGGTTCGGTTTCATTACGTCGTAATAAAGAATCACAAATGAATACACGGTTCATTAGGTTTCTTTCAGTGAGCTCGTGAGGTACCCAAATATCGAGCTTTTTTGTGTACCCAGGTTTTTTCAAATGCGCCAAAACTGTTTTGTGGTAAATTCCCAGTTCTTCAGCTACGTTGTAACTACTGATATGCCGATCTTGCTCCACTTTTTCAAAAATGGCATCCATTTTATCCGTAATAGGGCGACCAGAGCGACGTGCATCTTTGACATCAAAATTTCCGGATTAAAATCGCTTAAACCAAATTTGTGCTACTCTCACAGACACTGCACTGGGTCCATAAACATCGCAAATTTTTTTCGCGGCTTGCGTTGTTCTGTTACCTTTTTTGTAGTAAAATTTTAAAATGTATCGAATTTCTTCATTAGGTTCACTCATCTTGACAGTACGAAAAACAAATGAAAATCACACATTTTCCTAATTTGAATTTGAAATTATGTTCTTTAAAATTTAAACTTTCAATGATACCAAAATCAGCCAGATACAAATAGTATAGCCAAAGAGATTTTATTTTAAGTTCATACATACTATAATGCGAAAAGACTTTTTCCCCAACCTAAGGTTGCCTAACCTTTTTTTTTTTTTTTTTTTTTTTATCGTGGAGAAATGCTCATGCATGCTGCACTACCACGGGGAGATAGTGCAGTTATGTGGGACTCTAACCCACTAAAACTCCACGGTGTCCTCCTCTGCCGCTTAATGGCGGGAACACGGGCACGCGTTAGCACTCATCCGCGAGCCCGCCACGGCTGTCCGTCACCGGACCCTCCTCTGGGGAGTACCTACTCCCCATCACCGGCGCACCAGAACACCTTGCACGCCGAAACCACCCGTGGGACCAAACCAGCACATGGACGCCAGACGACCCCGTGCCTGGGCACCCTTGGTCCCCCTGCGACGGGTCAGGTCATTGGCCCCGCCGCCTGCCAAATTTCGGCCGCAGAGGATAGGGAGAGCGGCCAACGTCATACCGACACTCCTCCTCCCCTGCGGCCCCACCGCGTCCGCCATCAACGGTGGCGGCCCCGTCAAGGCCGCGGAAGGTAGGGAGAGCGGCGCACCGCAATACCGGCACTCCTCTCCCGCCGCGGCCTCCAACCCTCAGCCGCGATGCCTCCAAAAAGACACCGCGGCCCGCCTCAGTTGCGGTGTCGCCCAAGCGGCCACCGCAACCTACCCGTTGGCCGCTACGTCGTCGGCTTATCAGGAAAAGCCCTGACGAGCGGCCCCTCCTCGGGTTCCTCTTCGCTTCACCGTGGGTGACCAAGCCACGGCTACTAAGCCCCCCCGCCTCGACAATGCGGGAACCCACCGGGGGGGAGGTTGCCTAACCTAACCTAACCTAAAATTTATACATTTATATCTGTAATTTTTATGTTGTGCAAAATAAAGAGTATTCTAAGAGAAAAAGAATAAAAAGTCTTTTCGCATTATAGTATGTTTGAACTTAAAATAAAATCTCTTTGGCTATACTATTTATATCTGGCTGGTTTTGGTATCATTGAAAGTTTAAATTTTAAAGAACATAATTCCAAATTCAAATTAGGAAAATGTGTGATTTTCATTTGTTTTTCGTACTGTCAAGATGAGTGAATCTAATGAAGAAATTCGATACATTTTAAAATGTTATTACAAAAAAGGTAAAAATGCAACGCAAGCCGCGAAAAAAATTTGCGATGTTTCTGGACCCAGTGCAGTGTCTGTGAGAGTAGCACAAATTTGGGTTAAGCGTTTTCAATCCGGAAATTTTGAAGTCAAAGATGCACGTCGCTCTGGTCGCCCTATTACGGATAAAATGGATGCCATTTTTGAAAAAGTGGAGCAAGATCGGCATATCAGTAGTTACGACGTAGCTGAATAACTGGGAATTGACCACAAAACAGTTTTGGCGCATTTGAAAAAAACTGGGTACACAAAAAAGCTCGATATTTGGGTACCTCACGAGCTCACTGAAAGAAACCTAATGGACCGTGTACTCATTTGTGATTCTTTATTACGACGTAATGAAACCGAACCATTTTTGAAGAAGCTGATAACTAGTGATGAAAAGTGGATCACGTACGACAAGAACGTGCGAAAAAGGTCGTGGTCAAAGGCCGGTCAGGCTTCACAGACTGTGTTGAAACCCGGGTTAACTCGCAACAAGGTGATGCTGTGTGTGTGGTGGGATTGGAAGGGCATTATTCATTATGAGCTGTTACCACCAGGCAGGACCATCGATTCTGAGCTCTACTGCAAACAACTGATGAGATTAAAGCAAGAAGTTGAGAGAAAGCAGCCGGAATTAATCAACAGAAGGGGTGTGGTTTTTCATCATGATAACGCTAGACCTCACACATCTTTAGCCACTCAGCAAAAATTAAGAGAGTTTGGCTGGGAGGTGTTAATGGATCCGCCGTATAGTCCTGACTTTGCACCTTCAGATTTCCACCTGGTTCGGTCTCTTAAGAATTCTTTAGGCAGTGTCAGGTTAACATCACGAGAAGACTGCCAAAACCACTTGTCGCGGTATTTTGATCAGAAGTCCCAAAATTCCTATAGCAATGGGACCATGTCCCTACCTACAAGATGGCAAAAAGTTATCGAACAAAATGGTACTACATACTTTAGATAAATGTAAATAATGTATATTAAAAAATGTTTTGAATTTTCTTAAAAAATACGAAGAAACTTTTTCCCCAACCTATTATACAGAGAGTCGTCCGTTTAAGGAGCAGCTTGTCCTGAGGTCGAAACCCGCAGCCTTAACAGCATATAATACCTAATGGCACAACACTAATACACTGAGTGATTCTTACAGATTGTTCCTGATGAACTCGGCTATCGCTAAAAAATATAACAGTGGATTGTACACACGGGATTTGTCATTAATACTGTCAGCTAACCATTGATATTTATTTATATTATAAACATAGATGATATAAAAGGAATAAACTTCATGTATTCTGTGTACGTTCTACGAACTATCAAATAACAGTATATCAAAATGAAAAAAAAGAATCGAAAAAAATATCAACAGTTGAGAATCAAACTTTTGTGGTTTGCTTTGATGAAAGTTGACTAAAATAGACGTTCTTATGTTATTATTATGTCATGATTGACATCCTTCCGCTAAGCCTTAACTCAAAGATTTAGCGCGATGATAATCATTTAAAGGTTAAATCTGTAACTATCTGCTATATGCATTTCTTACTCAGCCCAATGAAGTAATGGAATAATTCACACACTGACACCGATATCGGCACGATATCTACCAGCGAAGACAGTGCGGGGTGAGAGTAGCGGATATTCTTTCACTTGAACAAACTTTATCACACTGCCGACTTCGAGACGTCGATACTTATTAGTGTGCTTGTTTGTCGCGTCGCGATGGTCATCGATATTCACCAATATCATGGGGTCGGTAATAATTGTACCTATCGCTATCGAATCGTGTTGGTATCGTTATCTGATAATGTGAAAACAAAACGACATTTTATGTAATAATCTTAGTTTACTCCACCGTAGACACCATAAAAAGTAAACATAAGGAAAAAAATCGACCTAAGAAAAACTAATTAAGTTGATCAACTGCAAATATTTTACACTGTGGCATGGATTTTCTGTGAAATCGTCGGCGGCGCGTCGTAAATAAACACGTCGCGCTGCTTTTGGGGGAGGCGGAGGTAGCGTTTCAAAGGCCTACAGGCCCGAATAACCTGGCCTTAACAACAACAGAGTGCATTTTAGCACGTCGAAAAAACACACTGTTGGATTTTCAACTCTCGGCGCTAAGCAGAGCGTTGAAAATCCAGTGCGCGAAATAATGTTATGAATTTATTTTAAGCAGATACAGATAGATACAGTAGATAGTTATTATAAATCTATTTAAAATATTTAAGTATTGCAATTATCAATTATTAGGAATTAACTGGATCTTTTATGTAGACTCGACATATAACTAAATGACCAAATTGATTTTAATGACTTATTAAGCTATTGTTAATCAAGTATAGTATATAATGTAATTAAATTCTAATTTTAAAATGTCAGTGACACACAATAATTTAATTTTACTTAACATTTGCACAACCGAAAGGTTGAATATAGTGTATCAAACAAACTGTATAACATGTAATGTACATCCTATATTCTAGCAAATAAAGTTATCATTCAATCATTCATTCATTCATTCATAAAATCGCCGCGATATTTTTACGTCCGTGCGAACGTCGGCTTACGATGTTATTTTATGACCATAGACTTCTTATAAGCCTGTAATCTATAAATAAGTACAGAACTATTCTCTGTAATGATTTCACTATTTTATGCTCAGCAGTTTCCTAGATAAGGGGGGATGGTCAATGGTAAATTTTCATCAATTCTCTTTAATAACTTAAAAACTAATTATTTTAAAATTATTATAAAAAATATTTGAAATCCTCATAACAACATCCTAAGAGACGACCTAGATATAGAGAGGGAGCGCAGGGCGTTGTCTGTGAGGAGCAATATGCTTGCCCGCCGGTTCGCTCGTTGTACTACAGACGTCAAAGTTACTCTTTTTAAGGCATTCTGTTAATCGTTTTACACGAGTGGCCTGTGGGTGTCATACACGCTCCGAGCCTCCAACGTCCTGCGTGTACAATTTAATAATGCTTTTAGGATGCTGTTGGGACTGCCGCGGCGGTGTAGTGCTTCGGGAATGTTCGCAGAGGCTCGCACAGATGGATTCCATGCCATTATGCGAAAGAAAGCGGCCTCCTTACTACAGCGCCTGCATAGTAGTAACAACAGCATTCTAAAAATGATTGCTGCCAGAGCGGACTGTCCCTTTCAGGGACACTGGGTGGGGACAGTCCTAGGTCTGACATAATATTACTGTTCAAAGCTAACAATACTAACCTATGTATAAGCATTATTGTTACTAACACCAATGTACCCAGTCTATATGCCATAGTGTATATGCCAGTCTGAGTGAGCCTTTATGTGTTATTTACAAGCACTATTATTGTAAATAGGTATTGTGAATGATAACATTCTGAACTTTAAACTCGGATAATAATTCTGTATTTTTATTATGCCATTTGTTGAAAATGATTAAGTAGGATAGAAAGTTTGTTTGCTATTTATTTAATAGGTAATTTGACTGCTATAATACAAGAATAGAAGACGTTAGAGACAGTAAAACGATATTTAAAAAAAGCGGCCAAGTGCGAGACGCACGAAATCAAAATCAAAATATTTTATTTCACATAAAGCTACACGGGCACTTATGAAACGTCAGAAGCTAGGTGCACGGTTCCAAATTGGTCGTTTCCTATGGAGAAGAGCCGGCAAGAAACTCCATGGTTACTCTTTTAAAAATAATTGTCTTTTACAATATTTTCAAATAACAGTGTTAATAGGTATGGGAGGACAATGTAGGCCTTGACGAAGGTTCCGTACCATTATCTATAAAAACTCAAAAAAAAAACACGTTTAACTAACGAAACTCCGCAGAAGTGTGAAATAATAAAAAAATTTAAAGATTTGGTTTTTTTTTTTGGGTCAACGACCGCTGATTGTGTTGTTTGTTACTTGAAGTGCGAGTTGAAAAGTCTGTTTTTTTTTAATCGTTTTCATATCGATAACAACCACGTCGCGTCGGTGAACATTACACAAAAAAAAAATGATTTTTTGGGTTCCGTACCTCAAAGGAAAAAACTTGACCAGTTTTTACATTCGTACGTACGGAAACCTAAAAAAACCATCAGACCATTAATTCTTTGTTAACTGACGTCAAAAAAGGAGGTTCTGTATTCGACCCGTATGTATGTATGTATGTATGTTTGTTTGTCCGCGATTTTCTCAAAAACTAATAAACCAATTTTGATGATTCTTTCACTATCGTGATCTGCATACTTTCAGGAAGGTTTTAGTATATAATACATTATGTAATTATTCTTATGTACGAAGTTATATGCATAAATACACTGTATCTCCGGCATTTCTAAGCCGATTTTGAAGATTCTTCTTTTCGTTCGTCTTGTAATCGTATATTCAACTAAAAATGGAAAAATAAATTTACTTTAAAAAAGTAAAAACTGACTTCAAAATGAAAAACAAATAAATTAACTTTCATAAAACACTTAACAGCTTCTGAAGTCGGTATCTTCAATTCTTCAATGCACTTTAGCTTGACACTGACTTCAGAAGCTGTTAAGTGTTTTATGAAAGTTATTTTATTCGGTTTTGGTTTTGAAGTCGGTTTTTACTTTTTTTAAAGTAATTTTTTTTATTCTGTGGTTTTATCGTGTTTCGATTTCGATACCCATCAGTGGAGTACACTTACCTCATATCCACAAAAAATCTCCTTTACTGTAGGAGGAAACGCGTCCTGCAGTGGCATCAAGTACGCGCTGCTAACTGCGCACATGAGCAGCACTAGTACCTGCATTGTAGTCTAAAACAAAACGAAACGAAATATTATTTATAGTTTTACCGATCATTGAGTCTTCTTACACACGTCACACGAGCGAGCAGAGGCGGATTTGCAGTGTTGGCCGCCCTAGGCCCCAGGCCATGTAGTAAAAATAAGTACCAGCCGCCCCTTTCTCAGCACCCATCTTATAAAATAAAAATAAATAAATAAAAAAAAAAATCGTTTATTTTCAGGCGTCGACGGCCCATAGCGTGTTAGTAATCAGTACAAACTTAAAAAACTATGTTAGTAGTAACACTTAAACACACATGAGTACAACAATAAAAACACAAATACACACTAAAAATACAGCCAAGATAAGAGGAGGAAGATTCATCAAGTCCCATGTCTGACATGCAGTTTGATAAATCTATCCACTGTAGGCCCTTCTAGCCTTTCTGCAAACACCTTCAGAATGCTATTGCTGCTTCCCCTCAATCTACGTATCACTGATGCCACTTTTTTGCGCATAATCGCGAAATAATCATCAGTGTGCGCATCCGCGAACATCCCTGACGCACTACAGTAAGGTGGAAGCCTCAACAGCGCCCTGAAGGCGTTATTATATTGAATGCGCAGTGCGCTGTCTGCTTTTTGGGTATGATTAGTCCACAGACTGCTGGTGTAAAATATTTGACAAAACGCCTTAAAAAGTGTTATTTTAATTATTATAGACTGCATAATGAATTTACTGTATTGACAACTTTTATCGAAATAGAGTTACTGATTTTTTTTTTCGCGATTTCAGGTTTGGTTCCATAGTAAAAGTTGTGCATAATGATGAGTACAGTGACCCCTTAAGAGGATATTGGTCAATAACCAGTAACCCTGTATATACGAGTGATTTAGGAAGATTATTGTAATACGATGCGGTGCAGTGCGGCCCGCCATAATGTGCGCGAGTCTTTACAATATTTAGGTACTTTCAGTTTGTTATTATCAGTTTTTTGTCAGATTGGCCGCCCTAGGCCCGGGTCTAATGTGCCTTAGGGCAAATCCGACTCTGCGAGCGAGACGCGTCAACGGCAGAGGCATGCCGCATAACTGCACGCATCTACGGCCGTCGTCGACCGCCACCGAATCTAAAGCGTCGCTAGCAGTTGTAACTGTCGCGTCTAAAAATTGTACCTACTTATAATAAGCCGACACGCACGGACGTAAAAATATCGCGGCGATTTTTTTCGCGTACTGGATTTTCAACGCTCTGCTTTGCACCGAGAGTTGAAAATCCAACAGTGTGTGTTTTCGACGCTGGAATGCACTCTGTTGTTGTTAGGTTGGATTTTCGAAGCTCGGTTCAACACCGAGAGTTGAAAATCCAGCGCGCGATATTTTTACGTCCGTGCGAACGTCGGTTAACTTTTCTAACCTTTTTAAACTTATTAAAAAAATTAAAATAAATATTTAATATAAAATTTAAAAAAACCTCCAACGCAAAAAAGAAAAGCGAAGATTCAAAAATCAAAATGCGTTGAACCATCAAATTCGATTGAGTGATTGAGAGATTCCTATTTATTATATTTTAATTATAGAAATTGATGGATGGCACGAGGAGCTCGTGGCTAAGTAATAACAGCCGCACGGGTCGATCCATCAGGTTAAGCTACGCTTGCCAGGGTTAGTCCGTGGATGGGTGACCATCTTTACATACCGCGACTCCTCCGTGCCTCGGAAAGCACGTTAAGCCGTTGGTCCCGGCTGTCATTCGTGGATCTTTGACAGTCGTTACGGGTCGTCAGAAGCCCGAAAATCTGACAACCAGTCTTACCAAAGGGTATCGTATAACCCAGTTAATGGGTCATGGAGGTCAGATAGGCAGTCGCTCCATGTAAAATACTGGTATTCAGCTGCATCTGGTTAGACTGGAAGCCGACCCCAACAAAATTGGGAAAAGGCAGGCAGATTGATTGATGGATGGCACGGTAAGGTTTGCTCATTAAAATGGCGCTACCTACAATGTCGCGGCGGGGTACCGTATTTGTCGATAGTCAATCAAATGAAGGGTCTGACTGCGGTACTAAATAAAACAAAATCACCCATTTATGCAGCTAAGCACGAATATCAAAAAACAAAATAGTTCAGACTTCTATTTTCAAATCTCCATTGACAGTATAACACATTTATCTCGTCTACTCGACATCCGTATGTCTGTAACAGCTAAATAACAGTTCCAAAATCCTATTCCAAAATAACAGTCTGTTAAATTGCAACCAAAGACTACGATTGTAACAGATTCAAAACAGATTACAATGTTTATTAAGCTCTATTTTTAACCTACTTCAAAAAAGGAGGTTCTGTATTCGACCCGTATGTATGTATGTATATATGTATGTACGTTTGTTTGTCCGCGATTTTCTCAAAAAAGAATGGACCAATTTTGATGATTCTTTCACTACCGTGATCTACATACTTTCAGGAAGGTTTTAGTACATAACACATTATATAATTATTCTTAGTACGAAGTTATATGCATAAATGCACTGCATCTCCGGCATTTCTAAACGGATTTTGATGATTCTTCTTTTCGTTCGACTTGGGCTTACCTAATTATGTAATTCAACTAAAAATTAAAAAATAAATTTACTATAAAAAAAGTAAAAACCGACTTCAAAACCAAAAACGAATAAAAAAACTTTCATAAAACACTTCAGTCTCTGAAGTCGGTGTCTTCAATTCTTCAATGCACTTTAGCTTGACACCGACTTCAGAAGCTGTTGAAGTGATTTATGAAAGTTATTTTATTCGTTTTTTGTTTTGAAGTCGGTTTTTACTTTTTTTTAAAGTAATTTTTTTTAAGAGCTTGTTCCAGAGAACAGATACTATCTCTTTCTATAACAATAAGTTGGAAGAGAAAAGAGCTTGTTTCAAACTATTCCAGGTCAGTTTCGTTTGTATCTCTCTCTTTCTAACAAAGTAAAACATCCATAAGCTAGATAGAGAAGAGTTTGGTATATTACACAGATACACACACCAGTTACAGCAATATCTGTTGTAGGTTGTGGAACGGGCAGGAACTGTTTTTTCAGTTTTGAGATAACTGTTCCGTGTTGTTCTTTTAAAAAACTTTTTTCCAAAAAAATACTACCGACTTCCAAAAACAACAATACAAAGTGAAAAATAACTTTAATTTCGGAAGTCGGTGTCTGGTTAAATGTATTTTCGTTTTTTGCCACCGACTTCCGAAATTATTTGTAGTGCTGCTTTTGGAAGTCGGTTGTATTTTTTTGTAAAAAAGTTTTTATTTTTCACTTTTTAGTTGTGATACCTACCCCACACAAATTCTAATACCACTACCTGCAAAACAAACTAGAACATCATGCATATAAAAGTGGGGAAAAAATACGTATTATTGAAGCTAACTTAAAAACTATCCAAGCAAAGTTAATCAATTTTATATGGGACCAACTTTGATGTATTAGGTTGGGGAAAAAGTCTTTTCGCATTATAGTATGTATGAACTTAAAATAAAATCTCTTTGGCTATACTATTTGTATCTGGCTGGTTTTGATATCATTGAAAGTTTAAATTTTAAAGAACATAATTCCAAATTCAAATTAGGAAAATGTGTGATTTTCATTTGTTTTTCGTACTGTCAAGATGAGTGAATCTAATGAAGAAATTCGATACATTTTAAAATTTTACTACAAAAAAGGCAAAAATGCAACGCAAGCCGCGAAAAAAATTTGCGATATTTGTGGACCCAGTGCAGTGTCAGTGAGAGTAGCACAAATTTGGTTTAAGCGTTTTCAATCCGGAAATTTTGATGTCAAAGATGCACGTCGCTCTGGTCGCCCTATTATGGATAAAATGGATGCCATTTTTGAAAACGTGGAGCAAGATCGGCATATCAGTAGTTACGACGTAGCTGAAAAACTGGGAATTGACCACAAAACAGTTTTGGCGCATTTGAAAAAAACTGGATACACAAAAAAGCTCGATATTTGGATACCTCACGAGCTCACTGAAAGAAACCTAATGAACCTTGTACTCATTTGTGATTCTTTATTACGACGTAATGAAACCGAACCATTTTTGAAGAAGCTGATAACTGGTGATGAAAAGTGGATCACGTACGACAAGAACGTGCGAAAAAGGTCGTGGTCAAAGGCCGGTCAGGCTTCACAGACTGTGGCGAAACCCGGGTTAACTCGCAACAAGGTGATGCTGTGTGTGTGGCGGGATTGGAAGGGCATTATTAATTATGAGCTGTTACCACCAGGCAGGACCATCGATTCTGAACTCTACTGCAAACAACTGATGAGATTAAAGCAAGAAGTTGAGAGAAAGCGGCCGGAATTAATCAACAGAAGGGGTGTGGTTTTTCATCATGATAACGCTAGACCTCACACATTTTTAGCCACTCAGCAAAAATTAAGAGAGTTTGGCTGGGAGGTGTTAATGCAACCGCCGTATAGTCCTGACCTTGCACTTTCAGATTTCCACCTGTTTCAGTCTCTTCAGAATTCTTTAGGCAGTGTCAGGTTAACATCACGAGAGGACTGCCAAAACCACTTGTCGCGGTATTTTGATCAGAAGTCCCAAAATTTCTATAGCAATGGGATCATGTCCCTGCCTATAATATGGCAAAAAGTTATCTAACAAAATGGTACCTACAGATAAATAAATGATATGGATATGGTTAGATAAATGTAAATAATGTATATTAAAAAATGTTTTGAATTTTCTTAAAAAATGCGAAGAAACTTTTTCCCCAACCTATTATACCCTCTCGAATAAAATAAAAAATGTTCAAATCGGACGACTCTGTTGAAAGTTATGCGTGGTCATACATAAAAAAAAACGCGTGTCGAATTGAGAACCTCCTAATTTTTTTTCCGTCGGTTAATTAAAAAGCTGTTGTTTTTAACTGTTTCTATAAATACGCCTCACTCCTAGTATGTCACTGCTGGGATCCAGCAGAATATCAGCGTCAAGTATATTTGCCTGGCACGTGCTGAGCTGGACTCAGATGTGGTGTCACCACCACACGCTGGACTAGTACCACAGGACAGCACAAGGACAAGCTAGTGAAGTGCTACTAACATAGTTTTAAGCTATTTATTAACACAAGTTTTGTTTAATACTACTAATATTATAAATGTGAAAGTTTGTGAAGATGTTTGGATGTTTGTTACTCAATCACGCAAAAACGGCTGAATGGATTTGGATGAAATGTGGCACACAGATAGTTTATAACCTGGATTAACACATAGGCTACTTTTTATCCCGGTAGTAGGTTTCCGTGGGATAATTTCCGACATCCACGCGGGCGAAACCGCGGGCAGCGGCTAGTACTTTATATAATTATGTTAGTTTGTAAGGTATGTATCTATGGTCCATTGCAGCCTGAAAATAAATGTTTTAATTTGATTTGAAGTAGGTCATAGTGTATTTTTTTAGGGTTCCGTACCCAAAGGGTAAAACGGGACCCTATTGCTAAGATTCCTCTGTTCGTTCGTCTGTCTGTCCGTCTGTCACCTGGTTGTATCTCATGAACCGTGATAGTTAAACAGTTAAAATTTTCACAGATGATGTATTTCTGTTGCCGCTATAACAACAAATATTAAAAAACAGATTAAAATAAATATTTAAGGGGGCTCCTATACAATAAACGTGATTGTTTATGCCTTTTTTTTTGTATTTTGGCACCTTGTTTTTATATTACACTAGCTACGCCCCGCGGTTTCACCCGTGTAAATCCAGGATTCCAGGGTGTCAGCTACCTCCATACCAAATGTTATCATTTGAGCGTGAAAAAGTAATACATACATACACACACTAACAAACTTTTTATAATATTTAGTGTGATTCATGCATTGATGTACCCACTCGTACATCATAGAAATACTTCAATGGATTTATGTAATTTATTATGATTTAATTGTGTTTTTGTGAGTTGTGCTGTCTTTTGTGTGCACTGAAGAAATGTTTTACCCGTGACATGATATTTTTTGTTTCTACATGATGTGATAATATCTGATTTGTAGATGCAGTACTTACCTACTTATAAAATAAAAACATTTTTCCAAAAAAAAACACTACAAAGTGAAAAATAACTTTAATTTCGGAAGTCGGTGTCTTTGGTTTTGTATTTTCGATTTTAAGTAATTTTTCAGGAGCTCGTGGCTATAAGTAATAACAGCCGCACGGGTCGATCCATCAGGTTAAGCTACGCTTGCCGGGGTTGGTCCGTGGATGGGTGACCATCTTTACATACCGAGACTCCTCCGTGCCTCGGAACGTTATGCCGTTGGTCCCGGCTGTCATTCGTGGATCTTTGACAGTCGTTACGGGTCGTCAGAAGCCCGAAAGTCTGACAACCAGTCTTACCAAGGGGTATCGTATTACCCAGTCACTGGGTTGTGGAGGTCAGATAAGCAGTCGCTCCATGTAAAATAATGGTATTCAGTTGCATCCGGTTAGACTGGAAGCCGACCCCAACATAGTTGGGAAAAGGCTAGGCAGATTGATTGAAGTTATTTTTCACTTTGTAGTTTTTTTTGGAAGTCGATTGTTTTTTTTTTGGAAAAAAGTTTTTATTTTCACTTTTTAGTTCTACTACATACAAAAAATTCTGCCTACAGCTTCCGATAGTACGGTCTACAACAGAAGTCGGTTAACACTGCTACTGTTTGACCATATTCGATAAACTGCTTTGTTTTTCGTTAATCATCGATACATCTCTCTAAGTTAGATTTCGTTCGTTCGACTAATCTGCACGAAATCTAACATAGACAGATATATTGATGATTTTCATGGTTAAAATTATAATACATATGTTTTATTGCCGCGTATCATATTTTGATCAAGATAGAACCTGACACGGACCTGCGAAACCCAAAAAAAAATTGAATTTCGCGGGCTACCTTAAGCACGATGTTACAAATGGGTAGTCAAACATTACTTTTATACACAAAAGTATGTTTATTAAATAAAATGCTTTGCATTCTTAAAATGTTTTTTAGCCAAATTGTTGATTGATGTGCATTGTAGTGACCTAACTCGGTCTTTTAAATAAAAATCAGTGGACTGTAAAACTAACTTTGTATTTAACCTCAAAAAATGTAAAAATCACAAGCAAGTGGTTCGCGTGTGTCGTCGGTCGCGCTTAGTCGTGAATGTTGTAGCCCTTCCCGCGCGCTCGCGCAGCCGCCCGACGCCAGACACGAAGATAGCCGACGGCGCCCGAACATGCATGGTACGATTCTGAACTTTAATATAATTTTAGATAGGTACAGTTTCTCAATAATTGTACCGGACTGAAAATGTTTGCTTCGGTACATTTATTGAAAAAATTTACCTATCTAAAATTATATTTATAGTTCAGAATCGTACCATGCACATCTATCAACAATTTGGCTAAAAAACATTTTATGAATGCAAAGCATTTTATTTAATAAACATACTTTTGTGTAAAAAGTATTGATTTGACTACACACGTGTAACAGCGTCCTTAACAATTAAGATTATTAAACTGCAAATGTTAATCGACTTTTGTTGCTGACTTTACGGTCGTGATGTTATCATAGCAAAGATGCGAACAATACCGGCCGTAACCTAGTCAGTAATATGACACTAGGTCACTAGAGCCGAGTGGCACTGTCATGTCTGAGTAGACATGACAGTACCTAACTCTACACTATTTATACAAAAATCAATCTGCCTAGCCTTTTCCCAACTATGTTGGGGTCGGCTTCCAGTCTAACCGGATGCAGCTGAATACCAGTATTTTACATGGAGCGACTGCCTATCTGACCTCCACAACCCAGTAACTGGGTAATACGATACCCCTTGGTAAGACTGGTTGTCAGACTTTCGGGCTTCTAACGACCCATAACGACTGTCAAAGATCCACGAATGACAGCCGGGACCAACGGCTTAACGTGCTTTCCGAGACACGGAGGAGTCTCGGTATGTAAAGATGGTCACACATCCACGGACCAACCCCGGCAAGCGTAACTTAACCTGATAGATCGACCCGTGCGGCTGTTATTACTTAGCCACGAGCTCCTCAACTCTACACTACTTATACCTACATAGCATGTATTTAAAAGAAAGCTGGAATACTAACCTACACTCGAAATGCAATGACCTGAGACCATTGGAATTGGTCTTCTCACACACGATTAAAGCAATCATAAGAGCGTTGGCTCCGTACGGTATTTCATACAAACTTTCAAATCCTTTTTGACCCAACTACGGCAAAGCCAAAATGCAGCAGTCTATGTATGTATGTAAGTATGTATTTACGTGTTCCACCGTAGCGCCTAAATTACTGAACCAATTTTAATGAATGAGGTATCAATAGATTCGTAATAATGGTCCGGGTGACATAGGCTATATAAATCCTTCCTAAATTTAATATGGTGGAGTTTACACGTAAATTTCTGACCACGAAAAAAATTAAATTGTGATAATAATGACATGTTTGGTGTCAAAAGAAAGGTCTTGACGAGCACATTACAAATAAATATGTTTAAATTGTTAAAACTAAGTAAAAGTGGAGGTAAATAATATTAATTTAATTGGTTACAGACCGACCGCGGCGAGCGGGATTTTTCAGTAGTCGGGTTTTAGTTTTTGAACTTACTTTTTACTATCGAAATCAATGAACGAGTTAGTTAAGAACATTTTCGAAATGTCTTATTTAAAAAAAGTTAATTGGAAATCTCTGTTTCTATGGAATATTTACAATCGGTCGAATTTAGCTGCAATTGCAACACTATTTTTCGAAAATGTTCTTAACTAACTTTTTAGACTTATGTATCCTGCTTATACGTATGAAGGTCATTTATTTCGATAAAAAAGGACTTGAAAGTTTGTATGAAATGCCGTACGCAGAGATAGCCCGCGAAATTAAAATTTTCTTACGATTTTTGTAATTTGCAGGTCAGTGTCAGTTTGTATGTTGATCAAAATTTGATTCGCGACTATAACAAATATGTATTTAAGTACATAATTATGACTATAAAAATCATCAATACATATCTCTAAGTTAGATTTGTTTGATTTCGGAAATCATGACGTTTGAGAACAAATCTAATTTAGAGAGATGTACTAGTAAGTATTGATTCTATACTCCATCGGTTTAGGTAATTAAACAAATGTAAACAAAAAAAACCACGTGTCTGGTTAACCGACTAAACGTAATACCTGTCACTTCAGTCGTCATACTGCGACACAGTTGTACTCTTCAATTTAGCAACGTTATACAACGAATTATCATCATCATCTGCCTCGCCTTTTCCCAACTGTGTCGGGGTCGGCTTCCAGTCTAACCGGATGCAGCTGAATACCAGTATTTTACATGGAGCGACTGCCTATCTGACCTCCATAACCCAGTAACTGGGTAATTCGATACCCCTTGGTAAGACTGGTTGTCAGACTTTCGGGCTTCTGACGACTGTCAAAGATCCACGAATGACAGCCGGGACCAACGGCTTAACGTGCTTTCCAAGGCACGGAGGAGTCTCGGTACGTAAAGATGGTCACCCATCTACGGACAAACCTTGGCAAGCATAGCTTAACCTGATCGATCGACCCGTGCGGCTGTTGTTACTTAGGCACAGGCCCATAAAAAATTCACAAAATGACTTCCCCTGATTAAAATGACCCATTTTAAAGAAAATATCCGTTCCAAAATGAACCATCAACCCGGCACCGTGTTAATGTAGGCACAAGTACTGTCTGATGTTAAAAGTACGTTACTTGTAGGTTACAACTATGGAAGAACACGAAGATAACACTGGTATGGCTTTAAAAATATATCTTAAGGTGAAACTAGACGATATTTTTTCCATACAAATTTCGGGAGGGTATTACTCCACCGTTTGACATTGTGCATCCAAAGTTCAACATGATATCGTTTTGTCTCAGTATTAATGTTGTCTGTACGGAAACAGAATAGTAAAATAAAAAGACATTAACAAGCTATGAGCCAACAAAGATTCTTTTTTCTTGCTAATTTAATGCAATTTTGGGCGTGAATAAATAACAAAAGAAGTGTAAAATCTCCAAAACAAAATCGGCACCGACAAAGCTTAATTATCGAAGAGTTCCATAAACTGTATTTGTAATTGATTTATGCAGCGGTTATTCATAAAACTCGATCTTCCAAAGGACTTTTCGTACATTTTTACGCGCTCGTTTCTCTATTACTAGTTTTACTTTACTACTACTAACTATTTATTATTTTACTAGCATTTAACTGCTCATCAATAGTACTATCTCTGACGGACACGATGCCAGGTGAGAAAGCGTGCTTTTTGGCCAACCCCACCAGTGAGTTCGAGCCCGCGATTAACTAATCGCGAGCTCGAACTCACTGGTGGGGTGAACTCAACATTAATAAATTAATACTGTAAAACAATAAACTCAAATATTTTAAGAATGTAACAAACCTCCTAATGTATTGGTAATTATTACCTACTTAATGAGTTTTAGGATTAGGGTCAGTAATTAAGTAATTAACTAAGAATTATCTTATAAATTATTAGTAGTTTAAAAACGTCTTTCTTATCTTTAAGTACAAAAGTTATTAGTTACTTTTAAACTAGGTTAATTGTTATTAAATCACATGACCGAAATGAGTAATTATGGAATTTCTTGCCCATTCTTCTCCACACGTACCTAAATACCTTTTGGAAGGGGCAACTAGAAGCCCCGAAGTCCTGTCACAAAATTGTGTTTTGACATATTTTTAGATGTATTGAAGCATAGTGACGAATCACATTATATTTGGCAGTTGTAAAATAATTCCGTTTATTTTGACTCTTATATATATATATATTATTTGTTTTGTTTATTAATAATGTCTTATGAAGTTATAAACTAACGTTTATTCTGATATAAATTTTACGTAGTAGTAAGGAGAAATTTTCAGTTAATTCTAAGAGTTTTTTGTAGTTTTATGGTTTCGAATGGGTTTTTATTTGTAGCTATCCATCCCATACAGATTTAAAAATTCTGAGGCCGATATGGACTAAAACACTATTTAAGAGATATTATTATGTATTTTTTATTTCTTTTGCTCAGTTATGTACAGTAGTCAATCCACGAGCTCGAATAATGTTTTTTAGTCGTTTATCATCGCCTTAACAAACTATTATACAAACTATTTACTTTAAATTGTATTTATGAAACGCGTTCAAGATAACTTAGATATTATTATGTAGATAAGGGATTAATTCAAGTGTTTGTGACCTAAATCTTTATATCTTTGTTGCAACATTGGTTTAATAGTAAATAACAACGTTGCTACGCCCTTTACCGAGGGCACCGAGCTTCTTATACACACAAACACGTTACATAACCGTTGTTTGAAGTAGTAAACAATTAAATTAAAATCTAGGGAAACATATATATTATTTGGGATATACAACATCAGTTTTATTTAAACATATCTTACATAATCTGGTTTTAAAATAATAATACCCAAATATTATAGTTGCTTACTCTTCACTGAAAATATTATATCTTCTTTTTAATTTAGCTTCTAATTTTATTGTTGTCTTCTTTTTAAATGTTTGAAGTAAATTGATGGCCTGAAACACAGGTTTTCATAAAACTAGATCAGGCAGGACTACATTACAGCTAGAATTAAATTTTCCTCGATTGTAATTATTTTAAATCTTATTTTTACTTTATACTTCAATAAATTTTATTTTATTATTTTTATTATTATTTTATAGTTTTAGTATATGCGAAACCCGAAACACGTGTCTAGTATTTTTATGTAAAGAATCTATGTACAAAATTTCAAAACTGTATCAAGAAAAATCACGCAGTTATAAGCTTGGTATGTTACCTGGTTGTCCGTACAAAAACATGATCACCACGCGGCGCCCGCTGTGCGCCCGTGCCTAGTGCCGCTATGACCTGCAGTGACTTGTGTTCGTCGCGCGGTGTCCATATTGTAACATTTTTTAAAGATTTTTGGGGTGAAATATAACGACACGGTATAAAAATTATTGGAATCGATTCAGTTATTTATTCTGAACAAACTATATTCAGGTTTCACATATACTACTCGTAAAAATAATGTTGTATACTAGACAGTATACTCGTACACGATGGAAACACGATTTGATAAAGTTGGAGCGTTTATACAGGATAGTTTTTTATTAACCGACTTTAAAAAAAAGGAGGTTTTATACATATATACGGTCGAATTAAGAAACCTCCGTTTTATTATATATATATATATATATATATATTATTATTATATATATATATATATTAGATATTTTATTTAATATATTTTTTTTTTTGGACAACTTCGTCGTTTATGAACCGATTTTGATGATTCTTTTTTTCGTTGGAAAGGAGATATCCCAAGGGTGGTACCATGATAAGGAAACCAGGATCTGATGATGGCATCCCAGAGAAATCGAGGGGAACCTTCAAATTTTATAGGCACACCTATAGCGATTTGGATATTTTTTATAGTAACTCGTGCATTTGCTCCCGAAAAGCACTATTTGATGAAGTGGAACTGATGAGTAAGACCAGAGACGGACATCGGAACTACTTAATAATACGTATTTCACGGGTTGCGATTTGATTATTGCTAAGCAATTTATGCGCGTCACAATACATATGTTGAAGTGGAGCTGATGGTGACTTCACCATCAGGTCCAGTTCTCCTGGTTCCTTACTGGGAGAACTCCTCAACAATTAACGTCCTTGTATCGGGAAAAGCAATATTTTGTAAAAGGTGATGAGCAGTTGACATTAGGCTATTGTAACTTAGATAAATTAAAGACTGACCCACTAAAAAGTCAAAAATAAAAAACTTTTTTACAAAAAAAAAACATCCGTCTTCCAAAAAAATACTACAAAGTGAAAAATAACTTTAATTTCGGAAGCCGGTGGCAAAAAACCAAAATACAGACCCAAAGACACCGACTTCCAAAAATAAAGTTATTTTTTACTTTTGTAGTGTTGTTTTTGATTGTCGGTTGTATTTTTTTGTAAAAAAGTTTTTTGTAATCTCCACCAGTCCAGCAAGTCTGAGTACCTAGTACTATAAGTTTAACTTCAAATTTACTAGTAATAGTAGTTGCAAACGCAATAAATTAAACCTTAATAAAAAAAAAACCGGCCAAGTGCGTGTCGGACCTCGCACAATGAAGGGTTCCGTAGTTGAAAAGAATTTATCCCAAAATCAAACTTAACGTTATAGTTGAAATACATGTTCTCCGTAAATTAGCAATTGGCACATCTACGTAAGAGAGAAGCCACACGGTGCGGTGCGGCGCCGCACCGCAAACATTTTGCCGCATCACTGTTCACATGTGGTATGCGGCGCCGCAATACGGCACCGTTGCGGCGCCGTAGTGTGCGGAGCGGGGACCTAGCCAGTCCCAGTGCAAAATGGATCGGAATAGACGTGTTTTGTTGCTTCTACTACTACGCCTGTTGCGGCGGCCTAAAGCCTTGGGGTGAAAATCGAAATTTTCTTAGTGGACTGTATGAGGGGCGGTTCGGTGACACAAGTAGGTGTTTTGGTGGTGTGGGAAAATGATGATGGTACCTGCCTGGTGAGCTATGGCGACACGACGAGAAGGGTTTCCTTAGCCACGTGGCTGGCGCGTCCAGGATATCACGTACGGACGAGAATCTGCACTTTCCACAACACACATATACGCACTTGCACTGTTCAATAACAATCTTCGTTCTTCGCGGTGAAAATATGAGTCCTTTTTCGACTTGGGATTAATTTTACCCAACAGGCGTCGATGTTGATTGAGAACTGGCGGATCTTCTTGGCGGCAGCGTATGCGCGCCATTGCGGATCTTCCTTCTCGCTCTCACTTAGGCATTATAAGGGTTGTGGAAGGGAGAAGGAAAGCGGAAGGAACTTTATGTTACACAGATACTAATTAATTAGAGTTGCCAGTAATTAGGCATGAAATATAAAACTAAAGAAAGTAATGGCGTTAACATTCCTCGCGGCCTTAAAGGGTCACCTTTAAAGAGAATAATATAATAATATATACAGTGAAATTACACTTAAATCTAACTAAAGAGGGAATGGACTGAATAAGATATTACTGAGTAGGAATGGGGCATAAGCGGACCACAGGTCGCACAAGAATCCCATTAGAAGTGTGTACTGAAACGACTCGCGTGCTACCGTCTATAGACGTATGCAACTTCTCAATAACACCTAGAGGCCAGGATAGAGGAGGCGCATTATCATTAACTATCACTACTACAGTGCCTTCCTTAATCATGTCTCCATCAGGTTTATTCCATTTTAAGCGTGATTGTAAACTATGAAGATACTCGCTTCGCCATCTTTTCCAGTACGACTGGACTAATTTATCCATAAGAGAGTGTCTTTGAAGCAGGTGATCAGACAGTAAACCTACTTCCGCGGCGGGTAATGAGTTAAGCGGTACAGTATGTAAAAATGCGAAGGGGTAAGAGCTTTAGGCTCTTCCGGATCAGCGCTAAGAACAGTAAGAGGTCTGGAGTTCAACAGGCACTCTATTTGAGAGAGAATTGTAACTAATTCTTCATAAGATAGAAGTTGTTGACCTATTGTCTTGAAAAGGTGAGTCTTCACGGCCTTCACCATGGACTCCCAACATCCACCAAAGTGCGGTGACGCGGGCGGAATAAAGTGCCAAATAATGCGATGCTCAGCGAGCTCCTCTTCAAAGCGCGGGCGGTATTCTTTATTTATGAAAGTATACAAGTCGCGTAAAAACGAATTAGCTCCTCGAAAATTGGTCGCGTTGTCCGAATACAAGCATTGTACCGGTCCACGGCGGGATAAAAACCGTTTCAACGCGGCTATGAACGACGCAGTCGTAAGATCTGTAGCTAATTCAATATGAACAGCGCGAGTAGTCATACAGGTAAATATACATAAATAACCCTTGCGACTCTTCGCACCTCGAGTGCGTACGGGCACATACTGTATAGGGCCAGCGTAATCACACCCTGTATGAGAAAAAGCTTTGGTTGCAACATTTACTCTAGATTTAGGGAGATCGCCCATAATCGGCGGACCATGAGGTCGCGGTCTCCACCTGTGACATGCGTTACACTTGTGGATTCCATGACGAATAATGCGTCTAGCGGACAAAATCCAATACTTATGGCGCAATAACGACATAGTGAGTTCTGGACCTGCATGTAAATATTTTATATGATAATAGTCTACGAGGATTTCAACTATGCGATCATGACGGGGTAACACTACCGGGTGTTTAGTACTATAGGCCTCAGCCGAATGAGTTAATCGACCCCCAACGCGGATTAAATCATCACCATCTACAAATGGCTTGAGTTTAATAAGAGCGGGTGAACAAATTTTATTATTTTTTAACTCGGAATAATCATCCATGAAGTGTTTTCTTTGAACATGACGCCACAAAATGGTTTCAGCGAACTCGAGGTCGCTAGCGGTAACGGTGTCAGTCCGACGCGGGAGTTTTTTCATGAAGCGGTATATGAAAACAACAATACGCAGCAGTTTAGTCCACGACGACGTACGTTCTGCGAGTGCGAGTAGAAGCGAATTTTCCGAACTTGAATCCGCGACTATGGGATGCGCGTGGACCTTTTCTTCCGGAATGGGTTCCGAATTCAAGTCTGTAACCTTATGTATGGGCCATTCGGAAGGGTCGCGCTTAGCCCAAGCGGGTCCGTGCAACCATAATGGGTGCTCAATGAATTTGTCAGGTGTTAAACCACGTGACAAACAGTCCGCTGGGTTTTCAGTACCAGGTACGTGGTAGAAATGTTCCGCGGGGACGTTGTCTACGATGCGAACGACACGATTGGCCACAAACGTGTGCCAACGATGCGGAGAAGAATTTATCCAGCAAAGAGTCACCTTAGAATCGGTGAATGCGTAAATAGCGGTAACATTATAACGCGGATTATAAGTGTCATGAACACGGCGAAGAAGTTTAGCGAGGAGTTCGGCACCACAGAGCTCCAGTCGAGCAATAGTCAATGGTTTAACCGGCGATACCTTCGACTTGGCACAAACCAGCTGAACGACTACGTCATCGTTGCGAGTGACATGCGCATAGATGACAGCGCCGTAGGCGCTTTCGCTGGCGTCGGAAAATCCAATGAGGCGAAGAATACAATTTTCAAAAATACCTAAATGGCGCGGGATTTTAAAATCATTTAAAAGCGGCAGGGCAGAGCGAAAAGTTTGCCAAATATTTATGATGTGACGCGGGGGAGTGTCATCCCAATCGAGCTTCAGTAACCACAATTCTTTGATAAGTAGTTTAGCATAGAGAACTACAGGCGCGACAAGCCCCATGATGTCCCACAGTCTAGCTACGGCCGACAGAATAGCACGTTTAGTACACGTGTCTGGCGGTGCGGAAATAAGAAATTCAAAACAATCATTTGACCTACACCAGCGCAAGCCGAGAACCTTTTGTTCTACCGACTTGTCGAATTCTAGTTGTTCGGTCAACCTATGCGACGCGGGAATACTGTTTAGTACAGTTTGAGAGTTACTGGTCCACTTGACCAACTCGAACTGACCTCCTCTAAAGAGTTTAATCAGTTCGTGCGAAACCTGGACTGCACGTGATTCGGAGCTTACGCTGTAGACTACGTCATCCATATACAGCGAATCCGCGATGATAGCGCTGGCGCGCGGGAAGTGATGACCATCGTCTTGAACCAACTGTTGTACTGTGCGGATCGCATGGTAGGGACTTGACTTGAGACCAAAACAGACACGGTTAAACTGATATAGAACCAGAGGATCGTTTGGACTAAAACGATATAAGATGCGTTGAAAGCGACGATCGCTTTCTCTTACTTCAATCTGTAAGAACATTTGTCGGCAATCAGCCGAGAGCGCGAATGCGAACAATCGAAAATTCAGAATTATAGTAAACAAGTCACCCTGTAAATTTGGGCCACTGTGTAAAATATCGTTGAGAGATAATCCAGTACTCGTTTTAGCACTAGCGTCTAACACGGAGCGTAGTTTTGTTGTTGTCTTATCTAAACGTACAACTGCGTGATGCGGAATTACATAGTCAGGACAACTACTGTCTGAACTATCGAGCGGAGCAGGAGATAAATATCCATTATCAATATATTCGCGAATGACGTCATCATACGCAGTACGTAACTCGGGTGCGGATTCTAATTTCTTTTCTAGGCAGAAAAAACGTTTTTTCGCGATATCGAGTGAGTTCCCCAATGAGAACACATCGCTGCGAAACGGTAGGGCTACAGAGTATCTACCTGTGTCCCCATCGCGTTCCGTGGTCGAATTATAAAAGTACTCGCACTCAAGTTCGTCGAGCGATTTGCTCGTCGAAAGAGTGACAGGCGCTTCATCGACCTGCCAGAATCTTTTCAACGCCGATTCTAACGAGTCTTTGTCGGATGGTTGCGAAATATGTGAGTAACAAGACTGTGGAGGCTTATTACGACGTACAGGCAGCGCGGGCACAGTGCCCATGATGACGTAACCGAGTACCGTCTGCATGGCGGGCGGCGCGGAGGAGTTGCTGCTAACTACGCGGGGCAGCATAAGATGCGGGAAAAGCGAAGCCCCGATCAACACATCGATGCGACCGGGTTTGCCAAACGATTCGTCGGCGAGCGGTAAACCTTTTAAGTAAGGCAAGGCGGAAGTATCTACGGGAGCGGTAGGTAAATTATCGGTGATTGCATCGACAACTAGCGAATTAACGTTAAAAGTAACGTTCGGATTAAAACGGGAAAAGAAAGCGAATTGTACGGAACCCTTAACGGATTTTTCCGTACCACCGATACCCTTAACGGAAGGCGTATCAGATGAATGTCTAGTCAAACCTAATCGTTTGCAACATTCTGCGGTAATAAAATTAATTTGTGAGCCACTGTCTAATAGACAGCGAATAAAATGCTCCTTACCAAATGAATCTCGAACTATTACAGTAGCGGTTGACAACAAAATAGTAGTATTCGTATTACCTTGCGGCTTTGATACGCGGGAGTTCGAGTCGTAAAGGATCGACGCAGCAATGGATGCATTACATTGCGGGGCGCTCTGAGCGGTGGCGGCGAGCGGCACGGCGGCGGCGTGAGCATCTTGCTCGCTCGAAGCCGTGGAGTTTGAACCCGATTGTGTACGTGCGGTATCATCAACACCGTTCGATAATACAGTCGCGTGCGATTCGCGATTAAAGTGTAAAAGCGTATGATGTTTATTTTTACAAGATTTACATCTAGATTCAGACTGACAGACTCTGGCCTTATGTTTAATACTTAAACAGTTAGTACATGCATCGTTTTGCTTCACCGATTTGAAACGATCACTTGGTGTCATTTTAGAAAAGGCAGGACATTTAAATAAATGTTTATGAACAAAGCTATCACACAAACATTTTGCGAATTTATCAATTACAGTGTAAGATTGCGGTTGCGGAGTTTTAGACGTTTTTTTATTTACAGGATTGTTGTTAGACTGAGTGAAACTCAAGCTGTTTAAAGCTTTAGTATTTTGTAAAATGCGAGATTGATTTTTAATGAACTGTACTAAATTGTCGAATTTAGGAATTTCGTCTTTTGAGTTCATTTCAAAAAGTCGAGCGGTTTCAGAATCAACCTTTTTTATAGCGACATGGAAAAAAATCAAATCTGATAAATCATTTATTTTAAGGTTTTTTAATGCGTTTGCGGCGGAAACAAAATTATCAGAAAAGGATTCGAAATTTTGAATAGATGCGGTATTAAAAGATTTATGTTCAAACATCCGATTAAGGTAACTAGAAGCTAATATACGTTTGTCTTCGTACTTGTTTATGAGTGAATTAAAAATTAATTGGTAGTTATCGCCATTAGGGCAAACTCCTGAGAACGCGGTTTGAGCCTTATCTTTCAATTTCCCCATCAAATAATATAATTTCTCCGAATCAGTCAATGTATTATTTTCGTGTACCGTGCTTTTAAAATTAGCATAGAACAGGGGCCAGTTACGAATATCGCCATCGAATGACACAATTTCAATGGGAGGCAAGCGAACTGTTTGCTTATTGACACCACTACCACTAGAAGTAGGAGCCGATGTGGCTGATGATTTTGAGTAATTTGAATAATTATATTTAACGCAGCAATATAATTCCTCAAAACTAATCCACGACTGATCATCAATATTATTTTCCGGGTCTTGTCTTAGAAGAAGCGAGTTATATTTATTAAATGCCTCGAGGAACTCGGTGCGCAACGCATCAATATTGACACACGCACACAAGAACTTCTCTAGCGGTTCCATACCGGACTTCATTTTTTCCATTAAATCGTAAATGATTTGCATGCGGGCAAAAATCATATTACGACATGACAGTGCTATTTGAATCGCGGATTCTATCTGATCATCCGAATCCATGGTCACTTTCTTAGGCATTTTCGATATTTTTGTTGGTTTTTATAATAGCTAAAATAAATCGCAAACTTCAACGAGTTGCGCGCGGTGCGGGATTGGTAGGTACCTACGAATATAGTACCGAACGATAGCGAAGCGAGCGAGCGGTAGATTTTGCTTCTACCTACGTATATTAAAATATTAAGTTGAGCGGGATGCGAAATACCTGTGAATGTACGCAATGACAAGTAGGTACTGTAATAAATGAATAAATGAAAGCGGTTTAGTATAAGAGTATAAGGAACGAAGATTGAAATGAAATATAGTTGCGGGATGATGATATACGGATATAATATTGATATCCGTTATCAAGAGGATAAAGAAAAATAGGTATCCGTGATCATGGGACCAAAACTGTTGGATATCTGTGATCGTAGGACCAAAAAATGTTGGATATCCGTGATCGTAGGACCAAAAAATGTTGAATATCCGTCTCGAAGGAACAAAAAATGTTGCGGCGGCCTAAAGCCTTGGGGTGAAAATCGAAATTTTCTTAGTGGACTGTATGAGGGGCGGTTCGGTGACACAAGTAGGTGTTTTGGTGGTGTGGGAAAATGATGATGGTACCTGCCTGGTGAGCTATGGCGACACGACGAGAAGGGTTTCCTTAGCCACGTGGCTGGCGCGTCCAGGATATCACGTACGGACGAGAATCTGCACTTTCCACAACACACATACACGCACTTGCACTGTTCAATAACAATCTTCGTTCTTCGCGGTGAAAATATGAGTCCTTTTTCGACTTGGGATTAATTTTACCCAACAGGCGTCGATGTTGATTGAGAACTGGCGGATCTTCTTGGCGGCAGCGTATGCGCGCCATTGCGGATCTTCCTTCTCGCTCTCACTTAGGCATTATAAGGGTTGTGGAAGGGAGAAGGAAAGCGGAAGGAACTTTATGTTACACAGATACTAATTAATTAGAGTTGCCAGTAATTAGGCATGAAATATAAAACTAAAGAAAGTAATGGCGTTAACAACGCCACCGCCGAAAACGTAGAATCAGACGATATTGGGTCAGTCCAATAATCGCGTTAAGAAACAGTGACGGAGATTTTTTTCTTAAAGAATACAATGAGCTATTGTTGGATCCGAAAAATTTTTATAACTTCTTTCGAATGAGTGTGACCTCTTTCAACAGTTTATTAAATACCTTGGAACCACATTTACGGAAGCAATATACTAATATGGCCGCGACCGCACCGCACTGTGTTGCGGTGTGCCTGCGGTGCGGCGCCGGAACGCACCGTGTGGCATATCATTGATATTTATATGCAGGCCGCCGCAGCGACATCGCTCCGGCGCCGCGCCGCGACCGCACCGCACCGTGTGGCTTCTCTCTTACGATCAATTCTCCAACTGCTTTAAGTTTGCAATCGCAAGTGTTAGGTATGTGAAGTAGTTTTTAACCGACTTCAAAAAGGAGGAGGTTCTCAATTCGTCGGAAGCTTTTTTTTTCTTTTTTTTTTTTCATATATGTTCCTCGATTACTCGAAGATGGCTGGGCCGATTTGGATTTTTTTTGTTTTATTCGAGAGGGTAAACATCACAGTTGGTCCCATATAAAATTGATTAACTTTGCTTTGGTAGTTTTTGAGTTAGCTTCAATAATACGTATTTTTTCCCGACTTTTATATGGATGATGTTCTAGTTTGTTTTGCAGATAGTGGTATTAGAATTTGTGTGGGGTAGGTACACAATTAAAAAGTGAAAAATAAAAACTTTTTTACAAAAAAATACAACCGACTTCCAAAAACAACACTACAAGGTGAAAAATAACTTTAATTTCGGAAGTCGGTGGCAAAAAACGAAAATACATTTAACTAGACACCGACTTCCGAAATTAAAGTTATTTTTCACCTTGTAGTGTTGTTTTTGGAAGTCGGTTGTATTTTTTTGTATAAAAGTTTTTATCCTTCCACCACGATGGCAAATATAAGATCACATAATTTTTTTTGTATTGCCATTTTCAGACTTTTTTCCTTTACTTGTGCTGTGAGTCCTTGCTTCTTGCCAAATTTCAATATTCTAGGTCAACGGGAAGTACCTACCTGCTTTTTTTATTTGCGAGTACCAAAATATGTCGCATAGATGGCCGTATTTTTTATTGCGTTAACTTAGGAACTTAATTTTTTTAGAGCAACCATATGCCTACGTATTTGCTATTAATTTTAACTTGATACCAACCAACAACCACAATAGAAATCTACGTTCATCTCACAATCGTCTTCTTCTATGTCCCACTCACCGTACAGACTTCATTCACTCTTCTTTCTTCATTCAGTCCATCTCTCTGTGGAATGCGCTCCCTCAGGAAATCAGGATGGTAACCAACCGATTATCCTTTAAAGTTAAAGTTCGTGAGCACATTCGCAAGAAGCTGGCAGTATCATCACAACGGTAATGTTTTTCCCATTGTTTGTCTTATTTGTTTTAGTTTATTCGTGTATTAGTGTATATTTATTTGTGCTTATATTTATATATAATTAGGTATACATTATTATATTTATAGTTTGTATAGGTATATGAGTATCTATATATTTGAGTAAATATTTATTCCTTAATTTTTCATCATTGCACCTGCCACTGTTTGTCGCTGCATCACCCAAAGGTTGACTGGTAGAAAATGCCCATGGCATTTAGTCCGCCTCTGTACATTTGTGTGCTTGAAGTATTAAATAAATAAATAAATACCTTTACGCGTTCCTGAGATAAAGGATCTTGACAGACTGACAGACAGACAGACGGACAACGAAGTGATCCTATAAGGGTTCCGGTTTTCATAGGTATTGTCCCGATCTACAACAAATCGGAGCTGGCAACACTAGTCCGGACCTACAATCCACAAGTCGTAAGTCGCGGCCGTTACCACTGGAGCAGTACTGCTCTCGGAAGCTCTAGTATATAAATGAAATGGTGCTAACATCAAGGAAGTACCTCAAAGTAACACATACAGTACAGTGCAACCTAGAGATTGAAACAGGAATGGAAAGAAAAAAATGTATGTCGAGTAACTGTGGCACCAGTTACAACTTATGGTATCCTGGTACTTTGTCGCGTTGTTTTAGTTAACTTACTAACCGGGTTTTGTCTCAGTTAAGTATATTTATAATTTAACTGGATTTAAAGTTAACTGTTTGCTACACTCGAGATACTTTAAAAAAAAAACATTTCTGTGTTTTTGGGCTTCGCCGCAGTCGGATGAAAAACTGTGATAACAAAAAAAAAGTAAATTTAAAAAAACAAAAAAACCTCCTGCGTAAAAAATTAACTTTAAAAAAGATGGAAACATGATGACCTTTTAAATTTAAAAAAAAAGCCCCAAAAAACCTAAAAATCCTAATAAAGACTTATCTTATTTGACCTTCTTTCTAACTCCAAACCACAGATCACAAAAAGGTGGTTTTTTAGTCTGTGGGAATCTGACAGACCCCTCCGCTCTCCCCAGGGCGGGGGACATCCACGAGGATTTTCTACACCGGAACAAAAAAAAAAAAGGATTCCGATGTTGAAAATGAATTTTTCCCAAAAACGAACTTAGCATTGTAGTTGAAAAACATTTTCTCCCCTATATTGGTATACGTCACGGTCAATTTTCCAACTGCAAGTTTGGAATCCCAAAAAAAAAAAAAAAAATTTTTTCATGTAATAAAATTACAAATTACCAAATTTCGGACTTTTTCCTTTATTTGTGATGTGAGGACCTTGCTTCTTGCCAAATTTAATGATTCTAGGACCACGGGAAGTACCCTGTAGGTTTTGATTTACTTGCGAGTATCAAAAAATGTCGCTTCAGAGGAGCTCGTGGCTAAATAATAACAGCCGCACGGGTCGATCCATCAGGTTAAGCTACGCTTGCCGGGGTTGTCCGTGGATGGGTGACCACCTTCACATACCGAGACTCCTCCGTGCCTCGGAAAGCACGTTAAGCCGTTGGTCCCGGCTGTCATTCGTGGATCTTTGAGTCGTTACGGGTCGCCAGAAGCCCGAACGTCTGACAACCAGTCTTACCAAGGGGTATCGTATTACCCAGTTACTGGGTTGTGGAGGTGAGATAGGCAGTCGCTCCATGTAAAATACTGGTATTCAGCTGGATCCGGTTAGACTGGAAGCCGACCCCAACATAGTTGGGAAAAGGCTAGGCAGATCAAAATATGTCGCATAAATGGCCGTATTTTTTAATGCGTTAACATAGAAGCTTGATTTTTTTAGAGCTGTAAGGGACCGCAGACCTATTAGTATTAATTTCAACTTGATACCTCCACGCGTTCCTGAGAAAGGGTCTTGTCAGACGGACAGACAGACCAGACGGACAACGAAGCGATCCTATAAGGGTTCCGTTTTTTCCTTTTGAGGTACGGAACCCTAAAAACAGTTTTTTTTGTGTAAACTTCACAGACGTGATGAGTATCGTTATGTAAACACGATAAAAAAAAAACAGATTTACTACTCATACCTACTTCAAATAAAAAAACTACCAGCGGTCGTTGAACCCAAAAAAAAGTCATCAAATCTTTTCATTGTTATTTTGTCGTGTTTCAGTTAACGATAGCCATCGCGTTTACGGAGAGTTTCGCTACAGTGTTGCCGTTTTGGCCACTTTGTGGCTAGATCTAGTGGATTTTCGAAGGTTTTAGCCAAAAAACAATCTGTTTTAGCCACCAAAATGAATCTAGCTACTTCTGGCTACTTTTTAGATTATTACTACATACCTACTTTTATTACTGTTTTGCCACCTGAGGTTTTAACAAAGTCACAAAAACTGTCAAACCAACTGAAATACCATCCATAACATCATCCATTAACGAAGAGATTCCAGAATTTCCAGATGACATTGTAAACTTTCAAATTGATTTTAATTTTTGGAACGAAGTTCCTTATCGCGCGTTGTGAAAGGGGGCTAGACGGAAAAAAATCTCACGAAATGTTGTAACGACACTTTTTGCTATAGTAAGCTATTGTAAGCTGTGCGACGTGCGCATGTTTCTCTGTCTGTCTCTCGCTCTCTCTTATAGAAAGATTAAGTTTATATTACATTATATTTGTTAATAATAAAAAAAAATATTATTATAACTTAAAAAAAAAATTATTACAATTCCTTCACTAATTAATCGAAAGGAACTTCGTTCCATCCGGGTGTCCCGTGACACCTCTCAACTTTTTTACTAAAATACAGTAATTTTAATGTTTTTAGCTATAAACTTGTAACCAGTTTTTAATATTTTTTTAACAACACAATTAAATATTGTTTTATTAAAACCACTTATCCATATACCGGATGACTTTTTTTACCGTCTTGAAAAAAATAGGGTATATTAGGTGAACGGATTAGAAGCGTGTGGCATACCTAGTTTTTTTTTTTAATAGCTTTGTCAGAAAAAAATATCTAAGTATCAATAAATACTACAAATTCGTTGTAAACTTTTCATTTTAGAACAATAAAAACATAAATTTTGAAGAAAAATAATAAATCCTATAAAAATTCAAATCATATGCAACCTGCATTATGATTAGAATTTTGATTTTTTTTAATTAAAAAAAAAAAAAAAACTTCTACTCCGTTCACCGAATATACCCTATTTTTTTCGAGACGGTAAAAAAAGTCATCCAGTATATTAAACATATTAATAGGTCAAAGTAAGCCAAAAATACTTTAGCCACTTTTAGCGGAATTTCGAAAGTAATTTATTTACAAAACTAGCAACTTTTTTCATTGATGTAGGCCACAAACTAGATGACAGAACATGTATACCCTAACGAACTAGATGCTCCTAACGGCAACACTGTTTCGCTAGCTAATTTAATTTGACCCTGATTAAGTACGGATATATAAATATGGAGTTTTCCCCATGATACTATGCTATGGCGTGTCAAGCATACAATCAAGAATCATAGTTGTTTTTTTTTTAATTCCCATGGCATTGCTACTCATTCAAGTCGCCTACATACCTCCATACATACATAATTGTTATGTAAATTGTATTTTTTTAGATAAAAACATATTATTGGAGCTGAAGAGAGAAAACTTTCTTTGCATTGTTTAAATTCAATGTCTTAGTATTATATAATTGCATAGCACATGTGTGAGCACTATGTAGGAGGATTTAAAGGATGACCCAGATATAGAAAGAGAACGTTGGGCGTTGGCGGTGGTCCAGACCATGGTTCGGAGCGAGAGTGCATGGGAGGCCGTCACCTCCTTCAGCGAAGCAGTAATGCTCGCGAAGGAGGAAGCGAAACGCGTGAGGGAGAGGCAACAGCCGCGCCCTCGCGCCCCTAGCCGCCGTAGGAGACGCCCTGGGCGGCGGGAATCTATCGCCGATTCCCGGCCACCGTAGGCGCGGGCTTGCGGACGACGAGTAATGGGCAGCTCGCCGTCCGGTAAGGACCAGGCCCGGGTCGACGGCGCGTTGTGTTCCACGCGCGCCTCAAAGAGATGTCAGCAGTGACGGGGTCAATTGGGCCGATGCCGCCGGGGTCGCGCGTAGTTCGAAAGAGATACCGTGGCCCTGGCACGGGCAACTGAAGGAACACGGGTGGGTTTTAGTCAGTAAAAGTCTGACACGCCCTCCCGCTCTGCCCAGGGCGAGAGAAGTCATTTGATGATTTCCCATCCACAAAAAAAAAAAAAAAAAAAAAGGCAAGCTCTTCTCTTAGAGCAATTTATTTCATCACCACTGCTCTCAAAACGGTGAAGAAAAACATCGTGAGGAAACCGGCATGTCCTAGAACCAAAAATTCGAAGACAACTCGCACTGGCCCCGCGTGATGGCTTACAACCCACTCCCTCTCACAGAGAGGAGATCTATGTCCCAGCATCAGTGGGTAGGCTGATTAAAGCTTTCGTGGACGCTTGACGTCTATAGACGTCATCTATATAAATAAAAAGAGAAGTCCTAACTGACTGATTGACTGACTCATCAACGCCTAGCCCAAACCCTTGAACCTAGAAAGCTCAAATTGTGCACAGAGGTTCCCTTTATATTGTAGACAAGGAATAAGGAAGGATTTTCTGCTAGTACCTTTGGCATATTTTCCGACATCCACGCAGGCGAAGCCGCGGGCAAAATCTTGGGTAACAATAAAACTTCTATCGTGTCTCCTTACAACTTAACTCCTTACCATACAATCCCAAAAGTAGCTTAATCGGTTCCCGCTTAATCGGTTCCCGGACTGTTCCGGGAACCGATTAAGGTACTTTTGGAATTGTATGGTATGCTAATTAATTGGTAGTCAATCAATCTGCCTAGCCTTTTCCCAACTGTGTTGCGGTCGGCTTCCAGTCTAACCGGATGCAGCTGAATACCAGTATTTTACATGGAGCGACTGCCTATATGGCCTCCACAACCCAGTTACTGGGTAATACGATACCCCTTGGTAAGACTGGTTGCCAGACTTTTGGGCTTCTGACGACACGTAACGACTGTCAAAGATCCACGAATGACAGCCGGGACCAACGGCTTGACGTGCTTTCCGAGGCACGGAGGAGTCTCGTTGTGTAAAGATGGTCACTCATCCACGGACAACCCCGGCAAGCGTAGCTTAACCTGATGGATCGACCCGTGCGTTTGTTATTACTTAGCCACGAGCTCCTGCTAATTAAATGGTAGTGCTCACGAGTAATTTGTAACTTACCTACATTCATTAATAGAGAGTATGTTTTAAGCGCGTGAGAAAGCGTCGATAAGTGATAGGTAGGTATTCCTACGTACGTTATGGGGGATGCACTAAGATAGCCCGCGAAATTAAAATTTTCTTAAGTTTTTTGCAATTTGCAGGTCAGTGGCAGGTTGTATGTTGATTAAAATATGAGACGCGGCCGTAGCTAATATGGCTTTACAGAATTATAATCATTAGAATCAGCAATACAACTCCATAAGTTAGAATTGACCTCAAATCTAGCGATTTCAGAAATCATGAGGTTTGAGGCCAATTCTAACTTATGGAGTTTGCTATGTAAATTACATTGACAGGAAGTTTTTATAACATCATCCACATAGACTAAGTCGACGTAAAAATATCGCGGCGATTTTTTTTCGCGCACTGGATTTTAAACACTGCTTAGCGCCGAGAGTCGAAAATCCAACAGTGTTTTTTCGACGCGCTGGGATGCTGAGATGTAAGCCCCCGTACGCACGGGCGTAATAAAATCGCGGCGGGATTTTATAGCGCACTGGATTTTCAACTCTCGTTGTTGAGCCGAGCGTTAAGAATCCAACTTAACAATAACAGAGTACATTCTAGCGCGTCGAAAAAACACACTGTTGGATTTTGCACTCTCGGCGCTAAGCAGAGCGTTGAAAATCCAGTGCGCTATAAAATCCCGCCGCGATATTTTTACGTCCGTGCGAACGTCGCCATATTGAAGCTAACTCAAAAACTACCTAAGCAAAGTTAATCAAATTTACATTGGACTACCTAGGAAGTAAACCCGTTCAAATTTCAAAAAAAAGAAGAATTTTCCAAGTCATCAAGTAATCGAGGACCATACATTTTTAACCGACTTCAAAAAAGGAGGTTCTGTATTCGACCCGTATGTATGTATGTATGTTTATTTGTCCGCGATTTTAAAAAAAAAGATTCCGTCGAACTGAGAACCTCCTCGTTTGTGAAGTCGGTGAAAAAGATGTTCTAAGGTCATACAACGAAGTCGTTCATTACGAATAAATTGGTATGTAGGTATAATCACCTATTATGAAGAGAAAAACAACTTTGTCCCAAACCGCTTTGGCGGTTATGCCAATGCACAATATTACGATAATTAATAATATAATCTACAACAGTCTACAAGGAAAATGTATACAGAAATAAACCACAATATTTATCGGTATTTGAGATACACATTTAGGTATTATTTATACCGGCTTATGTAAATATAGAATAATATTATTCCGTCGCGTCTCAATTAATAGTCTTGTCAGAGTTATAACAAATTACATTACAGTTTACAAAAAATGTATACTCACCACAATCTACTCTTTTCTTCTACATGTATTATCGAAATATTAAATATGTGATAATTTTCAACACGACCCTACGCCACAGTATACAAAATCAAACTGACAAATTGACAATAATGACAGCAATATATCGGACTTCAACATGAATCTTTCATTCATTCCACCGTCACATTCATGAAAATGTCAACACGAATGAGTATTCTTTGTTAGTGTTGTGTAAGGCTTGCAATGTTAAACATAGTCGATCGATTGTATTTATGTAGTCGATATTTCTATGACTATTCAATTATTTTAATCTTCGTGTGGAGAAATACAAGCACGCCCGTCATAGCCGTTCAAACTCCAACTAAAGCATGTATTTGAAATAAACCAATTATTGTATGTTCTACGAGGGCTGCTATTTATGTATCCGGAATAACAAAGTGAAACAAACATATAACATATATTATGGTTTTATTGCTTTTCAAAATATTCGCCATGATGTTCGATGCACATTTGCATACGTTGGAAAAACAAATATTTTTCCATTCGGATTGAGGTATTTCCAAAACGTGCATTTTTAACGCATCAGCGGCCTCTTCCCGGCTTGAAAAACGTTGACCACGTAATTTATTCTTCACGGTTGGGAATAAATAGAAGTCGTTGGAGGCCACGTCGGGGCTGTACGGCGGATGACCCGTTAATTCAATCTTTTGACCTTCCAAATACCGAGTTGTTTCGGCCGATGTGTGGCAGCTAGCATTGTCATGATGAAGAAGGATTCTGCGTTGTCGGTTGTTCATTCTTATTTCTTTAAAGACTTCTTGCAAACAAATGCTCGTGTACCATTCAGAATTAACCGTGTTACGATCCTCTAGTGGTACTGTAGCCACATCTCCATTTATACCAAAAAAACAAGCGACCATTTGCTTCAAAGTGCTTACTGAATGATTGAATTTTGTTGAGTTCGGCTCATCTTGGAACACCCGAACCGTTGATTGTTGTTTAGTTTCAGGGTCACACGCATATATTATCCAAGATTTATCACCTGTGTGGATAATATAGACAGCTTTTGACGCACCCTGATTTTACTTTTGCAACATTTTTTTACACCAATCTACACGAGCCTGTTTTTGGTCAATTCTCAAGTTGTGCGGAATCCAACGAAAACAATTTTTTTTTACAGCTGATTGTTCGTGTAACATTTTATATATACTCGTCTACTTATGCCCAGAGACGCCTCTATCTCGCGATATGTAACATGACGATCTTGCATTATTAGTTCCCGCACAGCATCAATATTTTTAGGTACAACAACCAATTTAGGGCGACTTTCTTTAAATTCGTCAGTGAGCACAGACCACCCACGATTAAACTCACTAAATCAGTGATACAGAGTCGTTTTCAATGATGCTTCGTCCCCAAAAGTCGAAGAGAGTTGATCGATGCACTGTTTTTGAGTTAGCCCTCGCCGAAAATCGTAATAAATCATAGCTCGAAAATTTTCACGAGTTAAATCCATGGTGATAAAGACAAGCAATGTTTAAAATGACGCCAAAAGGAAAAACAAATGACAGCTATATGAAACAAATTGTATTCTTCGGCCAAAGAGCTCCATTTTTTTAAATGTTATAATTACTTTTTAATATTGTTCTGTAACTAGCCAGTTCCGGATACATAAATAGCAGCCTAGTATATATGTACTAGAAATAGGATAAGTATTATCCTAATCCTAATTCGAAGGATTAGGAACTTGCTAATAGTAAAATAGTTGCTCTCTCAATTTACTAATTAAGTACTTCATTATTTTATTAAATCTAGGAAACATTTTATTTTTAACATACAACATACTTATAATATAGGTACCTTACTACAAATAACATTAAGTAATAACCTAATTATTTCTGATTAACGTAATTAAACGACATTAATTATGCACCACAACAGTTTTTTTCTTTTTAAACCCTTTGACGAAATCAACTAATTGTTGTGAAAGTTAAAATTACCACGAGTAGACAATGGCAGATAAAAAACAATGGGTGCAGGTAAAGAGACTTATGTATTACAATAATTATAGTTATTTACTTGGAAATTGTTAAGAAATTACTCCAAGTTATGTGCATTTAGTATGTAAGTAACCATCAACGTGAAAAGGTGTGTCAAAACTAGCTGGTCGGAATTTTTGGTGCAATTTAAATTTTGCTTATTATGTGTATGTTTATTAGTTTACCTCAAGTCAGACAAGTTGAACTAAAGTTGTTATCCTAAATGGAGAAATGTTAATTTAACTACGTTTAAGTTGTGTGTTTTAAAAGAGATGTGATATCTTTAGTGAATTCAAAGACTAGTTAGTGTTGGCAGAATAAAATAAAGTAAAATAGTGACTGAAATTGAAGCGTGTATCTAAAAGTGAGTGAAGACAATTCAGAACATGAATCATTTAAATTATGAATCAAAAAACTGCTGCATCGAAACCATAGCGCCCAGAGATGATTGGCTGGTCAGAATAGGTCACAGATTCATCAACCTAAACTATCTTAAAAGTGAAGATATGTTGGACAGAAGAATGCTGGAACACAGCCACATTTGTCGAGGACTACTGGTTCACCCGGCCCCACAAGCACTAGAGAGAAGCTTATACGATATCATAGAAGAAGATCCTATAAGAAGCTACAACTACATAGAAAGGGAATCAGTCAAAACAGTGGTCTTAATACCAAGAATGGCTCTCTACTTGTCCGCAAGAACTATTGAACAAATCTGTGACAAAATTTTCTCGAAAAAGGCTATAAATGAACAATTTGTTCAACTTTTGTACCAGTATTTCTTTCATGTCTACTTTAAAAGAGTTTATTCGTGGTCCTCACTGCATTTGCTGATAAAAGCAAGTAAGGCTTACTCAACGCATTTTAAAACAACTATAAAAACGATGTTGATAGACACCAGGCTTCCAAATAATATTTTACTAGATTATGTTGAAACTTTAGATGAGAAGGATAGCACGAATTTGATGAAAGTTGTGTGTGAGTTACAGTTGACACCCGAACAATTCAACCATAATTTGCCCGTGATATACTTGCTGTACAAAAAATGTGAGAAAAATGAAAGTATTTTCCAATACATACACACTAATTTAGAATTGTATAACCTATATTGTTCTTACAACAAAAATTATGGGAGACTTTTATTGTGTTTCATACAAAGCCTATCGGGATTTAACGTAAGAATAAGAGATATTAAGACTTTTATTGAAAATCATTGTACGCCTTACAAAAGCCCATGTATGAAGGCTTTAGAGAAATTCTTGTTGGAATTAATAGCTTTGCAGTTAAATGTTCTCAATAGACCGAGAATTGTTATTCCCAGACCAGTGGAATATTTCCAGTTGTAGAATAGGTACCTACATTAGAATTTAACTTAAATAGGTTCCAAAATGACATTTTAATCACCTAAGTAATTAATTACAACTACAAGTACTTATTTATAAAATTATGCTGTAAAGTACAGACGCCAGCACATCAAGCCACCCGAAACTGTCAAATTTTCCCAATCAACCTTGAACCTAATGACGATGATGATGGTGACGGATTGTGGTAGCTTGATGTGCTGGCGTCTGTACAACTGTTTTTGTGCCAAATAAATATAAGTATTGAAAAACTTTTAGTATGTGTGTAAATATAGGCGACTCTTTTGTTATCGAATCTATCATATTGATGGATGATACAGAGTAGACTAAGTACCGAATGTTTCTTGTGTAGTTCGAATATCATTTATCATGATATATCATGAATTCTAAGAAGAATAGATCGTACAAAGACGATGAACTTCATTTTAGCTGATAAAGTTACCTTTAAAAAACAATAATGTTTTTGTTGGAATAATATTACTTTTGTAACTACAATTAGCTTGTAAATGTTACTGTCTGCTAATATCAATAAAATGAGTAAAACATCTGTTGTTTGTTTGAATAGTATCATAAAATCTGCGAATACAAAGGTTTGTTAAATCCTTCCAAGCATTATTCCATTTCCGTTGAAAATTATTGTTCTTCTGGGAACAAAAGAGTTCCAAGACACTCTAAATTAAAGTTATAATTACTTATTTCTTGTGCACTAGGTTTTGTGCATATACGTCTTATCTAATAGTATCTTAATCGATCGACTTCTTAGCGTGTCAATGGCAAAAATGACTCGAAAAAAATATGTAAGTACCTACACTTTTTTAATTTGTTTAGCCCAAAATTCAGCAACGTGAATAACGTTCCCTACGCAACGCGCAGCCATTAGGTCTTCACCACAGACTATATAAAGAACTAGTCTTCCACGTGTGCAGGATCGATCGACTTAAAAGGTATGTTGTGATTTTGGACATCTCTACCATCGTCAAGTAAAATTTTATCAAACTTTGACTTGACATTGACACTGACAGTGACGTTTGTTTGTTTATTTTGATGTGATGCTAATACGGTTTGGCTTGGCTGTGCAGCTGATAGAACAAAATAAATAATTTCCTATAAAATCGAATTCATAACATTAAACAAACAATGTCATATATTTGGACATTTGCACCTGAAAATACAGCACTATTACAGCGCTGTTTAAGCGCTGCCGCGCCTCCAGATGATTCAAATAAATGGTTGCAAAAATTTGGACCCAGAAACTTGGATTTAATCAACAAAACTACTGAAACTATTACCGTAATTGATTCTCCGGAAATCGATGAGAGCCCAGCAACACAAGACAAGACAAGCCCAGCATCTCAAGATGAAGACATTTCAAACGCGGTAGAAGAGTTTTTAGACCCGGAAATCGACTTACTATCAAAGTTTGGTTACTTGGTTGAAAAGTGTAGAAAAACTCCGAAATTATTAGTTGAACTTGCTAAAAGCCTACCTACGAGTACTGCAGAGAAGTTATTTGAACATATTCTTAACGCTGAAGATGTGAACAAGGATTTTTTAAGTCCCTTTTATAAATATTTCCTACACAACTATATAAAACGCGAAAATTCCCGATTCTGTACTGATGTTCTGCTCCAAACCTATGATAAATATCCACAATACTTAAAAATAGCATTAAAAGTAATATTAAAAGACTTGAAAATACAAAATAATGTGGTCAACGACTTGATTTTGAATTTAAGCACTAACAATCAAACCAAGTTCCTAGAAATTTTATCAGACATTGAATTTACTTCTGAAGAGTTCTCACATAATCTTTTCAACATACACGCAGCATACAAATCTTGCAATAAAACAGATTCCATACAAAATTACATATTTTCTTGTCTAAAAAAGCATTGCGATTATTCTTGTAGTGACAAAAATTATGGAAAACTTTTGTTAGCATTTTTACAACATGAAAATAGTTTAAAAAGAGATGTTGATTGTTCTGTTATGGCAGGACTTATTGAGAGACATAAATCACCGTTTAAAAGACCCTGTTTGTCCGTGTTAAAAGAAATAAAAGAGAAATAATTTACTTTCGTTTTTTTTGTATGGCCAACCATATTAGAGCATGATATTAACATTTTCTAAATACTTATTTTATTTATTTTGACAAATCAAATACAATAAAGAAGCTAACACTTGTTCTCAGTGTGTCAATGGCAATCTAAATGGACTCTGCCCAGAATTCAGCTCGGCTGTTTGGTTTAACATATTTAAGTTAAGCGTACCTAAGCTAACTCTGTCTGAACTGGCCTTATTGGACTAAAAGCAATTGACTGTGCTGTGCTCCGCTAGGAATAATAATGTTCTGTGCTCTTGTAACATACATTATCTACAGACAGCTGTACTGCTGAACAGTTTGTTTGCGCCACTTCTTATTCCCAGCTAAAGCACTAGGAAGTGGTGAAGGGTGGGCGTGCCGGTGGTACGATAAGCCTAATCAGCCTATAATGTTCCCACTGCTGGGACACAAGCCTCCTCTATGTGAGAGGGAGTAAGTAGGCCGTAATCTACCACGCGGGTGTCACATCTCTACGAATTTTTGCTTCTAGGACATGCCGGTTTCCTCACGATGTTTTCCTTCACCGTTTTGAGAGCAGTGGTGATGAAATAATTTACACAAAGTAAAGCGCCTGTCGAGCAGTGGTGGCTCAGTGGTAACGGCCGCGACTTACGAGTTGTAGGTCGTAGGTTCGAACCCCGACAGGCACTTTACTTTGTGCAAATTATTTCATCACCACTGCTCTCAAAACGGTGAAGGAAATCATCGTGAGGAAACCGGCATGTCCTAGAACTAAACAAATTCGAGGACATGTGACATCTACCTACCAACCCGCACTAAGCCCGCGTGCCCTCTCCCTCTCACCGAGAGGAGGTATGCATTATGCAAAGTGCCTGCTTGGTTTCGACCTTACAACCCAACTCTTAAGAGGACTGTGAAGTGCCGCTACGCGGCGCGAGTAGGTATTTTCAAAAATGCTATCTCTGTTTCATACCGCTTGATCTGCCTCCCTTCGGGCGTGATAGAGAGGGTTGCAAGTCTTGGAGGCAATTACCTACATTTCCTTTTTAGACCTTATTCTAGGTTTAATTTTAAAAAATAAAAACGCTCCAGGAAGTTATTACGTCAAAAATATAGATATTTAGTTAAGCTATTAACTTATAACGTGCGCAATATTTCTTTATAATAAAAACTTACGTACCTAGACAACGTTATATCTACAGCGTTTCCAAAAAATATGAAAGACTATGTATAAGGCGGGAAAAGCGTTACTGCTTTTTGTATGAAAATTTACAACTTTATATTCCTCTAAGTCGAAGTAGTTTCCACTGGGCCACAGATAATACGTAACTGGGCCACCACTGCACACAGCACTGCGCTAGATAGGCCATAATAAAAAATGGGAAATCAAATTGTCACATCAATAACTATTTATTACACATAATAATTTATAAGTACAATAATTTTATTTATTAGTAAAAGTCCTCTTCGCCTTCTGTTCAGCCGCATCGCTGGCTTGTACAAATGTCCTCTTCAGTTTGTGTTTCCTGCTCTCCCTATACTTAGCTGATACACTCTCTGAGAGTTTAGCGATACGCTTCATTGTTTCTGCTGGGTATCTGGGGAAAACGAAATAAATATTTTATAGTGTTAGTTATATAAAAATAAGGGTAATACATATGATGTAAGTTCATCTTGAGTTGTGTAGAGTATGCATTATAATGTATGTTTTATCTGTGGTCACTTTCTATGTGGCTTTGTGGCACTCATTCCTAATTACAGTTGGTTCATCTGTTAAGGACGCTGTTACAAATGGGTAGTCAAATCATTACTTTTTTACATAAAAGTATGTTTATTAAATAAAATGCTTTGCATTCATAAAATGTTTTTTGGCCGAATTGTTGATAGATGTGCATGGTACGATTCTGAACTATAAATATAATTTTAGATAGGTACATTTTCTCAATAAATGTACCGAAGTAAAAATTTTCACTTCGGTACATTTATTGAGAAATCATTTCTTAAAAAAAATATATTTTTAATTAAGAATCGTACCTTGCACATCTATCAACGATTCGGCCAAAAACATTTTAAGAATGCAAAGCATTTTATTTAATAAACATACTTTTGTGTAAAAAAGTAATGATTTGACTACCCATTTGTAACAGCGTCCTTAAAGTGGAAACACGTTTGTTTTATTTCAAAATCCAATATATAGAATTTGAAAGAAGAAGTAGCCAAGTGTAAGTCCGACTCACACATAAGGGTTCTGTACAGTACTTTTATATCACGAAGCGACACGCGTTTTACTTGTGGTAACCAAGTGAACAAACACGCTGTGAATGTGTGTGTAAGCGCAGGAGCTCTCAGTACCGTCACAGAATACATAATAGTACAAGTACAGAAGATTCACTCCGCAAAATCATTTAAATAAAAAGCGACTCTTGCTACGACACAATAAAGTGCAATTCAGCACCCTAATTGCGTAACGCACTATCAATCGGAATTTGAATCATTTTGAAGCAAATTGCTAATCCATTGCTTCATATGTTCGAAAAATTTGTCTCCTCAACAACTTAAAAACGCAATGAATGTTGTTGATCTGTCAAAATGAAACCAATTCATCGATAGTCAATCTGCCTAGCCTTTTCCCAACTTTGTTGGGGTCGGCTTCCAGTCTAACCGGATGCAGCTGAATACCATTATTTTACCTACATGGAGCGACTGCCTATCTGACCTCCACAGCCCAGTAACTGGGTAATACGATACCCCTTGGTAAGACTGGTTGTCAGACTTTCGGGCTTCTGACGACCCGTAACGACTGTCAAAGATCCACGAATGACAGCCGGGACCAACGGCTTAACGTGCTTTCCGAGGCACGGAGGAGTCTCGGTATGTAAAGATGGTCACGCATCCACTGACCAACCCCGGCAAGCGTAGCTTAACCTGATGGATCGACCCGTGCGGCTGTTATTACTTAGCCATTCCGATCGATAGTGTGTTACGCAATTAGGGTGCCGCACCCTAATTGCATAACACATTATCAATCGAAGTTGGTTTCATTTTGACAGTTCAACAACATTCATTGCGTTATTACGTTGTCGAGCAGACAAATTTTTCGAACACATGAAGCAATGGATTAGCAATTTGTTTCAAAATGAATCCAACTCCGATCGATAATATGTTTCGCAATTAGGGTACAGGGCGCACAGCGCTAATTACCTACAGTGATATTCACCTAGAAGTTGCCTCTCTTTCTATCGTGTAACTCTTATACCTTCTGAATCGTTAGGGTTGTCTTCTTTTACGACGCGTGCGTGAGTGAGTATCGAACTATCGTGCGAGCTAGCCGGCGCGCGGTGGCACCCTACACCGAATTAGCCCGACAAGTCGAGTCCGCCGCGTACTTGTAGCTTCATAACTAAAATGCTACCTGGTACCGTCCGAGACGACGGCGAAGTCGGAAGTGTTTGCGTGTGTGTGTTATATGCTGACGCTACTCTTCACGCACACATTCACAGCGTGTTTGTACACTTTGTAAAAAAGTAATGAGCGTGTCACTCCGTGAGATAAAAATATTATAACACTACATATTTCTTTTAGAAATTTTTTGTATGGAAGACACGTAAAAATTGACAAATTGCAATTGATTGTTTCTGGGACCTATGATGATTCACAATATAAAATTAGGTACTTAGTACGACACAACTTAGATGTAGCATAAATTGCACTAATTCATTTAAATTTTAAAAAGAGAAGCTCTTTTTATTAGGGTTTCGTAGCCAAATGGCCAAAAACGGGACCCTTATGGATTCGTCATGTCTGTCTGTCTGTCCGTCCGTATGTCACAGCCACTTTTTTCCGAAGCTATAAGAACTATACTGTTGAAACTTGGTAAGTAGATGTATTCTGTGAACCGCATTAAGATTTTCACAGAAAAATAGAAAATAAAACAATAAATTTTGGGGGTTCACTAAGAACTGAAACTCAAACTTTTTTTCTAAACTGAATAGTTTGCGCGAGAGACACTTTCAAAGTGGTAAAATGTCCCCGTCCCCCCCTGTAACTTCTAAAATAAAAGAATGATAAAACTAAAAAAAAATATATGATGTACATTACCATGTAAACTTCCACCGAAAATTGGTTTGAACGAGATCTAGTTAGTAGTTTTTTTTTTAATACGTCATTAATCGTAAACCACAATTTACCTTTCATTCAATCAACTCAATTATTAAAACATCAATCAAATAACTTTTATATTATGTTACTTGCTGCTACGGAACCCTTCATGGGCGAGTCCGACTCGCACTTGGCCGCTTTTTTTAAATTTTTTATTTATATAGATATTACTTTCAAGCTATGGTGTTTGCGTACAGATCATTTTCACCTAAAGCAGTAGATAATAAAGATTGGTCATTTTGAAGGCGCGCTCAGTTCGGATGGTGATCGGTTTTACGAATTTTGCTGATGCTCAAACTCAAACTCAAACTCAAAAACATCTAGTGTGTTGTACTGTACTTACTTGAATTTTGCCTACCCACATGTAAACTCTCTCTCTTACCATCAGCTGACTACCAGTACTGATATTAAAAAAAAATGCTTAATGCATCAACTTACATAGGTAATTTATTCTATTTTCTTATTTTTTTTTTCTTTCTTTTCTATTTATTCTTTTTCTTGTTATGAGTCTAAAAACAAATTTACAAAAGACTACTTTAGGATGAAAAGGAATAAATAATGATCGTAGCATTTATAGACCATATTTTATGCAAAATATTTTATTCGTTTTATTTATGGCATTCTGTACCTACTTAGAGAGTAACTCTATGTGAAAAAGGCCTGAGTTTATGCTTGTACAATCTTAGCCACAAAATAGTAAGTTTATTTACGTACCGACATCCCAAAAACTCGATGTTAGTAAACAGTTGTGCCAGAGTAATCAATTCACCCTCTTCAAAATCATCTTTGTGTTCCTCCATGAAATTACGTCTCACTTCCCATTGTTCATCAGATTCGTGCTCTGTGCGTAGCGAGTTAATGTCTACGATGGGTTTCATTGTTTATTATTGCATTAACAGCTAATTTTTAACAAAAGATTATAAGAAGCGTGGGACTGCACTACAGACAGATGATTTTTTGTTTTGACATTTGACACTTGAAGTGATTGACAGATGTTTCGTTTCATTTCATGTTAATAAAAGGGCCAAGAACTTGCACTTCTAGAAACTTAATCTTACTTATGAAAAATATAATGGACTATTTTCTCTTATTCTATCTTTGCGCAGAATCATAATTCAATTTTGTTCATTATACATGAGTCAAATAAAGCTTTTGTTATATAATTTTTTTTTTATCTACATGACTGAACTGTATGAATATGTGTAAAGGAAGGTTTCGTAATGTTGCAAAATATTTTTAGTAGAAAATTTTAATGGATTTCTACATTTCTTTTAATTATTGTCATATATTAAATAGTAATAATTATCACTTATAACCAGTCGCCGAAACAATAACTACCTATTTTTTGGCTAGCTATTTCTACTGAACTATTTCTTTTTATTACGGGATGGGCCTGCTCTTGAGTAATGTGTGTAAAATTTAAATTCCAATTGGTATTGACTTGAATAAATTGTTCTTTTCGTTCGTAGAATACCACTCGAATTTAATATCTAAAAATTGTTTTTGTCTTGAATTGCACGTTACTGTTTAACTGAATAATATCCATTCAATATTTGCATGCTATTACTGCGTGGCGGAATGTCTTTTTGCACTGAATTTTATATTTAGGTATCATCTTTTGTACCCACCACATTTGATGCAAATATATGATTTTGATTTGATTCTACCATTAGCATCAATTTCAACCGTAGCTTTAGTTATTGTCAAGCTAGCAATATTAATATTGACGTATGTATTACAGTATCAAAAATAGAAGTTCCTAGAAAAGGCGTAATTTCTTACAATGTCTATAATTTCCGAGACAACTAGCGCCAAAATTAGGTGATAATACAAACCAATGTATCATTTAAATCGATCGAGTAATACGTAAAGTAGTTTTACGATTTGTCAAATGTGTATTGTTTTGCCAAAATATTTATCATTTTTATCGTAATCTGAGGGTAATCGTACTTTAAAATGATTTTTTACTTCTCAAATATGACTTGAAGCATCAAAAAACAGTGGTAAACCAGCTGCACAGACATCGTAGAAGGTAAAATAATCAATTATTTATTCGCTATACATTCCCTTTGTTACAAAATAATTAAAGTTAGATTTTTATTGTCTATCAGGTCATTAGTGTAACTGTAAACTGGAGAAAGTTATAATTGCCGTCGAAAAGTAAGATTACTTACGCTACCAAAATGGCGTTTTCTATACGAAAAATGTTTTCAAATATATCGTATTTTTCAAAATCTGGAGATCAGCCCAATCCAGATGGCTATCATGCCACTGATTCTTCAAGTCGACGATACACGTCGGACGAACCGCCTCAAAACATGGATTTCCAATCCATAGAACCTGATTCTACATCAAAACATACTGTAAGTTTGAAATTGCCTGAATCAGTGAAAAAATTCGCTGCAAAAAAAGGTTCTCTATCTGATACGGACCTCCTTCGCATTGACGATGTTGGCGCCGAGGACCGTAGAGGAAAAAATAGAAAATTAAAATTAGATATCAGGAAAGCCAGCCAGTCCATGAACGGATCTCTGTCTCAACCTCAAACAGACTATGCTTACATCGAAAATACTCCAAAGCATATCTCTTTAGATTGCAAAAGCGCTGACTTATTCAGCCAGAAATTCAAACAGTTAAACTTCAGTCATTCCTTTTTTGACATCACATCGGATTCAGAAGAGGAGTTAGATATAGAATCATTGTCCGAATGCTCCGATACAGACATCTCTGTCAAAGAAGAAGATAAAACTGAAGTAAAAATGTGCCGGAAAGTTGAATCGAGTTGTGAAAACCAGTTGGTGCCTTCAGCTACTCCAGAATCATTTGGTGATGTTGAACTAGATCGAAATGAGGAAGAACGGATCTCATTACTTTTGAACTACCAAACGAAGTTTGAGAAAGTTGAATGTGTTTTAAAGAAACTGCTCTCAGAGTTCCAATTTCACATTGAAGTCTCCAAGATATTTAACGGCAGGTCTTTTGTCACTGCTTTACCTGGCACTGATGTTTCTAACATACCGAAGATTTTAGGACAAGTCTCATACATGGGTAACGTCAACCGTGACAGCCCAACAGGATCCTGGAACATTATAATGGAGAAAGAAGATGTTGCTACAAAATATAAGTTCCGTAAGCAACTGCAGTCTTTAAAACAGTGCTTGGATAGTTTCACTGGGAATTACTTACAGACTCAAGAGCCTGAGGCAAGAGTGAAGCCCATGATCAAACGCAGCATCACCTTTGATCTTCACAAAGGCACACGAAAGCACAAAAACATGAAAATCTCAAACAAGAAACGCATGAAACACTTCGATTTTCCAGACTTCAGAGATGCTCTTCTCAATTTATTTAAAGAGGCTGATTTTGACGAGACAGACACACAGTTAGACCAAACAAATGATGAGTCAGGTCATAAATGTGGCTGCAACTGCCACAATCAGTCCTTAAGCCAGTCAGACTCTGGTCTGACAACTAAAGACAATCTCTCAAATCAGTCGATCACTTCATCTATCGGTAACTTCAGCTTGGATTCCACTACTCTCTCCGCTTATTCCGAGTCCCTTGATCAAGTTATAAGCTATAATAGCTTTGATGATTCGACTCTTTTTAATACCCTGCAGCAGAAGCCAGCAGTTGAACGCATTACATTCTATGTGCAAGTTCATAGTATACAGATACGCTGCGATACAACCGATGATGACTCCAAGAACTCAATTTCCTTCTACTGCCCAGCGTGCGACACCACAGAAAACGATGAAGATGGCCTGCTCAAACATATCTTAAGCCAAAAGCATTGCGAGAAAATACATTTTCTGTACAAAAGCGTTTACATCAAAAAATGTGTTGCGTTAGGAAAAGAAATTCAACCAAGTACGGTCCTTAATCCAATGACAATGTACCGGGATGACAACAAAATCGTTTGCTTCGGAGATGCGGTGTATGCTTGTTCGTTATGCTTTGAAAATAATATCATAGGTGAGTCGATTTTGATGGCCCATTGTGCTGAAGAGATACATGCAGACCGCAAAGAAAAAATGTATGAGATGTTTGATTGAAAATGGAGAATCAATTAATCTTACATGGCAGGACCTGGTAACTAATGTTTATCTAATTACTTTCTCCATTATGATAGGTCAGTATTTCTTATTCTCAATTTCTTCTCGTATCTGATGTTTTCTGGACTATAATATCAGCATGTGTTTTTTTCCGTCTCGAAGTATGCGAAAGAGCTGGCTATTGAAATTATTGAGGTTTTTTATTCATTGATGTTGTCTCCAAACGTCATGAACCTGGCGATACTTTTTCATCTGTGGAAAAAAAACTTCCGAGGTAAATCAATTACTTATTTAGATGTCTTTTTTATGGGAATTGACTTTTCCTAGAAATTGTAAAGAAATGAAACAGAAGTGCAGCAATAGTTTTTTTTTTTTTTTAATTACAAAAAGTCAGCAGTTTTTCAGACTGCAAAATTAAAAAAAAAAAACAATAATCGGCTCTTTTGCAAAAATAATCCTAACCAATGACATTTTAAATCTCTCTTTATATACAAAAAAAAAATAAAAATTTATATCTACATATTTTTATTATACCTATTCCTTGTCTTTTTTGTGTTTACAAAAATCGACGATTAGTAATTATTATTAATTAGTAAAAATAAAACATAAAGGTGCTTGTGGACTCACTTTAGTGCAGATTGTGTTCAAATGATTCTGTCTGTCCATTGTTACAATTTTAGCGAAATAAAAAACCGTATGTTTTCTGTGGTTGTCGCTTTTTCGTAATAAAAAAAGTTTTGTATAGTGTTTGCTGTACCTAATGCTTATCGAACTGCTGTATAGTAATTTGTTACCAGATAATAAATAAATATTAAATAAAAACTTTAGATTCAGTTCAATAAAACACGGTACAATAAAAAAAAAAACTAGTAAGTAATAGATTATTTAGGTACCTATAACATTTTTTTACAATTCCCTGGTTTTTTATTCACTGTCGTGGGGGTCCAGATGTCTATTATAATAATAACGAATTATTTGATTAAAAGTTACATTGAAGCCCTCCTATGATTATTTATAAACTTTTTAGTCACAAACTCATTAAAAATGCTAACTTTCCTTGTTATTTTGAAGTGAGGCGGGAGGGCGATAATTAAATTCCCATTTTAGTTGTTTAATTAAAATGCAGTAATGGCATATACAATTAAAAAGCCATTCTGTATCGTGTAGATCCGCGTTTCCGGCAGTCGAGTTGTTAAATGCTCATCAATTTCTTTCATTTGTCATTATTTATTTCAATTTCCAAGACAATATAATTACATAATTGAAAAGCTAACAGTCTTAAAATAATAATATGTACGTATATAAAAAAGAGGGGAAGAAACAGGGGTATAAAAAAATTCGTCCGCCTCGCTGTCACTGGCTGTCTATTCTATTCTATTCTATTCTAACTGGAAAAGTGCCCAAAAGGCTGGCAGCATTGCCACGTTGTATGGCAATGCTGATTCTTTGGGCAAAAATAAAATTACATATTTAATGTCACTATATTTTTTATTTGCTACGAAAAGCGACTACTACAAAAGCATTTCTCAAAAACAGGGTGTTGTTAGAAGACTTTTTACATCTTTTTTTTTTAACTTAGCTTAACTTAGCTCTTGTGTGTAATATTAGTATTATAAGAACATTTATAACTAACGCCTCTATAATATAATAATCATAATAATTATAAGAAAAAATAGCAAACCATGCAAAATTTTACGGACTGATTTTTTTAATTTTTTTTTTTTTGTTTTGTTTGAAAATTGAAACGAACTCTTAAGATATTTATTTGAACGTATTTTTTTAACTTTTGTTGTTGATTCGACGTTTTAAATTGTTATTTTTGTTTGCATTTGGGGCGATGTATCTTTTTCTACCAATTTGTTATTAAACTTGAAGTAATTTATTATCAAAATCATGTAGTGTCTAAGATAATAATAATATAAGTTTGTTTTAAAGCTCCATACTAACTGAATAATTAAAAAAACTGTTAGGCTGCTATTTATTGCTACGTTCGTGCGTAAAATTTTTGACAAAATCTATTTACTGTTTGGAAGTATTAATGAAATCATGGTGTCAAATATTAAATTCTCAATACTCATCATCTTCCTGCCCTTATCCCATATTACTTGGGGTCGGCGCAACACGTTTTTTTCTTCCATTCTCCTCTGTCAACCGTCACGCTATCATTCACTCCCTTCTCTTTCATATCATTCCTCACACAATCCATCCATCTTTTCTTTGGCCTTCCTCTGCCTCTCCATCCATCAACATCTATATTCATCACTCTTTTAGTCACATGCGTTTCGTCTCTCCTCATTACATGCCCATACCAAGACAAACGATTTCCTTTCAACTTTTCTGTCACTGGCGCTACTTTCAAACTTCCTCTTATATACTCATTTCTCACTTTATCCATTCTTGTCACTCCACACATCCATCTCAACATTCTCATCTCCGCTGCATGCAATTTTTTTTCATCCGTCTTCTTCACTGTCCAGCATTCCGATCCATAAAGTACGATACGATTAAATTCTCAATACTGTTGTCATTTTAAATTATCTACAGGGTCAAATTAAATTAGCTAGCGAAATTTGGCAGACGTGATGGGATTGATCATATAAAATAAATCATGATAAAATAAAAACTTTTTTACAAAAACTACAACCGACTTCCAAAAACAACACTACAAAGTGAAAAATAACTTTAATTTCGGAAGTCGGTGTCTAGTTAAATGTATTTTCGTTTTTTGCCACCGACTTCCGAAATTAAAGTTATTTTTCACTTTGTAGTGTTGTTTTTGGAAGTCGGTTGTATTAATTCTTATACCACTACCAAGATCATCCATATAAAAGTGGGGAAAAAATACGTATTATTGAAGCTAACTCAAAAACTACCCAAGCAAAGTTAATCAATTTTATATGTGAGCAACTGTGATGTATACCTTCTCGAATAAAACAAAAAAAAAAAAATCCCAAATCGGTCCAGCCATCTTCGAGTAATCGGGGAACATACATAAAAAAAAAGAATAAAAAAAAAGGTTCCGATGAATTGAGAACCTCCTACTTTTTGAAGTCGGTTAAAAAAGAAATTAATTTGATGATGTTTTTGCAGTCATCAACCGCCGGTAGTGTAGTCACTTAAAATATCAGTTCAAAAAACAGGTTTTTTTTTGAGTAAACTTATCAGACGTGATGGTTATCGATATCTCAACACGATAAAACAGATTGTATGAACTCATACTACAAGTAATAACAATACCAGCGGTTGACAAAAAAAAACCGGCCAAGTGCGTGACGGACCACGCACAATGAAGGGTTCCGTAGTTGAAAAGGATTTATCCCAAAAACGAACTAAACAATAGATCCCAAAAAAACATTTTTTTAAATCATAAAACTACAAATTAACAATTTTCGGACTTTTTCCTTTATTTGTGCTGGAAGACCTTGCTTCTTACCAAATTTCATTATTCTAGGTCAACGGAAAGTACCCTATAGGTTTTGATTTACTTGCGACAGTTGCGAGTATCGAAATGTGTCGCAAAATAGCCGTATTTTTTTATTGCGTTAACTTAGAAGCTTGATTTTTTTAGAACTCTAAGGGACTATAGACTTACGTATTCAATATTAATTTCAACTTGATACCTCCACGCGTTCCTGAGAAAAAGGGTCTTGACAGACAGACAGACAGACACACGAGTGATCCTATAAGGGTTCCGTTTTTTCCTTTTGAGGTACGGAACCCTAAAAACATCAAATCTTTTTATTTTGTCATGTTTAGATATCGTTACGCGTCACGTCTGTCGAGTTTCGCTAGCTAATTTAATTTGACCCTGATTATTTTAATATTTTTTTCACCGTTCCATTATGCGTTATAGCTTGCATGACTTCGAAGCTGCTTGTTAAAAAGGTTTTCTTTAATTTGTTCATGAGGTATTGGAGCTAATTCGTATTTAGTCAATAGCAATCATTACTGATCTCAAATTGCCTCAATTTAGAAAAAAAAAAAAAAAACTCAAAAGACTGATTTTTTATGCCATTTATTATCCAAATGAAATGTTGTTATTCAGGAAAAATAATACAATTTGGTAAAAATAAGAAAAATCCCCTCCCTGCTGTGATAAAAAATTGGGTACATTTTCTCCGCAGATTTTTTTTTGTAGGAATGCCTAAAAAACAAATACCAAAACTGTGATAAGATTTTAGTTTAATTTCATGAAAACCGAATCTGAACATTCGAATATCTTTTTCTTATTTTTACTTAATTATTGTCGTGTTTTTCGCCATTTCGCAACCGCCTATGCTAAGGTAGATTGTAATTAGTACTTTTAATTAAATTTAAACAATAATCATGTACTAATATTGATATAAAGCTTCGTAGAAGACCAGAAAATTTACCATATTATACAAAAAATTGATTGAAAAAGACACTGTTACACTTATTGATTAAAAAAACACTTTACACAAAAATAACTTCAGAGTTAAAAAATCTGCACTTACAAAAACAAAATTATAAAAAAAAAAAACACCGTTGTGAAAATTATAAGATTTAAAGATACACATATTCCATTGCAATTACTATTAACTTAAAAAGATAACTCATGTATGCTAGCTAACTTAGAGTAAGATAAATGAAAAAAAAAAAACAATAAAAAAACTAAATGTAAGGCATATCTTTCTAGAGTTCTAGTTGAGTAAGCCATATATGTGTAACTGTAATGTTAATCGAACAATCAATTAAAAATAACTTAAAAACGTAACTATAAACTTTGTGAACAGCATTCTCAAAATGGCGCCGATTTTCTTGAGACAAATAACGCGTATAGCGAATAAAGATGTACCTATGTTTAGTGTTGTCAAATATAAACTAAACGCAGTCTTTATATGATTAATTTCGACCTAAATTGACTGCTAATACATCCATCTCTTTCTAATTTAAACTTAAAATAAAGAAAGGCAATAATAAGTGTCCAAAAGATTCGGTGCCATTATATTTATAACAAACTTAATGCAAAAATTGTATACTAAAATTCTTTTCAAATAAATTTCACTGTCTGACTTTTCAGAAAATGTTAAAGCTGAATCATCTTACATTCTCACAATACTTACTCTTGTCAATTACCTATTTCTAGAAGAGTGTGCATTAGAACTAAAAAACCCATTTTATTTCGGTCCAAATATAAATAAATAGCTCATCTTAGTGTTTAGAACGAAAATAACATCATAATACATAAGCATAATAAATTAATATGTCACACATTAACCTGAAAAGTAACAGTGAGTTGGCTTTAGCTACGGTTTTCTAGAAGAGTGGTGACCATGCTTACTGGCCGCAGTGACGGCTGTCATGAAAATGGTGACGGCGGCAAAGATTTAAATCGTTAGATTCGCTCTACCGCGACAAAAGATAGTCGCATTTCTGTTTCGTTTTGACACCTCTGATACGCAATATCGCAGTGACTTTACTTAATTATCATGGAAACGCTGTTTAATAATGTGTAAGCTCACTCATCTCAATATGGACACTTGTTCTTGTGAGGTCTTGATGTACGGTGAGGGCAAATCTAGCGATTTAAATCTTTAGGGGGCGGAGTTTGACTCGAATGTCAAATACTGGTGAAAAAGCAAGATTTTCATGATGGCTGTTAGCTAAAGAATAATCATCCGATGAAACGAGTATCACCGCTTACCAAACTACCAATGATGCAGTTCAGGAACCTCGGAGATATTTATGTTAGACAGTACCAGACCGGAAAGACGTCTACTGTCTACATAGGCCTTCCCCAAGCATCTCTACTTCGACCTTTTCTGTGCTTCTCTTATCCAGCGAATTCCTGCCGCCTTCACAAGGTCATCAAGGTACGTGGTCGCAACTCTAGAAGCATCGGCCATCTGTTCTGCGAGCAATGTGCCCTATCCACTGCCACTTAAGTTTGGCAATTTTTCGGGCTGTCAGTCACCTTGGTTCCTGTAGTAGTAGACCCAAGCCGAGTTGTACAGGTTTTATGTGACGATCAATTTGACTAATAACGCGCTGCGAGGGTAGCATGTCTCTTCATCATCACTCTCCTGCCCTGATGCCCTGGTCGGCGCAACATATCTTTTTCTTCCATACTTCTCTAAGAGTCGCTATCTCGGAAGTCACTCCCTTTGTAGCCATATCATCTTTCACACAGTCTTCATTATATCAGCCAAATAACGTCCACTGCTAGCCTCTATCTTTACAAGGGACAAATTAAATTAGCAAGCGAAACTCCGCAGACGTGATGGGTTCCGACATCTCAACACGATATCAAGTAACAACACTACCAGAGCTCATTAATCCCAAAAAAAAAATCATCAAATCTTTTTTTATTTTGTTGTGTTTAGATTTCTATATACCCATCTCGTCTGCGGAGTTTCCCTAGCTAATTTAATTTGACCCTGTATAGGCCTCTTCCAGAAGTCGCCACAACCGGTCCTGGGCTTCACCTTCACTAGCAGTAGGTACCTTGCGGGGCAACAGTATAATCTCCTCTCCTATCTTAAACCATCTAATTCGTTGCTGGGCTACTCGCCAGCTACGTGTTTTCAAAATCACAATTTCAAATTGTTGTCATGTTACGGCTCTCATCATCTGCCTTTATGGTCGGCTTCCAGTTTAACCGCAGCTGAATAGGTACCAGTATTTTACACGGAGCGTCTGCCTATCTGACCTCCACAACTAACGCGGAGCTGAGCGGAGTGGAGAGGAACGGACAGTGAATTGACCAATCTTTGCTCGAATTCTCCACTCCGCATCAGTGGAAACAGTGTAATTGGAGCGGAGCGTAGCTGAGCGGACTGTCAAATAACATAAATGAACACGCGACCCGGAGTCAAGCAGGGCGGTCCGAGCAATCACTGTGCTCGAAATCTCCACTCCGCTTCAGTCACGCTTGTCACTTTTTACTGCTCTTCTCTGCTCCGCTCCAACCAGCTCCGTGTCAGTGGAAACGCACTCTTAGACTGGTTATCAGACTTTCTGGCGCCTGACGACCTGTAACGACTGTCAAAGATCCACCATTGACAACCGGGATCAACGTCTTAACGTGCTTTCGAGGCACGGAGGAGTGTCGGTATGTAAAAATGGTTACCCACCCTCGGACCGACTTAAACCGACCGGCTAGCGTAGCTTAACCTAATCGGTTGACGCGTGCGGCTGTTATTACTTAGTCACCGAGTCCTGATACGGCTCTATAAAGCATTAATAATAATCTTCTAGCCATCTCATCTCAAAAAGTGGACCCACTGTTACGATTCACACAATATGATCATATTGATCAGTCACGATTTTAAATGTAAATCATTCAATAATTTAACCCTTTGCGAATGAGGCAAAAATGTGTTCCGTAAAGCGTTAGTGAAACTTACTAAATTGTCATTAATAGCACTACTGTGATTAAAACTGTTATTAGGAAAAAACATTGTTAAAAAATAGTTGTTGGAATTAATTGTGCGATGGCTTTTAAAAAACATAAACAAAAGTTTTTTTTTTATCAGATTTTTAACAGTGAGTCTCTTATTATCGGAATTAAAAATGTTATTATGTTAACCACATTATTTCAATAATTAAAAAAATTATAACATTAAAAATAAATAATGTGAGAAAGTAATCCTGCCATTTTCCGTATGATTTTTGGAAAAGTTTTTAAACCGTAAAAAAAAAATTGTACATAAACCTTTGTTTTTTGAAAGTCATCCCATGCAATGGCCTTTTGAGTGTAATCTGTGATCCCAAAAACGTGTTCATATCAATGTACAGCAGTTGTAGATTATAGGAATACTCGTCAAATATTTACTTTCCATTTCACTAAGATTTTTTTCTCAAACAATAACTTTTTTTTATTCTTTAAGTACTTACTTATATTTTTATTATATTTTATTACTTACCTACTAAATATAAAACTATAATAAACCCAAACACTTAAATAATAACTTCGTTTAATTAAAAAAAATACTCTTTTTTGTTTACAAAAGCGAAAATCCTTTTTATCGAAACCGTCTTAGTTTTTACTCTGAATCCCAACAGAAAATGGAAAATCTATTCTTCTTAACATTCAAAATCGAAAGTCATTTATTCAAACTAGGCTGAGAAACAGCACTTTTTGAACGTCAAAATGACATAAGACAGTCCCCCGGCACGCCCGCCCTTCACCTCTTCCTAGTGCTTTACCTGGGAAGAAGTGGCGCAACAAACTGTCCAACAGTACAGATGTCTGTTATGTTAGAAGAACATTCTTGTGCAATACTTATTTTAGCTTCTACCTCTAATACAGTCTTCGTTACGTCGACCAATCACGTAACATGATTCCGTACTGCGCATCCCCACTTTTTTGCCAACTTGTTTGTTGGCTACTGTAATTATCTGAGTAAGTAAATACTTTATAATTCGTTGTATAACGTTGCTAAATTGAAGAGTACAACTGTGTCGTAGCATGACAACTGAAGTTTCAGATATTACGTTTAGTCAGTCAACCAGACACGTGATTTTTTTGTTTACTTTAGTTTAATTACCTAAACCGATGGAGTATAGTGTTTTTATCAAACTAGGTTCCCTGTGGTACTAATTGGCAATTACTAAAGTATTTACTTACTTATCTTAAAAACAGTTGTTTTGTTTATATTTTTTTATCAAGTCCAGACGTTTTATGACTACATTATTGTTTACCCGACTGTGGCGAAACATAAAAGGAGGATAATATTTTTATTTACAGTTTTAAAGATTTTTTTGTTTACTTTTTTTGTGTAAATACATAATTTTTACAAATTAACAATGTTTGGAGTTAAAATGAAATTGAAAGTTATTTTCTCAATTATTTTTGTACTTAAGTATTTAGTTTAATAGAGAAAAAAACTTTAAATTGTATGTATTTATCTATTAATAAAAAAAAAAGAAAAATAAACATGAGCTAACACAAAATTAAAATACATAAATTACACATTTATTATTAGTGCGACATGTCGCTTATTTCTTAAAAATATGTCATAGGCAATAAGCGACATGTCACCTTATGAGAAGTAATTATAACCGAACATTGTTTTAAATAATTTTTATATGTAGGTATAGAAACCAAACTTCGCACTGCAAATTACTTCTTATTAAGCTGTTGGTCAATATTGATTAATGGCGGAGTCATAATAAACGGATTCCACTGATTATTAATGTGTTAATGACAAAACATTGTAATCATTTTACCTAAACTAATCTAACTTATTTCAAAGAAAGATGTTCTCAATTCAATTGTTTTTTTTTTTTAATTTTTATTTAATTCTTCCACTTTCTTTAAGCTAATAAATTGAATTCCTATAGTCTACAAATGACGTATCCCTGTTGTAATCTTGACTGTTATCAATTATCATTTCGTGTATTAAAAATAAACCATTTTCGACTGATTAAATATACCGTTTTGGAAATTTTCTTTGTTTTATTTATTCATCTATAATATCAATCTGTGTAGCCTTTTCCTAACTATGTTGGGGTCGGCTTCCCTTCCAGTCTAACCGGATGCAGCTGAATACCTGTATTTTACATGGAGCGACTGCCTATCTGACCTCCACAACTCAGCCACTGGATAATACGATACCCCTTGGTTAGACTGGTTGTCAGACTTTCGGTCTTCTGACGACCCGTAACGACTGTGTCAAAGATCCACGAATGACAGCCGAGACCAACGGCTTAACGTGCTTTCCGAGGCACGGAGGAGTCTCGGTATGTAAAGATGGTTACTCATCCACGGACCGACATAAACCGACCGGCTAGCGTAGCTTAACCTAATCGGTTGACACGTGCGGCTGTTATCCATCTTTATTATACAAGGTGTAATTTAAATAACACAGAACCTCAAGGGTCATTGTACTCATTATTATGAACAACTTACCATGGCACCAAACCAGAAATCGCTAAAAAAAAATCTGCTGGTCCCTACATTTATGTTCGCATAACTCTGAGGATAATAATAACATTCCTAAAATCATAACGCATAAGCTGATTTTTTTTCCGATTTGGTCCCATAGTAAAAGTTGTAGTACATTAACCCCTTATAATATACTAGCTGACCGTTACAAAAAATGAATCATGGATCCATCATGATTCAATTGAGAAAAAAAGGATGGTGTTATAGGTCGCATATAGCTCCGTCTCTCTCTCTCACACTGAATTAGCCCGTCAAGTCGAGCCCGCCGCGTACCTACCTACTTGTAGCTTCATACCTAAAATGCGGAGCGCGCCTGGCCTGGCAGAGGTTATTAGTAGGTATATACAGGGTGATCCAAATAATTATGACGTCCAAAAGAAAAATCGATTATCCCAGGGATATTAAAAAATACCTACCCCAAATTGTATGTTCCGCAATTTTTTGTAGTTCGCGTTATTTTTGTTTTAATAATTATTTAGTTTTTTGTCGGTGGAAATTTTTTCGTGACATGAAAATAATATTCAAGACGTCACAAAAAAAAAATCGGCAAAATACTTAAGTACTACAAAAAAGATATGAATTTTTGAAGCTACTTATGTGATGGGCAGCGGAGGAGTCCAATCAAAAAAAGCCAAAATTTCCATTAAATTAATTTAATACAGTAATTACAATTAATTCTTAATATTAGGTGAGTAGGTACTAAAAAGTTGTCCTAACGACCGATGTATGTGACAAAAGGCCGCGCACCGAATCCGCTTGTTAATTTTATTGGATGCATCAAGTTGGGTTGCGCAATCCATTCAAATAACCGAATGTATGGTGATGACGTATCTAGGAGGCACTCACAGATATAACAAGCTTCACTCACAGAAAACTAAATAATTACAAAAATAACTCGAAAACGACAAAAAATCGCGGAACATACATGGAGTATTTTCGAATACCAATGTGTATGATGAATTCAGATTTTTCTCTTGGACGTCACTATTTGGACCACCCAGTACAAAATAACCTTTCAGCAGTCATATCAAAGACCCAAGTAATAAGTAGGGGGCGTACATCATACCAATGAGGTTATAATAGGTTGGTGAAAAAGTTTCTTCGCATTTTTTAAGAAAATTCAAAACATTTTTTAGTATACATTATTTACATTTATCTAAAGTATGTAGGTACCATTTTGTTCGATAACTTTTTGCCATCTTGTAGGTAGGGACATGATCCCATTGCTATAGAAATTTTGGGACTTCTGATCAAAATACCGCGACAAATGGTTTTGGCAGTCCTCTCGTGATGTTGACCTGACACTGCCTGAAGAATTCTGAAGAGACCGAAACAGGTGGAAGTCTGAAGGTGCAAGGTCAGGACTATACGGCGGATGCATTAACACCTCCCAGTCAATCAATTTGCCTAGCCTTTTCCCAACTATGTTGGGGTCGGCTTCCAGTCTAACCGGATGCAGCTGAATACCTGAATATTTTACATGGAGCGACTGCCTATCTGACCTCCACAACCCATTAACTGGGTAATACGATACCCGTTGGTAAGACTGATTGTCAGACTTTCGGGCTTCTGACGACCCGTAACGACTGTCAAAGATCCACAAATGACAGCCGGGACCAACGGCTTAGCGTGCTTTCCGAGGCACGGAGGAGTCTCGGTATGTAAAGATGGTCACCCATCCACGGACCAACCCCGGCAAGCGTAGCTTAACCTGATGGATCGACCCGTGCGGCTGTTATTACTTAACCACGAGCTCCACCACTTAACACCTCCCAGTCAAACTCTCTTAATTTTTGCTGAGTGGCTAAAGATGTGTGAGGCGTTATCATGATGAAAAACCACACCCCTTCTGTTGATTAATTCCGGCCGCTTTCTCTCAACTTCTTGCTTTAATCTCATCAGTTGTTCGCAGTAGAGTTCAGAATCGATGGTCCTGCCTGGTGGTAATAGCTCATAATGAATAATGCCCTTCCAATCCCACCACACACGCAGCATCACTTTGTTGCGAGTTAACCCGGGTTTCGCCACAGTCTGTGAAGCCTGACCGGCCTTTGACCACGACCTTTTTCGCACGTTCTTGTCGTACGTGATCCACTTTTCATCACCAGTTATCAGCTTCTTCAAAAATGGTTCGGTTTCGTTACGTCGTAATAAAGAATCACAAATGAGTACACGGTTCATTAGGTTTCTTTCAGTGAGCTCAAGAGGTACCCAAATATCGAGCTTTTTTGTGTACCCAGTTTTTTTCAAATGCGCCAAAACTGTTTTGTGGTCAATTCCCAGTTCTTCAGCCACGTCGTAACTACTGATATGCCGATCTTGCTCCACTTTTAAAAAAATGGCATCCATTTTATCCGTAATAGGGCGACCAGAGCGACGTGCATCTTTGACATCAAAATTTCCGGATTGAAAACGCTTAAACCAAATTTGTGCTACTGTCACAGACACTGCACTGGGTCCATAAACATCGCAAATTTTTTTCGCGTGTTGCTTTGCATTTTTACCTTTTTTGTAGTAAAATTTTAAAATGTATCGAATTTCTTCATTAGATTCACTCATCTTGACAGTACGAAAACCAAATGAAAATCACACATTTTCCTAATTTGAATTTGGAATTATGTTCATTAAAATTTAAACTTTCAATGATACCAAAACCAGCCAGATACAAATAGTATAATAGCCAAAGAGATTTTATTTTAAGTTCATACATACTATAATGCGAAAAGACTTTCCCCAACCTAATAATACTATATAACATCTCATCAATACTCCATTTACAATAAGATTAGACATTTAAACAAACCTTTTCTACAGTCCGTTCAGCCGATTTTGACTTCTATTGCGTTAGTGGCATGACATGGCAGTTGCAGTAAACAGTTGGTATTGTAAACAATTTTTTGCCTTTAATGCCATCCTTAAGCCTACGCAATAGAAGTCAAAATCGGTTGAACGGACTGTAAAAAAGGATTGTTTAAATGTCTAATCTATAAATGGACTATAGTACTATATAACATTATTGCATCATATAGTCGTCCGACGAAGCCCGAGCGGCATACGAAGTTCGCCGAACTACGTAAGCAGCTCGGGTTCTCGTCGGACTGTGCTATTGCCATCAACCATGCACAAATCTAGATTTTGGGCTGCTTCTGAGAAATTCCAGATGGATAAACCCAATAATACTGCTCGACCCGGGAATCGAACCCTGGTTCTCATGTTCAGCAACAGCGCTTACGACTAGAACAACGAGGCAGATAATGCATACTAATAAAGTACACAGCAGCAGGCCAAGTTACTTCAAACTGTCAAATTTTCTCATTCGATTTTGACTTAACTATCAACTTACGTTTCCGGATGACATCGATGCGGACGAGTACTTCGACGCCTAAGTGTCCTTTTGTTTTGTATTTATTTGTATAGTTAGTTAGTTAGTCATTTACGTTAAAAAATATTGTAGGTAAGTTACTAAAGCTATTTTCAATTCAAACTATCAACATTTTATGGTTTCAAAATAATTTGGAGAAATTTGCGATTATTTCCGATGTCCACCACTGGGGGACAGATCTAACCTCAAAACACTTTACTTCTGCAACGTCTCCGGCGCTGCGGGAAGTGAAACCTCCGCAGCTTCGGCTTGCTGGTCGCCACTGGCGACCAGCCTCAGCCGCTACGGCTCGCACGGGTGCCTATGCTTTGTTACAGCAGGCAGGGACTGCTCTCCCTCCGCGCCTCCGGATTTTTATATACACTCTAGGGGTAGCAGCCAAAGACTACGTAAAGTCGGGGTGCCCCGATTCGGTTTTGGAACAGATTCGACCTATTTTATTAACCATGAAATGGTGGACAGCGGGAATCATTTTTAAAAGTTATTTCGCTGTCCCCCAGTGGTGGTCAAAATAGTGGTGGACATCGGGAATGTACAGAAATTTGACTATTTGGTATAACCAGCATCCTAATTGCGTAACACATTATCAATCGGAGTTGGTTTCATTTTGACAGTTCAGCAACATTCATTGCGTTATTTAAGTTGTCGAGCAGACAAATTTTTCGAACATATGAAGCAATGGATTAGCAATTTGTTTCAAAATGATTCAAACTCCGATTGATAATGTGTTACGCAATTAGGGTGCTGATGTGCTGTTGTCTGTACGTGGTCGATGACCGCTGGTAGTGTTGTTATTTGAAATTATAAAATACCTAACACTAACATGATTTTTAGAGCCCCCTGTAGACTTCAGAATTTGGTCCAGAGAAAAATGAAAAAGTATCCTATTTTAATCCAGGTTATAAACTATCTGCGTGTCAAATTTTATCCAAATCAGTTCAGCCGTTTTTGCGTAATTGAGTGTCAGACATCCTACTCAAGAAACCAAATATGTATAAAACCAATGTATGGCTATTTATAAAATAGTGCTATTTTTTAGTTATTGAATAATTGAAAATTGGTCTGCCTATATTGTACAAGAACAGTGGCAAATAACAAATGAGTTATGAAAAGGTTCAATAAAAAAACCAAAACAATTTAAAAAGTTTATTTAAAGAAAAAAACTCAATTTTTATGATAATTTTTACAATAAAATTACTAAAACTAAGAACTTTAAATGTTATAATTATTATAACTTTACATAAGTACACACGGCTACACATCAAGCTATATTTTTCCAGTTTACACTGACCTATCATTGTAAGGAAATCCTGTACAATGCGAGATCAGCTTATACTGGAACTATATAGCTTGATCTGTAGCTGTGCGTACCTACATAGGTACAACACAAATCAACATTGATTTCATATGTATACAAATATAGAAAAACTATGTATTCAGCATTTTCTAGACGCAAATTCGACATAGAAGAAAAACCAACTTTATTATTTACTAAACTAAGCAATTTGAAAATAAATTATCTACTTAAATTAAATTTTAATATGATGGATTACCTTATACCCCATTGGCAGCCCAAATATTGATTGTTGCTGATCGCCCTTATTTGTTTGTTTTATATTGTTGGTTTTGCTTACCTACGGGGTAGCGCAACAATGAGGTACTTATGTGTAAAATACTTTTTATTAAAGTTAAAAAGTCCCATACAAGTTGTTTATAAATAACGCACAAGTACTCATCATTACTATGGGACCAAACCTGAAATCGCGAAAAAAAATCAGGTGCTCTTAGAGAACAGCTGATTTTTTTCGCGATTTCAGGTTTGACCCATAGTTAAAGTTGTTTATAATGATGAGTAACACACATAAATTAATACAAATTCTTAGCTCTAGAAATACCGACCGATTGCGAATTCATTAGCATTCTTCCAAATGGTAATAAATGCACGAAGAATATGGAAAACTTTCGCTTGAAGACTAATATTGAAATATCTTTGAATTCAAAGTCAGCCGGTAATTTTTCCAAACCACTTTATGTCATTATTAATAATAAATGCATTTTAACTAGTAGCACAAATATTTACAAAATAATAATCGTTTATACAAGTTCTAACTTAAATAACGCACAACCTCTTAAAGGGTCAATGTACTTATCATTATGAACAACTTTTACACTGGGATCAAACCTAAAATCAGGAAAAAAATTCTGCTGTTCCCTGTATTTATGTTCGCATAACTCGTCAAAATGTACTCCTATTTCAATACGGATAAATTGTCGTAAATTGTTAGAAAAGCAAAAAAAACATTTTCTGTCTACAAGCCTGCACGTGATTTTTATACTATTAAGAGCGCTATCACAATTTCTCTTGTATTTGAGCGTTTGACTCGAGTTTTGATATGTGATTGTGGTTTTGTTAGAGCCACAAAATTAAAAAAAAAAAAACATATGCCCAAGAAAGCTTGATTATTTCTCTTGGGAGTGTTCTAAATAAATATTTCAATTTGTTTACAAAAATCAGTAAACACCTTGTCTCTGCAAAGGATGTTTCATAAAATTTTACTTTTGGACATGTTTTGATGCTTTGTTACATCGAAGATATAATAATTTAATCATTTAAAAAAATGTCCTTGGAACAACTGTATCTTCAACTTTGGAGTGCTCAATTCAGTTTTTTATGTTTCATACAGTAATACACCAAAAATAATTCCGTAAACCAGAGAGTTACTGACAATTTTTCGTCCGAAATTATATTTTTTATCTACGAATGTATAATCCAAATTCATACAAAATGTATTTAATAAATAAGGTTACTATTTTACCTTGCTTGATAAAAAAATTAGTCTATTTAAAAGTAAAATAATATGTTTAATTAATTATTGTATGCAGTGATAAAAATCAATGTAAATCTCGGGACACGCGGTCTTTAGCTTTAGACGCCGACGCATCGCATTATGTAGCAATTTAGCAGTTGTGATTACGTTTATTTTGAGTCATATAATAATATTTTTTTGTTTATAGTGTGCAATTTCAATTTATGAAAAAATCACGGTCAAAATGTAATAGCGCCCATGGCTTTAGGCAGGCAGAACATGTTTTTTTTGCTTTTCTAACAATTTACGACACGTAACAGTAATGAAATTTTTAGGCATGCTCCCGTTTCATCTACTTCTATGCCAGCTGGAATTTTAGCATGGTCATGCTGGGAAGGAATCTTGCCAGCACGACCTGAATATCTTCGATAATTGAGAGCTATACAATTCCTAATCAGTGCTATAAAATAGTACAAATCAAAAGGATTTTATTATCATCTAAAGTTATAAAGAATGCGTTCATGGTCGTGCTACGAAGTACAACACAAAATTATCAGCTGCCCTATGCTTTTGGGTTGACTTTTGAAGCTTGTATGGGGACATCTGATTATTTTTTCACGATTACGATGTTGTTCCCATGGAGATAGTTGTTCAGTTTGATGGTCTGTACTATACCCATAAATTTGACTTTTGTATACGGTCTAGATAGTGTCGAGCTGAAAAAGAACTAAACCAACCGGCCAACTTTGTTATGCTGATGTGCGTGACAGCTGACGTCTTGCACTCGTGCCAGTCATTGTGCTTTTCTAGTGCGTGCAAATTGCGGCGAACAGAACAGACGCTATTTTTTTTCGACGAGTTCACAGCTTTGACTGCCTATCTAGACATTTACAACATTATTTTTAGTATATGCGAAACCTGAATAAAGTATGTTCAAAATAAATAACTGAATCGATTCCAATAATTTTTATATCGTGTTTTATCCACTGAAACGACCATTGCACGAAAGTGAGCCCGAACGAAAACTCAGGATTGTCCGAGTGCACGAAAGTGAGCTTGAACGCAAACCCAGGATTGTCCGTGTAAACGGTGCAATGTTTATGTGTGTTGTTTTGTTTTTAAGTGTGTGAATGTGTGAGCGGGGAAGGGGCGCGCGGCGCGGGACGCAGCTTAAGTGAAATATTCCACGATAGTTAGTGGAACATACTAGTACAAATTCGAGCCCCACGTAAGCCGCACGCTCCTTTCTGGTATTTTCATCGATGATTTTTGTAACGATTTTATACCAAAAATTAAACGGTATTGCGCCAAAAAACTGCGTATGATTCAGTCCGAGTGCACAAAAGCGAGCCTGAACAAAAACCCAGGATTGTCCGAGTGCACGAAAGTGAGCCTGAACGAAAACCCAGGATTATCCGAGTGCACGAAAGTGAGCCTGAACGAAAACCCAGGATTGTCCGAGTGCACGAAAGTGAGCCAGAACGAAAACCCAGCATTGTCCGAGTGCACGAAAGTGAGCCTGAACGAAAACCCAGGATTGTCCGAGTGCACGAAAGTGAGCCTGAACGAAAACCCAGGATTGTCCGAGTGCACGAAAGTGAGCCTGAACGAAAACCCAGCATTGTCCGAGTGCACGAAAGTGAGCCTGAACGAAAACCCAGTGCACGAAAGTGAGCCTGAACGAAAACCCAGGATTGTCCGAGTGCACGAAAGTGAGCCTGAACGCAAACCCAGGATTGTCCGAGTGCACGAAAGTGAGCCTGAACGCAAACCCAGGATTGTCCGAGTGCACGAAAGTGAGCCTGAACGAAAACCCAGGATTGTCCGAGTGCACGAAAGTGAGCCTGAACGCAAACCCAGGATTGTCCGAGTGCACGAAAGTGAGCCCGAACGAAAACCCAGGATTGTCTGAGTGCACGAAAGTGAGCCCAAACGAAAACCCAGGATTGTCCGAGTGCACGAAAGTGAACCTGAACGAAAACCCAGGATTGTCCGAGTGCACGAAAAAGAGCCCGAACGAAAACCCAGGATTGTTCGAGTGCGCGAAAGTGAGCCTGAACGAAAACCCAGGATTGTCCGAGTGCACGAAAGTGAGCCTGAACGAAAACCCAGGATTGTCCGAATGCACGAAAGTGAGCCCGAACGAAAACCCAGGATTGTCCGAGTGCACGAAAGTGAGCCTGAACGAACAATGACAGCGCGCGCGTTACTTTTTTATTTTTTGTAATTTTGTGTGTGGACCCACCCTTTGCGTTCTAGGTTCTTTGGAAAGGTGGTTAGGTACGGTATATTTTTGCCAAAAGCCGTGAGGTTGTATCGGCATTACGAACAAAGTTGTCTGTGGTTGAAAATCAGTTTGCGGAACGAGGGCGCGCGCGGGGGGCGTTTGTTTACAGAGATTATTGTTCGTATTTCAAAACTTTGGAAGAACAAAGGTAAATATTATGATGTCATTTGATTATTTGACACATGGGCAATATTTTAGGCAAAAAAAAATAGGGTTATCGTTTTCGATTTTGAAATAATATTTTAATTGTTTATTATTGGCGGTAATGTAAACAAACTGTATCTTTTTTTTTATTGAAAAAAAAAACTAAGTCATCTATTGTTCTAAATCAAAATTCGTAATCTAGCCTAGTCTATCCACTTTAGGAAACAGTCATTCGTTGAATGTACATTGATACAAATTTCTTGTGTACAAGCCGTGTATAAGTGGCTAGGCTAACGTCTCATATTTCTCAAGGACAATCCTAATGACGTCGCGCGGGGAGCGGGACGCGTGAGTGGATATTTTGTCCCAAAAATCTTTAAAAAGGTTACAATATGGACACCGCGCGACGAACACAAGTCACTGCAGGTCATAGCGGCACTAGGCACGGGCGCACAGCGGGCGCCGCGTGATGATCATGTTTTTGTACGGACAACCAGGTAACATAACAAGCTTATTATAACTTTGTGATGTTTCATGATACAGTTTTGAAATTTTGTACATAGATTCTTTACATAAAAATACTAGACACATGTTTCGGGTTTCGCATATACTAAAACTGATGTTGTATATCTTTGCTGTACGGTTCTATCCTCAAAAGACCATGTCAGACACTAATATGCATGGTCCTCACATGGCCTGACCAAGATTATGTCTGGGCCAGAGATGTTCTAGACTTTAAAAGAGACTGTGACATCTGAGTTTGTTTTTACAGACTTCACGCTTGATGTCGGCGTCGAATTTTATACTTAAAGTCCACGGACTAGAAAAAAAGGACTCCGCGCCACGCGTATCGAAAGTGAAGCACCGTACAGATCTATGTGTGCGTGATTTGACAAAGACGCCGCCGTAGTGTCACGTAATGGCGGCCGGTCGGCATACTATGATGTAAATGTGTGCGTGAGGCACGCATCGCCATCTTGGATTTACCTTTTAAATCACTATCAGCTTCAAAACCCTCAAATACCATGATAACGACACCCATGAAGAAAAATTTAAAAAAAATTCACAGGTGCAATGTTGGATTCACATTTTAATGCCACTATCGGCTTTAACAACCTCGAAAATCATGAAAACGACACCCAATCCATGACGAAAATATTGAAAATGTTCGCAGCCGCCATCTTGGATTTACATTTTAACGTCACTATCGGCTTTAACACCCTGGAAAACCATGAAAACAACCCCACCGATATTGTAACAGTACCTTTCAGGGACAACCATTTTAATTCGGCAGCTTTGTATTTCTCGCGGGGACCACATGCAACAATCGGAATATTTATATGATCCCGATTTCCCGGTATTTATCTATAATAATAATATTATAAAGACGTAAAATTTGTTTGTAAGTTTATATGTAGGGAGTAATCTCCGGAACTAATGATCCAATTCTAAATTTTTTTTCAATCGGTCCCGGCAAACTTACTGTGCTTCACTTTCGATATGCGTGGCGCGGAGTCCTTTTTTTCTAGTCCGTGTTAAAGTCAATATTAATACAATTACTTATTCAGTGCAACCGTGAGGATTTTTCCGTTGATCGAAACTGACCCTTAGGGGATGTTGTGCTTAGTATTATAATATTTCAGTCTCTTGTCCTTAGCCCCCATATTGAGGTGCGACGCGTTCCGACAGTAGGGCGTGCGATAGCACTGTAACAAAATATACAGGAATATTAGTTTGTTATACAAAGAAAGGTACAAGTGTAAAATAATCTGCCTAGCCTTTTCCCAACTAGTATGTTGGGGTCGGCTTCCAGTCTAACCGGATGCAGCTGGATACCAGTGACCTCCACAACCCAGTGACTGGGTAATACGATACCCCTTGGTAAGACTGGTTGCCAGACTTTCGGGCTTCTGACGACCCGTAACGACTGTCAAAGCTCCACGTGCTTTCCGAGGCACGGAGGAGTCTCGGTATGTAAAGATGGTCACCCATCCACGGACCGACCCAGGCAAGCGTAGCTTAACCTGGTGGATCGACACGTGCGGCTGTTATTACTCGCGGCGTACAAGAAGACAACCCTAACGAGCCAGAAGGTATAAGAGTTACTCGATAGAGAGGCAACTTCGCTGTGGTGCGCCTGAATTGCATTATAGAGTGTCGTAGCAAGAGTCGCTATTTATTTAAATGATTTTGCGGAGTGAATCTTCTGTAATTGTACTATTACGTATTCTGTGGTCTTACTGGATATCATCTAGGACTAGAGTCCTTGTCAAGACGAATCAAACGAGCCCAAACTCGATAGGGTTGCGTCATTTTATTACCGAGTTCCCATGGCCACCTTCCAGCTTCATCATCAGATCAGCTCCATATCATAATAATATTGCATTGTCATCCGATTTACATAAGCATGTAAAATTTCAGCTCAATCGGAAACCAGGAAGTTGGTCATATTTAACTTGCAAGATTAGACCCGGACACTGAACTACGCAAGTTCCACACGCATCTTGCCTTTGCGCAAAACCTGCAGACAGCAGGCAGAGGCAACAGTGATGCTAGCTCACCTGAACATGAATGTGTTGATCTGAACATGCGGCAGAGCGGCCCGGAGCGCAGTGAGTGCGTGTGTGTGTAGCATGCCCCACACATCCACGTATTGTAGAGACGGCATACTGCCTAATTTTCTGTAAAAAGAGAATAACATTGTGAATTAATGTAAAAAGTACACATTTTACTATAATTTTGTTAAAAGCATTTTAGTTACACCACTTAAGGGGGATGCGCTGCGGTAGTCCGCGAAATTAATTTTTTTTGTTTTTTTTTTTTTGCAATTGCAGGTCCGTGTCAGGTTGTATCTTGATGAAAATATGATTCGCGGGAATAAAACATATGTGTTTATATAATTTTAATCATAAAAATCATCAATACATCTCGCTAAGTTAGATTTCATGCAGATTCGTTAGCATTTCGTTCGAATCTGCACGAAATATAACTTGGAGAGATGTATTGATGATTTTCATGGTTAAAATTATATAAATACATATGTTTTATTGTCGCGTATCATATTTTGATCAAGATACAACCTGACACGGACCTGCGAATTGCATAAAACGCATGAAAATTTTTAATTTCGCGGGCTACCACAGCGCATCCTCCTTAAAGGTCCTCAACAACATAAAAGTCACCCTGTCTTTGCGCTTGCTTCTGAAATCTACAGGGTCACTTTCAGACTTCTTACATACTCATTATACTTATTTAAAATGATAATTGCGAAAGCTTCTTCGTTTATTTATTTGTCGTTCTTCCTCGCAGCAAGAGAGCATAGATATACTCGTAAGAAGGTGGTGATACAAAATTTTATCTCTATAAAATGTTAGTATACAACGTATCGTTTTGCATCCTCGTCAAATTCAAGGGCGTGGTATAGAGTAGACCATCAAGCCGAACAACTTTTTCCTTGGCAATCGTATGGCATCGTAATCGCGAAAAAATATTCAGCCGTCCCATACATTTGCGACGTATTAAAGTTTTCAATGCGACAGTTGATAACTTTTTCGCGATTACGATGTTGGTCCCATAGAGAAAGTAGTTCGGTTTGATGTTCTGTATCACACGACACTTTGTAGATTGTAGATACACGCTCTTATTCAAAATAACAATTAAAACGCTCTATAAAGCTATTTTAGTTAAAAAGTGTTTTATCTTATTTCAAACTCAAATCATAATTCGAAAGAAACTAACAAAAACTTTTTTACAAAAAAATACAACCGACTTCCAAAAACAACACTACAAAGTGAAAAATAACTTTAATTTCGGAAGTCGGTGTCGGTGTTAAATGTATTTTCGTTTTTTGCCACCGACTTCCGAAATTAAAGTTATTTTTCACTTTGTAGTGTTGTTTTTGGAAGTCGGTTGTATTTTTTTGTAAAAAAGATTTTATTTTTCACTTTTTAGTTGTGTACCTACCCCACACAAATTCTAATACCACTATCTGCAAAACAAACTAGAACATCATCCATATAAAAGTGAGGAAAAAATACGTATTATTGAAGCTAACTCAAAAACTACCAATGCAAAGTTAATCAATTTTATATGGGACCAACTGTGATGTATACCCTCTCGAATAAAACAAAAACAATTCAAATCGGTCCAGCCATCTTCGAGTAATCGGGGAACATACATTAAAAAAAAAAAAAAAAAAAAAAAAAGGTTCCGACGAATTGATAACCTCCTCCTTTTTGAAGTCGGTTAATAAGTTCAGGATGTCTGCACCATGCGACCTAAGGTTACAGACGGATAGTGGACAGGATTCCAGGTTCGGGAAGCGCACACTCACTGCCAGGCCCGCAGACTCACGAGACTGATCAGAGATGGCTAACGGTGTCTTGGCCACAGTGAGGGGTAATGACACAAGAATATAAAATTCAAATCCGATTTATTTACATTATGTTACTGCTTATATACTACTTTTTCTTAACACACACTATCATACAAAATCTTTGTGTTTTGTGCGTGTAAGATGCAACCAATCGTTATTTTTAACCGACTTCAAAAAGGAGGAGGTTCTCAATTCGTCGGAACCTGTATGTTCCCCGATTACTCGAAGATGGCTGGACCGATTTGGATTTTTTTGTTTTTTGTTTTAACGGGTATACTTCCCAGGTGGTCCCATGATCGTCAAGTCAGGATCTGATGATGGGATCCTGGTGAAATAGAGAGAACTCTTCCAATTTTATAGGCACACTTGAAGCGATTTGGATAGTTTTTGGAAGAGTACTTTCTTGGAGTGGTCCCATTTCAATTTGGTGAAGATCTGATGAAGAACTTCTGAGATAGGCAACAGAACTCCTCAATAAATGATAGCAAATGGACTGGGATTGCTGAAATCTCATGTCTGTTTGTTGTTTACACCAGTTCATAACATAACATCACGCCAGTACGCTGTGAAGGGGTAAGCACATGTGAACCACTAAAAAGTGAAAAATAAAAACTTTTTTACAATAAAATACAACCGACTTCCAAAAACAACAGTAACTTTAATTTCGGAAGTCGGTGGCAAAAACGAAAATACATTTAATCAGACACCGACTTCCGAAATTAAAGTTATTTTTCACTTTGTAGTGTTGTTTTTGGATGTCGGTTGTATTTTTTTGTAAAAAAGTCTTTTTAACTGGGCAGCGCGAGTGCTGATTCAATGTCCAAAGGTAACATTGAACATGGGGTTAGTGTTTAAAGTGGTTCTTACGTGAGTGCATGCGCAGGTAGTAAGTAACAGCGACTCAGCGCGAGATGCTCGAGGCGCTGCAAGCTCGTGAGCGCGAGCGCACAGCGCGCGGTGAGGCGCCCGCAGTCCGAGATGTCCAGTTCTAGCAGCCGAGTGCAGCGGCATACGAGGCGGTCTATTACTGCGGGGGAGAAGATAAAATATACTTACATCAGTTTGCAATCCATGCAATACGGATGATGCATGAGTAAAAAAAAAAAGAAATTATATTTAGTCCAGTCTAGTATTTATTTATTTATTTGTTTATTCATGGTTTCCCAACAGATGTTACAGCTATACATACACAAAAAATATAACAACAGATCTTAGTTCTACTGCACACCCAATTACAGGTAAACACAACATGCGATTATTTTAGTTTACAAAGGACAGCAATTTATTGTACAGTATAACGAAGTATTTCATAATTCTAGGTCAGGTTTTGATTTATTTGCGAGTATCAAAATATATCACATAAATGGCCATATTTTTTTATTGCGTTGACTTAGAAGCTTGATTATTTTAGAGCTCTAAGGGACCGTAGGCCTAGGCCTACGTATTTGTTATTAATTTCAACTTTATACCTCCACGCGTTCTTGAGAAAAAGGGCCTTGACAGACGGACAATGAAGTAATCCTACAAGGGTTCCGTTTTTTTTTCTTTTGAGGTACGGAACCCTAATACTAAATCGACAAATATACAACTTGTCGTTTTGCATCCTCGTCAAATTTCAGGGTGTGATACAGAACGTCAAACCGAACAACTTTCTCCGTGGGACCAACATCGAAATCGCGTAAAAAATTTCAACTGTCCCATAGAAAACTTCACAAATCGACACAAATGTATAGGACGGCTAATTATTTTTTCGCGATTACGATGTTGATGCCATGGAAAAAGTTGTACGGTTTGATGGAAAAAGTGGTTTGACACGTTGTATTATACTTAGAGCAGCATTTTTTCTTTTGTTTGGTGAATTAATTTGTCTTACTTACTGTCATCACTCATGATCCTGGCGCCGCCAATGTTCAGCCGCTGCAGTCTTTGCGGCGCTGTCGTGACTAGCGCTTCTAGTGCTGCCTCGGACAGATTGCACCACGATATGTTTAGCGATAGTAAGCTGTAACCAAATTAATCATTATTGAATTACATAAAAAAATAAAATTTTGACAGATTTACACAATCAGCCTATAACGTTCCCACTGCTGGGACACCGGCCTCCTCTCTGTGAGAGTTAGTGGGCTGTAATCCACCACGCGGGCCCAGTGCGGGTTGGCAGATGTCATATGTCTTGGAATTTTTGGTTCTAGGACATGACGGTTTCGTCACGATGTCTTTCTTCACCGTTTTGAGAGCAGTGGTGATGAAATAATTTACACAAAATAAAGCGCCTGTCAGGGTACGAACCTGCGAACTACAACTGGTAAGTCGCGACCACTGGACAACCAATCGACTGCTCCCAATGTGTAAAAGAATTGGATTAAATTAATTAATTAATTAAACCCGTGGAATAACAAATGTTCTTGCATTTTTTTTGCAATTTGCAGGTCAGTGTCAGGTTGTATGTTGATCAAAATATGTCTCTAAATAGCAAAGTTTTTCAGAAATCAACAAAAATTACATGGTAGGGAACCCACGGACCGCGAGTCCGACTCGCTCTTGACCGGTTTTTTATCCGACGAAAAAAAAGCAGGAGGTTCTCAATTCGACACGTATATTTTTTTTTTCACGCATAACTTTTTACAGTCGTCCGATTTGAAAAAAATTGTTTTATTCGAGAGCGTATACCTCAAGGTCCCATATAATAATGATTAACTTTGCTTGGGTAGTTTTTGAGTTAGCTTCAATAATACATATTTTTTTCCCACTTTTATATGGATGATGTTCTAGTTTGTTTTGCAGATAGTGGTATTAGAATTTGTGTGAGGTAGGTACGACAACTAAAAAGTTAAAAATTAAAAACTTTTTTACAAAAAAAAACACACCCGACTTCTAAAAACAACACTACTGAAAAATAACTTTAATTTCGGAAGTCGGTGGCAAAAAACGAAAATACATTTAACCAGACACCCGACTTCAGAAATTTAAAGTTATTTTTCACTTTGTAGTGTTGTTTTTGGAAGTCTCGTTGTATTTTTTGTAAAAAAGTTTTTTTTTATGTAGTTTTCTTGGGGTGTAAGGATGAGAGGGAATATATCATATCCCTGCTAAGCCGTCCAGGAGGGTCGTTAGAAAGATAAAAAAAAATACCTTAAATAAAACTTACTTATCACATCCTTCTAATATTGACTGTAATCCTTCAGCGGTCACGCCTTGCGCCATCGTTAAGTTTAGTGTTTCCAAATTACTACATTTACCTGCAACAAATAATATTACTTTTTAACATAACATCCGAAGAATTAGGCAGAGGTGTACACACGGCTACAGCTCAAGCTATACAGTTCCAATATAGCTGATCTCGCATTGTAGAGGATGTCCTTACAATGAGAGGTCAGTGTAAACTGGAAATGTATAGCTTGATGTGTAGCCGTGTGTACTTCTGTAAAGTTATAATAATTATAAAATTTAAAGTTCTTAGTTTTAGTAATTTTATTGTAATTTTTTTTTAGTTTTTTTTTTTTAATTAACTAAATTATTTTGGTTTTTTTAATGAACCTTTTCATAACTCATTTGTTATTTGCCACTGTACGTAACATTATGGGCAGGCCGATTTTCAATTATTCGATAACTAGCTTGATGTGTAGCCGTGCGTACTTAGAATATAATAATAATAATGTTTTATTTTCCAAAGACATAGGTTAAGCACAGTGATAGTTACTAAAATTAAAAGGCTACAAAAATCTATATAAACAAAAATTATAAACCCTGTCTCTTAAACTAGGAGGCCTGTATCTTGAGAGACAGTGCTCGGCTAGATGGTTGCGTAAATTAAGTTGCACCCTTTATGAGTGAAATTATGCCGATCTATCTAACTATCATTACATAATGAACAACATTATATTCTATAGATTAAACATTTCTTGTGAACACTTCCTGCAGTTGTGATTGAATTAAATCTGTTTGAAGTGTGCTGTATGTGTGGAAAAAGAGTGTATGGTGTGTGCAACGTTGTATGTATATATGTATATGTTAGGTATAATAATATTATGTAGATGTTTGTGTTGTTGTTACTTTTATTAGTGATATATCATAATTTCAAGCGACGTAAGTTAATAGAGATTCTGTTTTTGCATAGTCCTGCTGAATGAGCCATTCTGTAATTTTTGTTTTAACTTTAAATTTATTTAAGTTTATTATGTCTAGTTCCTTTTGTATTTTTTTAAAGATGTGAAAACTTAGAACATAGTATTGGTGTTTTGCAAACGAGGTTTTATGTTGTACACCGGGGGTGACGTATGTTCGCTTCGTTGGATCAGACGGAGGCAAGCAGCCATGTGTTCTGAGCACAGACCGAAGGACATAATATACACCCACGATAAAATTCGCCAGTTATGTTTAAGCCGTATGTAATAGGGGGCGAGCCTATTGCCATCAACCGGGCACGAATCCACACTCCGGGCTGCTACCGAGAAAATTCAGATGGAAAAACACAACAACACTTTGCCCGACCCGGCAATCGAACCCAGGACCTCATGCTCAGCAGTAGAGCTTGCGACCACTGACCAACGAGGCAATCAAAACAAATAATAGTTGTATTATTGATTATAATTATGTAAATAAATATTTGTTATGGTAACAAATCATACTTTAATCAACGTACAATCTTATAGCCTGCGAAATTCAAATTTCCTTACGTTTTTTGCAATTTACAGGTCAGTGTCAGGTTGTGAGTTGATCTAAATATGATTCGCGCCCGTAACTAATATGGCTTTACAGAATTATAATCATTAGAATCAGCAATACAACTACATAAGTTAGAATTGACGTTAAATCTCGTGATTTCATGAAATAGTCATTCAATAGGGTAATATAAAATTAGGGAGTTGTATTGATGATTTTTATGATTATAATTCTATAAATAAATATTTGATACGGCCGCGAATCATATTTAGATCAACAATTAATACTGACTTGCAAATTGCAAAAAACGTTAGAAATTTAGAATTTCGCGGGCTACCCTGGCGCTTTCGTCTTAAGGACGCTGTTATAAATGGGTAGTCAAATCATTACTTTTTTACACAAAAGTATGTTTATTAAATAAAATGCTTTGCTTTCTTAAAATGGTTTTTGGCCAAATTGTTGATAGATGTGCAAGGTACGATTCTGAACTATAAATATAATTTTAAAAAGAGACATTTTCTCAATAAATGTACCGGAGTAAAAATGTTCACTCCGGTACATTTATTGAGAAACTGTACCTATCTTAAATTATATTTATTGTTCAGAATCGTACCTTGCACATCTATCAACAATTTGGTCAAAAAACATTTTAAGAATGCAAAGCATTTTATTTAATAAACATACTTTTGTGTAAAAAAGTATTGATTTGACTACCCATTTGTAACAGCGTCCTTAATGGGTCGTTGTACTCATCATTATGAACAAATTTAGGGAAAAAAATATCAGCTGTTCCCTACATTTACGTTCACATAATTCGTCAAAATGCAGGGAACAGCAAATTTTTTCTTGCGGTTTCAGATTTTGTCCCATAGTAAAAGTTATTCCTAATGACGAGTGAGCATTATTTAAATTACAACTTGTATATGGAGTATAATCATTATAAATGCTTTAATTTTAATAAATATTACTGGTAAAGATTATGGACCGGAATGCTGGGCAGTGAAGAAGGTGGAGGAAAAAAGATTGCATGCAGCGGAGATGAGAATGTTGAGATGGACGTGTGGAGTGACGAGAATGGATAAAGTGAGAAATGAGTATATAAGAGGAAGTTTGAAAGTGGCGCCAGTGACAGAAAAGTTGAAAGGAAATTGTTTGCTTGGTATGGGCATGTGATGAGGAGAGACGAAACGCATGTGACTAAAAGAGTGATGAATATACATGTTGATGGATGGAGAGGCAGAGGAAGGCCAAAGAAAAGATGGATGGATTGTGTGAGGAATGATATGAAAGAGAAGGCAGTGAATGATAGCGTGACGGTTGACAGGGGAGAATGGAAGAAGAAAACGTGGTGCGCCGACCCCGCGTAGCATGGGATAAGAGCAGGAAGATGATGATTGCTGGTAATTAGGATCGTAGGAGGTGTGGTTCCAAGGGATATTTCCAACAATTTCAGTTATTGTTATGTTTGGCAACCAGTCTTACCACGGAGTATTTTTACCTGGTTACCTGCCCAACCAAGGTATTCTTAGTACTTACAGATAACATAACAAGTAATTCCCCTAAGTGTGATGTGTACCTTTTGTACACCCACATTTCACCAGTCATGTAACAAGGGGCGAGACTATTGCCATCGATCGGGCACAAATTCAGACTCCGGGCTACTTCTGAGAACCTCTCTGTTCACATGTTATCCTGGTACTTTTTATCCTAGAATGACGTTGCGACGCTTGTGGGAGGCCTATGTCTAGCAGTGGACGACTTACGCATAAGATTATGATGTTAACCTCCCAAAGCGTAGTGTTACACAGTTACTGGGTTGTGGAGGTGAGACGCTCCATGTAAAATACTGGTATTCAGCTGCATCCGGTTAGACTGTAACCCGACCCCAACATAGTTGGGAAAACGCTAGAGAGAACACTTACCAATTAACTCGCAGCTTCTATCGTCCAACTGAACGCTCTCTAGGCTCAATTTCTTGAGACTGGGACATGTTTCTAGTAAATTGTTGAGCGTCACTATGTCTATAGTTGACATGCTTAAATCTAGATAGTGTATGCGGGACGCTGCGGGCAGGGAGGGGGGGTGCCATTCCGCTATCTGTAAGAGAAGATTGTTATTGTTAGTTTGTGACACAGATTAATACAGATGGGACACTCCGCAGTTTAGGTATGAAGCTACAAGTACGCGGCGGGCTCATCTCACTGGGTCAGCTCAGTGTGGGCTGCCGCGCACCGGCCGGCTCGCACGTTAGTTCGATACTCACTCACGCGCCGCGGCGTAACAGCAGACAACCCTAACGAGTCAGAAGGTACAAGAGTTACGCGATAGAAAGAGAGGCAACTTATAGGTGAATATAACTGTAGGTAATGAAGCGTTGTGCGACCTGAATTGCACTTTATTGTGTCCTAGCAAGAGTCGCTTTTTATTTAAATGATTTTGCGGAGTGTCCCATCTGTATAAAAATAGATACAAAATTGCACCGTACGCGTGCGTATGCTACGGATTTTTTTTTACATCAATGAAAGATGTGAAAACCGTTTTTAGTGTGAATAAGAATGATGACTAAAAGTTTTTTTGTTCGTCACGTAGATTAAAAAATATTAGACACGTATTTTTTATTTTTTAGGGTTCCGTACCTCAAAAGGAAAAAGCGGAACCCTTATAGGATCACTTCGTTGTCTGTCTGTCAAGACCCTTTTTCTCAGGAACGCGTGGAGGTATCAGGTTGAAATTAATATCAAATACGTCTATGGTCCCTTCGAGTTCTAAAAAAATCAAGCCTCTATGTCAACGCAATAAAAAAATACGTCCATTTATGCGACATATTTTGATACTCGCAAGTAAATCAAAATATATAGGGTACTTCCCGTTGACCTAGAATAATGAAATTTAGTAAGAAGCAAGGTCTCACAGCACAAGTAAAAATTCCAAAAATTGTTTATTTGTAATTTTAACATTTTTTTTTTGGTATAATGTTAAGTTTGTTTTTGGGATAAATTCTTATCAACCACGGAACCCTTCATTGTACGTGGTCCGACACGCACTTGGCCGGTTTTTTTTTACGTAATCAAAAGATTACGGCGATACATTGAGTTAAACTGTGGCATGACGTCACTCCTTGCTACATTTTATACGTAGTTTGTTACAGTTGTGAAATAGCGAGCCCCCACTCCCCAACATTAATGCGTGTTATCTATACTCCATTTATTATAACATTAGAAAAAAGAAGCTCGCAGAAGCAGGAGTACGAAACCTTTTATTTTCAAGTTAAGTTCAAATTTTTTCTATAAATAATGTATGTGCTTTTTTGTAAGTAACAATGTATGGCTTACAAGAAAGCATATTCTATCTATCTACTCGTCACGATGCTTGGATAGGTACATAAAATTAAACATTTTTTAGTAACAATCAGTTTATTAAAAACAACTTTATCATAATGGCATGTCCATAATATGTTTTCAACAAATCAAATAAATACGACACAAAACACCACTTAACAATTTAGTCACTGCTACCATCAGTCATCAGCATCACAAATGATAATAATTAATTGACATTGGTGGTAACAAAAGTCATAATTTTAATTACCTATAATAATTTAGAATGCCAGAGGATTAGCAAAAATACACTTTCGCAAGCTAAATACCAACTTTAAAAACATTTTCCAGAGACAGAAGTGTGAGATGAGATTTATTGCTATTAAAGAAGAGAAAAGGTTTTGCCACCTTAATGATATAATGGAGATGATAGATGTTTCAATCATATTTATTCATCATCCTCTGATGATGAGGATGAAGTTTCACCAACATTAATAATAAATCTTTCTACAACATTATCCATTATACCATCAAGTTGGCAAAACCTTTTCTCTTCTTTAATTGTATGAGCAATGCGAGATTGTCATTTCTCTGCAGTTATGATTATGAGTGCTGAAGGGAGCAACCGCTTCACTTCTTCGAATTTATAACTTTTATTGTTCTGGGCTACATACCCCTTCATTTGAGCCCATACCAATTCTATTGGGTTGAGCTCACAGTGGTAAGGTGGGAGGCACAATACTAGTATATCTTTTTTTTTAGCCATCTCATCTACAGCAAACTTTTGGTACAAATGTTTTACTTTTTCTAATCAAGTGGCCCTAAGATCTTTTTCCTCAAAAGGAATATAATATTTTTGTTTTTAGCCACTCCTGAATCTGCCTTTCGTGTGGCTGTAGTTGGCAGCTTCTCCACTTTCCTCGAATGATATGGCGCATTATCCATAACAATAACAGCACCACTCTCAATTTTTGACAATATTAACTTGAACCACTTCAAAATTGTGTGCATCCATTTCAGAATGGCAGTCTCCGTCACCCTTTTTGGCTTCAAATATTAATTCACCATCCATTAAAAACCCTTCTGTTGATCATGTGAAATTAAATAAAAAGCAAATCAATAATTATTGTGTTACCGGTGGCATAGATTAGGTACTTGACCGCTGGAAACACATCTTAACCTTTAAATACACTACGACGTAGACAACTTGGTTGCAAGGACTCGGAAACTTATTTATATTTTTAAGAAACTACGCTACTCAGCTGATACAAATACTCTCAGGTTGGTCTACTTGACACTTTGTCAATCACTTCTTGCATACTGCCTGCCAACATGGGGTGGAGCCTGTAAGACGTACTTCCTTAAATTAGAGAGAGAACAAAGGGCAGTTCTGAAAGTAATGTTTTGCAGGCCCTACAGATACTCTACAAAGCAGATTTACAGGGACAGCGAAGTGCTTTCCGTGAGGAAACTGTTTGTTCTTCAGTGTATATTAAGAAAATATCGCGTGCCAATAAAAATTACCAATAACCGTCGAGCTGACATTGTTTTTCCACCTGTAAGACATAATTCCACCTTTGCTGAACACCAGTTCTCTTACCTCAGTCAAAAACTGTATAACAGAACCAACAAACTTCTCGCGATACACAAACTTAATTTACACCAATGTAAAATCGCAGTGGAAGCGTGGTTAATGGAGAAAAACTACGACGAAATAGAAAACCTTCTATTCTCTCCTTCTCAATAGTTCAACTCATACATCTTAACTTTTTTCATACACTTCTTACTTCACAAGTACACACACACACACACGCACACTTCATGATTGTAATTTTTATTCTAAATATATAAATAACTGTGTCATTTGATATTCTTTGTCGCAGTGTTTGCTTTATTCTATTTTTCTAGGGTGACAATATTTTAACCTCGTGATCAACGTTGGGGCCACGTTTTTTTCGCTGTTGACGCTGATCAGCGCTATCAGCAGTTTCAGAGCGTACATGTTGCGCTTGCAAGCCACTCGGGCCTGCTCCGGGATCGTCCCTGTCCATAGTTCAAAAAACGTACCGTTTTGTAAAAACAAAACTAACACAAATAACGATAAAATAAACAATAACAGCAGAAAAACAGTAACAAATAACTAAACCACGAAAATTCAGCAATAACAACGAGAAAAGGCGTAGCATTCAAAAGTATCCACAAGTGAATGACAATAGAAAACTGCAGATTATTTACGCAATTTGACGGATGGATGACATCATAAACCGACAAAATAAAATAACACGTGCTGCCACAACTTATGAAGGGAATAGGTAACATTTTAGATTTGGTAGAGTTATAGTAACATGAAAAACGTTCACGGTACTGACCGCCCCTGCTTCTTTTAGATTTTAAACATTGACACGACAATATTTTATGTAAAAAATAAATAATAGTAAATGAAAGCCTTGTAATTTCAGAAGGTAGATAGGTTAGATAAGTACAATTAAGTGTGAGAGCTGTTATTTAAATTGATTATATTTAACTCCACGTCAATCTTTACTGTAATAATGTTAGTTGTACTTTTATTACAAAGTGTGCCCCTAAAATAGCCTTTTTTAACTTCTGTCTAATGCTATAGTAAATGGAGTATAAGTAATTTTTTATTAATATCACAAAGCAAAAAATACATGTCTAATATTTTTTTATTATCTGACTGACAGACTAAATAGATTTTTTTTTTACCCAGGCATCATCCCTATCACAAATATAATTAGGTACTTAATTAGTTTTTTTTTATGATTTTGCAATACATATTTATGAAATCACTAGCTTTTCCCCGCGTAGACCGAGATAAAAAGTAGCCTATGTGTAAATTCAGGCTATCAGCTAGCTCCATACCAAATTTTATCAAAATTGGTCCAGCCATTTGAGCGTGAAGAAGTAACAAACATATAAACACACACACAAATTTTCGCCTTTATAATGTGATATTAGTGATTGATTCGCAATAAAAGAATATCTTACCTCAGAGCTAGCCAATCTGACAATAATAGGTTTCCTAGCTAGTATTCTTCCTATGGCGTCTTTTGAAAGTGTTTTGTTGCCTAGTTCCAGCCTCTGCCATAGCGTCTCGTCGCATGCAACTCTGTGCCATCTGGAAAAAGAAAAATAATCATTGTTTAGTCAAATATACTGGGTGTCCCAGAATAATGTGTACAAACTTAAGGATGTGGTACAGACCATCAAACTGAACAACTTTTTCCCGGGGACCGACATCGTAATCGTGGAAAAAAAAACAGTCGTCCCTTACAAAATTTCAATATTTTCTTGACCAAATGTATGAGGTCGACTGTTTTTTTTTTACTATTACTATGTTGGTCCCCGGGAAAAAGTTGTTCAGTTAGATGGTCTGTACCACATCCTTAAGTTTGTACACATTATTCTGGGACACCCTGTATAACACTAGCTTCGTCTGCGTGAAATTTATTGTTCCTCTGACCCACCTCGTTGCACTGCATCACCTACCCGCTTTCGTTTAGCGTTCTTTCCGACTTTTTTTCTTTTTGCTCGGCTCCTAAGTGTCCTAGCGTGATGTTAAATAGCCTATAGCCTTCCTCAAGAACTGGGCTATCAAATGCAAAAAGAATTTTTCAAGTCCGACTGGTAGTTCCAGAAATTAGCGCGTTCAAACATACAAACAAACATTCTGTTCAGCTTTTATTATTAGTACTTATAGACTTACGCCTAAAATGATGATGGTAAACTTCTAAAGGGTTTAGTATTACCCAGTTACTGGACTGTGGAGGTCAGATAGGCAGTCGCTCCATGTAAAATACTGGTATTCAGCTGCATCCGGTTAGACTGGAAGCCGACCCCAACATAGTTGGGAAAAGGCAGGCAGTTGAGTACTTATAGATCATGTATTTCCCGAAATGTGATGTGTACCTATTGTACGGTCAGCATCAGAAGTCGGTTGACACTGCTACTTTTTGACATAATCAAAATTAACACAAAATGATACGATATCCTGCTTTTTAGCATTTCATTTATTAGATAAGAGTTAATTTTCTTTTAAAATTTACATCTGTTCTGATTTTAGTGAAGTATTTTTGTCAATAATTAAGATATTTAAAAAACAAGTGTCAATCGACTTTTGTTACTGACTGTACACCCACATTTCACCAGTCATGCAACAGGGGGCGAGACTATTGCCATCGATCGGGCACAAATTCAGACTCCGGGCTACTTCTGAGAACCTCTCTGTTTACATGTTATCCTGGTACTTTTTATCCTAGAATGACTTACCAGACCGGCAGCGTTTGTTGTCGTAGCGATGTTTGGGGGAGGCCTATGTCCAGCAGTAGACGGCTTACGCATAAGATTATGATGATAATGTCCCAAAGGGTATCCCCCCCCCAAACCGGTAGGTGGGGTATGTTACCCAGTAACTGGGTTGTGGAGGTCAGATAGGCAGTCGCTCCATGTAACATACTGGTATCCAGTTGCATCTGGTTAGACTGGAAGCCGACCCCAACATAGTTGGGAGCAGGCTAGGCAGACAATGATAACTTACCTCTTACAGACCGTCATACAATGCGCGAGGGTACGTTTGGGCAGCCATCGGAACACACTGAGTATCATTTCATCTGATAGAATGTTGAAGGACACTGCTCCAACTGGCTCCGATTTGTGTCTCCGGCTTATTATAAGTTCATCTTCCAGTCCTAAGGCTGTAACAAAAAATATGAATATTGAATTATTATTAAACTAGCAAATGTGGATGGATAATAATGCAGGGGATGGATTGTGTGAAAGATTATATTTATTTATAAAAAATCATTGATTCAATAATAATAATTGTATTTATTTATTTATATATACTTTATTGTACACCACAAAAATACATAACAAAAAAAGACATAATCAAACACTAAAAAATATACAATGGGCGGCCTTATCGCTTTCTGCAATCTCTTCCAGGCAACCTTAGAATGGACAGTGATCTGCCTGGATATGAAATGGGGCTGTCTTTGGTGCAAATAATAAGTGCTACATTGTACCTACAGTACTATAGGTATGTGCCCGACCCAGTTCTCGAAAATGGAAATATAACATTGTACTGGGATCGATCCATCATCACTGACAGGACTATTGTTGCCAATAAGCCTGATATAGTGGTGGTGGATCGAACAGAGCGGCGCGCAATGATTATTGACATATCGGTCCCACATGACGGGAACCTCGTAAAAGCCGAGAAAGATAAACAAATCAAGTATCTTGACTTGGCTCGCGAGGTTGTCGACATGTGGGATGTGGACTCAGCGATCATTGTGCCGATAGTCGTATCAGCTAATGGCTTAATTGCCAAGAGCCTCGACCAACACCTTAGGAGGCTCTCGTTAGGCAGCTGGATTAAGGGCCTGATTCAGAAAGCGGTACTTCTGGACACGGCGCGTATTGTTAGGAGGTTCCTCTCTCTGGAGCCCTGACCTGATATTTTTTATAAAAATATTTAAAAATGTAAATCATATGTTTTATGAAATAAAGGAAATTGTACCTAAACATGTTGCCCCCTTGCTGCTACGACACTAAGTGCTAGCGACCGTTTTTGGGGGCCCATTATTGAGTGTGCAAGTCATCCCCTGCCATTTTGTCTGTGTATTGTATACAAAACATTTATCAGGCAGGGGCCATAGTGTTTCCATAGTTCTAGGTAACCAGTCCACAGCCACCCAAACCCATAGCCCAATATGTTTTGTTTCCATGTTCTGCAATAGTCCTGCACCAACCGGGGGTTGTCCTTGGGTGCACTTGCATAGTGCATACAGGGATAATCGTCGGTTGGTGCCTCCTCATAATTTAAAATTGTCTAAGGGGCCTCTGCGAGTTGGCTTCAGCCCCTCGTACGCCTTCCAAAGGTCCGGGACCCCAGGGTCCCGAGATAAGTGAAAAAAAAAATTGTACCTAAGATATATATTTAGAAACAATAAACAATTTTTATTTTTTTATTTTTTTTTACCTAAGATATTTGCACGCCATGAGAAATGGCAGACATGTCGTGACCCATTCTTATTTTAAGATCTTGCTCGCATGTAATTTTAATTCTGATACATATGTTCAAGTAAATAAAATTTCTTTCACGCAAAACCGGAGCAATGGATCGAAGTGAGGGCCATAGAAAGATATATGCTCGTATTTATACCAGAAAAATGCACGGTACTAATCCTAGTACCGTGTTTCGCTGCAGTAAGCTATCGAGGTTACTGCAGCGAAACTTACGTGTATAACAATGTTTTTCGCCGCTACTGACGTGTATAACACTGTTTTCTTGGAATTCTGCCTTTTCTTAACCATGTTGGAGTCAGCTTCCAGTCTAACTCAACTGTATCTGCAGTTGAGTACCAGTATTTTACATGGAGCGACTGCTTTATCTGACTTCCACAACCCAGTTACTGGGTAACACAATACCCAAGGGTACAACTGGTTTGTAAGACTTTCGGGCTTCTGACTACCCTAGAATATCCTAGAAGGAATTAAACTTTATCAAATCATACTTACGTGTGTAACGCTGCTTTCCTCCGCTACTGTCACTGGTGGTGCCACTGTACTGCGCGGCTGGGCTCGGTAAGTACCCCGCGCTGACTGACTGAGCTAGCGGCGTCTCCTCATCAATTAGGTATTCGTCCAACAACAAGCTAGTCTCATGAATCTGCTGGTCTGTTGGTTGGAGGGGTTTGTCTGTAAGAGTAAAATTTTTAAATGATTCAAAGATTTCTCCTGTTTCATGTATTTATGCTTTCAGTGACCATCTATCTATCTATCTATCTATCTATCTATCTATATATATAAAAATGAATTGCTGTTCGTTAGTCTCGCTAAAACTCGAGAACGGCTGAGCGGTTTTATCTTATCTTAGTCTTGAAATGTTCGTGGAGGTCTAAGGAAGGTTTAAAAGGCGAGAAAAAATCGAATAATTGCCGGGAAAACCTTAAAAACAGCCCATTTCTATTTCCCATAAAAACGTTTTCTAAATAAAATGTAGATGATAATGATGATGATGTGATGTAGCATCACCTTTGTACGTATTTTTCTGTTCCTTTCTGTTTGTCTGTTTATTTGTGTGTACATAAATGGTTAAATAAATAAATAAATAAATAGAGTCAATTTGAACTTTATTGCTATTCAATAAAGTTCATATTAAATTATAATCACTCAATGTTGTCTAAGCAATTTAGGTGTGTTCCTAACGACAAAAAGTCAATTTGCAATTTATTACCGCTGCACATAGTTCAAATTCAAAATCTTGGCATGCTATTTTTCATATTTTTTCTTTTAGTTTTTGAATTCGGATGTCGGATGTTTTTTTCTTGTCTATAGCATAAATATCATTCATTCATTCTCCTGCCCTTATCCCAATTTATTTGGGGTCGGCGCAACATGTCCCTTCTTCCATACTTCTCTATTAGTCGTCATCTCGGTAGTCACTCCCTTTCTAGCCATATCATCTTTCACATCGTTTCTTTGGACTTCCCCGACTCTTATAGCCAACGACATTCATACTCAAAACTTTTCTCACGACATTTTCCTCATTCCTCCGCATCACATACTATGACAACCGATTTCCGCACAACTTTTCAGTCACCGGTGTCACTTTCAAACTTCAAGCATTATCAGCCTATAATGTCCCCATTGCTGGGACACAGAGGGGCTTGTGGCTAAGTAATAACAGCCGTACGGGTCGATCAATCAGGTTAAGCTACGCTCGCTGCGGTTGGTCCGTGGATGGGTGACCATCTTTACATACCGAGACTCCTCCGTGCCTCGGAAAGCATGTTAAGCCGTTGGTCCCGGCAGTCATTCGTGGATCTTTGACAGTCGTTACGGGTCGTCAGAAGCCCGAAAGTCTGACAACCAGTCTTACCAAGCGGTATCGTATTACCCAGTAACTGGGTTGTGGAGGTCAGATAGGCAGTCGCTCCATGTAAAATACTGGTATTCAGCTGCATCCTGTTAGACTGGAAGCCGACCCCAACATAGTTGGGAAAAGGCTAGGCAGATGATAGCAGATAAGTAAGAGTAAATTGATGATTTCTCCTGCTTCATGCATGTATGCTTTCAGTGACCATCTGTAACATAATCAGCCTAGAATGTTCCCACTGCTGGGACACAGGCCTCCTCTCTGTGAGAGGTAGTGGGCCGTGATCCACCACGCGAGCCCAGTGCGGGAAGGTACATGTCACATGTCTTTTTATGGTTCTAGGACATGCCGGTTTCCTCACGATGTTTTCCTTCACCGTATTGACCGTTTTCCTGCACCGTACAACTCGTAAGTCGCGGCTGTTACCACTGGATTACGAGTCACGACTGCTCTGACATTATTTTTAGTATATGCGAAACCTGAATATACACTTCTGGACACATCTATTGGCCCACCTTAGAGTTTAGGTTTCGATGGCCCCTACCGAAATATGATTGCTAGATTGAACAAAAACTGTTGATGCAGTTTTAAACCTGATACATTTTACCATCTTTTTCGATCGTATTGTTTTAAATTTGAATTCAGAATACCATACGACATGGAGCTACGCCTAACAAGTCGGATATGCGCCTTGTTAAAGGCAATTGATTTTTGAAAAAAAAAACATGTTTTATCAAATAAAGGTTTAATTTAATAACGCGTGTTGCCTCCATGGGCATCTACCACAGCTCTCATACGATTAGGCATAGAGTTTATCAACCGCTCTATGAAATTTTGAGGGATCATCTCCCATTCCTCTTCTATGGCAGTTTTCAACTCCTGCATCGTCTGGGCAACTGGCTGACGAGCCCTAACACGTATTTTTAGCTCGTCCCACATGTGCTCAATGGGGTTCATGTCTGGGCTTCTCGCTGGCCAGTCCATAACTGTGATGTTCACATCCCGAAGATATTCCCTGACGATGCCGGCCGCATGGGCTCTTGCATTATCATGCATAAAAAGGAAATTTGGGCCCACATAGTCCGCGTATGGTATCACGTGAGGTTCTAAGCACTCACGAATGTACCTTTCAGCATTTAATGTTGGCAGCCGTGGTCCTGTAACAACCTCAAGTTGAGTTTTGCCGCTCGCGGATATACCGCCCCAGACAGTCCATGAGCCACCGCCATAAGCAACCCTCTCTTCAAAGCAGCATTGTGCGAAACGCTCTCCCTTACGTCGGTAGACCTTCTTCCTTCCATCATTGCCATGTAACACAATTTTAGACTCATCAGAAAAGAGTACTCGGCTCCAATTTTGCTGTGTCCAATTTAAAAGACTGCGTGCGAAATGAAGGCGCGCTGTTCGGTGGGCTCGCGTTAGTTTGGGGCCATTAGCTGGCTTGTGTGGTACCATATCGCGTTCTTTTAACCTTCTCCGAACAGTTCGAGCGCTTACAGATACTCCGTGGAAGTCGCGAAGTTAGTTTTGTATCTCAATGGAGGTAAGGTGACGATTTCTCAAGCTGGTCGTCACGATGAATCGATCCTGCCTTTCAGTTGTGACCCGAGATCGTGGCCTTCCTTGGCGACGAACAAAGCCGCCAGTCTCTAGGTACCTCCGATAAACATTTCGGACCGCAGATCGACTTAAATTAAGTTGAGCACTCACGTTTCTTTGGCTGTGTCCGGCCTGAATAAGTGCCACAGCTTGGGCGGCGACTTCAGGTGAAGTATCCATAGATTATTGATAGAACCTCACCTTAATGTTAAGAATAAGTAATGTTTGTTGCAAAACCAAAGATATCAATCACTTTTTCAAGAATTAAATCCAAGTAAACCAATAAAACCAAGTTTTCTTAGTATTCGATTGTTTGATATCAACAAACAGGCTCCAAATTGTCTTTTGTTTCTTTAAATTCTGTGTTCGAAATTCAAAAAAAGACTATTGAATGAAATTGTGAATGTGCCAGGTTCAAAACTGCATAAAAACTTTTTGCTCGACCTAATATAAAATTTTCGCTAGGACCAAACGAAACTGAAAATACAAGGTGGGCCAAAAGATGTGTCCAGAAGTGTAGTTTGTTCAGAATAAATAACTGATTCGATTCCAATAATTTTTATACCGTGTTATATTAGGTTGGGGAAAAAGTCTTTTCGCATTATAGTATGTATGAACTTAAAATAAAATCTCTTTGGCTATACTATTTGTATCTGGCTGGTTTTGGTATCATTGAAAGTTTAAATTTTAGAGAACATAATTCCAAATTCAAATTAGGAAAATGTGTGATTTTCATTTGTTTTTCGTAGTGTCAATATGAGTGAATCTAATGAAGAAATTCGATACATTTTAAAATTTTACTAAAAAAAAGGTAAAAATGCAACGCAAGCCGCGAAAAAAATTTGCGATGTTTATGGACCCAGTGTAGTGTCTGTGAGAGTAGCACAAATTTGGTTTAAGCGTTCTCAATCCGGAAATTTTTATGTCAAAGATGCACGTCGCTCTGGTCGCCCTATTACGGATAAAATGGATGCCATTTTTGAAAAAGTGGAGCAAGATCGGCATATCAGTAGTTACGACGTAGCTGAAGAACTAGGAATTGACCACAAAACAGTTTTGGCGCATTTGAAAAAAACTGGGTACACAAAAAAGCTCGATATTTGGGTACCTCACGAGCTCACTGAAAGAAACCCAATGAACTGTGTACTCATTTGTGGTTCTTTATTATGAAGTAATGAAACCGAACCAATTTTGAAGAAGCTGATAACTGGTGATGAAAAGTGGATCACCTACGACAAGAACGTGCGAAAAAGGTCGTGCTCAAAGGCCGGTCACGCTTCACAGACTGTGGCGAAACCCGGGTTAACTCGCAACAAGGTGATGCTGTGTGTGTGGTGGGGTTGGAAAGGCATTATTCATTATGAGCTGTTACCACCAGGCATCGATTCTGAACTCTACTGCGAATAACTGATGAGATTAAAGCAAGAAGTCGAGAGAAAGCGGCTGGAATTAATCAACAGAAGGGGTGCGGTTTTTCATCATGATAACGCTAGACCTCACACATCTTTAGCCACTCAGCAAAAATTAAGTGAGTTTGGCTGGGAGGTGTTAATGCATCCGCCGTTTAGTCCTGACCTTGCACCTTCAGATTTCCACCTGTTTCGGTCTCTTCAGAATTCTTTAGGCAGTGTCAGGTTAACATCACGAAAGGACTGCCAAAACCACTTGTCGCGGTATTTTGATCAGAAGTCCCAAAATTTCTATAGCAAACGGATCATAGCCCTACCTACAAGATGGCAAAAAGTTATTGAGCAAAATGGTAGCTACATACTTTAGATAAATGTAAATAATGTATATTAAAAAATGTTTTGAATTTTCTTAAAAAATGCGAAGAAACTTTTTCCCCAACCTATTATTTTGCCCTAAAAATCTATAAGAAAGGTTACAATATGGACATCGCGCGACGAACGCAAGTCACTGCAGGTCATAGCGGCACTATACTCAATACTTTATTACATTCCACATGTATTTTTATAGACTTTATAGACCATAACAGGTGGGGAAATTCTGAGATAAATTAATTAATAGTATAAAATTATTATTAGTTATGTACCTATAATTATTATATTAGTATAAAATATGAATTAATAGTATAACATAAATAAATCAATAGAATAAAATATTAACAGTTTTCAATTTTAAGATATAATAGGAGCTAATTAATCAAACAAAATTTTTAAGTCAACTAGTTACGACTGTATTAGTCTATCACTTAGATATTCATTTACCGAGTAGTAACTATTGTTGACCAAAAATTGTTTTTAAAAAAGTGTTAATTTTTTCTTCTTTTTTTATTGATGCGGGTAGTTTATTATATACTTTAATGGACATTACATAGGGACTTTTTTAGTGCATTTTTAATCGGGAACTGGGTATGTTTAGTCTGGACCGGTGTCTGAGTAGATAACGTGTTTGGATGTCTTCTCGTTTAGAATAGAATTTGGGATGTTTCCGCACAAATTTGCATGTTTCTAAAATGTAGATACAGGGAAGGGTTAAAATATTGTGTTTTCGAAAGGAAGGCTTGCAACTATCGGTTTGCTCAATGTTTACTAGGCACGGGCGCACAGCGGGCACCGCGTGGTGATCATGTTTCTGTACGGACAACCAGGTAACATAACAAGCTTATAACTTTGTGATTTTTCATGATACAGTTTTGAAATTTTGTACATAGATTCTTTACATAAAAATACTAGACACGTGTTTCGGGTTTCGCATATACTAATACTAATGTTGTATACTAACACAATAAAGGTTAATTTTATTGTAAGTAATTGGTTTTTAACCGTGTTTATTAAAGTTAAATAAATAAATTAAAGAGTTTTTTTGTTTGATCCCGCTAATCTACTCACTCACTCATCGAAACCTTTTGGACATTTCCCGAAGTCCTAGAAAGCTGAAATTTGGTATGCAGAAAACAATATACTTTAGTTTTGTATACTCACGTTTCTCAGTGCTCCTAGGGCTCTTAAGCCTCGAAGGTCCAGCGTTAGGGCTGCCGATACAGGGCTTCACGCGGGGACTCTTTGGACTGAACTTAGAGCGCGGTGACGTTATACATCTCGGTGACGTCACTAAGTTTATGTTGGGATTCATGTTCTCTATGTCCATGTGTTTGCGTTTCAATTGTTTTACTGCCTGTAAATAAATTGAATTGGTTTTATTATTAAAGGTACCTCTCCGAGATGGGCTGCAGACCGCAACCTGCAAGCGACACCACTGGTTTCTATGAATCTCTATGAAATTGATTCCGAGCGCGGCAACACTGCGGCCTGTAGCGCCAGCGGTGTCGCGAACCGCAGAGTTCACACGTACAAAAATGACGACTTTTTCGGAAGATGATGAAGGAGCTCGTGGCTAAGTAATAACAGCCGCACGGGTCGATCCATCAGGTTAAGCTACGCTTGCCGGGGTCGGTCCGTGGATGGGTGACCATCTTTACATACCGAGACTCCTCCGTGCTTCGGAAAGCACGTTAAGCCGTTGGACCCGGCTGTCATTCGTGGATCTTAGACAGTCGTTACGGGTCGTCAGAAGCCCGAAAGTCTGACAACCAGTCTTACCAAGCGGTATCGTATTACCCAGTAACTGGGTTGTGGAGGTCAGATAGGCAGTCGCTCCATGTAAAATACTGGTATTCAGCTGCATCCGGTTAGACTGGAAGCCGACCCGAACATAGTTGGGAAAAGGCTAGGCAGATGATAGCAGTTAATTAAGAGTAAATTGATGATTTCTCCTGCTTCATGCATGTATGCTTTCAGTGACCATCTGTAACATAATCAGCCTAGAATGTTCCCACAGCTGGGACACAGGCCTCTTATATGTCAAAGATCCACGAATGACAGCCGGGACCAACGGCTTAACGTGCTTTCCGAGGCACGGAGAAGTCTCGGTATGTAAAGATGGTCACCTATCCACGGACCAACCCCGGCAAGCGTAGCTTAACCTGATGGATTGACCCGTGCGGCTGTTATTACTTAGCCACGAGCTCCTCTCCTCTGAGTGGACTAGGAAAATGGGAGTGTACCGCCTACCACTTCAGAGAATGCGGGAGTGATGTGTGATAATGTCTATGTTACTGTAAAATCGCGAACTGCGGTAAATCTTAGGATTTACCGGTAAATCCTAAGATTTAGCAAGTCTCACCGGTAAAAGTTCGAATTGTTCTATAACAATCTTTAATTTCGGACTTTTACCGGCTCAGTCGGTAAATCCTAGGTTTTACCGCAGACACCGGTAAATGTCCGAAATCAAAGATTGAAATATATTAATAGTCGTGTCAAATCTGTAATAATAATGATTGTATCGAATAACGAAATGATTATCAAAAGACTGTTTAGCTTACCTAGCCAAAGTAGGTGTTAACTAAAGTAATTTTTATTTGTGTTATTTTTTCTGCATTTATTTCTATAAAACATGTTAAACATGTTTTAAACCTTGACTAATAACAATAATAGTAATGTTGAAAAAATAGTTTCTGATTAATAACTGCATTATTTTACTCTGAAAACAAATATTAACCGGTATCTGTGGTAAAACCTAAGGTTTACCGACTGAATGCCGGTAAAAGTCAGAAATTGATGATTATTATAGAAAAATTCGAACTTTTACCGGTGAGACTTAATAAATCTTAGGATTTACCGGTAAACCCTAAGATTTACCGCAGTTCGACAGTAACATCTATACTAAATACTAGCTATTTTGGCCGATTTTATTTAAATGGTAGCACTGGAGCTAAGTCAGCATTCTTGTTTAAAATGATAACTGTGCATAAGTCCACAGCAACATGTGTGGCACAATTACCTTATTATTTCTGCTGACAAATCTAAGACTAGTTATTTAATTGATTTTATTGGCATCTGTTAATTAGAAAAAATACTTTTACTATTGTAAATGAAATCAATCAATCTGCCAAGCCTTTTTCCCAATTATGCTGGGGTCAGTTCCAGTCTAACCAGTATTTTACATGGAGCGACTGCCTATCTGACCTCCACAACCCATTAACTGGGTAATACGATACCCCTTGGTAAGGCTGGTTGTCAGACTTTCGGGCTTCTGACGACCCGTAACGACTGTCTAAGATCCACGAATGACAGCCGGGACCAACGGCTTAACGTGCTTTCTGAAGCACGGAGGAGTCTCGGTATGTAAAGATGGTCACCCATCCACGGACCGACCCCAGCAAGCGCAGCTTAACCTGATAGATCGATCCGTGCGGCTGTTATTACTTAGCCACGAGCTCCTCTTTTGTAAATGAAATGAAATTGTTTATTACATAGATAGGATATCGGAATCACTTTTACACGTCATAATAAAAAAAAAAAAAAATTAAAAATAAGCTAGGTGAAGTCGACATTTCCTATCCGACTACCCTGAGAAGTAATGGCGAAACAAACTCAGGGGTCAGTCTCTTTTAAAGTCCAGACATAAACTTGGTCAGATCATGTGAGGACGACGTAGATGGGTCTGAAATGGTCTTTTGAGGAAAAAACCATACAAAGAGTGGACCTGTCCAGTCAGTGCAAGCATTTGTCAAAAATCGTGTAGCTCAACTCAAGATTTAAAGAGTTAAAGTTCTTATGAACTTAACCGAAAGACGTGTTACTGGAGAGTGTCATCATATCATAATCAGCCTATAATGTTCCCACTGCTGGGACACAGGCCTCCTCTCTGTGAGAGGGCCCAGTGCGGGTTGGTACATGTCACATGTCTTCGAATTTTTATGTTTTCCTTCACCGTTTTGAGAGCGGTGGTGATGAAATAATTTACACAAAGTAAAGCGCCTGCTTGGGGTCGAACCCACGACCTACAACTCGGTAAGTCGGGGTCGTTACCACTGAGCCACCACTGCTCCTGGTGAGTGCAATGCGGCGCAACTCCTTCCCAGCTGGTAAATGGCCAACGGGGGATGAGATAGTCATCTTTGACGGTTTCTTAATGTTAACATAATAAGTTGGATACATGGTACAGACGCCAGCAGGTCAAGCTACTACAATCTGTCAAATTTCTTTAATAGATTTTCATCTTTATCGCTAACGCATTAGGTTCAAGGTTGATTGGGAAAATTTGACAGTTTCGGGTGGCTTGACCTGCTGGCGTCGCGAGCCTAATGAACTGGTATAATGATCACTTAAGAGGGATGCACTAAGGTAGACCGCGAAATTCAAATTTTCTTAAGTTTTTTGCAATTTGCAGGTCACTATCAGGTTGTCTGTTGATTAAAATATGAGTCACAACCGTAACTAACATGGCTTTACAGAATTACAATCATTAGAATCAGCAATACAACTCCATAGACCTCAAATCTCGTGATTTCATGAAGAAGTTGTATTGATGATTTTAATGATTATAATTCTATAAATAAATTTTTGATACGGCCGCGAATATAATATTTATATCAACATACAACCTACCAAACCATACCATGCATACCTACCATAGTTGCAAATTGCAAAAAACGTAAGAAAATCTGAATTTCGCGGGCTACCCTGGCGCTTTCGCCTTGACGCAGTCTTCACGCTTAGACTCCAGGAGTGTCAGGGTGTCACCATTACTCCACGGTTCCCTTCACGTTTTTGATAATCTGCCGGCTAGTCTCTCCATGAACTACTACTTTGACCTGGGTACATTGTCCCTGGGAGCCGGTACAGCCCAAGACAATGACGACGCGAGCGAGATCGTTTGGTTTATGCATTTCAGTTTAGATATCGAGCAATTTAGTGAATAATACACGTGCACCTTCAATGGCGAGTGTGGGATGTTTTGGGGGTTGTGTTTTGTTATTTATTGTTTAAAAAATGCTGATCGTAAGAGGGCTTTGTCACCTGTCTCGCTCACACGGGACCAAACTTTTAAGATTGTTAAATGAAAAGTGCCTTTTTGTGAAATGTAATCAATTAGCGAACTAGTAAATAATATTAATTTAATAGGAGGAGCTCGGGGCTAAGTAATAACAGCCGCACGGGTCGATCCATCAGGTTAAGCTACGCTTGCCGGGGTTGGTCAGTGGATGGGTGACCATCTTTACATACCGAGACTCCTCCGTGCCTCGGAGAGCACGTTAAGGACAGTCGTTACAGGTCGTCAGAAGCCCGAAAGTCTGACAACCAGTCTTACCAAGGAGTATCGTATTACCCAGTTACTGGGCTGTGGAGGTCAGATAGGCAGTCCCTCCATGTAAAATACTGGTATTCAGCTGCATCCGGTTAGACTGGAAGCCAATCCCAACATAGTTGGGAAAAGGCTAGGCAGATGATGATATTTACTAGTTCGCTAATTGATTACATTTTTCAAAAAAAAAAGCATCTGTTCATGTAACATTTTTAATAATTAGGTCCCGTGTGAGCGAGAGAGATCAGAAAAATATATCTAAGTATCAATAAATACTACAAATTGGTTGTAAAGTTTTCATTTTAGAACAATAAAAACATAAATTTTGAAGAAAACTAATAAATCCTTTAAAAATATCGAAATTCAAATCATATGCAACCTGCATTATCCTCCTGCATTAACCTCCGAATATATTCATGGAATATAAACAAAGTTCACCGAATATACCCTTTTTTTTTCGAGACGGTAAAAAAAGTCATCCAGTATATAAGCTCACCATTCCAGAGGCACCGGGGTCACATAAGTTTTCAGAGTCATCAGGTTCCAGCAGACTGACACCCATTTCTTGAAGCACCTGTAAATTAATTAAAGATTAGATGCTTATAGATTTACACTCTATTATGACATAGAAATGGTGCGGTTTAAAAGAAGATGTAGTGACAAAAATTGAAAAGAGTGTGCTTAGATGGTTTGGTCATGTTGAGAGGACGAATGAAAGGTATTCACAAGGCAGATGTGAGTGAAAACGCACCCTAGGAAGACATACAGTGGCATTAATAGTGATGTTCTTCAGAAAGGCCAGGTGCGTAGTACTTGCAACCGGCATGCATGCGTGACGAGGGGTCGTATTATGAAGTATTAATGCCATCATGATTACAGGCCGAAAAAGGGATGGTATTAACGGTCATGTATCGGGTCTCTCTCGCGCACTGGAATCATGATGGCATTAGAATGTCATAATTTGGCTCATTCTGGCAGTGGCCTGAAATATGGGCAACATTAACCTCCTCCTTTACGCAAGTTGGTTAAAAATAAGTAATTAGTCACAATAAAATGGATGACCCCTGTGTCCCTCTGAAAAGTGGTATCAGTAGCTAGAGGTAGTTAGTTATGTGAGATATATAACCAACCCCTGAGCAGGCTGGTACAACCATAACTCATTTTTGTTTTGCTGTCAAGACTTCCCACCATTTGAGCTGAGGCTGTTAGATATATTCCACCTATGACAGCTACAGATACATATATTATCAGAGCAGATCAGCAGACTTCTTCTTCCCTTACTGTGGTAATATGGGATTGTTTCAAAAGGAAGTGTGCCATCTTGCATATATCCAAAATAATAATTAAGGTCAACGAACCAAGTGTACAGACCATGACAAATCGGCCGGCGTTATACACAAATTAAGGCTAGATTTCGGTAAAATACAACAAGGAATTCGATAAAATTGTAGGCAAGAGATAACCAATGCAATTGGCGATTAGAAAATATATCCTATAAAATCGTAGATAGCCAGGGTAACAACTGAAAAATTACGGTTACTTATCGGAGTTTACCGCCAAATTACTGCAGGAAAAGCTATATAAAGAACATAACCAGGTTATTAACAATCTATTTGCGGAATTGACACGTAGAATTCCCACCTCGGAATGTAAATCATAACCAAAAAAGTCCACGAAAAAAGCGGGAATTCAACGACAACTCACCTCATGATCCGTCTTCCGGTCCATCAAACTCCAGCTTTTACGGCTCGAATTATCTGTACGCATCTTTTTCCTGCGAAATATGAACTATTTGTAGTACACAGAACAATTTTTGCTTAAAAATATCACTTTTAACACCCTAATCATTTCGCGCCTTTTAACTTTCCCGCCGGTACAATCAGCTGTCAGGCTACAACATTGGAATCGCACAAATTTAGGCTAGAATTCAGTGTTTACCGAGCACTTTCAACTTCATCGAAGTTTCTAGATATAGGGGGGCTCTCCTCATACTCATCGGATGTATTTACACTCATATTGTGTTTATAATTAATTTTCAACTGTAAATTAGCGGTTCTTGAACTTTCATCACACGCACAAATTCGGGAAGTTGAATGACTGAATGACAGATTGAACTTTTTTGAATGAAGTCCGCAAAAGTTATAGACAATTCTAATGTTACCATCAAACATTAACTGTAAAAAGGTGAATAATCTATTGTTTTTCTCACATTTATGCATTCTCTTGTCATTTAATGCGTGAATGAATCTATACTCTACTAAGGTTAATGCTAAAAATAGGTTCTTTTTTTTACTGAAACAAAAGTATTTTAACATACAAAAAAATAATAGTAATGGTTACCATAAACATTCAAGCCTGCTAACGCAAATATTTTGATATGTGAAATGTGTTTTGCTAAAGTATATGGCTAAAGTAGAACGCGGTACAACACCTAATTTATGGGATATTCAAAAAGATAGACAATGAAAGTGACGTCCTTGAAAGATTTTTTCAGTTTTCTGCACTGGCAGCATTATTTTTTGTTTACAAATCTGAACCAATCAAAAATAGAGATAGTGACGTTCTCCTTCTGGATTGGCTTAGCGTAATCACTGAATGACCAATGAACTGCGATTGCGATTTGCACGCCTTCTGTCATAGCGGAACAAAATCAAAACAACACAAAAAGAAAACAAAGGGAAACGAGAAAGGTTGTTTTCTTTGTTGAAAACTTGAAAATATCTCGATTTTTTTCCGTTGAAAGTGCGATATTTCAACGTGGTAACTGTTTTATCGTGTAGTGAATTCGTTAAACGTGAAGATGACGACTCGAAAGCTGAATACCATCGAAGATCTGAGTGGTAAGTACATTCTGCACACATAAATAAATAAAGAATTTGTGTCAACAAAACTTGTTTGGTGCGCGACGAAACACGATTTACGTGTTTCTAATAGCTTTATTTTCTTTTATGACTTTAAAATCATGTATATTTGTTGAAATATCGATACAAAACCAGATTACAATGTAAGACGTAGAATTACGAAATTTCATGTCCAATGTTTACGTTTTAAAAATACGTTTCAAAATATCCAATATGGCGTCAGTTGAACTCCCGAGGTCAATAATTTAATTTGCGTCATAAAATAATAACGCGTACGTGATACGAGCTGTGATTAACCGGCGGTATAAATAGCCACGCTGTCTTGAACGGAAGCTGTTGCAAGTCACGACTTCCGTATATGGTCGCGTAATACCTGTAGGTTCAACCGCCGTTTGCAAAGCAATCTCCTCGATATTATTGCATCCTGGTACTTTTACCTATTGGCACACTGATTTGTTTATTTTCAACCTTATTTGTTTACATTTACGCTATCTTTTTGTGTCGTGGGCAGCGATAATGCTAGTCAGCGCCTTTGTTTTCATGATTAGGTAAATATAATACCTTATGATGCATAGAATTAATAGGCTTAGAACCGCAGTAGTCGCACGCAAAGTGAAGCCATTTCAAGTTAGCCTTTAAAGGCTACGTACGGCTTTCGGGGCGTCAGTACTCAAGACCGAGTATTACTGTAAAGAGCTCGCGCAATTTTGCAAAAAAATGACGTACTGTGCAGTGAAAGGGTGTCACAACTCATCACATAATCATGGAAAACATTTAAAGATTCCATTCCACGGGTAAGTACTGCCTAGCATCTTATATTTTTGTATAAAACATTCACGAAAACAATAATAATAAATCGTAAATTTGACAGACGCCATTACAATGAAAATGTTGCTAGGCATAGGAAAATATTTTACCCCATTTTTTGTTATTATAATTATGTACTGTATAATCTCTACTCACATAGACTCCATCGGGTTGGGTAATTAACGAATTAATTAATTAATTAAGGTAAACAAAAATTGTAAAGAACCCAAAAAGATAAGTACAACGAATTAAAACGTTGCTAAATTGAAGAGTACAACTGTGACGTAGCATTATAACTGAAGTGACGGGTATTAGATTTAGTCGGTTAACGACTTCACGTGGTTTTTCGAACGAAGTTCCATAACTGACTTTTCGAACTTGGCGGATGGGGGGCTAAGTGAAAAAAATTTAAGATTTTTCCGCCATGAAATTCCATCATGAAATTCCGTCACGACGTCTTTATTTTTAATAAGAAAAAAATGTTGTTCTGTTTTTAATTATTATTATTTATCAATAATAATAATAATAATAAAAGAATAAGAAAAGAAAATTAGACTGGTCATTTAAAACTAGCCCTGTATATTCTTAATTAAATAAAACTGAAAAGTTGTATGTGTGTATACATGGCTACATATCAAGCTATATATTCCAGTATAAGCTGATCTCGTATTGTATATGCAGATTTTCGTACAGTGAGAGGTCAGCTTATTATAATAATAATTACGTGGATAAGTAAAACATCTGTATTATATAAGATTTTATGGAAGATAAATAATAGATATATAAAGAATAAATATAAAACTTCTAACATAATAATGTAATTACATACATTTGTGAATATTATATATTAAGTTATAACTTATAAATAAAATATAATACAAGATACGTATCTAAATAATTAATATTACATTAGTAATATTAATTATATAATAACAACATAACAAGCGACACCCAAGCAGGGTCATGTACAGCATGACACAAAAGAGTACAAAATAAAATTCAAACTTTAAAAACCATTTTCTTACAGAACTATAGATAGTCTTAGTAATATTAAATTAATCTAATCGTTTTTATGCACTTTTATTGCCAACAACACTAACAAATATAAAAAATTTAGTTCCGTTTTTAGACGTTTTTGTCGGACTCCACTAATTAGTTAAGACAAATGTGTAACTATGTGTACCTACATTGTGCATTGAATAAATATATAAAAATAAATAAATAAAATAAACTAATAACATAAATAATTTCTAAACGCAATTTAAATAATAATTCTGCCTATGCATACCGAACAGTTCCATTTTCCCCACTTTTTGGGGAAAATGTCATTTACTTGCAACATTACTCGTTTGCTTGTGTGCGTGTCGGCGAATGTAATTACGTGCCGCATAAGCACACATTCATTGTGTTGTAGCTTCAATTTTGAACGGAATTTTGAATGAAACTATCACTCTAAGTCTAATTACTCTAAGTTATGATGAGAGTCTTTGTCTTTTTGCCTACGCTACCCATTTATTAGAAAACAGCATAATGTGCAGTATCGATTTGCATATTAAGTACTTAAGTATCAAACACCGGTCGTCAAGGACAATAAATAAAAAAGCATAAAGAAATGCCTTAGCAGAATGTAAAGTTATTTAAAATATTTCTAACTTTGTAGCTTTGTATTCCGATTTGTTGAAAACAACTATTCAGTCTAGGTCTGGCATGAACGGCGAGCAATGGGTAGCTCGCCGTCCAGTAAGGACCAGTAGTGCTATTCTGTAAATATCTCACCGTGAAAACATGAGTGAAGTGAGCTGTCAATAGTGTCAACCCCTAGCATCAGGTGGGATGACGGCTCACTTCACGCTCACTTCACCTGAGTTATCACGGTGAGATGTTTACAGAATAGCACTACAGGCCCGGGTCGACGGCGCGTCGTGTTCCACGCGTGCCTCAAAGAGATGTCAGCAATGATGGGGTCCGATAGGGCTAATGCCGCCGGGGTCGCGGGTTGTTCGAAAGAGATACCGTGGCCCTGGCACGGGCAACTGAAGGAACACGGGTGGGTTTTAGTCAGTAAAAGTCTGACACGCCCTCCCGCTCCACCCAGAGCAGGAGAAGTCATTTGATGATTTCCCATCCACAAAAAAAAAAATGTTTGTATGGACTCTATGGACAATGCCGACTCTTGCAGCGGTGCTGAAGCGTTTCCGTGATCTGTGACCAGCTCAAAGTCACTTCAGCTTTATATGTAACTGTGTAAGTTATACTTATTCTTATTAAGTAATCAAATATTAATTAATAATAATAATATATCATTTATTTCGGGTAACAATGACCCATAACATAAATCCCTTACAGACTATCATACATATTTATAAAATCCACAAAAATATTGATAAAACTATTGTATACGAAGTGACGGCGTCGTATTGCGCTGCGCGGTGTCGCGGAATCGCCGACACCCTTCGGCCAAAACTCTTCGTCGTGGACGGTCTCAATATACTCGCACCATGAACGACTTGAAATAGGTCCAGCTGGTCTTGGCTCGAACAAACTCCACGATCTCCTCAACCTTCGCGGTGTAATGTAATAGGGACACATAGAGCTGAGTCGTAGGTATTGGGTCCTGCCAGCGCGGTCCCGCACTGGTTCCGACTAGGAGGCTTCTTCCTCTTCTTCCTCTCCACTTTCACGAAGCTATCCTTGTCACACTTGCCCGTAGCGTATTATTATAACTCAACCGAGTGCACTATCATGTAAACAAGCAGCCTTTACATAAAAACAAAAACACTAGGTATATAAAATGACTCATTTGGCTTCTTCGCAGTAGGTAGCTACGCATCATCTACGCATTTACTTATAAACTGTAATCTTTTAGTATCGTACGATGTTATTTTATTATGCATTGTTTTTTAAAAGCGTCATGTTTCTTGAAACTAGTTATTTTCGATGATAAATATTATTGGCTGATACTAAGGAGTGATACAAAAGGAAATAAATTAATCAATCTGCCTAACCTTTTCCCAACTATGTTGGGGTTCGACTTCCAGTCTAACCGGCCGAGCTGCATACTAGTATTTTACAAGGAGTAGTACCGCCCAGAGCGCCAGGATTGAAGAGGCGCCCAAGGCTTCGCGTTTAGGGCCCCTTCACCTCTGGCGCCTGCATAGTATTTTTAATCAAATCCCTAACAAGGACAAAGATGCTCAGTAATTAATAGGCAATTTGTTGGTTAGAAAACCAAACCTAACCAGGGACCGTACAACCCCGGTTAAGGGTTGTCTTTCGAAGGGGTAAGCCGTTTATGAGGTTAGATTTATCATGTGTAACTCCTTAAATGGGTTTTAGGCTTGAAACCCAGTAAAAGGGTTATCCCTTCAAAATGGATAACCCATTGAATGGGTTCTGTACTTGAAACCCAGTGAAAGGGTTACCCCTTCATTAAGATAACCTATATAATATAAGGGTAATGTTCGGGTTACCATATTAGCAATTTGCAACGTGTGTCCAACATCGAGAGGTCATATTACATTACTCCCGTGTCGGAATGTTACGCTGTTATCGTTTCTAAGCGAGTTGAAGTGTAACTCTTTTGAACGGCTTAATTTAAGCCTTTCAAAAGGGTTAACCAGATCGTATGGGTTTTTGTTTAATTTGTTAGAAAAACCCTATCGAAAACCATTTCATTGGGTAACCAAAATGGACCCTGAACCTAACCAAGGCGGTGTGGCGTGCAAGTTTTTTAGAGCTCGTTTCGCTCATTCATGCATCCTACATTCTCACGAACACACCAACATCTCTCTCTCTCTCTCTCTCTTCTTCTTCATTCACGAACTTTCTGCACGGGTTGACAAAGTAATAAATGCTTTTGTATGAATGTTCAAAAATAAATTTAACTTATCCAAAACGTGGTGCAAACATTTTCGCACCCACCATTCTCCCTTTTTGCTGGGAAAATCCGCCCTAAAATTAAAAGTGGCACCGCATGGAGCGACTGCATATCTGATCTCCAGATTTTCCGTAACTAGATGCGCCATTTACAGCCGTATCTTGAAACTCAAAAGCATGACCTCCTGCGAAGAATACGTACAGCGCGAAAGTAAATATAATCTCGAATCTAATCTTATCATCATTGAAGGACCAATTAATACAAAGGTATTAATATATACTTATCATGTATTTGGAAGATAAGAATCGATTTCCTTATTTGCAATGTTATTGACATCGTTTATAACGATAATGCAATTATTATCCTCAAAATAATCTCCACGAGGATGAATGAAAGGAGAATAACAAAAATTACATAATTATTAACAAGGATGTTATGAGTGGAAACGACATAGTGACTTTATTGGTGATAAATAATAACCACAAATTGACGCCTTCTTCCCATGGGGGTAGGCAGAAACTACGGAACGCCACCTGCTGTAAGAAGGATCGTAATCCTTTGGATGAAGGTTTGAATGTCGGAAAATATCCCACGGGAACGTCCTACCGGGAAATCCTTCCTTATTCCTTGTCTACATTATAAAGGGAACATCTGTGCAAAATTTCAGCTTTCTAGGTTCAAGGGTTTGGGGGCTGGGCGTTGATGAGTCACTCAGTCAGTCCGGACTTTAATTTTTATTTTATTGGTGATGTTCTTCAGAAAGCTCAGGTGCGGAGTACTCGCAACCGGCGTGGTGTGTGTACCAGATGTATGAACGTAAACGAAGCAGAAGGAGTATGTAAGGGTCGTAGCAGGTGGCGTTCTGTAGTTTCTGCCTTCCATGGGGGTAGGCAGAAACTCGGAATGAAAAATGAAACTTCATGCGCATAAGCAGGACACATAGTCTAATTTAAAAAAGTTAATTGGAAATCTCTGTTTCTATGGAATATTTACAATCGGTGGAATTTAGCTGCAACACTATTTTCGAAAATGTTTTTTAGACCTATGTATCCTGTATGAAGTTTCATTAAAATCAGTTCATTCAATTCGATAAAAAAATTACTTTAAAAAAAGTAAAAACTGACTTCAATACCAAAAACGAATAAAATAACTTTCAGCTTCAGAAGTCGGTGTCAAGCTAAAGTGAATTGAAGACACCGACTTCAGAAGCTGTTAAGTGGTTTATGAAAGTTATTTTATTCGTTTTTGGTTTTGAAGTCGGTTTTTACTTTTTTTTAAGGTAAATTTATTTTTCCATTTTTAGTTGAATATACAATAATTACATAAGTAGGTAAGCCCAGGTCGAACCAAAAGAAGAATCATCAAAATCCGCTTAGAAATGCCGGAGATACAGTGCATTTATGAATTATAACTTCGTACATAAGAATAATTACATAATGTATTATATACTAAAACCTTCCTGAAAGTATGCAGATCGCGTTAGTGAAAAAATCATCAAAATCGGTTTATCGGTTTTTGAGAAAATCGCGGACAAACAAATATACATACGTACATACGGGTCGAATACAGAACCTCCTTTTTAGGGTTCCGTACCTCAAAAGGAAAAAACGGAACCCTTATAGGATCACTCGTGTGTCTGTTCTGTCTGTCCGTCTGTCACAGCCAATTTGCTCCGAATCTAATGGACCGATTAAGTTGAAATTTGGTACACATATGAATTTCTGTGACCCAAACACGGACGGGTAAAGTAAATAAATGAATTTTGAATATAGAGGTCACTTTTGGGGGCCAAATAAGAAAATTAAAAAAAAAAGTTTTGAAAACTACATCATGTGGCATGTCAAATGAAAGGGCTTACTATGAGAGTCTCAAATATATTTTTTTTTATAATTTTAAAATAAATTGTTTTAAAGTTATTTAAGAAAATAGACGAAAATTGACCATTCCCCCACCTTATCTCCGAAACTACTGAGCCTAAAATTTTGAAAAAAAATACAGAAAATAGATCTTTACCTGTAGATTACAGGAAAACCTATAAGAAGTCTGTGGTCTTAAAATAACATGGTAAATCTATCAATATTGTGAGTACAAACTTACATTTACAGTTGGAATGTATGGGAGAACGTGTTTTTCAACTACAATGTTAAGTTTGTTCTTAAGATAAATTCATCCCAACTACGGAACCCTTCATTGTGCGTGGTCCGACACGCACTTGGCCGGTTTTTTGAAGTCGGTTAAAAAGGACTTGAAAGTTTGTATGAAATGCCGTACGGAGCCAACGCTCTTGACCACTGGGTCATCACGAAATTATCAAACCAATATTCAATGTTACTATCTACCAAATTGGATGATATACGACCGTTCCAACATGCCTTATTGACTTTATATCGACCTACTGCAAATTAAATGACTTCACGACCACAAACGGTCCCATCTTTCAATCTCAACATTTAGAGCAATTGTCCGGACATAGACCCTGAACTAAATATAGCAAATGTGCGGGTAGATTGAAAAATTGCAAGCTATTCTAGTATCAGGCTTATCAAAGACATGTCGTTCTAAAATAAAAACTTATGTACAATAAAATACAACCGACTTCCAACAACAACACTACAAAGTGAAAAATAACTTTAATTTCGGAAGTCGGTGTCTAGTTGAATTGAATGTATTTTCGTTTTTTGCCACACGACTTCCGAAATTAATGTTATTTTTCACTTTCTAGTGTTGTTGTTGGAAGTCGGTTGTATTAGGGGTTAAAGTATGAAATTGCCGATTTGTACTGAAAAATTGAAATTCGTTTTTTTTTTTATTTTAACATATTTATTTAATCAAAATAATTACCATTATTATCTATACATTGCTGCCATCTAATAGGAAAGTCATATAAGCCTTTGCGATAGAACTCTCGTGATCTAGATTCGACAAACTGTGTGAAAGCATTTTGTACTGCCTCTTGAGAAGAAAACTTCACGTAGAAAATTGTCCAAATCATTAAAAAAATGGTACTCCGTTGGAGCAAGGTCTGGCGAATACGGAGGGTGACGAATGGTTTCTAATTGCAGTTCCTGTAGAGTTAAAACGGTTTCTCGTGCTGTATGAGGTCTCGCGTTATCATGGAGCAATAATGGTGAAGATCGATTCATGAGTCGGGGCTGTTTCACTGCTAGTTTTGCTATCATTGTTGGGAGTTCGGCACAGTAGACATCTGCCGTTATTGCTTGACCAGATCGGAGAAAGCTATAGTGAATAACACCATGCTGAGACCACCAAACAGTTACCATTACCTTTTTATTGGTAAGCTTTGCTTTAGGACACTGTTGCGGCGTTTGACCTGGGGTCAGCCATTGCATTTTTCGCTTACGGTTATCGTAAAGAAACCACTTTTCATCACATGTGACAATTCGATCCAAAATATTCCTTCATTTCTGTATCGATTCAACAAGTCAACACAAGTTTGAAAACGCTTTTCTTTCTGCAGATCAGTCAAATCATGAGGCACCCATTTCTCATATTTTTTTTTTTATTTTATTGATTTGACGCAAATAAGTCAATATTCTTGGTAAGGTAATGTTAAACCATGCCGCTAATTCCTGGATAGTTTGGCTCGGATCGGCTTCCACCATCTCTTTCAATTCATTGTTATTCACCTGCCGGTCTTCCACGTGGTTCGTTCTTCAAATCAAAGTTTCCATCACGAAAGCGTTTAAAGCAAAATCGCACGGTGCGTTCATTAGCAGTCCCCTCTCCAAATGCAACATTGATATTGCGAGCTGTTTCTGCCGCGTTAGTTCCGCGTCGGAACTCATATTCAAAACTTACTCGAATTTTCGAAGTATCCATCTTTCTTGTCTAAGCTGAATAAAAAAAAAAACAACTGAAAGTCGATAATCGAATGTTGCACATTTTTTAACAGAAGAACTTCATAGGTACCATGTGAAAAAAGTTTCACTCAAAAATCTCAAACCATGAAGGTTCTATGTCAATTCGAAGTTCCTAATACAATAAAAGGCAATTTCATACTTTAACCCCTATTATTTTTTTGTACATTTTTTTTTGTATGTACGAAAGTTATTCGGAAAATTATTGTTATACGATGCGGTGCAGCGCGGCCCGCCATAATGTGCACGAGCCTTTATAATATTTAGGTATTAAACTTTTTAAACTTTCGCGATTTACACACATTATAAACAAATCTGAGAACGGGTCTTCTCGCGATATTCCTTTTTACGAGGTAAAAAGCAAATGCAAGCAACGCCGGTCGTCCGACGAGGTCCGCCAGTGTGTAGACGTCATTAGTGTTGTGTGTAGAAGTACCGACAGTGACAATTATAAAAATTGTGAAGACCAAGTGAGGGTAGATGCCAATACCCGCACTTTACGAAGACGTCGCTGAGCTGTCATCAGTCCTCCCGTGACCACGATCGCTGCAAGGCGGTCGAAACGTCGGGAAACAAGTAGGTACCTGTTTACCTCGTAAAAAGGAATGTCGCGAGAAGACCCGTTCTCAGTTTTGTTTATAATATTTAGGTACTTTCAATTATTTCTTGTTATCATCAGTTTTTTGTCAGGTTGGCCGCCCTAGGCCCGGGCCTCTTGTGCCTTAGGGCAAATCCGCCTCTGTCCCTGCCTTAAAGACCACAATTTTCTGGTATATCTTGTACAACGAAGTGGGAACGTGTTCCAGATATTCTAAACGTGTCATGATACATAAGACAATGCTATACAAAAGAGTAGAACAATAGTTGTCTGGTTACTTCGCTGAATACTTAGTTGTTATGTATTCCACGGTCGCATGAAGAACGGGTTGTACAACGCATATCCTGGCTGTTCTGTAAATATTTACGAGTTCCGTCAGGCAGGAGCTGAATTTGATACTGGATTCAAACTCAAACGGTCTTATTACAAAACGAGGTTTTTCTTCGTCATGGTTTAAACCATCGAGCCAGTTTTTGTAATATGAACCTAGCTGTGATAGAAATACAGTTCTTTAAACAAAACTGACAACTTAGTCCGGTACTAAGTTGTCAGTTTTGTAAAACTGACATCTTAACGCGTCAGAATAAAGCTCGAAATTCAAAAAAGGGTCCATGGTTTAAACCTGGGTATGAAGATGAACCTTGTTTTGTAATAAGACGGAAAGCATTTATTTCAAATAAACCAATTACAGGCACTTTTGAATTGTCAATGGGTCGGTCAGTCAGAAAGATGAAGCTAGTTGCCCATTCCAAAGCGTAGTAGATCCCTATGGAGAAGAACGGGCAAGAAACTCCACGGACACTCTTTTAAATCATAATATTTTTACAAAATATTGGTTACATTGTTCATGTTGAAAATATACATGTGAGAACAATGTAGAAAGACGTGCACGTTAAAAAGCGTCCGTAATAAAAAGATAAAAACTAAAACAACTAAATTAAATATTAAAATTAAAAATAAGCCGTGGCAGCTAAGAGACGACCAGTCCCAACTGACGGCGTCCGTTCACGAACATGACGCATGGATCAGCACCAATTAGCTCAACCATTTTGAAGGGAACTTAATGATCCAACACACACGCCACCACCAGCGAGACATTTGAGTGAGCATGATATTTATATTTATATCCATAACTAGCTTCTGCTTCTATCCCGACCCACCCCGTCGCATCGCATTGCCCGTCCCCGCTATTTCTTCGTTTTCGCCTTTTTTATTTTTGCTCGGCTCCTATGGTCGTAGCGTGATGTTAAATAGCCCTGTAGCCTTCCTCAAGAATTGGGCTATCAAATGTAAAATGATTTTTTTTAAATCCGACCGGTAGTTCCAGAGATTGGAAGTGTGTGAAAGTGGAGCTCGTGGATAAGTAATAACAGCCGCACGGGTCGATCCATCAGGTTAAGCTATGCTTGCCGGGGTTGGTCCTCGGAAAGTACGTTAAGTCGTTGGTCCCGGCTGTCATTCGTGGATCTTTGACAGTCGTTACGGGTCGTCAGAAGCCCGAAAGTCTAATCACCAGTCTTACCAAGGGGTATCGTATTACCCAGTTACTGGGTTGTGGAGGTCAGATAGGCAGTCGCTCCATGTAAAATACTGGTATTCAGTTGCATCCGGTTAGACTGGAAGCCGACCCCTACATGGTTGGGAAAAGGCTAGGCAGATTGATTGAGTTCCAGAGATTAGCGCGTTCAAACAAATAAATGAAAGTAATTGCAAAAAAAATTAAACCGACTTCAAAAGGACGACTCGAAATTATGAAATAACTTTAATTTCGGAAGTCGGAGTTTTAGGATCTTTATTATAGTTTTTTGCCACCGACTTTCGAAATTAAAGTATTTCATAATTTTGAGTTAATTTCTTTTTGAAGTTGATTTTTTTTTGGTCAAGTTCGTCCCGCCATCTACGCCTGGGTCTCCCGCGAGGCATGGGACGTTTTCAGGAACTCATGTTGTGTTGGTCTTAGCCCACAATGCATCCGGCATGCGGCAAACGTGTCCAGTTCAGTCCATTTGAGCGTGGCTGCTTTTTGGGTATCGTCTGCGATTTGTGTCCAAAGGTACAAGTCCGAGATGGGCTGCAGACTGCAACCGCAGGCGACACTGCGGCTAGCGGCTGCGGTTGACCGCAGTGCTGCCTGCGGTCGCGGTTGCTTCTATTCCAAGCGCGGCGGCATGCCGCGGCTGCACGATGCATAGAACCATGCCTCAGTCACTCCAGTACCTTCGTGCGAGACAGAATGTCGGACAAATTATTGCGGTAATTTGGATTGGATGTATCGTAAAGGACTGGATGACCAGCAACAAAGTTAATTCATTTTTCTTCTTCAATCAATCTGCCTCAATCTGCCTAGCCTTTTCCCAACTATGTTGGGGTCGGCTTTCAATGTAACCGGAAGCAGCTGGATACCAGTATTTTACATGGACCGACTGCCTGTCTGACCTCCACAACCCATTAACTGGGTAATACGATACCCCTTGGTAAGACTGGTTGTCAGACTTTCGGGCTTCTGACGACCCGTAACGATTGCCAAAGATCCAGGAATGACAGCCGGGACCAACGGCTTAACGTACTTTCCGAGGCACGGGGGAGTCCCGGTATGTAAAGATGGTCACCCATCCACGTACCGACCCCGGCAAGCGTAGCTTAACCTGATGGATCGACCCGTGCGGCTGTTATTACTTAGCCACGAGCTCCTTCATCATCTTCCGAAAAAGTCGTCATTTTTGTACGTGTGAACTCAGCGGTTCGCGACACCGCTGGCGCTACAGGCCGCAGTGTTGCCGCGCTCGGAATCAATTTCATAGAGATTCATAGAAACCAGTGGTGTCGCTTGCAGGTTGCGGTCTGCAGCCCATCTCGGAGAGGTACCTTTAGACCGCAGTATCGTGTTCCGTGTCGGAATCTCTCGGTCGTACTCCGACGATGCTACTGGCATTATTATTTTTATTACTTACAACTTACATCGCTTGAAATTATGATATATCACTAATAAAAACTTTTTTACAAAAAAATACAACCGACTTCCAAAAACAACACTACAAAGTGAAAAATAACTTTAATTTCGGAAGTCGGTGTCTGATTAAATGTATTTTCGTTTTTGCCACCGACTTCCGAAATTAAAGTTATTTTTCACTATGTAGTGTTGTTTTTGGAAGTCGGTTGTATTTTTTTGTAAAAAAGTTTTTAATTTTCACTTTTTAGTGGTTCACATGTGCTTACCCCTTCACAGCGTACTGGCGTGATGTTACGTTATGAACTGGTGTGAACAACAAACAAACATGAGATTTCAGCAATCCCAGTCCATTTGCTATCATTTATTGAGGAGTTCCGTTGCCTATCTCAGAAGTTCTTCATCAGATCTTCACCAAATTGAAATGGGACCACTCACTATGCTGAGTGGTAGCCGTTTTGCGTAGATGTGACGCATATTTTCCCCAAAACTTGCTTTTTACATTGCTTGTTTTATTTTATTTTTGTCCTTTGCGTCATGTTTACCGCAAATAAACGTATTTTCTTTCTTTTTTTCTTTCACTCCAAGAAAGTACTCTTCCAAAAACTATCCAAATCGCTTCAAGTGTGCCTATAAAATTGGAAGAGTTCTCTCTATTTCTCCAGGATCCCATCATCAGGTCCTGACTTGATGATCATGGGACCACCTGGAACGTATACCCTTTCAAACAAAAAAAAAAAAATAATCCAAATCGGTCCAGCCATCTTCGAGTAATCGGGGAACATACATAAAAAAAAAGGTTCCGACGAATTGATAACCTCCTCCTTTTTGAAGTTGGTTAAAAAGTAACAACAACACAAACATCAATATAATATTATTAGCCGAACTTATTGTTGGTAGTGGTGGTACCCACTGACTTCTATAAAAGCAAGCGCTCGACCGAGTGCGGTCCATCGCTTTCGATGATATCGACAAGGCCGAATGCCTTGCCGATAGTCTTGAGGCCCAGTGCTCACCCAGCTCTCAACCAGTAGACGAAGCCCACCTCTCTGAGGTTGACGCTGAAGTCGAACGTAGAGCCTCCCTTCCCCCCGTTGAGGACCCTGATTGTCCCTTGCCTCCCGTCACTCCTGACGAGGTGCACGAGATAATCAAGGGTCTAAAACACCGTAAAGCCCCCGGCTCAGATGGAATCACCAATAGGGTGTTCCAACTTTTCCCTGCCCGTTTGATTATGCTCATGACCATCATCTTCAATGGTGCCATGGGTAATAATATCTTTCCTCACGCCTGGAAACAGGCTACCGTTATCGGTATCCCTAAGCCCGGCAAGCCTAAGAGCGAGCCCTCTAGCTACCGGCCTATCAGTCTGCTCAACGTCTTCGGCAAAATCTATGAGAGGCTTATTTATAAGCGTCTCAGAGATTATGCCGAGACAAAGGGTCTCATTCCCGACGAGCAATTCGGTTTTCGAACCCAGCACTATTGCGTGCAGCAGGTCCACCGTATTGTCGAGCACATCAGCGTTGGGTTCCAACGCGGTGCGATGACTGGTGCTGTCTTCTTTGATATAGCGAAGGCCTTTGACAAAGTCTGGCACAACGGCTTATTATATAAGCTGTACCAACTCGGTGTGCCGGATCGTCTCGTGCTCATCCTACGAGACTTTTTGTCAAACCGCACCTTTCGCTATCGCATTGAAGGAGCACTTTCCTCCCCCCACCCTATTCGCGCAGGAGTCCCTCAGGGCTCTGTGCTTTCCCCCCTCATATTCATCCTCTTCGCCAGCGATATCCCGAAGAGTAAAAAGGCACAGTTGGCGCTGTTCGCAGACGATACGGCCATTTTCTCCAAGGGAATTCGCCCTGACTCGATCGCTCGCACCCTCCAAACCGCAGTCGATGCCCTCGGCAAGTGGTTTCGAAAGTGGAGAATCGAAGTCAATCCCGATAAAAGCCAAGCCATTCTCTTTACGAGACGGCGTAATCGGCTCACCGCCCCTCCTCGGCCGATCACCATGTTTGGCAAGCAGATCCCTTGGGAAAAGCGAGCCAAATATTTAGGTGTGACGCTCGATAGTCATTTATCATTTTCAGAGCACATAAAGCAGGTTCGTTCGCGGGCCTACTTTGCTCTCGGCCGTTTACACTCCGTTCTGAATGCACGCAGCAAGTTGTCCCTTAAGTGCAAGTTGCGTATTTACACAGCGTGCATTCGACCTATCATGACCTATGCGGGCCCAGTCTTTGCGCATGCAAAGCCCCACCTCATCCATAGGATGCAGACCCTTCAGAACCGTCTCCTCCGAAAGGTAACGGGAGCCCCCTGGTTCGTTCGGAACGCGGACCTCCACCTTGACCTTAAAGTCCCGACCATCCGTCAGTACTTGAAACGCCTTTCCAAGCGTTTCTTTGATTCCGCCGTGAAACATCGCAACCCCTTGGTTGTCGAAGCCGCTAGCTATGTCCCCAGTAGAATCAGTAGTATCCGCCGTCCGCGACATGCCCTCACTGAACCCGATGACCCTATCACCCTCCTCCAGGAAAGTAGTAGGGACACTAGCACAGTCCAACACAAACACAGATCTACATTCCGGCCTCGCCGCCGAGGCCCACCGCGTTTAAGACCATCTAACGTAAATGTAAATTCATGTCCCTTGATCGGTTTAATCGAGCCAGCTGGTGGCGTAGCTGAGCCTGTAGCTTTAAACTCCCCTGATAATAATAATTCCCCTAACTTGATCCAGCCTATTGCTTTGCCTTGTATATCATTGGTCAATGACAACGACTCCCTAAGCCGAGGTCCGTACCCCACAGGGGGTGCCCTTAGTGCGCAGTCGTTTAGTTTATAATTTAGTTAGTATTTTATGCCCCTGGCTGGAGGCTTTTGAGCTCGCTTAAAGGCACCCACAGGAAAGTCCGGTTAAGTAGTCGGGACCTCTCATGGTCACACTACGAGATGCCATTCCAAAAAAAAAAAAAAAAGAGTGCGGTCCTTTTTGCTGCTCAGTCGTCGAACGGTAAGGGTGTCGGTACCTACGCTACTCTGCAGTAAGTTCGTTCCATATTTTATTTGAGTGGTTTCTCGTTTTGTTTTAGTGATTTTAGTTTTGAATATTAACGGTTGTTTGTGATTGCTCGAATATTTGATGATTAATTGTGTTATTGTTAAAATTAAGTATATTTTGTAGTAAATTATATTTACGGTAGTTTGAAGTTGTTTTTTTTTATTTGTCTTTCCCTTCTGATCGCTAAGAATATTATTATACCTAACATATACAGGGTGTGCCGTAATTAATGGATAACCTCTTACGGGGTCATTGTACTCATCATTATGAACAACTTTTACTATGGGATCAACCTGAAATCACGAAAAAAAAAATCAGCTGTACTTTACATTTTGACGAGTTATGCGACAGGAAACTGGAAGGAGCCGTTTTTTTTTTCGCGATTTCATGTTTGGGCCTATAGTAAAAGTTGTTCATAATGATGAGTACAATGACCCCTTATCCATTAATTACGGGACACCCTGTATACATACAACGTTGCACACACCATACACTCTTTTTCCGCACATGCACACATACAGCACACTACAAACAGATTTAATTCAATTATAACTGCAGGAAGTGTTCACATGAAATGTTTAATTTAAAAACTTTAATGTTTTTCATTATGTAATGAAAGTTAGATAGATCCACCGAGATAAAGTACTACGTATAGAGAAGACATCCGATACAAAAACAGTGTCACAACAGGATGACAGCCGGGGGGGCTGTGCGCTGCAGCGCTTAAACAATAGGTATCGTCTCACCAAACTATAAAACATGCAGCGCTAGACCGCTTAAAACGTATAGTGTGAGTGACTAAATGAGTTGTTGCCGGTCGGCATCAAAGCACGGAGCAAAAATCTGGTTTGCGGTGTCGGTTCTATACGCTAGTAATAATAGTTCCATGGATAGATCGGCATAATTTCACTCATAAAGGGTACGCAACCATCTAGCCGAGCACTGTCTCTTAAGATACAGGCCTCCTAGTTTAAGAGACAGGGTTTATAATTTTTGTGTATATGTATAGATTTTTGTAGGCTTTTAATTTTAGTACTAACTACTAGCTGCGCCCCGCGGTATTACCCGCGGTTTATGAGATACACTAAGGGCTGATTGTTCAATAGTCAGATAATTTTTATCAGAGGAATAAATATGGTAGTTTGACAGCTTTTTTCAGTCAAACTGTCACATTTATTCTTCAGGTAAAAGTTATCGACTTATTGAACAATCAGCCCTAAAACGTGTATTATTTAATCGGTGAGAAAAGTATTCACAAAAAAATTGCTCATCCCACGGGAACACTACATTTATTCCGGATGTAAAGTAGCCTATGTGTGCTATGTGTATACAGGGTGTCAGCTACTCCCACACCAAATTATATCAAAATCGGTCGAGCCGTTTGAGTTTGAAAGAGTAACAAATATACTTTGAATTCCTTGCTCATCCCACGGGAGCACTACATTTTTTCGGAATAAAAAGTAGCCTATGTGTTAATTCAGGGTATAAGCTGTCTACATACCGAATTTCATCCAAATCGGTCCAGCCGTTTGAGCGTGAAGAAGTAACAAACATACACACACACACAAACTTTCGCCTTTATAATATTAGTGTGATGTGATCACTGTGCTTAACCTATGTCTATGTATTCCTTTGGATGAATAAACATTGTTATTATTATATATATATATTGGAGCTCCAATCAGGCAGTAAATGCCAAGCTAATGAAAGGATTAACAGCAAAAACTAAATGATTTTCTAACGCGTGTTAAAACGTCAGTTACATAAATCCCGATAAGCAATGGCTACAATTGCAAGGTCGCACAATATCACTGATAAAAACCTTTCAAATGTTTGTAGGCAGTGATATTTTAAGTAAAAAAAAAAACCGGCAAGTGCGTGTCGGACCACGCACAATGAAGGGTTCCGTAGTTGGGATGAATTTATCTTAAGAACAAACTTAACATTGTAGTTGAAAAACATTTCTCCCAAACATTCCAACTGTAAATGTTTGTTTGTACTCACAATATTGATAGATTTACCATGTTATTTTAAGACCACAGACTTCTTATAGGTTTTCCTGTAATCTACAGGTAAAGATCTGTTTTCTTTATTTTTTTCAGAATTTTAGGCTCATCAGTTTCGGAGATAAGGGGGGAATGGTAAATTTTCGTCTATTTTCTTAAATAACTTTAAAACAATTTATTTTAAAATTATAAAAAATATATATTTGAGACCCTCATAGTAAGCCCTTTTATTTGACATGTCACTGTGTAGTTTGCAAAACTTTTTTTTTTAATTTTCTTATTTGCCCCCAAAAGTGACCCCCATATTCAAAATATATTTATTTACTTTACCCCTCCCTGTTTGGGTCACAGAAATTCATATATGTACCAAATTTCAACTTAATCTGTCCATTAGATTCGGAGCAAATTGGCTGTGACAGACGGACAGACAGACAGACACACAAGTGATCCTATAAGGGTTCCGTTTTTTCCTTTTGAGGTACGGAACCCTAAAACGGCAAAAAAATCACGTCTGTTGTATGGGATCCCTCTTAAATATTTATTTTATTCTGTTTTTAGTATTTGTTGTTATAGCGGCAACAGAAATACATCATCATTTGGTTTTTATTTTGTAATTTAGTTTTTGATTTTTTGTAAATTTTATAAATTTGTACGCCTTACGGGTGAAACATGTACGTACAAAATATAAATTAATATTGTGATATCCTGCATGTATAATTTGCATGTATACGCATGTTTTTGACAAATAAAATGATCTTTATCTTTATCATCTGTGAAAATTTGAAATGTCTAACTGTCACGGTTCATGAGATACAGCCTGGTGACAGACGGACGGACGGACAGCGGAGTCTCAGTAATAGGGTCCCGTTTTACCCTTTGGGTACGGAACCCTAAAAACCGGCCAAGTGTGTGTCGCACTTCGCATATTTAGAGTTCCGTACGAAATCTGATTTATTAATATATTGATATTTGTTAGTAAAATATACTTCATAATAAAACCACCAAATTTCAAGATCATAGGCAATGCAAAGTTCAAAAAAATTCGGAACAAAATTTTGTAAAAATAAGATGACATTTTCCGTCTTCAGCCGTGTCCATCCATCGAGATATAAGTACTAACGTACAGTACTTATATCTCGATGTGTCCATCCATAAATTGATTTCCTTGACGAAGTAAATCATATGAGGAGCTCGTGGCTAAGTAATAACAGCTGCACGGGTCGATCCATCAGGTTAAGCTACGCTTGCCGGGGTTGAGCCGTGGATGGGTGACTATCTTAACATACCGAGACTCCTCCGTGCCTCGGAAAGCACGTTAAGCCGTTGGTCCCGGCTGTCATTCGTGGATCTTTGACAGTCGTTACGGGTCGTCAGAAGCCCGAAAGTCTGACAACCAGTCTTACCAAGGGGTACCTATCGTATTACCCAATCACTGGGTTGTGGAGGTCAGATAAGCTTTCGCTCCATGTAAAATACTGGTATTCAGCTACATCCGGTTAGACTGGAAGCCGACCCCAACATAGTTAGGAAAAGGCTAAGCAGTTTGATTGTCGAAGTAAATCATGTCCTATTATAGGTTATCATTCAAAGATTGTGTAAATACGTCGCCCGACTTTCTTGTAAGTATTTGGTTTTGTACTGCAACTATCCGCTGATGCCTTTACCTGTAGAAATAGCTCTGGGGGAAAACCCGCTTGCAGTTCCCGCAACGCTAAACAATGATGCCTCGGCCAACGGGCCCATCACGACAATCTACATCAGGGATTACCAAACTATTTTGGGTAGACTCCTTTTCCAAAATGAACAGATACGTCAGAGCCCTATAGCCAAATTACTTTACAAATCCTATCTCTAATTTTTTTCCTATTGATACAAAATACTTACCAATTTAAAAACTTTGCGGTTGGTTAGGTAAGTAAACTTGACATCATTTTCTCATCAATATTTAATAAAATATACTTCCTACTAAAATATTAGTCGTTCTTATAACAAGTCGGTACACGTAACGCAACTTCTACAGTATTTATCTAGAAAGTTTCAAAGAAGAACGTGTGTTAATTCATAGGGGTCGATTTTTAGGCCTCATCGACCCCCAAAATCAGTTTTAATTTATGTCGACCCCCTGGGAAACCGATTCCAACCCCAAGGGGTCAATATCGACCACTTTGGGAATCTCTGATCTACATAATATGGACCATCACATCACCCAATGATATTATGTCCACGACGTCCCTTGCTCGGGGAAGTAGTGCCGGCTGGTGGCGTAGCTGAGCCTGTAGCTTTAAGGACGCTGTTACAAATGGGTAGTCAAATCAATTCTTTTTTACACAAAAGTATGTTTATTAAATAAAATGCTTTACATTCTTAAAATGTTTTTTGCCCAAACTGTTGATAGATGTGCATGGTACGATTCTGAACTATAAATATAATTTTAGATAGATACATGTAAATGTATCTCAGAAGGGAGTCATAGAAATTTAAACTACAAGTAAACCAACGCAATAACAATATTTATTTAAAAATTATTCACCATAGTTCAGTACATTTCACAATATTTTACTAACCTTACAACTCCGGTGCCTCGTTCAAGATAGACTGAATCATGTCGACAACTCATGACAACTTATTAAACTGACAATTCACTTCAATGTCAAACTCAAATGACTTGATAATTGACACTGACTTTTAAAGCTTTCAAAATGGTACAAACGTAACTTGACTATAACAAGACTTGTACATGGACTGTTCACTATAATGTTACTAATATTAGGTCTTTACCCTCAAATAGATAAGTTTTGTTACAGTCGGCCATCCTTCAAGAACGAGTCCCTTCGTTCCTTAATATTATGAGCTGTGTTATAGTTTTGGTGTACAATACAATGGAAACTACAACAACAACAACAATAGACAACAACAATACAATAGAGTATCTTCTATCTATCAAACAAAAATATTTTATTACATTTACAAAATAACCTGTACATAATAAGGTTAGGTATTATTTAACAAAAATAATAATATAATTAATCAGTTTGCCTGACTTCTTACAAAATAAAAATATTCCAGATAAATCATGTTTTCGCTTATTTTATAGCTTGAGCGATGTGAAAGCTACTTCCTTCACTCTCACACTGCTTCAGCCGCAATGTCTTGAACCACTCATGGGCGGCGAGTTCATACGCCAATCCTGCCCGGTTCAAACATTCACTTAATCTATTGCCGTGCGGAGTGAGGCTACTTCCTTCACCGTCACTCCGTCATCGGCAGCGGTACTTTAAGCCACTCATGGGCGACGAATCCCATCGCCAATCCTGCCCGACTCAAAGCACCCTCACTCATCGTACTCAATCTATTGCCGTGCGAAGTGAGGCTACTTCCTTCACCGTCACTCCGTCATCGACAGCGATACTTTAAGCCACTCATGGGCGGCGAGTTCATACGCCAATCCTGCCCGGTTCAAACATTCACTTAATCTATTGCCGTGCGGAGTGAGGCTACTTCCTTCACCGTCACTCCGTCATCGGCAGCGGTACTTTAAGCCACTCATGGGCGACGAATCCCATCGCCAATCCTGCCCGACTCAAAGCACCCTCACTCATCGTACTCAATCTATTGCCGTGCGAAGTGAGGCTACTTCCTTCACCGTCACTCCGTCATCGACAGCGATACTTTAAGCCACTCATGGGCGGCGAATCCCATCGCCAATCCTGCCCGACTCAAAGCACCCTCACTAATATCACTCAATCTATTGCCGTGCGAAGTGAGGCTACTTCCTTCACCGTCACTCCGTCATCGACAGCGATACTTTAAGCCACTCATGGGCGGCGAATCCCATCGCCAATCCTGCCCGACTCAAAGCACCCTCACTAATATTACTCAATCTATTGCCGTGCGAAGTGAGGCTACTTCCTTCACCGTCACTCCGTCATCGGCAGCAGTACTTTAAGCCACTCATGGGCGGCGAATCCCATCGCCAATCCTGCCCGACTCAAAGTACCCTCACTCATCTCACTCAATCTATTGCCGCGCGAAGTGAGGCTACTTCCTTCACCGTCACTCCGTCATCGGCAGCGATACTTTAAGCCACTCATGGGCGGCGAATCCCATCGCCAATCCTGCCCGACTCAAAGCACCCTCACTTATTTCTAAAGGACTGGCAAGTTCATAATTATGCTAGACACCATGTATTACATCGCAATCATGCGGTATCATAAACTAAAGGTCAGATCAGATTACATATTGAGTTATAAGTCAAATAATTCGTAAAAATTACTAACATTTAAGTAGCATTCGATTTAATTGTTATCACTCTCATTGTCTACGCTGGACGAGCAAGCAGGGGCATTAAAACTCAATCATGGTATTGTCAAAAGCAACAATTGGTTCGTAATGTGCCCCTTTTCTAGTCAAAGGTGTGTCTAGTTGTGTACAACGAAGAATCGACGTTTGGTAAAACTTTGTTTATCATGATTGTATAGACCCTGGTTCTTCGCTACTAACTTTTTGGATTAACCCGGCGCTGATACTAAGTACTGCCCTCGCATCCTAACCAGCCCTCCTTATAATTCGTGGCCTTTTCCCTATATTTGTCATACCGATTCTTATTTGATTTCTTTGAATTCGCTCTCTCGCTTCAGACCTAATTTCTTCTAAAGTTTGATTAGCTACTACCTTGTTCTATATTATCAATTACGTTATCCCGGGTTCACCACCATTCTACATAGATATTTACGGTTCAAGAAACCTTTGACCTTAAAGGAACAGATGCCTTCACACAAATATCCACTATAACATCACAAGTTATATGGAGATGTAATTCTACCAGCACAAATATTACATACGTTGGAGTTTCAATAATCTAAACCATAAGTGTAGGTTTTTCAGTAAGACTATGTCCAAGCAACACGTCATAATTAACTAAATGGTCATCTACAATAAATATCTCGACATCCCTTTCTGAAGCACTCTGCAAATCTATATTCACTAAAGTACGATCTAGTGATACATTCCCTCTTAATTTTAGGTCATTAACTCTTCCCCAGTTAAATTATAATCTTGAACCATCATCATCATTCATCATCATTCTCCTGCTCTTATCCCAATGTATTTTGGGGTTGTCGCAACATGTTTTTTTTTCTTCCATACTTTTATATTAGTCGTCATCTCGGTAGTCACTCCCTTTCTAGCCATATCATCTTCACCCAGTCCATCCATAGTTTTTTTTTGTTTTTGTTTTTTTTGTCTTCCCCTACTCGTATAGCCATCCACATTCATACTCAAAACTTCCCTGACGACATCTTTCTCATTCCACCGCATCACATGCACATACCATGATAGCCGTTTTCAACACAACTTTTCAGTACTGGTGTCACTTTCAGACTTTCTCTTATATACTCAATTTCTTATTATATCCATTCGCATAACAACACTCACATCACAACAAACATCCCTCTTAGTATTCTCATCTCAGCTGCATACAATTGCCTATCATACATTCCCTTTATGGCCCGACAATCAGATCCATACACAGACAGCAGTTCTAACCATTGTTTTATAAATCTTCCCCCAAGTTTAAGGGAATGCGGGAGTCGCAGATTGTTCACGTGAAATGCCGCCATTTCATCCATCCAGTGTGCTTAATAGTTCGATCTACTTCGCCATCGCTTCGTATAAGTGAACCGAGATATCGAAAGCCGGAGCAGACCGGGAGAATCGCGCCATCAAGCGCTATGGCCCCAGAACTGGAGTGACCATCAAAATCGCATAACATACGCTACTATTTTCTTAATTAGTACAAAAAAAAAATGGGGCTCTATCCGTACCCGTTACCGTTACGACTATTTGTGTAGCCAAAAGTTAAAAATAATTTAATCCCAAAATTGTCCACGAAAATTTGTCATGATTGGTAAATTCATAATAAAATCAATTATTCATAACAATTGCTACCAGAAAATACTACGCGCAGTGCTTTTCCATGATTAATTAATACTACTATGTAGTCTGTACAATATTTCCATAAACTGAGTAACATTTTGGCATACAAACAAACGCTAATAACTTAGCTGTTTATGAATATAATTTATTGAGACTTTACATATCACTATAATAAAAAGACCTTCTCTAATAAGCCCTTTAAGTATTTGTACCAATTAAAATCAGCGGTGTATATTCTGTTTTGATTCTCTGCTCCATCATTTTTAAGAAATAACGTTGCCGCACTACCTAAATCCAATTGGCAAGATGTGGAGATTTCGTTAGTATTTATCATAACTTTGTACTTGTCGTTACTAGTTTTATAGGAGACCATTACGGCGTTAGCACACTGACGCTCACCGCTGCGGTATCGCTACGAAGCTCGGTAGTTTTTCATACAATTTGATTAGTTTCCGCGATGATTTCGCTTATCGCAGCGCCAGCATGTAAACAGCGTTAGGACTCTTTATTGTTTGCATGATTCATTTAATCCTTTAATCTAGGAAAGTGGGCATGATCGTGTCCCATAAAATTACAATTAGTGCACTTAACGATCGGTTTAGGGCACTTATAGCTGGGGTGACTGACACCCTGACAGTTAAAGCACTTAAATGACTTCCCCGCGTCACTATTTTTATTTGACGACGTATTATCTGTATTCTTTGCCAAGTTATTAATTACCGATGTACTGCTAGGACGTTTATCCTTATTAAAATCTTTGATAAAGTCCGACTGATCTCTATTATGAAACTTAATGGTTTTAAAGAATTCAAGTACATCTTCAGGTTTGTCAAATTTCACTGCTTGAGCACCTACACGGACTCGCCTGTCTTCGACCCCATAAAGTAAACAATCCACTGCTTGCTTTCCAAATATCTTACGAGTATATTCAGTAAATTAATTTTCCCAAAATAATTAAGTTCATAAGATTCTCCAAAGCGTACCCGTCTATTAAGCATATCTGTTAAAAGTTCCTCATAATTTTCGGTTGGAGGAAATGATTCCTTAAGCATCGACTTCCATTCAAGCCAAGTATGCTTAATAGTGGGTAGACCCTGGAACCATGTCTTAGCCAGTCCGGTGAGTTTCGGCAGGGCATAGTGAACCGTTTGTTTATCGTTCCAATCATAAATTTCGGAACATTCATAGACTTTATCGAGCCAGATATTAATAATCTGTTCTTTCGACATGGGGTAGAAGTCTGGAATAACGTTATTCAAAGTTGAACTCGAAAACGATTCACAATCCCCTGCTTTACACTTAAAAGTTTTATAAAGAAATCCTCAAATAGGTCCGTAGTCATGAATTTAGTTTTCTTGTTTTCATGTGCTTCATGTGTTTCATCACAGGGCGTGCGTCTCGCGGGAGTAATAGCTTTTATTGCCCGCGTTTATCCGCCCACGATTACTCAGGTCAGGCTCAGACGTCTCGAAACGCCTACGTGATCTGTTCCCTTCCGTTAATCTTTCCCGATCTTTACGTACCTGGTTTTTAAGGGTTTTTAACCTTTTCCTCTCTCTGGACAGCTCACATTCCTGCTCGAGTAGCGTTCGCGTGCTGCTTGTGCTTCGGCTTCTCAGCTCATGACGCGTTGCGCTGCTGTGCCGACGATCACGAGCTGGACTACGCCCCCGAGCCACTTCACCACCATCACCACGGCCCACAATGGATGTGCGGCCACTGTGACTGCGGCTACGACTGCGCCTCTCGATTTCCCCTAGGTCTCGCTTTCGACTACGACGGGATGAATCACTATATTACCTCCGTCTTTCGTAGTTGCAGGAAGGGTTGCTGGTGCGTCGATAATCCGGATTGGGTTCTTTGTCGCTCATTTTCCTGGAACTCAGAACATTTTTTTTTGTATTATGTAAAAATCTTGCAAAACAAAGTCTTTTCATACACTTAAGTCTACAAGTCTCCGTGTCTTCTGTCTCTGTATATTTTAACGTTGGTATTTTAACATCATTTTATAATTAACATCAGTCTAGTATTATTCATATTTTTAATCTGTATGCATCACAAAAATGGCGACACATTTTAGGTTTATTTATTTATTTCTAGTTATTAAGTTCACTATATTTCACTTTTAAACTTGTATTTCTACTCGTATTATCATTGATGTATAAATTGGGAAGCTAAGGTTCACGCTCCTCAATGTGGACCGCATACATTGTGTAAACGTACACAATTGACCTTAGGCACAATCAAACTGGCGCTTGTGTAGCACGTTAAGTAAAATTACCGTAATCGTCTAAATAAGCAGCAACATTGCCTTCATGTGTTTTGAAAATGTGCACAAATAGTGCAAAAACCAAAATCAAGTTCCACGGGATTACTTTTCACTCGTCAGTACAGGCAAAAATGTTAATTTGTTGAAAATTATTATAACATTTAATGTTTGCTTCGCCATGTTTGTAAGAGCGAGATAGACATGCAATGTCATTCATAATCGTAAGCATTCGGCGGCTAAAGCGACCGGTGGCCGGCGGCCGGCTCCTATCTCTGTCCTTGATAGACAAGGTAACCGTAGGTTTGCAACTGTGATCACGGACGTGCGAGTTTCGGTGCACGACTACATGTGCGCCAGGTCCAGGTTTAGTGATTGCGATGTTAGCGCGTGACATATCTGCCTCTAATATCAATGCCTACTACCTCCAACGAGGAACACAAAATTGTTAATTACATGAAAGGAAAATAGCTACGAGTAGCCACTTGTTATTCATCACGAGAATGTTGATAATTTTATAAAAAAAATATTGTACCTTGTCGTTAATTACACTCGATTGCTATTTTAAACTAATATTTCAACTATCAATTCCAAAAACTCATCATAACCACTAACAATCAATATTTTTCGAAAAGAACACGTGGATCGCATGCAAATCGGGCTACACAATAATAACATGTAATGTTAAATCACACATATTTTATTTTCTTGTAATTGCGTTGATTTTCCGTTTTTAAAACAATATCGTTTGCTTACGGCGGTCGAGCTCGTGGGGTGGTTCACCACAAAACAAAATGTCTCGCGAATCCCACTTCTGAGATGTAAATGTATCTCAGAAGGGAGTCATAGAAATTTAAACTACAAGTAAACCAACGCAATAACAATATTTATTTAAAAATTATTCACCATAGTTCAGTACATTTCACAATATTTTACTAACCTTACAACTCCGGTGCCTCGTTCAAGATAGACTGAATCATGTCGACAACTCATGACAACTTATTAAACTGACAATTCACTTCAATGTCAAACTCAAATGACTTGATAATTGACACTGACTTTTAAAGCTTTCAAAATGGTACAAACGTAACTTGACTATAACAAGACTTGTACATGGACTGTTCACTATAATGTTACTAATATTAGGTCTTTACCCTCAAATAGATAAGTTTTGTTACATACAGTTTCTCAATAAATGTACCGGAGTGAAAATTTTTACTTCGGTACATTTATTGAAAAAAATTACCTTTTTAAAATTATATTTATAGTTCAGAATCGTACCATGCACATCTATCAACAGTTTGGGCAAAAAACATTTTAAGAATGTAAAGCATTTTATTTAATAAACATACTTTTGTGTAAAAAAGAATTGATTTGACTACCCATTTGTAACAGCGTCCTTAAGTAAGGCCCTACATCCAAGCGTGGTTTAGCTCGGTGTGTAAGTTAAATGACGTTATGGCTGTCTAGTTTGACGCGCGAGATAGAAGACTCTCACGCGCACCGGATTATGTCGTAAAAGTTGCAAATATAATCTTATAAAATTAGAAATTAACTATTTAATAATAAATAATCCATGACTGGATGCAGTTTGGCATTAGAAATTTTATGGTATATTTTTAATTATATTTATAAACTATATACTACGATAAACTGCTTTTAAAGATTATTAAGAGGTATGTTTGAAGATTTTTTTGGTGCATTAAAGTATGTTTAATTATGTTTTGAGTTCCATCACGGTATGTGGAAAGAACTTGAAAATATCATATTTTCTTTATTTGTCAAAATGATTTACGGTTTAAAAATACACTGCTTTAGAAAAAAAACCCTTTTTGCCCGTTTTCAAGAAATCTCCGCCTAAAACTCCTATTAATAATAATTATCCAGATTTGATCCAGCCTGTCCCCCTTTGCTGTCCCCCCTGCGACGGCCTAAGCCGAGGTTTGTAACCCACAGGGGGTGCCCTCAGCGTGCAGTCACTTAGATTCGTTTGGAAAGTTGCCACAACTTGACTCAAAGATTACTTAAATACTTTTATTAAATACTATTTTTTGAGTTAGTCATGCCACGCAGTAAAATCCTCCCCTTAAAAATTTATATATCCCTTTTTGGTCCTTGAGGGATCGACTTTCGAAAAACCCAAAAACTTATTAAATGTTTATTTTGTGTCAAAAGTGTAAAATATACTAATTTTCGAGTTAATCGGATCGCGCTTTAAAGTCTTCCATACAAACTTTAACATCCATAAACCCCCTTTTGGTGTGGTTTTGAAAAACTAATACTGACAAACCAAATTAATAAGATTTTTCATATAAACTGTATTCCCTGTTTTCACGCCCACAGAAGGGTGGAATTTTAAAAATCATTTGGGATATTGCCATAACTTGACTCAAAGATTATTTACACCAATTTTCGAGTTAATCAAGCCCCACAGTAAAATTCTCTGCTGTAAAATTTACTACCCCTTTTCATCCCTTAGGGGTAAATTTTCGGAAAACCCTGATACACGTTTTTCTTCATTTTTGGTCTCAAGTATAAAAACGAGTTTCGTGTTAATCGGACCACGCGTTAAAATTCCTCCATACAAAGTTTGACACTCCCCAATCTCTCCTTAAAGGGTAGTTTAGAATAACTAAAAGTGACAAACTTTATAATTTACTTAGATAAATATGTGTGCCAAGTTTCAAGTCTTTTTAACTCCAGGAATAATATTTTTCATACAAACTTTGGACCCTCGTTTCGGGGGTGAATTTTGAAAAATCCTTTCTTAGTGCACCCAGACCGCATAAGGAACCTACGTGCCAAATTTGGAATCTCTAGACCCAGCGGACTGGGCTGTGCGTTGATAAATGTCAGTCAGTTTCTTCTTTTATATATTTGAATCTAGAGATATTATGTTACCTAGATAGAATCGTAATAATCACAATCTATGCGTAATGCTCTCAAAATGGCTATAGGTGGCACCACCTGTGATGTTACTCAGAAATGCTATAGTACGAGAATGACGTAAAATTATTTACTGCCAAACATGTCAAGCAGTAAACACAATGTTGTGGTTGACCATATAGTTTGAAAATAGATGAGCTATTGAAACATTATTTGTGTTTTGATGCAGGTTTAAGACATTTTCAGTGCAACAGTTGGTCATATTTAATACATCAAATCTTATAATTTCATGAAATCATGAGATTTGGAGGTCACTTCTAACTTATGGAGTTGTATTGCTGATTCTAATGATTGATCATATTTTAATCAACATACAACCTGATACTGACCTGTAAATTATATAAAAACTTTTTTACAAAAAAATACAACCGACTTCCAAAAACAACACTACAAAGTGAAAAATAACTTAAATTTCGGAAGTCGGTGTCTGATTATATGTATTTTCGTTTTTGCCACCGACTTCCGAAATTTAAGTTATTTTTCACTTTGTAGTGTTGTTTTTGGAAGTCGGTTGTATTTTTTTGTAAAAAAGTTTTTATTTTTCACTTTTTAGTGGTTCACATGTGCTTACCCCTTCACAGCGTACTGGCGTGATGTTATGTTATGAACTGGTGTGAACAACAAACAGACATGAGATTTCAGCAATCCCAGTCCATTTGCTATCATTTATTGAGGAGTTCCGTTGCCTATCTCAGAAGTTCTTCATCAGGTCTTCACCAAATTGAAATGGGACCACTCCAAGAAAGTACTCTTCCAAAAACTATCCAAATCGCTTCAAGTGTGCCTATAAAATTGGAAGAGTTTTCTCTATTTCTCCAGGATCCCATCATCAGATCCTGACTTGATGATCATGGGACCACCTGGGAAGTATACCCTTTCAAACAAAAAAAAAATAATCCAAATCGGTCCAGCCATCTTCGAGTAATCGGGGAACATACATAAAAAAAAAAAAAAAAAAAAAAAAAAAAAAAAAGGTTCCGACGAATTGATAACCTCCTCCTTTTTGAAGTCGGTTAAAAAATCGTAAGAAAATTTGAATTTCGCGGCTACCTTAGTGCATCCCCCTTAAGGACGGCGACGATAAATGACTTTTAATTATTAAGATAACGACTAAACGAGAGTGTTAATTGCAGCGTCAATGAAAGGCGAGGGTTAGCGACACACTGATTTATTGAACAAGTCCCACCACCATACAAATAACATACCCGCAACATCGGTACATTTCTCCCCTTTAAGCTAAAACATAAACTAAAATATAACAATTAACAAAGCATGTTATTTGGTAACTCCTGTTCGAGCCCGATTATAAGCCCGCAGAGCACGAGCAGACGCACCTGGCGGTGGTGGTGGTGTCCCCGGCTCGGATGCCGCTTCTGTACCACTGGTCTGTGACTTCTCACACCAATGCCGTCAGACGCGTCCTCGAATGTGTCCTCAGGAAAGTCAGGGGAACACAGATCACTCATCAACGAATAGGTGGCTTCGCCTACGACTGTTATTAACATCGGCACTTTTAGGTTATCTTTTACGTCGTTTAGTAAAATATACTGATTAACCCGCCGTATATAAGCAGGCCATTGTTTTGAACTGATATCGAACGGTTCTAACTTTCCGATAGGCATCTTAATTGGTAATTTCGATACTGCACGCCTAATGAAGACACAATTAATATTTAATAATCCCGTACTCGTCGCCAATGCAGCGTCAATGAAAGGCGAGGGTTAGCGACACACTGATTTATTGAACAAGTCCCACCACCATACAAATAACATACCCACAACATCGGTACATTAATGATTTGGAAAAAATATATGTTAAATTAGAGCATTTTCTTAATAACTTAAGATTTTAGATTATTTTTATATTACATAGTGGCTAAGGAGGAGCTCGTGGCTAAGTAATAACAGCCGCACGGGTCGATCCATCAGGTTAAGCTACGCTTGCCGGGGTTGTCCGTGGATGTGTCATCTTTACATAACGAGACTCCTCCGTGCCTCGGAAAGCACGTTAAGCCGTTGGTCCTGGCTGTCATTCGTGGATCTTTGACAGGCGTTACGGGTCGTCAGAAGCCCGAAAGTCTGACAACGAGCCTTACCAAGGGATTACCCAGTCACTGGGTTGTGGAGGTCAGATAGGCAGTCGCTCCATGTAAAATACTGGTATTCAGCTGCATCCGGTTAGACTGGAAGCCGACCCCAACATAGTTGGGAAAAGGCTAGGCAGATTGGTTTTTTTATATTACATAGTGTAATTAATTTGTAAAGGTATGTCTAACGCGGATAAATAACTGAGGACCACGCAAAAACTGTCAACCAACATCGTAATCGCGAAAAAAAATTGAACTAAGTATTCAAATTTTCTTCGCGATTACGATGTTGGTCCCATTTAGAAAGTTGTTCAGTTTGAACGCTGCTTGGAGGCTGAACTAATAAAGGAATTAATTGACCGAGCGAGCGAAGCGTCTCTGCTTCAAGAATGGCAAAATTTGCTTTCGTCTGTCAGTTTGTTGCTACTCCTCTACAGGTCGTATTTTACAACCGATCTGGACGATACTTGGTGTACAGGTTTTATGACTTTACAGAATTTTTTTGTCGTCGGGGATTTTAATTGGAGGGCTAATTCCTCTAAAAAGTGTGCTACTGGGTATCTCCGCCGTAAGAGATCCGATTTCGATGGTTCTTTTTTTATTTGAAAGGTAGTTAGTTACTCATAAAAATTTGGTGAAGATCTGATGGAAAAAATACATGATAAATACTTATCCCGTTTTAAATAACTTTAGTGTTGCAACACGGACTAGAAAAAAAGGACTCCGCGCCACGCGTATCAAAAGTGAAGCACTTTACCGATCTATGTGTGCGTGATTTGACAAAGACGCCGCCGCCGCCTCGTCGTGTCGCGTAATGGCGGCCGGTCGGCATACTATGACGTAAATGTGTGCGTGAGGCGTGTTTGTACAAGCGGTCCCGGCTATTATTTTACTGTGCTTCACTTTCGATATGCGTGGCTCCGAGTCCATCTTTTTTTTCTAGTCCGTGGTTGCAAAAAAATTTGTGCTAGCGAGGTCTACTTACTGGTCCGCAGAACTACTAGTATTTTAATATGATGTATCAATTAGTGGACAGAACATGTATTTTATTGCGTTTTTGGCAAACATATACGTTTATGAATCGTGTGCAATTTAGTGTCAATATTTAAACATGACTTACAAAACTGCATACTACGAATTGCATTGCAATTTCCTACGTCTTTTCTCGAGGTTTTTTTAAATCGATTTCCGAACGCCAATTCGTCGTTCGTCTGTTTGTCAAAACTTATGTCAATTTTAGAAATAACAGAACATTCAAATACACGTACACCTTTTAAAATTCTCCAATTATTTTTATACAACGTGTCTCAGAATTAAAGACACAACTGCATATGGGGTCATTGTACTCATCATTATGAACAACTTTTACTATGGACCAAACATGAAAACGCGAAAAAAAAATGAGACAATTACAAGCTTCTGCCCGCGACATCTTCCGCGTGAAATGTTACCCCACCCCACCCCGTCGCATCGCATCGCATCGCCTACCCGCGCTATTACTTCGTTTTCGCTGAGCGTTCTTTCTGACTTTTTTTTCTTTTTGCTCGGCCCCTAAGGGTCCTAGCGTGATGTTAAATAGTCTATAGCTTGAATTGGGCTATCGAATGCAAAAATAATTGATCAAATCCGACTTGTAGTTCCAGAGATTAGCGCGTTAAAACAAACAAACTCTTCTGCTTTATTATTAATATTACTCAGCGGACAAATGCTACTAGCATTTGTCCGCGGCTTCGCCCGCGTCGGAAAATATCCCGCGGGAACGTATTACCGAGATTAAAAGTACCTACCTACCCGAACTATGACTACAATGACTACATTTCCAATCCCTTAGAGGTACAGTCAACAAAAGAGATATCTAGGCAGGGTATACTAACATATTTGTATGTGAATTGCTTCATGTTCAATTTCGTGACAATATACAATTTTGTGTTGGTGTGTTACAATGTAGGAATATTGCAAAAACAAAGTAATATATATAAAATTGAACATGAAGCAATTTACATACAAATATGTTACTCTACCCTGCCTAGATATCTCTTTTGTTGTCTGTACAAAAAAAAAATAATATTTTTTGTGAATTTTAAAATCAACCCTTATTTTACCCCGTTAGGGGATGATTTTTCAAAAACGCTGAACCATATATTTCTTTATTTCCTACCAACAGCATCATTTAGAATTTTCATGTCCCTAACTTACGAAATGCTGGGTTTCCCATGCAAACTTTCATTCCCTATATCACTCCTTGTAGGATTATTTTTGAGACAAAAAATAGTGTATGTCTTTCCCTAGGATGCTATCTGTCGCCTTGCCAAATTTTATCGAAATCCGTTCAGTGGTTTAGCCGTGAAAATGTAACAGACAGACAGACAGAGTTACTTTCGAATTTATAATATTAGTATGGATACTTTCTGTTATCTAGTTTGTAGGGATATTACAAAATATGTTGAAGCGTGATATTGATTTATTTCGGGCCAGAGGTTAAAACGCAGACCAACGGCTTAACGTGCTTTCCGAGGCACGGAGGAGTCTCGGTATGTAAAAATGGTCACCCAACCCCGGCAAGCGTAGCTTTTGAGAAAAGAATAACACAAATTTGAGTGGACCCGTCCAGTCAGTGCAAGCATTTGTCAGACTCAGTAATCGTATAGCTCAACTCAGTACCTAAGGAACTCAACGACTCGACGACCAATATCAAAGAAAGAACATTTGGGTAGGCCGTATAAAGTACTCAAACTGCCAGACTATATAGTACCGACTTTCAAGTTAATCCGACAGCGCGTTAAAAAATTTCCTTGCTAACTTTGACACCCCCTGAAATATACTCTGTGAGGGGTTGTATTTAAAAAAAAACTAAAAGTGTCAATCTTTATTATTTACTGAAGCAAATATTGCCACGTTTCAAGTTTATTAACCAAAGTAATTAGAGTTTTAATATAAACCGTATCCCCTCTTTTCACCCCCACAGGAGTGGAACTTTGAAAATTCGTTTGGATTTTGGTATGATTCATTTCCATAACTTGACTCAAAGATTATTTTATAAAATTGTTTGAGTAAATCAAGCTACGCAGTAAAATGCTCCAATAAAAAAAATATTTACCCCTTTTTGCCTCTTCAGGGATCGATTTTCAAAAAACCCAAAATCATATGTTAATTTTATGTCAAATCTATAAATACTGAGTTTCGAGTTAATCGGACTGTGCTTTAAAATTCTTCCATACAAACTTTAACATCCCTAAACCTCTCTTTGAGGGGTAATTTTGAAAAACGAATGATGACAAACTTTATTACTTACTTAGGCAAGCATTTGTGCCAAGTTTCAAGTTAATTAACCAAATGTATAAAATTTTTCATGTAAATTGTATTCCGTCTTTTCACCCCCAAGAGGTGGAATTTTAAAAAAATCGTTTGAGATGTTTCCATAGCTTGACTCAAAGATTATTTACACCAATTTTCGAGTTAATCAAACCACGCAGTAAAATCCTCCCCTATGAAATTGAGTACCCTTTTCACCCCGTTAGAGGTAGATTTTCGAAAAACCCTGATACAAATTATTCTTTATTTTTGGTTTTAAGTATAAATACTGAATTTTGAGTTAATAGGATTGCGCGTTAAAATTTTTCCATACAAACTTTGACACCCCCCAATTCCCCTTTAGGGGGTAGTTTAGAAAAACAAAAATCATAATTTACTTCGATATATATTTATGCCAAGTTTCAAGTTTATTAACTCGAGGAATAAGATTTTTCATACAAACAGTATCCCCCCTTTTCACCCCCTTAAAGGTCGAATTTCTAAAAACCCCTTCTTAGCGGATGCCTAGGTCATAATAGCTGTGTGCCAAATTTCAGCTCAATCCGTTCAGTGGTTTGAGATGTGTGTTGATAGATCAGTCAGTCAGTCAGTCACGCTTTCCTTTTATAGATATAGATTATTTGTCGTATCCAACTTAAAACTTGCTTCATGAATCGAACAAAATAGATTTGGTGCTCCTGTGAAGTAGGCACCCTCAGGCTCTTGTCCCACCGGGCCGACGAGGAGGTGACTAGTTATAGTACGCGCGCAAGTGCTAGTCACCGCCTGAGATATGTGAGCGGAGCGGTGAGACGGGTGAGGTAGATAAAGGCCAAGCTAACTCAGTCGGCCAATCTTGTCAATCGCGCCCTCCCCGTCTCACCTGAGGCGGTGACTAGCACTCGCGCGCGCACTCATCACGCGGCGGTGGGACATGTATCAACCTGAGATGTTCTCACTACTGGGACTCGGGCCTCCTCTCTGTGAACGGATTTATCAATGTGAATTTTTGGTTCTTGCACACTTGAAAAAGAATCAACGTACAGACAAATCTTAAATTCATCAGTACATACGACCAATACTGGAAGCCTGCCAGGTCGAAATTGTATGCAAATAAACATTAGCAATACGAGCCGATGAACTTCCGTGCTCATGCTTAATTATAATTAGTCGGCCATTTTTAACCGACTTCAAAAAGGAGGAGGTTCTCAATTCGTCGGAACCTTTTTTTTTTTATTTTTTTTTTTTTTATGTATGTTCCCCGATTACTCGAAGATGGCTGGACCGATTTGGATTTTTTTTTGTTTTGTTCGAGAGTGTATACATCACAGTTGGTCCCATATAAAATTGATTAACTTTGCTTTGGTAGTTTCTGAGTTAGCTTCAATAATACGTATTTTTTCCCCACTTTTATATGGATATGTTTCTAGTTTGTTTTGCAGGTAGTGGTATTAGAATTTGTGTGGGGTAGGTACACAACTAAAAAGTGAAAAATAAACACTTTTTTACAAAAAAATACAACCGACTTCCAAAAACAACATTACAAAGTGAAAAATAACTTTAATTACGGAAGTCGGTGGCAAAAAACGAAAATACATTTAACTAGACACCGACTTCCGAAATTAAAGTTATTTTTCACTTTGTAGTGTTGTTTTTGGAAGTCGGTTGTAGTTTTTTGTAAAAAAGTTTTATTATGTTTATAAACTTTATACCTCTACGGAAAATTCTGTGTCGGGAAACTGTATTAATCTACATTATTCTAATAATATGCAGCTTTAGTATTAGTAAGTATACATATAGTATACAGGGTCAAATTAAATTAGCTAGCGAAACTGCGTGGACGGGATGGATAGCGATATCTCATCATCTGCCTAGCCTTTTCCCAACTATGTTGGCTCCGGCTTCCAGTCTAACCGGATGCAGCTGAATACCAGTATTTTACATGGAGCGACTGCCTATCTGACCTCCACAATCCAGTCACTGGGTAATACGATTTGGTAAGACTGGTTGTCGAGACTTTTGGGCTTCTGACGACCCGTAACGCCTGTCAAAGATCCACGAATGACAGCCGGGACCAACGGCTTAACGTGCTTTCCGAGGTACGGAGGAGTCTCGGTATGCAAAGATGCACGGACCGACCCCGGCAAGCGTAGCTTACCTAACCTGATGGATCGACCCGTGCGGCTGTTATTACTTAGCCACGAGCTCATCGGTACACATACGAAAACCTCCTCCTTTTTTTGAAGTCGATTAATAAAACTAAGTAGGTACAAGTTATCGTGAACTATGCGTTGATAAGCAAGTACGTGATCTACTACATGAGGAAAAACAAGAGCTGATTGCCGACTGTTGACCTATTTGTTGCTTGTTACTTTGTTAATACTTTTAGGCACATAATACATAATAGGACTAGTAACACAGGTACTACAGCCTGTTCTAAAAGTATCCGATGAAATTGTAAACAAAATGATCCAAAAACATAACTGAACAGAATATAATAGAGGTTTATTTTGCAAATATGGGTAATAAAGTACATAATAGGTGTTAAGGTGCGGTATTAGCTCATCATCTTCCTGCCGTTATCCCATGCTACGTGGGGGCGGCGCACCACGTTTTCTTCTTCCATTCTCCCCTGTCAACCGTCACGCTATCATTCACTCCCTTCTCTTTCATATCATCCCTCACACAATCCATCCATCTTTTCTCTGGCCTTCCTCTGCCTCTCCATCCATCAACATGTATATTCATCACTCTTTTTAACCGACTTCAAAAAGGAGGAGGTTCTCAATTCGTCGGAACCATGTATGTTCCCCGATTACGCGAAGATGGCTGGACCGATTTGGATTATTTTTTTTTTGTTTGAAAGAGTATACTTCCCAGGTGGTCCCATGATCATCAAGTAAGGATCTGATGATGGGATCCTGGAGAAATAGAGAGAACTCTTCCAATTTTATAGGCACACTTGATGCGATTTGGATAGTTTTTGGAAGAGTACTTTCTTGGAGTGGTCCCATTTCAATTTGGTGAAGATCTGATGAAGAACTTCTGAGATAGGCAACGGAACTCCTCAATAAATGATAGCAAATGGACTGGGATTGCTGAAATCTCATGTCTGTTTGTTGTTCACACCAGTTCATAACATAACATCACGCCAGTACGTTGTGAAGAGGTAAGCACATGTGAACCACTAAAAAGTGAAAAATAAAAACTTTTTTACAAAAACATACAACCGACTTCCAAAAACAATACTACAAAGTGAAAAATAACTTTAATTTCGGAAGTCGGTGGCAAAAACGAAAATACATTTAATCAGACACCGACTTCCGAAATTAAAGTTATTTTTCACTTCGTAGTGTTGTTTTTGGAAGTCGGTTGTATTTTTTTGTAAAAAAGTTTTTTAGTCACATGCGTTTCGTCTCTCCTCATTACATGCCCATACCAAGACAAAGGCGGTACTAGCGCTAGAACAGCGCGGTATTATTAGCTCAATATTCACAAAAATTGGATTCTTGGATTGTCGAGTATGACGTAACGCAATGAAAGTATCCGACGCAAAAATTACTGTGGACAGAGAAGGGTTTAAAGAAAAAAATTAACCGAATAGAATAGTAAAAAATTGTTTGATATTGCCAATAAAAAATTTGGAAGTTGCTCCACAAAAATAAACTTTGGCGTCGAACATCTCTGTATTTTCAGCGATAACGACGGTCTATTTTATAAGAATTTAATAGAATTAGCATTTTTTTTTAAACTTTAACCAGACAATTTATTTAATTTATTGTGTTTATTCTGAATAATCTAAAGAAAATCCGGAAAACAAATGCACATTCGCAGCTTACACATCTCGGCAACACAAATATTATTTTCAATTTTCAACCTCATTCCAAGCCAGCTAATGGTAACACTAGATTACGCGGTTGTGTGCCGTTTAAAATCGTAGTCAGTCCGCGCCTGATACATTAAAGCACAGCCATATTAAGGGCACGCTAGTCGCTCATTCTTCCATACAAACGTAGTTTGGTGATTACTCGTCTGTTTGACGGTGTACGTTCAAAACTAAAAATTACTTCAATTTTTCTTGTTCTTATCTAGCTAGGCCTGTATGGAAATAGAATCGGACAAAAAATATTGGTTTGGAAGTTATGAGCGTCGAAACTTCCTTAGTTCAACAATAATTTTAACGCATCTTTGGGCGTAAATAATTAACTCCCGGAGTATGAAAATGGCAAAATTGTTACCGTACAGGCATAGATAATATATTGAAGAATTCAAATAAGTTTACTTTAAATAAATACATCAAGTAAGTTTTTTCATAATACACACATCAACACGGTCTAGGGATATTTTTAAAAAAGCGAATTACTATCAATGTGTTAATTATTTATATGACATGTATATATTTAAAAGATACGTTATTTAATATTCTACCATTTTTTAATAATGGTTAAGGTACTTAGATTCAAATTTCAGGATTTTATGGAAAGAAAATGAAGCATAGACGGAAACCGTATGTGAATTAACTTTTAATTTCTGAGTAAAAACTGAAAAAAATAGAAAAATCATTTAATTTGTGTTTATAAACTTGAAGTTAGTAGCCTGAGAAAGCGCCCATGATGTTCATAACACATCGGCAACGATTCGGCATGCTTAGAACAAGGTTGTCAATGTCTTGCTGCGGAATATAGTCCCATGTCCTTCTGAGGTGCGCAAAAAGTTGATCTTCTGTAGACAGATTTTCAGGAACTTCCTTCTGAGCTCTTCTTTGCAGCATATCCCACGCATGCTCAATGGGATTTAGATCTGGCGATTGAGCAGGCCAGTCTAAGGCCCTAACATTGTGTGTATGTAACCAAGCTGCTACCGTTCTCGCCGTGTGTGCCCGGGCATTGTCGTGCATGAGCAGGAAATCTTGCCCCATTTGTGTTCTGTGGAGCAAGATTACGGACCCCAGCACCAGTTGAACGTATCGTTCTGCCGTCATACTGCCCCGCACCCAAACGAGATCCGTCCGTCCTCCAAGACGAATTCCTGCCCAAACCATAATTGTTCCTCCTTGGTATGGGTGAACTTCCTGAGGGTTCTGGAGACGGCTCCATCGTCCAGGAACTCGCCAAACACGCGTCCTTCGTGAATCTGGATGGAAGCCGAACCTGGATTCATCCGTGAACAGCACATTGGACCATTGCTCACGGCCCCAGTCCACGTGGTTCCGAACCTATTCTAATCGTCGTCCACGATTGCCTCTCCGTAAAGGTGGGACCCGGAGTGGTCTACGAGAGCGTAGATTGCTTTCATGCAGTCGCCTTCTTACAGTTTGGTCACTCACAAGCACTTGGTGTTCCACTCGCAGCCTTTGGACCAATTGAGTCGCCGTTGCATTTGGTTGAGCTCGCGCAGTAATTTGCAAAAATCGGTCTTGTCTGGGGGTAGTGATGCGACTTGACCCCCGGTGCCTCTCCGCTACTTCACCTGTGGCACGATAGCGTGTCCACAATCTTGAAATTACATTTTGGTGGGTCCCTATGGCCTCAGCAACATTACGCTGAACAGACCCAGCTTCCAGCATTCCCACAGCTCGTAACATCTCCGCCCTCGTCAAATGTCGGCGTTGCATGGCTACAATACCTCAATTTTAACTTTATCTTTCGTTTAAAAATGAAAAAAACTGTAACTAAACGTAATTCGTATTGTTTTCTAAATTTCGCACAAATGAAAATTCCCTCTCCTACACATCAAGACATTTTTATGCCACCGAAACAAAAGAATTTTCAAAAATTTGAATTTGGAATTAGTCTGAGATAAATTACAAACAAATCGGTGGATAAAAGATTCCAATGCGATCAGTACTTTTCGAGTTATTTAATTGAGTATGAAATATCCCTAGACCGTGATGATGTGTGTATCTAAACGCCCAAAGGAAAGGACCGCCATAGAAACGGGTTTTGTCGACTGAAGAATAGATAAAATGGCAGATTGTAGAAATATTTCTACGCATTCTACGCGTCTAAGCGTGGCAATGTGTAATTTTGTCTATTCTTCCGTCGACAAAGACAAAGAATAATCTCCAACATGCGTCCAATGAACTAAGTACTAGTACCTACATATCAGCTGCATCTGTCTATCGAAGGTCGTCCAAGGTTCTCTCCCAGACGTCTGGACTTAGGTCGTTGTACTGCGTGACCTTATACCTCCCAGACTGCTGCAGGACAAAGGAGATTTTACAAGGGTCGGTCTAGCCGTGCGAAATTTGGAAATATGAGTAATATAATGTTTGCGTTGAAAGATTCTTTTGTTAGGTTAAAAAGTGATAATTATGTTGGTGACGTTGATTTTATTTTTGTAAAAACTTCTATAAGCGCATTGAGCGATTTTTGGTAGGGGGAAATACTCAATACTCAATTCTTTATTGCATTCCATATGTAGAAATTAGGGGAGCTCGTGGCTAAGTAATAACAGCCGCACGGGTCGATCCATCAGGTTAAGCTGCGCTTGACCATCTTTACATACCGAGACTCCTCCGTGCCTCGGAAAGCACGTTAAGCCGTTGGTCCCGGCTGTCATTCGTGGATCTTTGACAGTCGTTACGGGTCGTCAGAAGCCCGAAAGTCTGACAACCAGTCTTACCAAAGGGTATCGTATTACCCAGTCACTGGGTTGTGGAGGTCAGATAGGCAGTCGCTCCATGTAAAATAACGGTATTCTGCTTCATCCGGTTAGACTGGAAGCCGACCCCAACATAGTTGGGAAAAGGCTGGGCAGATTGATTGATGTATTAATTAGACGATGTAATATAGCAGAATATCAATATGGACCCTGTCGGGCACAGCAACATTAGGAGAGAGGAAGAGGGCAAGTAGTAGTAGTAATTCAAACAATTTAATATTATTATAAATTATTAGATGTATTTAATTGAGTGTATAATTATACTATATATATTATTAGGTTTGTGTATAAAAGTATAGTATATTATTAGTTATTTTTATTTTATGTATTGCATAAGAATATTGTAGGTAATTATTGTGAAAATCTTAGAAATATTTCCATTATTTTTAAATGTTATTGTTTATTTATTTATATTTATATTTGATTTTCTATATTCCATATTATATTATATATATTTCATAATGTTTGGTGTTTATGAGAAAGAATAATTTTATTTTGCAATTGATTTGTCATCTAAAAACTCCTTTAGTGAGTAATAGGTATGGCTTGGATTCCAGAAATTGTTTCAATTTATTAATAAATATATTTGTTTTTTACTTCTCTAATGTCATTTGGCAAGTTGTTATACATTTTTATGGACATAAACTAAGGGCTGGTTGAGTGCATTTTGAGTCGGGATTGAGGTATGTTTATTTCGTAAAATCTTACGTGTTCGCGTCACCACGTCACGGCGACATGCTATGCATAGTTTTACGTTTAAGTTTTCACTTCGGTCGGCAATTTTTTTAATCAAAAAATTCAATGTATTTGTGTGGAAGTCGTCTATACAATGTATGAATCACTTTTTACCACTTTCATATAACATTTTTGAGTAGAAACATATTGTAACTTAGTCAAATTTTAGAGAAAAAGGGGTAGAATTGCTTTTGATTTTGGCTACTTAGAACTCTCGTTCATAAAATTAAAACAACAGAAATATACTTCGTTTCAGTCTATCAATTTCTTGAAAAACAAATACTTACTGGATTTTTTTTATAAAATTGGCAATAAAAAATATTTTAACAACATAAATCTCGCATAAACTCGAAGCAAAAAAAAAAAATCTCATTCATTAGATCATAATTGAAATTATGTTCATGTTGTGCATAACAACTTATAGAAATACAGTATTTTAAAATCACGTAAATCAGCGAAATCGGAAAAATTTCGTATACGGCCTCTTAATAATAGGAACGTCAATGACCTCTATCTGTCAAATGTTGATTGAATAGTACGGTTTGCAAAGAAAACTTATTTGCGTTTCGTTCATGATTCGTGAATAAATGTTATTTAAAAAATATCTTGTTTTGCTCACCCTACCCAATTTATTCGATTTGACAGCTATGACGTCACAACATGGCGCTAAGTCGATCCTTTTCATATTTGAAACGCATTGTACATTGTTCTCATCGATTTATTGCACATGAAAACAATAATTTCCTTCACATTTTCCTCTGTATTTTCGTTAGTATGCAACAAACTGTGCTTCCAACACTTTAAATCGGACTCTACTAAAAAGCTTTTTTACAAAAAAATACAACCGACTTCCAAAAACAACACTACAAAGTGAAAAATAACTTTAATTTCGGAAGTCGGTGTCTAGTTAAATGTATTTTCGTTTTTTGCCACCGACTTCCGAAATTAAAGTTCTTTTTCACTTTGTAGTGTTATTTTTGGAAGTCGGTTGTATTTTTTTTGTAAAAAAGTTTTTATTTTCACTTTTTAGTTATGGTACCTACCCCACACAAATTCTAATACCACGACCTGCAAAACAAACTAGAACATCATCCATATAAAAGTGGGAAAAAATACGTATTATTGAAGCTAACTCAAAAACTACCCAAGCAAAGTGAATCAATTTTATATGGGACCAACTGTGATGTACACCCTCTCGAATAAAACAAAAAAAAACCATATCGGTCTAGCCATCTTCGAGTAATCGGGGAACAAGGTTCCGACGAATTGAGAACCTCCTCCTTTTTGAAGTTGGTTAAAAAGTGGTATTTAACCTTTCAACCGTGGAAAAAAAAATGTCGCTAAAAATGACAGACCTTACAGACCAGACCCTTATGAGAAAATGGCGTCGCAAATAACGTCTTTTACTAAAATACATATTACTCTACAATCAAACCATATTTTATCGTTCTGTAAACGACAATGTACTAACTGATATATTTCCTATCTATCAGGTATCAAAATAAAGCGAAAATCGAAACAGTGTATTTGTTATTCACTTCGAAAAATTAAAATTCACCTGAAGGCCCGGATTACAAGAATTTGATGAATATTCAAACAAAATCCAAAGAACAAGGGCCTTGGTTATCTAATTATGTAAACAATTTGACGAGAGAGCTCAGATTAATCCGCTTACTTCAGATAAATCCGTAAAAAACAAAAGCAATAAAACACGGTGACACACTGTCAAGCACTCAGAAAAACCGCGAAATGTCAATGACGAAAAAAAAAAAACCAAACACAGATTATGTTATATTTTGCGTTCACGAGTTAGCAAATTTATCAAAGGACGTAAGTAACCAAACTTCTTCATACTAAAGTGGTCTGTAAACACAAGAAATAAGGTGTAAACTCAAGGAGCAGCTACGCGGCAGCCGGCTACCGCTTGGGATTTGACGGAATGGCGCGATTCGTAGACGCGGCAGCCGGCTGCCGCTTAGTGTTTGAATGCAAACTTTTGGTTGTAAGTATTTTAAACCGCTTGTCGAACGACATACAAACTACTAAACAACACGAAGGTTGGCGTTCATTAGGTTCACATAAATATAAGTTATTACCACGAAATTGTGCTGTATGGTTGTGATTTTGAATCCGTAACGTTGTAAAGATTGATCGTGTTTTTGCGACTTGACGAAACATCAATATTTCTATCATAATACTCATTTATTTTACAGAAAAGACATTCCAGTTTTTTGTAATAATAATAAACAACTAGACCTTTAGATGTAAATTATGTACAAAGAACCCCGGGGGGGGGGGGAGGGGGGTTAGTTGCGAACCCCATGGGTCCATAACTACTGATCATGTTTTTTATAAAGGATTTTTCCTTATGCACACATGGGGTGCAGTCGACACGTAAGGAGCTAGGCAGTACAAACATTTCAAGAATGTCATTAATCAGATTCACTTTCTTATAACAATCGACTTTATTTATGAAGAAGTGATTTAACACATATTATATGTTTAATATTTTATTTTAAAAGAAGCTATGAATGGCAGGCGACTAACAAAAGGTCAGACAGAAATGACAGACACGACCAATGATATTATTATTAGTAAAAAGACGTAGATAGGTTACCTAACTAACATTCGATATTCAAAAACGGCACAATGTCGAACATTACATGACACGTGGAAGTAGAACGGCATGTTGTAATTTACCGGGAGGGGGAAAGAGACAAGACGACGAAAATGTGGCTAATTAGTTACATTTTGACGTGCCACTTGCGGAGCGTGTATAACCTAACTACCTCTTTTTACGGGGTTCCGTACCTCAAAAGGAAAAAACGGAACTCTTATAGGATCACTCGTGTGTCTGTCTGTCTCCGAATCTAATGGACCGACTAAGTTGAAATATTGTAAATAAATGAATTTTGAATATGGTAGTCACTTTTGGGGGGCCAATAAGAAATTTGAAAAAAAAAAGTTTTTCAAACTATACCGTGTGACATATCAAATGAAAGGGCTATAATTTTAAAATAAATTGTTTTAAAGTTATTTAAGAAAATAGACGATAATTGACCATTATCTCCCCCCCCCCTTATCTTCGAAACTACTGAGCCTAAAATTTTGAAAAAAATGCAGAAAATAAATCTTTACCTGTAGATTACAGGAAAACCTATAAGAAGTCTGTGGTCTTAAAATAACATGGTAAATCTCTCAATATTGTTTGTACAAACTTACATTTACAGTTGGAATGTATGGGAGAACATGTTTTTCAACTACAATGTTAAGTTTGTTCTTAAGATAAATTCATCCCAACTACGGAACCCTTCATTGTGCGTGGTGTGACACGCACTTGGCTGGTTTTACTTATCATTGGACACGACAGACAGACAGACGCGACAAAGCAAGTGATGCTATAACGGTTCTGTATTTTTCCTTTTGAGGTACGGAACCCTAAAAACAGCGTCCATGAAGTATTGAATTTTTTCGTCTATGTCAATAAATAAGGAACTTCATAGGCGTGCTTATGTCAAAAGTAAAATAAATAGTTGGAAACATTATAATCTTTTCCACAAATCTAATTACCACTTGTTCTATTAATGAGTCACCCACACGGCGTGTTTTGGTTCACAATTCAAGGTCGTTTCCCTAGCTCGTATCGCCAATTATAATATTTCGCAATAACAACTAGGTACGTACCTATCTCACCGTGAAATGTGCTATCACGACCTGCGCAATAGATCTGCGCAGTAGCTTGTTTTTCCTAAGTTTGTTTTCCTTGAATACTAGTCTGATTATGATTGATAAGTATTACCTTAGGTGTAAGCATAGATATAAGAAAGAAGTTATATTTCTATGGGTGTAAGAGTCGGGCTAAGGAGGGAAGTACCAGAGTCAATTACTTCCTCATGCGAAAAAAAGAGAGCACAACAATTGCGCTGGAACCAAAATAAAAGCGCCAAACCAAATAAATTGTTTAATAAAAAGTAAGTTCAAAAATTAAAACCCGACTACTAAAAAATCACGCTCGCCGCGGTCGGTCTGTAACCAATTAAATTAATATTATTTACCTCCACTTTTACTTAGTTTTAACAATTTAAACATATTTATTTACTTAAACAATATGACACATATACATATTTGTAATGTGCTCGTCAAGACCTTTCTTTTGACACCAAACATATCATCATTATCTCAATTTAATTTTTTTCTTGGTGAGAAATTTACGTGTTAATTCCACCATATTAAATTTAGGAAGAATTTAACCATTATTACGAATCTATTGAAACCTCATTCATTAAAATCGGTTCAGTAATTTAGGCGCATACATACATAGACTAAGTATGTAATAAAATAACCCTTCCTTTTGGCTTTGCCGTAGTCGGGTAAAAATAAATAAGCTATCTATCAAAAATATTTTCAGCCAGAGTTTTCAATTACCTGATACGCACATTTTAAATGCAATTTTGCAATTAAATTACTTAGGATTTTAGAATTAGGTACAGAAAAAAAAAGAATATAAAAAGTAGAGGTCTTTTCGGAGTTAAATTCGATCGAGGATATTTTACCCAATTAAGTTTTCCTTCAGATAGTCAATAAACATATTATATCCAAAAATTAAATCCATGCATGCTGCAATAGTGAAATAAATGGTTACGAAAAAGCCTCCAATTTATTTTGGTATCGCCTTTAGCGGGGAATCATACTTGTTGCCCATGTGTTATTGAAATTACTGAAAACCTGAAAAGAGGTCTGGGGACTACAGGACCTAAAAAAACAGGAAACAAACTCAGAAGAATATAAATGATAAACTTTAGGATATATTATGCGAGTTAGATAGTGTGTTGAAACTCCTTAGGGTTGCGTCGTTTTATTACCAAGTTCCCATGGCCACCTTCCAGCTTCATCATCAGATCAGCTCCATGTCATAATAATATTGCATTGTCATCCGATTTACATAAGCATGTAAAATTTCAGCTCAATCGGAAACCTGTAAGTGGGCCAAATTTAACTTGCAAGATTGACACCGGGGCAGGTGAAACTAAATAAATCAATTGGCTTCCAGTCTAACCGGATGCAGCTGAATACCAGTATTTTACATGGAGCGACTGCCTATCTGACCTCCACAACCCAGTAACTGGGTAATACGATACCCCTTGGTAAGACTGGTTGTCAGACTTTCGGGCTTCTGACGACCCGTAACGACTGTCAAAGATCCACGAATGACAGCCGGGACCAATGGCTTAACGTGCTTTCCGAGGCACGGAGGAGTCTCGGTATGTAAAGTTTGTCACTCATACACGGACCGACCCCGGCAAAGACCCGTGCGGCTGTTATTACTTAGCACTAAAGAAATCATCATCATCAATTTCCTGCCCTTATCCCATGTTACGTGGGGGCGGCGCAGCACGTTTTCTTCTTCCATTTCAACCGTCACGCTATCATTCACTCCCTTCTCTTTCATATCATTCCTCACACAATCCATCCATCTTTTTTTTGGCCTTCCTCTGCCTCTCCATCCATCAACATATATTCATCACTCTTTTAGTCAAATGCGTGTCGTCTCTCCTCATCACATGCCCATACCAAGCAAAACGATTTCCTTTCAACTTTTCTGTCACTGGCGCCACTTTCAAACTTCCTCTTATATACTCATTTCTCACTTTCTCCATTCTCGTCACTCCACACATTCATCTCAACATTCTCATCTCCGCTGCATGCAATTTTTTTCAATTTAGCACTAAAGAAATATTTGTAGAAAAAATCTCTATCGCCGAGACGAGCCTTTTATACTTCCAATGACACCCGATTGACTGAATGTAACCTTGTCAATGTAATGTTTTCTTTACCTTCACTTTGGATAATATGCGCAGTATCTTGTTTATTAATTCTGCGATCACTAGTTTTTCCCAATCTTGTTTTCGTTAGCGCTTTATCTGTGCAGACGCAGATGAATATTATTATTTTTGACGTGACGCTATTTGAGACGAGTTTATTTTGTTTTCTATTAATTTTGTTCTTCGGGATTAGTAGGGATGTATCGAAATGCTGAAGTTTGTTTTTTTTTTTGTTTGTTTGTCTGTTTGAACGCGCTAATCTTTGGAAATACCAGTCGGATTTTGAAACTTCTTTTTGCATTTGATAGCCCAATTCTTTAGGAAGGCGCTATTTAACATCACGCTAAGATCCTTAGGAGCCGAGCAAAAATTAAAAAAAAGAAAGAACTCAACGCAAAAACGAAGAGCGACGGGGTGGGTCGCGGGAACAAGAATTTCACGCGGTTGAAGTCGCGGGCAGAAGCTGGTTGCTTCATATGTTTGAAAATTACGTCAGCTCGACAACGTAAATAACGCAATGAATATTGTTGAATTGTCAAATCGGTTGTTATGGTTTGGGCAACATGAAACGTGGAGTAAGGGTTATGTCGCGAAGATAGTTTTGCGTATATGAATGTGGATAGCTATACGAATAGGGGAAGACCAAAGAAACGATGGATGGACTGTGTGACAGACGATATGGCTGGAAAGGGAGTGACTACCGAAATGAGGACTAATAGAGAAGTATGGAAGATAAGACATGTTGCGCCGACCCCAAATAAATAGGGATAAGGGCAGGAGAATGATGATGATGTCAAAATTAATGGCGATAGGATAGCGAGAGTGTTACGCGATTACACGGCTGTATTGCTAATTGTGGTTTATTACTTTTCCCTTCTTCAACATTGACCCTTGTGCCCGGGATCGGGAAATACAGATGACATCTTTTGGTTTGATGAATCACATCTGACAGCAGTTTCTCAATGATACTTCCCCGACCTGCGCACGAGATGCGCTTGCGCAGCGTGACATTTAATTATCTATATATATTTATAAATAAAAATTAATCCTTATTTCCCTTGGTCATCGCATCGCGCGTGAACCGATGGAACAATTTCGCTAATTCTTTTTTTTTTGTGTGTATTATTGTCAGGTTTTAATGAAAAAAAAAAAAAAAAATTAAGAAAATTTCGCAGAAAATTGGAAAATTTCAGAAAAAACATTTTAACTTCATGCGTTTACATTAGAATTTTCATAGTTTCTTAGCTATGAATATTCTAATGTAAACGCATGAAGTCGCATGAAGTTCTGTCTTCAGAACAACATGTGTTGGGTCGGCTAGTTACTCGTAGATATAAAACACCAATTGTCATGATCAGCGTTGATTGTTTATGTCGTTGATTGTGAATCGTCCGCTTCTATGCTATTCACAACAATGTTGTGGTTGGCCCTCCAGTTTAAAGGCGGATACTGATTTGTAACGTTGGTTTGTAATGTATCGAGTTTTTCTAACGCGTTGCAGTAGTCAGTGTAGCGAGCCGAGCCGATCGATGCGAGCATTTCGAGCGCAAGTTAAGGCGGAGATTTCTTGAAAACGGTCAAAAGGTGGTTTTTTAAAGCAGCAGCAAAAAAAATATGATATTTTCAAGTCCTTTTCGCATACCAAAAAAAAAAAAAAAACACTTGCCTAACTTAGAAACTTAATTTAATTAACATTCTTGCGTGCCACCCAAATTACAGACCGAAAAAAACGAACACCTATATCCGCCACCGTTTTGTAAAAAAAAAAAAATATATAATCGTTTCCGCAAAGGTCAACGCTCTTCGATATTTGTTTTGTAAAATTCATTTTGTTGCAATTTTCGTCGCGTGCAGTCGTGTCGATGGGAGTGGAGATAAAAGTTTGAGCGCTTGGTTGGTGGTTTGTTTTTGTACGTAAATATTTTTGTTTACCGTTCGCTAAGCTTATGTATACGATACTAGTAACGACGATAAGGGAAGTCAAGTTGACATATTTGATGTGCCTGTAATCTTATCGGGACATATACCCTTCAAACTGGGGCACAGTCATGCTTGACAGAAAAATATGGTGCATTGTAGCACTTCTAGCGACGCCAGCACAGTAAGATGCAATCTGGCGGAACTGTTTAAACCCCTTCACAATTTTATCGAACCATCTCAGAGCGGTCATCAAGTCGGCCGGAGCAAAGACAATCTCCACAGAGTTCGTGGACGGCTCAGCACAGCACCCTAATTGCGGAACACACTATCAATCAGAATCTGAGTCATTTTTAAGCTTATTGCTAATCCATTGCTTCATTTGTTCGAAAAATTTGTCTGCTCAATTACAATTCCTACTGTGAGGGTCTCTTTCACAAACTACGATTAAATTCCTATTAACTTACTTTCTGTTCCATTTTTGAATTTATTTGGTGGGTTAGAGATAAGTGTGTTACGAAATTACCCCGTAGATTTCAAGTGCGTATGCGGCGTCTCCCCACGCAGCGGCGGCCTTACATTGCGAGGCTCCGGGCGGCAGGTCTTTGCGAGGCCCTTTGTCCTACGGAAAAGTACCTATGTGATGCGAAAGTAGGTCTGGTTGTTTGGTAGGTATTCGTTATGTTTGACGAGAAATGCTAATGTTATACAAATAAATCAAATTTGATTTTTAAAATATTTTACTTACATTGAAAGATTTACAAAATTAACAAATACAGATATGATAAATTTTAAAATTGATGTTTGCGGCTTTTACTAAGACTTTAATTAAAGCACAATAATCTAACGAATGAGCTACGTCATTTTCCATTGAAAGAATAGTAAGGGCTATTCTTTCAATCTCTATAACCTTAATAAATAACTAAGAATCAAAATCAAAAGTTTTAAATAAAAAAAAAACTATAGTTAAAAAAATTGGTATTTTTTTTTTAATTTGCTTGACGCGAGGCTCCTGCAAGAGCGAGGCCCCGGGCGATTGCCCTGTTCGCCACCCCCTAAGGCCGCCGCTGTCCCACGGACAATGATCCATTTTCCATCTTGCGCCGCGTGCCGTTGTAAATTGTGCACTTGATGTCTTACTTATGTCTGCATTAGTGAGTGCTGTTCGCATAGCTGAATTTTGGGGCAAACATAATTTGTATGTAAATAAAAATTAATTGCCGAATGTATATACGCACATCACTTCAGAACGGTTGCAGCTATTCGGCTAATTCAATTTTTGTTGTTTATATTGTCAGGACAAGGTTTTTATGAAAGAAAATGTTTGAAAAGTTGCTGGGAAAATTGGAAAATTCGGTAGTCTGACAACCAGTCTTACCAAGGGCTATCGTATTTACCCAGTAATTGGGTTGTGGAGGTGAGACAGGCAGTCGCTCCATGTAAAATTCTGGTATTCAGCTGCATCCGGTTAGACTGGAAGCCGACCCCAACATAGTTGGGAAAAGGTTAGGCAGGTGATGATTTTTACCTTCCCTTCGCGGAATTCAAACTATGACACAGATTAATACAGATGGGACACTCCGCAGTTTAGATATGAAGCTACAAGTACGCGGCGGGCTCATCTCACTGGGTCAATTCAGTGTGGGCTGCCGCGCACCGGCCGGCTCGCACGTTAGTTCGATACTCACTCACGCGCCGCGTCGTAAAAGAAGACAACCGTAACGAGTCAGAAGGTATAAGAGTTACGCGATAGAAAGAGAGGCAACTTATAGGTGAATATAACTGTAGGTAATGAAGCACTGTGCGGCCTGAATTGCACTTTATTGTGTCGTAGAAAGAATCGCTTTTTATTTAAATGATTTTGCGGAGTGTCCCATCTGTATTAATCTGTGACTATGACTTATGTTTGTTGATGTTTTTTGCTCATACGGATATTTTGCTCAGTTGTTTACAAAATACTGTTCAATTGTGTGAGAGAACATCGGATGTGATTAACATAACTGTTTCTGATTCGCTGACTTTCAGAGGATATATTGAAGCATGGTTTAGCTCGGTGTGTAAGTGAAATGGCGTTATGGCTGTCTAGTTTGACGCGCGAGATAGAAGACTCACGCGCACCGGAATTTAAATGCGCTTCGTTTAAATGTAGATTTATGACAAAATGCTGTACTTAAATCAATTTTTATCTTAGTAAGTTCTTAACATATGTAAATACCTTCGATTTAAAGCAAATTTTACAGCACAATAAGGAACTGTTTACGTATAATCGTATAAAACAGAAAATAGACGGTGCTACTTTGGAATTTTTTTCTATTGAAAAAATTTCAAGTAATCATCTTTCGGTTTTAGTACAGCAGTAGACAATATAGTCAAATAACACATATAGGAAATCCAAATGATTTAACCTTATACATTTGGTTTTATAGGAATTTTAAAAACACAAAATTATCGTTGTATCCTCTTCCGTTGAGCGAGTGAAATGCGTGTTGGAACGAGGTAGGTGAAGACTGACTTGCAAAACCGGTTTCATAGATACCTACGTTTACGTAAAAAGCTTTCTTTTTTGACAGTTAAATTATACAAGGTGTAATTTTAATCACTTAAGAGGACTAGAGGACCCAAAGCGCGGTCACTATGGAACTGCATAGAAAAGAAAAAGGCGCCCAATTTTAATGGACAGCCACCCCTTTTTCCTTCCAAACCTCCCTGTGTTGTGCGACCTCTGGCCATGTTGGCCCTGCAAACCTTATCAGATCGTCACACCACCTTCGCCGTGGCCAGCCTCAACGGCGATGTCCTCCCTCAGGCGTCTAGTGAGTGACGATCTTTGCCCATCTCTCCGGATGCATTCGTGTGTCCGGCCCACTCCCACTTCAGCCTGGCTGTTTTTTCTCCAACATCTGCTACATGTGTTATGGAGCGCAGCGTGGTGTTTCTAACTCGTCTTTCTTATTGTGCCAAAATTAAAATCCAAATATTTTATTTCACACAAACCTACTTACATGGGCACTTATGAAACGTCAGAAGCTAGGTGCACGGTTCCAAATTGGTCGTTTCCTGTAAGACGAGTCTAAATCTGCCTTTCACTTTAATCAATCTGCCTAGCCTTTTCCCAACTATCATTCCAACCGGAGCGACTGCCTATCTGACCTCTACAACCCAATTATTGGGTAATACGATACTCCTTAGTAAGACTGGTTGTCAGACTTTCGGGCTTCTGACGCCCCGTAACGACTGTCAAAAATCCACGAATGACAGCCGGGACCAACGGCTTAACTTGCTTTCCGAGGCACGGAGGAGTCTCGGTATGTAAAGATGGTCGCTCATCCACGGACCAACCCCGGCAAGCGTAGCTTAACCTGCTTAGCCACGAGCTCCTCAGCACACAACTTCTACTTCGGTAATTAAGTAAAACAATGATTATTTACCACATAATTACCGGACACGCGTTTCACGAGGAGCCAACAGTACATATTATTGACATTACTTACATAAGATGTCAATACATATTGTATTGACAGACAAATGCTGAGTAGTACGTCGCTACACATGCCACTACGATGATGCTCTTACAATATGGAATACATAGTAAAGAAGTACACACTACGAGGAGCTCGTGGCTAAGTAATAACAGCCGCACGGGTCGACCCAGCAGGTTAAGCTACGCTTGCCGGGGTCCGTGGATGGGTGACCATCTTTACATACCGAGACTCTCCGTGCCTCGGAAAGCACGTTAAGCCGTCGGTCCGGCTGTCATTCGTGGATCTTTGACAGTCGTTACGGGTCGTCAGAAGCCCGAAAGTCTGACAACCAGTCTTACCAAGGGTATCGTATTACCCAGTTACTGGGTTGTGGAGGTCAGATAGGCAGTCGCTCCATGTAAAATACTGGTATTCAGCTGCATCCGGTTAGACTGGAAGCCGACCCCAACATAGTTGGGAAAAGGCTAAGCAGATGATGAGTAAAGAAATACACATGTTCAACGCGTGCCTTACGGTTTTAACCGACGAAAAAAAAGGAGGAGGTTCTCAATTCGACACGTATGTTTTTTATGTATGACTACTTATTCTGTGGTATGACCACGCATAACTTTTTACAGAGTCGTCCCTTTTGAATTTTTTTTTGTTTTATTCGAGAGGGTATACCTCAAAGTTGGTCCCATATAATAATGATTAACTTTGCTTGGGTAGTTTTTTAGTTTATATGGATGATGTTCTAGTTTCTTTTGCAGGTAGTGGTATTAGAATTTGTGTGGGGTAGGTACCACAACTAAAATGTGAAAAATAACTTTAATTTCGGATAGATAATTCGGTATAACGAAGTTAAAAGGAAAACTATCACAGCTATGTAGGAATTTCAAGTTTACGAGTACCTAATAGTCAACCAACTACGGAACCTTTCATTTTGCGTGGTCCGATACACACTTGGCCGGTTTCTTTTTTATGTATCGAGTTTGACGTAAGACACGCGTTGGACATGTGTGTAAATCTTTTGTAGTAAGACTGATTAGACTTAATCGTATTCGATTTTCTGTATCTTTTTTCAAAGCATAATAATGTTACCACAGTAAAACTACACTTCTGGACACATCTATTGGCCCACCTTAGAGTTTAGGTTTCGATGGCCCCTACCGAATTATGATTGCTAGATTGAACAAAAACTGTTGATGCAGTTTTAAACCTGATACATTTTACCATCTTTTTCGATCGTATTGTTTTAAATTTGAATTCAGAATACCATACGACATGGAGCTACGCCGAACAAGTCGGATATGCGCCTTGTTAAAGGCAATTGATTTTTGAATAAAAAACATGTTTTATCAAATAAAGGTTTAATTTAATAACGCGTGTTGCCTCCATGGGCATCTACCACAGCTCTCATACGATTAGGCATAGAGTTTATCAACCGCTCTATGAAATTTTGAGGGATCATCTCCCATTCCTCTTCTATGGCAGTTTTCAACTCCTGCATCGTCTGGGCAACTGGCTGACGAGCCCTAACACGTCTTTTTAGCTCGTCCCACATGCGCTCAATGGGGTTCATGTCTGGGTTTCTGGCTGGCCAGTCCATAACTGTGATGTTCACATCCCGAAGATATTCCCTGACGATGCCGGCCGCATGGGCTCTTGCATTATCATGCATAAAAAGGAAATTTGGGCCCACATAGTCCGCGTATGGTATCACGTGAGGTTCTAAGCACTCACGAATGTACCTTTCAGCATTTAATGTTGGCAGCCGTGGTCCTGTAACAACCTCAAGTTGAGTTTTGCCGCTCGCGGATATACCGCCCCAGACAGTCCATGAGCCACCGCCATAAGCAACCCTCTCTTCAAAGCAGCATTGTGCGAAACGCTCTCCCTTACGTTGGTAGACCTTCTTCCTTCCATCATTGCAATGTAACACAATTTTAGACTCATCAGAAAAGAGTACACGGCTCCAATCTTGCTGTGTCCAATTTAAATGACTGCGTGCGAAATGAAGGCGCGCTGTTCGGTGGGCTCGCGTTAGTTTGGGGCCATTAGCTGGCTTGTGTGGTACCATATCGCGTTCTTTTAACCTTCTCCGAACAGTTCGAGCGCTCACAGATACTCCGTGGAAGTCGCGAAGTTGGTTTTGTATCTCAATGGAGGTAAGGTGACGATTTCTCAAGCTGGTCGTCACGATGAATCGATCCTGCCTTTCAGTTGTGACCCGAGATCGTGGCCTTCCTTGGCGACGAACAAAGCCGCCAGTCTCTAGGTACCTCCGATAAACATTTCGGACCGCAGATCGACTTAAATTAAGTTGAGCACTCACGTTTCTTTGGCTGTGTCCGGCCTGAATAAGTGCCACAGCTTGGGCGGCGACTTCAGGTGAAGTATCCATAGATTATTGATAGAACCTCACCTTAATGTTAAGAATAAGTAATGTTTGTTGCAAAACCAAAGATATCAATCACTTTTTCAAGAATTAAATCCAAGTAAACCAATAAAACCAAGTTTTCTTAGTATTCGATTGTTTGATATCAACAAACAGGCTCCAAATTGTCTTTTGTTTCTTTAAATTCTGTGTTCGAAATTCAAAAAAAGACTATTGAATGAAATTGTGAATGTGCCAGGTTCAAAACTGCATAAAAACTTTTTGCTCGACCTAATATAAAATTTTAGCTAGGACCAAACGAAACTGAAAATACAAGGTGGGCCAAAAGATGTGTCTAGAAGTGTATTACGGCCTTATTACAAAACAAGGTTTGTCTTTGGAGCCAGGTTGAAAGCATCTAATCATTTTTGAATTTCGTATTTTAGTCCGAAAATGTCAAAGTTCTAAATACAAAAACTGACGTTAGACACGAGTGTAAGTTGTTAATTTTGTATTGAGAACTTTACGATTATCGGAATTAAGTTTAAAATACAACAACTGGCTCAGTTAAAGTTAGAACTCGTTTTGTAATGAGACGGTTAATGTTGGGGTAGAGAACGAATTTGCGAAAAGAATCATCATCATCTGCCTAGCCTTTTCCCGACTTTTCTTGCGAGCAACCAAATCGTTTCGACTCCTAATCGCGCATTTCGACTCAAATAGCAATTACTCGAAAACAACTAAACCGATTTTAATATTTATGGTACCATCTTAAAGCCGAAACGTCAGGGTTTAAAAAAATCTTTTTTATAAATGGGATAAATCCTATAAAATGTGACGGCCATTTTGTTTTTGTGGGTTTTTGTGTGAGAGTATTTCTGGGTGGTCTCGCGCGGTAGACGATATATCTTAAAGTTTTGTATGAGAGCTGTATATTAAACTGTCGTTGGAATCGGTATGAAATAAGCTACCACATTAAAATGGATTAGTCTTGATACAGTTTTTGAATACAAAAAGAGTCAAAATAACGTCGGGAGCAGGTAGGACCACTGGGGTCCGATACACAGACAGAACTATTTTGACATCGGACCATCGTCGTCCGTCTCGCAGTTAGAACTTTTTGAAAAAAAAAAAAAAGAACTTCTTTGTATGTACGAGTTGTATGGGGTTGAGTCAATTTGGTTGCTCGCGAGTGTATGTTGGGGTCGGCTTTCAGTCTGACCGGATGCGGCTGAATACCAATATTTTACATGGTGAAAATTTGAGAAAAATCTCATAAAAATGTGTTTGACAAAAGTCTTATTGCGCCACGAACAGCCGTATATAGACGCTGCCTGCGCGCACGGCGATTCCTTACTCTGCGTTGTGTACTACAGGGTCAAATTAAATTAGCTAGCGAAATTCCGCAGACGGATTTACCTCTGTAAAAGCAGAAAGAGCGTTCTCTTCAGCTGGTTATTTGGCCTGCAAAATTAGAATCCGTCTGTCAGACGACTCTTTAAACATTTTATGCTTTTTGCGATACTATTTTCAAAATTTTGACGTTTGAACTTTATTTTCTTAAATATCTAAATTATTATTTGATTAATGAAAACTGGTAGAAATAAATGATTATTAAATATTACACCAAATTTATTATTTCCCTATCAAAAGTCCCATTGTTGTGACAATTTGATAAAAAAATTCACCAATCTCGCGAGATTGATATTTTTTATCTCGCGAGATCTCGTAATTGGTGAGATCTCGCGAGATTGCATTCCCTAAACACTACTAGCGGTCATTGACTCCAAAAAAAAAATCAAATCGTTTTTATTTTGTTATTTTTAACCGACGAAAAAAAAGGAGGAGGTTCTGAATTCGACACGTATATTTTTTTTTTTTATGTTTGACCACGCATAACGTTTTACAGAGTCGTCCGATTTGAATTTTTGTTTTATTCGAGAGGGTATACATCAAAGTTGGTCCCATATAAAATTGATTAGTTTTTGAGTTAGCTTCAATTATACGTATTTTTTCTCCACTTTTATATGGATGATGTTCTAGTTTGTTTTGCAGGTAGTGGTATTAGAATTTGTGTGGGGTAGATACCACAACTAAAAAGTGCAAAATAAAAACTTTTTTACAAAAAAATACAACCGACTTCCAAAAACAACACTATAAAGTGAAAAATAACTTTAATTTCGGAAGTCGGTGGCAAAAAACGAAAATAAATTTAACCAGACACCGACTTCCGAAATTAAAGTTATTTTTCACTTTATAGTGTTGTTTTTGGGAGTCGTTTGTATTATTTTTTTTTTTTTTTAAAGTTTTAGATATGAATACCCATACCCAGCATGTTTGCGGAGTTTCGCAAGCTAATTTATCTCGACCCTGTATTCCGTACTCCTCTGGTATTCTTATGAGTACAGGCGTAAAGTTATTTTGTAAATAATTTAATCATTAATAGCGTCATTAAATAAAACAATAAATAATAACTACTGCCGCCATTCGCAGATGTCCAATATTATTCGATAGTGAAGGCTGAAGATATAAATTTTGCCTTTTACGAGTAAATATGATTGTGCAGAAAATAAACTGATATTTATAGTCTACTAGCTGCGCCCTGCGGTTTCACCCGCGTATACCGGGATACACGTCGCGCGAATGCACCCGGAGAGATGGGCAAAGATCGTCACCCACTGGACGCCTGAGGGAGGACTTCGCTGTCGAGGCTGGCCACGGCGAAGGTGGTGTGTCGATCTAATAAGGTTTGCAGGGCCAACATGGCCAGAGATCGCACAACACAGGGAGGTTTGGAAGGAAAAAGGGGAGGCCTTTGCCCAGCAGTAGGACACAATGTAGGCTAATAAAAAATAAATAAAATACCGGGATAAAAAGTAGGCTTGTGTTAATCCAACGTAGAAACTATCTACATACTAAATATCATCCAAATTGGTCCAGCCGTTTGAACGTGAAGAAGTAACAAACATACCCACACACTGCACACTCACAAACTTTCACCTTTATAATAGAAGTGTGACTAGCTTTTGCCCGCGGCTTCGTCCGCGTGAAATTTCTTGTTCCTCGACCACAGAATACATAATAGTACATGTACAGAAGATTCACTCCGCAAAATCATTTAAATAAAAACCAACTCTTGCTACGACACAATAAAGTGCAATTCAGGTCGCACAGCGTTAATTAGCTACAGTTATTTATTCACCTATAAGTTGCCTCTCTATTGCGTAACTCTTATACCTTCTGACTCGTTACGGTTGTCTTCTGTTACGACGCGGCGCGTGAGTGAGTATCGAACTAACGTGCGAGCCGGCCGGTGCGCGGCAGCCCACACTGAATTAACCCGACAAGTCGAGCCCGCCGCGTGCTTGTAGCTCCATACCTAAAATGCGGAGTGCGCCTGACCTGCCTCGACCGACTTCGTCACACTCGCCATACATCGCCTGCCCTCGCTATTACTTTTGACTTTTTTTTTTTCATTTTTCTCGGCTCCTAAAGGTCATAGCGTGATGTTAAATAGCCTACAGCCTTCCTCAAGAACTGGGCTATCAAATGTAAAGATTATTTCAAATCCTACTGGCAGTTCCAGAGGTTAGCGCGTTCACACAAACTATTCAGCAATATTAATTATTGACTATTTGATTAATACTCTGACTAAAGGAAAACTTAATTGGGTAAAATATCCTCGATAGAATTTAATTCCGAAAAGACCTTTACTTTTTTATATTTTTTTCTGTAATTCTAAAATCCTAAGTAATTTCATTGCAAAATTGTATTCAAAATGTGCGTATTAGGTAATTGAAAAGTCTGGCTGAAAATATTTTTGATAGATCATAGCTTAATTTATTAAAAAAAAAAAAAAAAAAAATATTGATTTCATGTTTTTATTTTGGTTCCCGCGAATTGTCGCGCTCTCTTTTTTTCGCATATGGAAGTAATTGATTCTGTCACTTTCTTATTCCCGGCCAGTTCGCTTTTTACATAGCACCTTAATGAGTCATGTAGCACTCGGTCTGCAGGCGTTTTTCACATCATCCCATTCATGCGTTTTCTAAGCGAGATCGCTAGAACACTTTCACAATATCTTTACTTGAAAGGCATTCGTCCGGAACTGATACCGCATATGTATTCACAATTTCAAAGACTACACGGCTGAGTTAACATTGTGATGCAACTTTATTATACTAGTGGCTATTGTGACGAATTTGTTAGCTTACCTAAAGCTATAAACCAGTGGCGAAAGCACCTAATAACACGATTCCTACCGGCTTCCCTTCGGCGGTTCGCTACCCTACCGCTATTGAAAAATGACACAGTCAATGTAGTGTCTACTATTGCCAAAAACAAGAGTTACACTGTGGATATTTAATTCACCATAACATTTAAACAACAAAAACGACTATTTAGCTTTGAATTACAACAACAACAAAAAAATACTAAAATAACTCAGCGCCAAAACGTCATAATCGGGAACTAAAAATTCATAAATAATAGCGATCCCGTCATGACGTCACTCTAGGTCACGTGGCACCGCTTGATAATGGGCGAGAGCAAGCCGATGTACAGCGGGTTACGATAGAGACAGATATAGGAAAAATGCGTCAGCGAGAACGAGATGAAGGAATATTGCACATTTTATTTAGTTTTCACCTGTTCAACTTACTGTATTGTATGACGTATTCGATCTTTTATATTCCTCCAATAATTTTAGAATGATGGTATCTAATTTAGTTGAATTTATTTCTCTTTAACATTGAAAGTTTTGTTTGTGTAGTGATAGCTTCTTTTTGTTTCTGCTATTTGACGACAGATGGTGTTTAATTCAGTAAAGAAAAGACTTTAATTTTTAAGTGAACAAATTGATTTTTACTTTATTGGTGAGTATGTAAGTTGAAACCGGCTTCTCTCTTACTTTTGTTCACACCTCGCCACTGCTATAAATGTGCTACGATGCTTGAAAAATGTGATTGATCATGTATTGACTGCAATCAAGTCAGTCTATGACTGTTTGTGCTTCGCACCGGGCACGGGACGTCAACGAGAAACGAGATTATTCGACCATAGTAATATAGGGATGATGCCTGAGTAAAAAAAAAAAGAAATTCTATTTAGTCCGTCATCAGTCAGATAATAAAAAAAAAACTTTTTTACAAAAAAATACAACCGACTTCCTAAAACAACACTACAAAGTAAAAAATAACTTTAATATTGGAAGTCGGTGTCTGGTTGAATGTATTTTCGTTTTTTGCCACCGACTTCCGAAATTAAAGGTATTTGTTACTTTGTAGTGTTGTTTTTGGAAGTCGGTTGTATTTTTTTGTAAAAAAGTTTTTATTTTTCACTTTTTAGTTGTGGTACCTACCCCACACAAATTCTAATACCACTACCTGCAAAACAAACTAGAACATCATCCATATAAAAGTGGGGAAAAAATACGTATTATTGAAGCTAACTCAAAAACTACCCAAGCAAAGTTAATCAATTTTATATGGGACCAACTTTGATGTATACCCTCTCAAATAAAACAATTTTTTTTTTCAAATCGGATGACTGTAAAAAGTTATGCGTGGTCATAAATAAAAAAAAACATACGTGTCGAATTGAGAACCTCTTCCTTTTTTTTCGTAACACGCTTTAAAGTTGGGGAGTGGGGGCTCGCTACGTCACTTCTACGTATAAAATTTAGGTAGGCGTGACGTCATGCCATATATTAACTCGATGTATCGCCGTAATCTTTTGATTACGTAAAAAAAGAAAAAATACGTATCCAATATTTTTTATTAATCTACGTGACGGACAACAAAAGATTTCTTAGTCATCATCCCTATTGTGTTTGTGTACTGTCGCTACTTCGGCGTCGTCATCTGTTTTTAATTGACTTCAAAAAAAGGAGGTTACTCAATTCGATCATATACATACAGGGTGTCCCGTAATTAATGGATAACCTCTTAAGGGGTCATTGAACTCATCATTATGAACAACTTTTACTTTGGGACCAAGTCTAAAATCGCGAAAAAAAAAATCATCTGCTCCCTACATTTTGATCAGTTATGCGAACATAAATGTAGGGAAAAGCTGTTTTTTTTTCGCGATTTAGGTTTGGTCCCATAGTAAAAGTTGTTTGTAATTATGAGAACAGTGACCCCGTATGAGGTTATCCATTAATTATGGGACACCCTGTATACGCGGATAACTTCGTCGTTTATGAACCGATTTTTATGATTATTTTTTTGTTGGAAACGAGATATCCCAAGGGTGGTACCATAATAAGGAAACCAGGATCTGATGATGGCATCCCAGAGAAATCGAGGGGAACCTTCAAATTTTATAGGCACACCTATAGCGATTTGGCTATTTTTTATAGTAACTCGTGCATTTGCTCCCGGAAAGCACCATTCAGTGAAATGGAACTTATGAGGAAGACCAGAGATGGCCATCGGAACTACTTAATAATACGTATTTCACGGGTTGCAATTCGATTATTGCTAAGCAATTTATGCTCGTCACAATACATATGGTGAAATGGGGCTAATGGTGACTTCACCATCAGTTACAGTTCTCCTGGTTCCTTACTGGGAGAACTCCTCAACAATAAACGTCCTTGTATCGGGAAAAGCAATATTTTGTAAAGGTGATGAGCAGTTGACATTTAGGCTATTGTAATTTAGATGAATTACAGACTGACCCACTAAAAAGTGAAAAATAAAAAACTTTTTTACAAAAAAAAAAAAACAACCAACTTCCAAAAAAATACTACAAAGTGAAAAATAACTTTAATTTCGTAAGTCGGTGGCAAAAAGCTAAAATACAGATCCAAAGACACCGACTTCCGAAATTAAAGTTATTTTTCACTTTGTAGTATACAATACGCTTGCCGATACTCAGCAGAGGTGTATTGAATGCCCGCTGGTTGAACGGCGCCGTTTAGTGACAGGGCTAGGCGGTTGACCAAACGCCTAATTAAACCAGTTGGCTGCGACATATGTATATCTTCAATAACAACATATGGTAAACTACTTGCAGGATGAGTGACGTAGACACGTAGTCTTTGGTATGTCAAGGTTGAATGCACATTGCTAACACAATAACCTAATGATCTTGTTTATTTTATTTGTTTAGAACTGCAAGTGGAGCAGGGTATGTGTGCAGTCTTTGGTTTGATTAATGGGGACGCAATGTGGGTGTCACAGTAGTGTCTGAGTGGAGATACTTATAAATATGGGGTAATAAAATTGCCCTTGGCACCATCGTAATTGGTTTTTGATGTTGCCATTAACCTCATCATAATTTCAGCCAAAAGACGTCCACTGCTAAACTTAGGCCTCACCAAGCATCGCCACTTGGACCGTTTCTGTGATTCTCGCATCCAGCGGATTCCTGCGGCCTTCACAAGGTCTTCGAACGCTACGTCTTCCGGTACGCGGTCGCTAGTCCAGAACCTTTCGGCCCCATCGGCCATCTGTTCTGCGAGCAATGTGCCCTTGACAATTCTTTGGGCTATGTCAGTTAGCTTGGTTCTCCTGCGGATCTCTTCATTTCTGATTCGGTAACGTAGGGAAACTCCAAGCATAGCCATTATAGGTAAATTCCTCGCTACCTTCCTTTGGTGAATCTTCAAGCAGCCGTTACACTTCTCTCTATCATCACTAAAGTTTGGCAGGAATCCTTCAAAATTTTCTTTCATCATCATCATTTTAACCAAAAAAACGTCCAGTGCTTGTTATGGGCGTCTTTTCACAATCGCCACAAATCTTCTTACATTTAGGGGGCGTAGTGCTACACACTTTTTTGGGTCGCACAATCAATTCTGCAGTATTTTTTTGAACAACATAGCCGACCTGAATTATTTCCTACACTTATTAGGCTTTCACACTCGTGCCCATCGGCAAACTTCGTTCGGCAATACCTCGCTGAATCATGTTCGGGTCGGCTCAGCACAATTCAAGCTAAGCCGACATAAGCTACAGGTTAAGCTACGCTTGCCGGTTGGTCCGTGAATGGGACCATCTTTACATACCGAGACTCCTCCGTGTCTCGGAAAGCACATTAAGCCGTTGGTCCCGGCTGTCATTCGTGGATCTTTGACAGTCGTTACGGGTCGTCAGAAGCCCGAAAGTCTGACAACCAGTCTTACCAAGGGGTATCGTATTACCCAGTCACTGGGTTGTGGATGTCAGATAGGCCTCTCCATGTAACATACTGGTATTCAGCTGCATCCGGTTAGACTGGAAGCCGACTACAACATAGTTGGGAAAAGGCTAGGCAGATTGATTGATTTGTGTCGTCCGGCTGTGCCGAATTATTTCGATCCAAACTATTCCGAACATATAGTATATTATGTGTAGCACTTCCTAACGTTTCAAATAAATAAAAACTTATGAATGAACAGTCCTTGAATATTTCATAGCTGATCCATTGTTTTGTGACTTTCGACCTGTTTCTTTTTAATTACTTAGACTCTGAAGTTTTAATGCGTAGTCTGTATAATTTTCGTGTTGTTACGTAAGTCCAAGTCCCTTTTGTCAACTAAAGTGCAGGATAGAGACGGAAATATGTCTCAAGTAAAAGGACGAGCTAATTAATGCCCGGGTCGACGGCGCGTTGTGTTCCACGCGCTCCTCAAAGAGATGTCAGCAGTGACGGGGTCAATTGGGCCTATGCCGCCGGGATCGCGGGTAGTTCGAAAGAGATACCGTGGCCCTGGCACGGGCAACTGAACGAACATGGGTGGGTTTTAGACAGTAAAAGTCTGATACGCCCTCCCGCTCTGCCCAGAGCGGGAGAAGTCATTTGATGATTTCCCATCCACAAAAAAAAAAAAGGGCTGAGCCAGATCTTTCCGCCCGGATCTGCGTTTTCCATTAGCTTTATTACTTTCTATTATGTCGCTTAGAATGAAAATCATTCTTAAGTAGCGTTAGAGCGAAAATAGTTGCGGGTAATTGCTGTCAAAAGAAGTTATTTATTTTATTTTAGTACATGGAGGACTTACTTATGCAAAAAAGCGGATTTTTGGAGGCTTACACTGAATTTGTTTCTCCACATTTTTATAAAAGTATCACGGGTTGGCCGCTCTTAATCACGCGTTATCAAGCCAGAACATTAGTCCAAAAATCAATATTGTACTAACTACTAATGAGTTAGTCTTATCTGCACTATCAGTCGCGTGACGGGCCTATGCAAATGGCATGTTTGGAGTTACTGATATAAGGTTTAGTGGCCTTTATCTGTACTCCCAAAAATCGTAGCCTTATCTAGTGTCCTTGGTCAGGGTGTTTCTACTTGCTATGCGTTTATACTTGTCATATTACCTGTTGCTAATTTAGCTGTTGTGTACAAATGGGCTGGTCCTTCGAGCCGGATACTTTCGTGAGTTTTGTGACCGAACTCACTTCCGCGCCCGTCTGGTACATTTGCTGGGTAGTCAGCCTTTCGTTTTTCTCTTTTAAACATGCTTGAGGTGGTGAGTCTGATAGATAATGTAGACACTATGGAGTATGTAAGGAATGTAGTAGGTGGCGTTCTGTAGTTTCTGCCTACCATATTGGGAAGAAGGTTTTTTTTATGTATGCAAACACTATCTCATTCACATCAGCAGAGGTAGTTATCGCTAATGTCATCTGACAGTTCACCACGAATGGCGAGAAACAGGGAAAAGTGAAGCGTGCCTTTACGAAAAGGCTTGGTGTGTTGATGAGCCAATTTAATGATATAATCAGCTTAAATAGGGAATCAACATGATTCTAAATCTGTGAAATGAATAGACTGGAAAATCATATGATCGGATCAAAAATCCTGAGTATTAACACCGATCCGAAGCAGCGAAGAACTTGGAATCTCGACAAAAATCTGAAGAAAGCCCAAATAGATGTGTCAATGAGCCAGAACAGACACGTCTCGCGAAGATTGTCGAAGAGAGCCGACCTCAAATGTGGAATAAGGCTACCTTACCTACTAGAAAAGTAAAACCAACCGGTCTTATAGATACCGTAGTCGTACCGCGGGGTATCGTGTTACCCAGTATCGAAGAAAAACAAGAAAAACGTATTTACCAGACAGTTTTTTTAATATATCACATTACAGTTCAGTATATCGTATACCCTGACCTTTTGAATCACTCAGGCATTTGATAGTTTTTTGTCTCTCTGTTACTGACAAGTCCCGAGTGAGTGAGCTGTGTCCCGGAACTGTAACTAGATAACAATATGACGTTGCTTACCGCTACTGCAAAGAGTATCTGTTACAAAACGTGAATTTTTAACCGATTTCAAAAAAGGAGGTTCTGTATTCGACCCGTATGTTTGTATGTCAGCGATTTTCTCAAAAACTAATGAACCAATTTTGATGATTCTGTCACTAACGTGATCTACTTACTTTCAGGAAGGTTTTAGTATATCATACGTTAGGTAATTATTATTATGTACGGAGTTATGTGCACAAATGTTCTTTATCCGATATTTTAAACGCATTATGATGATTCTTCTTTTTGTTTGTCTTGGGCTTATGTAATTGTTAATGTATATTCAACTAAAAATGGAATAATAAATTTACTTAAAAAAAAGTAACAACCGACTTCAAAAACCTAAAACCTATAAAATAACTTTCATAAAAAAGTCGGTATCTTCAATTCTTCAATGCACCTTACCTTGACACCGACTTCACAAGCTGTTAAGTTTTTATGAAAGTTATTTTATTCGTTTTAGGTTTTTGAAGTCGGTTGTTACTTCTTTTTAAGTAATTTTTAAAAAGATAACTTATGTAGAATGTATGGAGAACTAATTTCTACTTCTTTAAACATCATTTGGATATCCTTTTCACAAGCTTCTAATTAACTTGTAATTTTCGTATGATGATGTACGTTATCCTATTCAAAATTTGCAAGTTATATTTGACCCATTTCCCGGTGTTCAATTGAGCTTATTGAAATTTGACATACGTATGTAAAGTCGGTGACAAATATTTTGGTATCATCGATCTGATCTGATGATGGAGCCGGACAGTGGCCACAGGAACTCAGTAATAAAACGACACAACCCTATCGAGTTTGGGCTCGTTTGATTCGTCTTGACAAGGACTCTGGTCCTAGATGATATTCAGAATAAAAAAGATTGTTAAAGAAACTATATTGGGGTCGGATTGAATAACAGTATTTGATATAGAGCGACTGCCTATCTGACTTCCTCAACCCAGTTACTGTGTACCGAGATTCCCCCGTTGGTAAGCCTGGCTGTCGGAATTTTGGGCTACAAACAGCCAGGCAGGTTACGAACAAAATTATGTAATGAAATGAATAACGCCGCGCCGGAATAAGTTCCCACTGGTCCGACAACCTCGCACGCATCAAAACAACACACCCATCGGCCTTCTCCCTCCCGCCATTCCCCTGCGTCTTCAAAACAAAGATATGCGCGTACGCACGTAGGTTGTAAAGCACGCGTTGAGTCACGTAGCTAACGCCGGAACCGGTTTGCGTCCTTCGAAGTTATTACTATTAACATCTGGGCCTGTGATAAGCATCTGAGCCTTGCTTTTACGGTATCATAAGATTTTTTCGTTTTTGGTTAAATTGTGGGTGTGAAGGGCGTTAGCTCCGTACGGCATTTCATACAAACTTTCAAGTAGGTACTTTTTTATCGTAATAAATGAACCGATTTTAATGAAACTTCATACGCACAAGCAAGGATACATAGGTCTATAAAGTTGTAATTTTCGAAAAATAGTGTTGCAGCGAAATTCGACCGATTTTAAATATTCCATAGAAACAGAGATTTCCAATTATCTTTTTTTAAATAAGACATTTCGAAAATGTTCTTAACTAACTTTTTAGACCTATGTATCCTGCTTGTGCGTATGAAGTTTCATTAAAATCGGTTCATTTTTTTCGATAAAAGGAGTTGAAAATTTGTATGAAATGCCGTACGGAGCCAACGCTCTTAAGGGGTCATTGTACTCATCATTATGAACAAATTTTACTATGGGACCGGAACTAAACGAGCTTCGTTTAAATGGTGATTTATGACAAAATGCTATACTTAAATAAATTTTTAGCTTAGTTAGTTCTTAGCATATTACAATACCTTCGATTTAAAGCAAATTTTACTGCACAATAAGGAATTGTTTACGTATAATCGTATAAAACAGAAAATACACGGTGCTACTTTGGAATTTTTTTCTATTGAAAAAATTTCAAGTAATCATGTTTCAGTTTTAGTACAGCAGTAGACAATATAGTCAAATAACACATATTGAAAATCCAAATGATTTAACCTTTATACATTTGGTTTTATAGCAATTTTAAAAACACAGTTTATCAATGTACTTATCCCCCTCGAACTAGAGAAAAAAGAAGGACTCCGCTCCACGATTATCGAAAGTGAAGTACTTTAAGTATGCCGGGACCGTTTGTACAAACACGCCCCACGCACACATTACATACAGAGACTGCTTATAACACACTAGTGGTTATATAATTGTAATACGCAATTTTTGTATACGCATGTTGTTGTTTGTAAGTGTTTGATTGTTCAACCATTTTTGTTCAATAAATCTTTATTTATTTATTTTATAAACATCATAGTATGCCGACCGGCCGCCATTACGTGACACGACGACTGCGTCTTTGTCAAATCACGCACACATAGATCGGTAAGGTGCTTCACTTTCGATACGCGTGGCGCGGACTCCCGGAGTCCGTCTTTTTTTGAACCGACGAAAAAAAAAGGAGGAGGTTCTCAATTCGACACGTATATTTTATATTCTATTCGAGAGGGTAATATATTTTATACATCAAAGTTGGTCCCATATAAAATTGATTAACTTTTCTTGGGTAGTTTTTGAGTTAGCTTCAATAATACGTATTTTTTCCCCACTTTTATATGGATGATGTTCTAGTTTGTTTTGCAGGTAGTGGTATTAGAATTTGTGTAGGTAGGTCACAACTAAAAAGTGAAAAACTTTTTTACAAAAAAATACAACCGACTTCCAAAAACAACACTACAAAGTGAAAAATAACTTTAATTTCGGAAGTCGGTGTCTGATTAAATGTATTTTCGTTTTTGCCACCGACTTCCGAAATTAAAGTTATTTTTCACTTTGTAGTGTTGTTTTTGGAAGTCGGTTGTATTTTTTTGTAAAAAAGTTTTTATTATTCACTTTTTAGTGGGTCTGTTTATAATTTGTATAAGTTACAATAGTCTAATGTCAATTGCTCATCACGTGTTACCAAATATTGCTTTTCCCGATGCTGGGACGTTAATTGTTGAGGAGTTCTGCTGGTAAGAACCAGGAGAACTCCTCAACAACCACTCACCACACGCATTGTGTGACGAGCGGAAATTGCTTAGCAACCATATTAAAGTAATCGAATCGCAACCCGTGAAATATTTATCATTGAGTAGTTCCGGTAGCCATCTGTGGTCTTCATCATCAGTTCCACTTCACCAAGTGGTGCTTTCCGAGAGCAAATGCACGAGCTACTATAAAAAATACCCAAATCGCTATAGGTGTGCCTATAATATTTGAAGAGTTCTTCGATTTCTCCAGGATCCCATCATCAGAACTGGATTTTGACAAAAATGGGACCATTTGGGAAGTATACCCTTTCTAACAAAAAAATATTTTTTCAAATCGGTGGGCAAGCGACGGAGTTATGCGCGAACAAACATAAAAAAAAAAAAAAAATACAAACATCCGAATTGAGAACCTCCTCCTTTTTTAGAAGTCGGTTAAAAATGAAAACTTTTTTACATAAAAATACAACCGACTTCCAAAAACGATAATACAAAGTGAAAAATAACTTTAATTTCGGAAGTCGGTGGCAAAAAACGAAAATTCATTTAACCAGACACCGACTTCCGAAATTAAAGTTATTTTTCACTTTGTAGTGTCGTTTTTGGATGTCGGTTGTATTTTTTTGTAAAACAGTTTTTTTCTAGTCCGTGCTTATTATCCCCCTTAAATAATAGTATCACCAGCAATGGCAGCAATACTTCTTGGCTTTGTTCCTTTTTAAAATGTTTTACGAAATATGCTTTGCTGTTTGTTCAGCTGTATTCAAACTAGACTAGAGTATGGTGTAATGTATTGCTATAATGGCTTCCAGTTCATTTAATTTGTATTTATTCAGTTTTTTTAGTTCACGCCTTCTTCCCATGGGGTAGGCAGAAACTACAGAACGCCACCTGCTACGATCCTTACATACTCCTTTTGCTTGCGTTCATTCATCTGGTCGTACGCACGCAAGCACGCCGCGCCGTTTGCGAGTACTACGCACCTAATCTTTTTAAAGAACATCACACTAATAAGGTCACTCGTATATCTTAAATCCCCTCCCGGCGTTTCGTACTTTTTGACCGACGAAATAAAGGAGGAGGTTCTCAATTCGACACTTTTTTTTTATGTATGAACTTTTTACAGAGTCGTCCGATTTGTAAAATTTTTGTTTTATTCGAGAGGGTATACCTCAAAGTTGGTCCCATATAAAATTGATTAACTTTGCTTCGGTAGTTTTTGAGTTAGCTTCAATAATACGTATTTTTCCCCACTTTTACAAAGTGAAAAATAAGTTTAATTTCGGAAGTCGGTGGTAAAAAACGAAAATACATTTAACCAAATTAAAGTTGTTGTTTTTGGAAGTCGGTTGTAATTTTTTTGTAAAAAAGTTTTTATGTTAGTCAAGTTAGTCGCCTTTCTTTCATTCAGCCTCTCAACATGACCAAATTATTAAGTTCTTTTAAAGTTTTGTCGACTTCTTATAAATCTCAACGTTGTCTTACACCTCATACGCTTCGCAAGGAACGCTGATAAAACGGAAGTGTAAAATATTAATCTGTGACCGGACATCATCAGAGCGGCGGAAAGAGCGCGGGAGGCGCGGTCAAGTCTCATCTTTCGTGACGCGTATTGTATGCATAATAAATCGAGTAAATAATAAGGAAAGCGATAAAAAACAATGTTCATGTTTTTAATGGGCCTCAGAACTTTTTACCAATACGTGATTTATCTTGTACTCGGGTTTACGTTGCTACTACCAAAGCATACATACATCTCACAAGTCACGTACTCCAAAACCGGTCGGCGTCCTTCGATATTATGATAACGGTGCAGCGGACGGCGGACCAGACGTCTTGTTATTGTTATAAACACACACACACACACGCGCACACACACACACACACGCACACGCACACACACACACACACACACACACACACACATATATATAAAATAGGGTTGCCATTCGTCTCGATACGTCGGGACATGTCACCGTTATTAACAGTGGTGTCCCGAGGTCCCGACAAGCTATAAAATGTCCCGACAAATACACAGCATCTCGACGAATACGCGATTCGGAATTGCGTACGCTATGATGTGGGCGAGCGACGCGCGTTTCGGTTACAATTTTAACATGAGTTGTGAAGAATTTTATAATTCCGTGAAAGGTGACCCACAATTATACTCCCAGGTGCAAGCATGTGAAAAATATAAAAAAGAATGATTGTCATCATCATCTGCTTAGCCTTTTTCCAACTATGTTGGGGTCGGCTTCCAGTCTAACCGGATGCAGCTCAATATCAGTATTTTACATGGAGCGACTGCCTGTCTGACCTCCACAACTCAGTTACTGGGTAATATGATACCCCTTGGTAAGACTGGTTGTCAGACTTTCGGGCTTCTGACGGCTTAACGTGCTTTCCGAGGCACCTAAGCTTAACCTGATGGATCGACCCGTGCGGCTGTTATTACTTAGCCACGAGCTCCTCTAAAAAAGAATGATTGTATCCTCAGTAATTAAAAATAAATATTTAATAAAAAAAATTTTTTTTTTGTTTTTTTTTTGTTCACCTACAAAAAAAAAATATTGAAGAAAAAGCCAAAGTAGGTACTAACTAAAACAATGTTATACAAAAATAAAAAACATACACATATACATTTGTGTTACAAAAATTTCCCTTCGCTTTAAATGTCCCGACGGTGTCTCGGGAAAACATGGCGACCCTAATAAACAACCATCTCCTGTTGTTGGGGGAACATCCCATCGATTATCGCAGGTCTGGGTTATTTATTGGTTTTTGAAGAATGCGTTTGGGCCTGTACAATGTGGCATTTTGAAAAACCTTTAAAAGTTCTAAGTATTTTTTGATGCTTTCTACAGTCTGACTTAATTTGTGATATTCATTTAGTCTGTTGTCTGGCACAATCTTGTTTGGCAAGCAGTGGATGCTAAGTAATAACAGCCGCACGGGTCGGTCGATCAGGATCGGCAGTTTGTCCATGGATGGGTGACCATCTTTACATACGAAGATCCCTCCGTGCTTTGGAAAGCACGTTAAGCCGTTGGTCCCGACTGTCATTCGTGGATCTTTGACAGTCGTTACGGGTCGTCAAGACTAGTTGTCACACTTTCGGGCTTCTGACGACTCGTCAGAAGCCCGAAAGTGTGACAACTAGTCTTACCAAGAGGTATCGTATTATCCAGTAACTGGGTGGTCCGATAGGCTGTCGCTCCATGTAAAATACTGGTATTCAGCTACATCCGGTTGGACTGGAAGCCGACCCTAAGTTAGTTGGGAAAAAGGAAGCAGATTTCGATGACTTATGATTTTATAATGCTACGGTCCATGGTACAGCTTTTTTTTTTTTTGTCGGGTTGGAAATCCTCATGGATGTCCTCCGCCCTGGGGCGGGCGGAGGGGTCTCTCATACTCTTACTGACTAAAACCACCCCGGTGTTCCCTCGACACCTGCGTCGGGGGTTCCGGGTGCGGGTGTGACTTCCGCTGCCCCGGACTGGTGATGGCCCGCGCTATGCGAGCCACGTCCCATAGGGGGAATGAGGTGTTGAACTCCCCCGTTACGTCTTAGAGAGGCGCGCGTGGAACACACGCGCCACCATCTCGGGTCCTGTGGGTCGATGGTACGGCTAGCCTAAGTTATTCAACCGAGATTTGTAAAGTCGGGGGCTCCAGCAAAGGAAAATTGCCAACTTTTGTGTTGTCAGCCCTGACTTTGAGCATGAATGTGGATAGCTTTATCATGCGTGCTTTTCCACCAGAGATGTGCTATGCTACTCGTACGTTGCTATGGATGCGTTTGATATCCACCAATCATATTCATTGGTCCATATAGCATAGCACTGGTGGAAACGGGTTCGAATATGGAAGAATACGTGCTATGGATGCCGCAGCTGCTCCCATGCCTTTCCTATTGTCGATGCATCTCATAGTTCGATCTTCCTCGCACAGCTACCTCGCGGCGCATTTTCATATCACATCTTACTCGCTCCGCTACCAGCTTAGCATCAGTGGAAACGGTCACATAGTTTCGTAGCTTAGCTAAAACATTCTCGCAGCATGGCTGTTTATTATATCTGAGAAAGGCACCCCCAACCCTTCGTATATCTACGAACGTAGATCTACGCGAGGCACGACGCTTTTTAATTGTAATGACGGCATAAGAGCGCTTTACCACCAGAGATGTGCTATGCAGCTATACTGCGATAGTGTAAAAGGTAAGCTACGAAACTATTTGACTACTAAGGCTGCGTTTCCACCAGAAATGAGCGAGGGATGTGTGTAAAACTAACCAATAAGAGCACTAGCTTAGCTCAAGCTATGAAAATGAAGCGATGTTATTCGTTAGTTTTACACATATTCCTCGCTAACCATTCTCGCTCGTTTCTGGTGGAAACGCAGCCTTATGCTAAGCAGTGTAGCAGAGCGAGTAAGATGTGCTATGAAGATGCGTCGCCGCGAGGAGCTATGCGAGGAAGATGCGCAGCTCGAGCTATGCGATGCATCGACAGTAGGGAAGGCACGGGGAGCGGCAGCTACAACACTCTCGCATTCATAGCTCCCATCCATAGCACGCATCCTTCCATATAAGAAACAGCTTAGTTGCACCCTCTTCCACCAGTGCTATGCAAGATGGACCAATGAATATGATTGGCGGATATCACAGCATAGCACATCTCTGGTGGAAAACCACCCTAAGAGTGGTCAACATCCATGGTTATCATTACTATCTGATGAGGATAATCTCACTTCGCATTACCTATCTTCAGCATCACTGCAATCTCCGTCACAGACTCCGCCCATTAACATCACCCCATACACAATATCCTCCTACGCAAACACATTGGCTGTTTGATCTATTTCGGTATGTAGTGAAATAGGTTCTAAAAATAATAGGGCTTAGTAATATTCTGAAGTTATATTCAGAGCTATTAAGACTGTAATTTGCTTGACGGGCGTTACGGGGTCGTCAGAAGTCTGACAACCTGTCTTACCAAGGAGTATCGTATTACGCAGTAACTGGGTTGTGGAGGTCAGATAGGCAGTCGCTCCATTTACAGTGCTGGTATTCAGCTGAATCCGGTTAGACTGGAAGCCGACCCCAACATAGTTGGGAAAAGGCTAGACAGGTGATGATTGACTCAGTTATTTGAAAATATTGTAAAAGCCTAATATTTTGAAAGAGTAACCATGGAGTTTCATGCCGGCTCTTCTCCATAGGAAACGACCAGTTGGAACCGTGTACCTAGCTTCTGAATCTGAAGTTTCATAAGTGCCGGTGTAGGTTTATGTGAAATAAAACATTTTGATTTTGCTGTGTTACGAGTTAAACAACGTGTTCCTGCAATGACGACATTAATTTGACGCGTGTTTACAGTTCCTAGTGTTCGTTTTATAAAGATATTCTATTTTCATTACACGTTATTATTTATTGATTTATTTACAATTTTCTAAAATAGCGTCTTGGAGCAACCTGTGGCGCAGAGATGAAATTAAAACGAACGAGAAAAAAATGGTCACGTCACTCAAGTTTTATTCTGGGGGTTTTGCAAAAAAAAAACATTCATGAAGCTACTCACAGCTGGGTCAACCAGCCAGCTGATACAGAATAGCTTCATGAATTAGTCTTTTGCATAGAGTGATCCTAATTTTGGTTATTTTTTAGTTTCTTTGAAATTTATTAATTATTTTACCTTATTATTTATTTATTTATTTATTTATTTATTTATTACAAAATCCACAGCTCTTTAACAATTTTACTTAAATAGATAAAACCAATCTTACAGCCAATTATGGATTTACAATTTATAGCAACACTGATTACATGCATCAGAACAACAGGATGACATGCTACGAGTAGAACCATCTAAGCAAGCATTTCAAAGTGTGTGCGGGGATGTGTGTGTGTGTGTGTGTGTGTGAAGTGTTATAGTAGTGTATGGATTCTTACATTTGAATGTAAGAATGGTAATAGAGTTGACTCTATTTAGAAATATTAGTCAAATCGTCGCATACAGAAGCTACCATTAGTTTCCTGAATGTACCTTTTTTGGTGTTAAATATATCAAGATGAGAAAATTTCTTATTAAAGTTTCTTAATATCCTACTAATGACAGAATTTTGAGCGTAGTTTGTACCACTGCGCGGTACATCGAATAACTGTGTGTGCCTAGTCCGTCGAGACGGAACACTCAATCTCAGAACTAGATCACTTAAAGCGGTACTCTCAATCTCCCCACTACATATATTATAAAGAAAAAGCATGTCCAGAATCATACGTCTGTTCTCCAGTGGCAGCATACTATGAAGTTTGCATGCTTGCAGATAATCCTTGGGCTTGAAACCAGTGCGATAGTTAATATATTTAACGAATTTGGATTGTATAGATTCTATTTGCTGTACATAAATTAAGTAGTGAGGATTCCAGATGTTACTGCAGTACTCTAAGATACTGCGTATGTACGCATAATAAAGTATTTTGATACAATTTATGTCAGTGAATAACTTACACGTACGCATAATAAATCCAAGGTTTTTGTATGCCTTGCCGACGATATAGGACACATGCTCCGAAAACAGAAGTTTTGAGTCCAGGACGACACCAAGATCCCTAATAACATTACAACGCATCACATTGCCACCACTCAAATTATACGTGTAGTTAATGAAGTTTCGCTTCCTAGTAAAGGTTACAGTCTGACATTTACTTACGTTAACATTGATTCTATTCATGCTATAATAATTAGATAATCTATTTAAGTCGCTTTGTAGCCTCTCACAATCATGCTTATTTCCAATAGTCATAAAAATCTTGGTGTCATCAGCATACATCAGAAACCTAGCATCAAGAACATGTGCTCCTATATCGTATAGGTAGGCAGAGTATAACAGAGGTGCTAAAATTGAGCCCTGTGGTACCCCAGATGGTATGGTTACACAATTAGACCTTACTCCGCCCAATGTAACAATTTGTGATCGATTTCTAAGGTACGACTCAAACCATCTGAGCAAGTTGCCGCGAATTCCAAGCTCTTGCAGCTTACGCAGGAGGATGACGTGATCCACACGGTCAAAAGCTTTTTCAAAGTCCGTGTAGATCACGTCAACTTGTCCCCCACCATCCATATCACGGACAATAGTTTCGAGAAACACTACCAAATTGGTATTAGTAGAGCGACCTCTAATAAACCCGTGTTGTTGTTGAGGAATTAATTTAGATATGGTAGGATAAATAACGTTATGGACTATTTTCTCCATTATTTTCCCCAAGACATTCAAAATTGATATGGGACGATAATTTTCTATTGAATTTCTACAACCTTTTTTATGAATGGGAACAATGTGAGCAGTTTTCCAAATAGTTGGACAGTATCCCTCACGAAAACACCTGTTAAAAATATAGGTAATTGGAGAAGAGAGCGATTCAGCACATTTAACAAAGAAAAAAGGGGGTATATTGTCACTTCCTGGACCCTTTGACGTATCTAGATTCTGCAGGAGTTTTAGGACACTCGCACCATCAATGGTCAGGTTGTGTAGTGTGTCGCCGTATGATTCACAGTCAGTAGAGAAAGGAGTGTACGCTCCGAGCCTACTGCTAAAATTCCTATAGAAAAAATCATTAAATGCATTACATATTTCGGTCTCGTTATTCAATTGATTATTTTCATACGTCATGTATTTAGGATAACTATTTTTTGTCTTCTTTCTAGATTTAACGTACGCCCAAAATTGTTTCGGTGAAGTTTTAATGTTCTCTTGTGATCTATATAAATAATTTTTATGACATTTCTTTTGCAACATTTTTTGTCGATCCCTTAATAAAGAGAAAGTAGCGTAATCATGGGGATTTCCATATTTTTTCCATTGCCCGTGCACTTTAGACTTTTCCTTAATAACGTTAATTAGTGCTCGACTGTACCAGACAGGGTAGCTATAGGTACCTCCGATAGTAATCTCTGGCACATATTTATCAATAAGTGTATTAATTACTGAGTAAAACATGTCTATTATATGATCAAGCTGTATATCACTACTACAGACTTTACCCCAATCATACTCTAATAATTCGTTATTAATGGCTTCATAATTCCCTTTCCTATAAACATGTTTTTTAAAAAACCTCAATTTCAAGGGAGGAGTTAAGATATCTGTAGCGTTAATAACAATAGCAGGGTGAAACGCGTCTTCCGGTACCAATGTACAGTTCGATTTTATAACAGTGTTAGGGAAATTGGCAAAAACTAAATCCAGAGTATGACTGTGAGAATTAGTGAAAAAGTTAGATTGATTGAAACCGCAGTACAACATTGCATTAATTAAGTGAGACGCGGAGTTTTGTACCTCAACGGCGCCTTTCTTTAACACTATAGGCTGTTTACCTGTCCAGTCAATACATGGTAAGTTAAAATCGCCCGATATGAGGAAATAATCATTAGGGTTCCGATCAATTACTTCAGATAAAGCCTGTGTTAACAATTGAATACGTTCCGGTATCGCACGATCTGGCGGCAGGTAAACAGTCGCGATGTGCAAATTACGCTTTATACCCAGCACTCGAGCGGGAATAGTTACCCAGATGCATTCAAGGTCAGTACGGTCCCACTCGCTGCGTACGCGCGCTTGCAGACGTGAAGCACAGGCAATCATTACCCCGCCGCCTAGCGAGCCGCGATCGCGTCTAAACAAATCATAAGTATCATTACTTAGCTCAGAGTCTGAGATTCCATCATGTAGCCAGGTCTCGGTAAACATTAAGATGTCACTATTTGATAACAAAATATTCTCATAAAAAGTATTGGTTTTAGTGCGCAAACCCCGCACATTTTGATAGAAAAATTGTAAGTAATTAGTATTACGCTTCGCCATTGCTAATTTTTGTTAGCCGCAATGATTCATAAAATATTATAGTGACATCTAATTTCGAGTGACCGACACGACTGAGTACATTACGACACCTATGTATACCAATTAAACGTATGTATCCAGATGAGTATAGTGATAGTAATAAACTTTGAATGAAGGCGACGTATGCTAAGTATGTTATTATTATTGATAAAATAATTTGTAGTGTGTAAGGTTTTGTAAAGTGTTGCGTTAAGGTTAAGCCACAGAAATGAGTAATCATGAAGTAGGTGTTTGAGTATGGATGATAATAGAAATGCAAAGTGGTATTTATCTTAGTTAAAACAAAACTTGATAGAAAATTAATACAGAGTAACAAGAAAACAATGATTATTCCTAAACAACATTTTTTAGATCTGCCTCTGACAAAACAAGAATATGCTTTGAACCATCTTCCCTCCTTACATAAATTCGACAGTTTTTTGTCCATATGTATTTGTAGTTGAGTTCGTTAGCTTTGACCTTGCATTGTTTCAATAGATTTTTGTTATATTTGGTCAAGTGTTCATTGATATATATCTTAGATTTCGGGGATGTCGCTGTCTGAAAACCCAAGTCATGCAGATTGATACCTCGCAGCTTCCGTGCTGCAGCCACTATTGCGTCTTTAGTGCTGCGTTGCTTGAGTCTTGCGACAATATTCCTCGGCAGTTTAGAGTTATTATGCTGCTGTGTTTGGACTCGGTGAGCGAAATCGACGTCATCGCTTTTTATAGGAACTCCAACATGTTCGGCCATCTTCAACACCACGTCCACAGTTTGCTCCTCCTTATTCTCAGGTAGCCCAGAGATCTCAATGTTTTGTAGGCGAACCCATTGATCTTGACGCACCTGCTCGATCTCCAGACGACGCAGGCGCACCTCAACGTTGTGAAGGCTGTTATTGAGTGCCTGGTTTTCTTCTCGCAATGCCTTTAGCTCAGCATTATTGGATACAATATGTTTCATGACGTCATCATATTGAGAGCTAATAAACTTAACCGACTTTTCGAGTTCAGTCATTTGTGTTTGCATTTTGTGAAACTCAGGCGTTAACATATCGCGAATGATAGTAGGTAGCTCTGTACGTATAACATCAAGCAGTTCAATTGAAGCAGCAGAAAGACTGCATTGAGGCAAGTCCAAAGGCGTACTTGCTTTCCTTACGGTCACGTTTTGTGCTTGACTACAGTCCGCTACTTGCTGTTCCATAGTTTTAGCTGCTGTATCCTGACTCTTTGATTGACCCTTGTTGCATTTGGAACATGTCCAGGACTTAAGGGCAGATGATAGTGATTACCGCAGAGTTTCTTTGAGCACGTTACCTTATCGGCCGCTGCTATAGAGGTTTCACATTCGTTGCATTTATTCATTCTTTTACTCATGATGGGAAACGGGTAAGTTTGTTGGAGATGGTAGGTAGGTTGAAAATATTTCTTCGTCGAAAATGATAATTACGCAACCGGTACGAGTGTCCGCGACGCCTCCCGAACTCCTCGCTGTTATATTCGTTGTCAAGACAAGGATAAAAAATATGTATCCGTTTCTTTTACTCGCGGGGGTGAGGGGCCACACACTGCACTATGAGTGCTCACGAATCTTCCCGATCTCCGCGCTGTTATAGTCGTTGCCAAGACAAGGATGAAAAATATGTGTCCGTTTCTTTTACACGCGGGGGTGAGGGGCCACGCACTGCAGCAGCTGCTAGATATGCTTGCGATCAACAAACACTGCACTTTAGAATTTATGCACTCAGGAATAATGTTTATAATTGCGTTAACGGAGATGCACAAACTATAAGCGAAATCGACAACACGTCTGTATTCTGAGCAATATCACCGTAGAATCTATAATTTTTATGTTTATAATTTTTTTAATTATAATTTTTTTAATTTTTTTTTATGTTTATGTTTTAGAATTTATAATTTTTATGTTTACTGGCCACTAGCCCTGACTGTGTCTTTATTTAATGTCACAATTGCGGCAGCACGTGTTATACGAGTAACAGACTAAAAACATTTCACCAGTGACGTGATCCCATTAAATTGATATCATCGCGTTTCATGATGTCTGCTTATAAAGAAAATTATAACTTTTGCTTGATAATAATGATGAATGAGTCCTATTCAGTAGATTCAGAACTCTTCTGTGGCCATTTACATGATAACGAGATTGAGTTTGTCTATGAATAGTGGCGCTGATTAAAAAAAACACCCTTTTTAGGGTTCCGTATCTCAAACGGAAAAAAAAACGGAAACCTTATAGGATCACTTCGTTGTCCATCTTTTCTGTCTCTGTCAAGACCATTTTTCTCAGGAAAAAAGTTTTGCCGAAAAAAAAAATACAATATCCGTTACTTCGGCGACGTTTCGCTAGCTAATTTAATTTAACCCTGTAGAAGAGGCCAATAGCCAGCAGTGGATATCTGTAAACAAATGACGATGACAATGAAAGCGACAGTGACTACGTGACGAGCTACACAACTACATTGTCATCAAACAGATCAATAGCGTGAGCTATCATGCAACAGTCCGCGTGTCAATAATACGACTTGGACACATGACGACACGTCGTGCTACTTTACAATATAAACTGGCCTCACACATTATCTTGAAATTAAATTAAATTGTAAATAGGAGATCGGAAAATAAATAAACTGGCCAAGTGCGAGTCGGACTCGTGCACGAAGGGTTCCGTATCTATAAAAAATGAAAAATCCGACTTCAAACACTACAAAGTGAAAAATAACTTTAATTTCGGTAGTCGGTGTCTAGTTAAATGTATTTTCGTTTTTTGCCACCGACTTCCGAAATTAAAGTTATTTTTCACTTTGTAGTGTTGTTTTTTGAAGTCGGTTGTATTTTTTTGTAAAAAAGTTTTTATTTTTCTTTTTTTTGTTGTGTACCTACCCCACACAAATTCAAATACCACTACCTGCAAAACAAACTAGAACATCATCCATATAAAAGTGGGAAAAAATAAGTATTATTGAAACTAACTCAAAAACTACCCAAGCAAAGTTAATCAATTTTATATGGGACCAACTGTGATGACCCTCTCGAACAAAAGAAAAAAAAATCCAAATCGGTCCAGCCATCTTCGAGTAATCGGGGAACATACATAAAAAAAAAATTAAAAAAAAGGTTCCGACGAATTGAGAACCTCCTCCTTTTTGAAGTCGGTTAAAAAACTGCAAAAAAATCACGTTTGTTGTATGGGAGCCCCCCTTAGATATTTATTTTATTCTGTTTTTTTTTTGTATTTGTTGTTATAGCGGCAACAGAAATACATCATCTGTGAAAATGTCAACTGTCTAAACCCCCGTTCGCACGGGCGTAATAAAATCGCGGCGGGATTTTATCGCGCACTGAATTTTCAACTCTCGTTATTGAGCCGAGCGTTGAGAATCCAACTTAACAATAACTGGAGAACCACTGCGAAGGGTGGACAAATTTAAATATCTAGGCCACTGGGTCACTGAAGATCTTAAAGATAATTGTGACATTGAAAGGGAACGTAGGTCGCTGGCTGTCCGTTGTAACATGTTGGCCCGCAGGTTTGCACGTTGTACGAAGCCAGTTAAAGTAACGCTTTTCAAAGCTTACTGTCAGTCTTTCTACACGTGCAGCCTGTGGGTCAACTTCACTCAGAGGGCATACAGCGACCTACGCGTTCAATATAATAATGCACTGGGGGTGCTGCTGCGGCTGCCGTGGCGATGTAGTGCGTCAGGGATGTTTGCAGATAATAATATTGATGGCTTTGCCGCTATTATTAGGAACCAACGACCATATAGCCCATGGGCTATATGGTCGTTGTTAGGAACAGATGTGCATCCCTGATGTCTCGCGTTCGCGCCGGCACCAACAGTAATCTCAGTGTATTCGTAGATCGGTGGGATTCCCCGATGTTGCGGAGGTGGATGCGGCTCCATGCCGAAATTTAATTGTATATTTTTATGTGTCTGTAACCTACTAACACTAGAATTTAAGTTAAAATTGTTACTAACCCTACGGACTCCGGTCTGAAATATAAATATTCTATTCTATTCTATACTATAACAAAGTACATTCTAGCGCGTCGAAGAAACACACCGTTGGATTTTGCACTCTCGGCGCTAAGCAGAGCGTTGAAAATCCAGTGCGCTATAAAATCCCGCCGCGATTTTATTACGCCCGTGCGTACGGGGGTTAACTATCACGGTTTATGAGATACAGCCTGGTGACAGACGGACGGACAGCGGAGTTTTAGTAATAGCGTCCCGTTTTACCCATTGGGTACGGAACCCTAAAAATGAATGGCTAAAAGTGATTCTAAGCGCAAAACTCGAGAACGACTGGATCAATTCGGCAATTTTTTTTTTTTTTTAATTTTCTTTGAAGTTCGAGGAAGGTTTTTATGAAGAGAAAAATTGGAAAAATTGCACGCAATAACATCAAAACCACATTTTCCTTTTTCGCCATATAAACTTTTCATAGCTGTCAATTCTAGGGATGATAAGCTGATGTAATATAAACTATAGTGCCACAAACTTATCGGTGATGTCGGTGAACAAAATATGACAAGCCTTGTCACTTTTCATAGTGATTTCGTTAGTTCCAATTAAGGAGGATGCGGGTAGCCCGCGAAATTCAAATTTTCTTACGTTTTTTGCAATTTGCAGGTCCGTGTCGGGGGTCTACTCCCTAAGCACGAAGCCCGTAGCTTCGGCCTTCGTTACGTGCGTTTCCTACTCCGTATCAACTACGGATGGATGATTGGTTCGGAGCCCGAATGAAGTTTGAATGACAACACGATTTGACAGTTGTCCCGATCCCGATGTGTTTTTGCCCGTCCGAAAAATTTAACTTTTACACTTGTTTTGATGAATCGTTATGTCAGACGGACGGAAAGACGGACGGACAGACTTAGAGAGAAGCCACACGGTGCGGTGCGGTCGCGGCGCGGCGCCGGAGCGATGTCGCTGCGGCGGCCTGCATATCAATATCAATGATATGCCACACGGTGCGTTCCGGCGCCGCACCGCAGGCACACCGCAACACAGTGCGGTGCGGTCGCGGCCATATTAGTATATTGCTTCCGTAAATGTGGTTCCAAGGTATTTAATAAACTGTTGAAAGAGGTCACACTCATTCGAAAGAAGTTATAAAATTTTTTCGGATCCAACAATAGCTCATTGTATTCTTTAAGAAAAAAATCTCCGTCACTGTTTCTTAACGCGATTATTGGACTGACCCAATATCGTCTGATTCTACGTTTTCGGCGGTGGCGTAGTAGTAGAAGCAACAAAACACGTCTATTCCGATCCATTTTCCATTTTGCACTGGGACTGGCTAGGTCCCCGCTCCGCATACTACGGCGCCGCAACGGTGCCGTATTGCGGCGCCGCATACCACATGTGAACAGTGATGCGGCAAAATGTTTGCGGTGCGGCGCCGCACCGCACCGTGTGGCTTCTCTCTTAGGGAGTAGACCCCCTGGTTGTATGTTGATTAAAATATGATTCGCGGCCTGACTCCCCTTGAGAAGAAATTGCGAAACTAACACAAGGAGAACCATGTAGATCGGTGTCTGAAATGGCCTTTTGAGGAAAGAACAATTAAAAACAAATTAAAATCTCATTAACGGCATAATAATGCACTTAAGTGTCTATTACGAGTAACTGCTCCCAAATTACAATGCCTATTTTTTTACATTCTTCCTTGTCTTAATTGTTTATTATTAAATCATCTCAGTAATTGACATTATATATCTACAATTCCAATTTTAACTCTATATTAGTGGCTTTTGTGAACATGATATTTATTCAGATTTGTTACCGTAGTTGTAATGGCAATCATGTCAGAGATTTTTATTCTTTTATTATTTTTTATTTTATTTATACTTTTATTTCAGAACATAGTTCCATAAAAAACAGTTAGTAAAGCTTAAAACTATGTTAGTAACTTAATACCTACTTAATACAATTTAAACAATTACCTTGCATTAAAAAGGACACCACCAGAACTGTGTACGGTCAGCAACAGAAGTCGGTTGACACTGCTACTTTTTGACATCATCTAAATTAACACAAAATGATAAGATAACCTGCTTTTTAGCATTTCATTTATTAGATAAGAGTTAGTTTTCTTTAAAATTTACATCTGTTCCGATTTTAATTAAGTATTTTTCTCAATAATTAATATTTAGAAAACATAGTTGTTAATCGACTTTTGTTGCTGACTGTACCTTATTCCAGTGCCCCACAATAGGACACTCAACCCTTTCTGTTATGGTGTTTAGAAGGCCGTTGGAGCTGCCCCGCACACGACGCATCAAGGAGGCCACTCTCTTGCGCACTATTGCTCTAAAGCAATCGGTGTTGGCCTCCGCAAACATCCCCGATGCACTACAGTATCGCGACAACCCCATCAGCATTCTAAATTCTATTAATCTTCTAAATAGATTATTTTCTATTTTGTGAATGTGAGAACGTTGCAGGCCTAGTAGACTGTACATTTGTTGACTGTTTTCTATTTTGTTAAGTACCTGGTAGTTGTTGAAAGGCCTACATTGTCCTCCCATACCTATTAACACTGTTATTTGAAAATATTGTAAAAGACAATTATTTTTAAAAGAGTAACCATGGAGTTTCTTGCCGGCTCTTCTCCATAGGAAACGACCAATTTGGAACCGTGCACCTAGCTTCTGACGTTTCATAAGTGCCCATGTAGGGTTTTGTGAAATAAAATATTTTGATTTTTTTGATTCAAGAATCACTCGGATTTGGGAGGACCTGTCCAGTCAGTGTAAGCATGTGTCAGTAATCGTGTATCTCAACTCATGGGTCAGCTTATACTGGCTCCGTGTTTATCTTCGTGTGTACCACGTGTAGTACACGATCTTTCAATGATTGACGTCAATGAGTACGAATAGTGCTTTAATTCATTCATTCTCCTGCCCTTATCCCAATCTATTTGTGGTCAGCGCAACATGTCCTTTTTTTCCATACTTCTCTATTCTTCGTCATCTCGGTAGTCACCCCCTTTCTAGCCATGTCATCTTTCACACAATCCATCCATCGTTTCTTTTTTCTTCCCCTACTCTTATAGCCATCGACATTCATACTCAAAACTTTCCTCACGACATTTTCCTAACTCCTCCGCATCACATGCCTATACCATGACAGCCGACTTCCGCACAACTTTTCAGTCACCGGTGCCACTTTTAGACTTCCTCTTATGTACTCAACGAATAGTGCTTTAATATTAGTACTTATAAATTCAAGTCTGGATGGAGTTTTTGTCGGATAGGAATGGCCGGAATTGGGTGATGCAATTTGTATTGTAGTAATGACCTAGGAGTTCTGTTGTCATATTTATTATTGGGTTATGGTTTTATCCGTCATGGAGTGCACTGAGAAGTGATTAGTTGAAAACACAGATAGTATACATCATCTGCCTAGCCTTTTCCCAACTATGTTGGGGTCGGCTTCCAGTCTAACCGGATGCAGCTGAATACCAGTGTTTTACTTGGAGCGACTGCCTATCTGACCTCCACAACCCAGTAACTGGGTAATATGATACTCCTTGGTAAGACTGGTTGTCAGATTTTCGGGCTTCTGACGACCCGTAATGACTGTCAAAGTTCCACGTGCTTTCCGAGGCACGGAGGAGTCTCGGTATGAAGAGATGGTCACCTATCGACCCAGAGAAGCGTAGCACCCTAATTGCGTAACACATTATCAATCGGAGTTGGTTTCATTTTGAAACAAATTGCTAATCCATTGCTTCATATGTTCGAAATTTTTTTCTGCTCGACAACGTAAATAACGCAATGAATGTTGTTGAACTGTCAAAATGAAACCAACTCCGATTGATAATGTGTTACGCAATTAGGGTGCTGATGGATCGACCCTTGCGGCTGTTATTACTTAGCCACGAGCTCCTCAAAACATAGATAGAATACATTGACAAATTAATCTATTCTTTGATAATGATGGCAAGCAATGCCGATGTCAATAATTCTGCTAATGTTAGATGTAATGAAAAAACTAGTGCATTCATAATAATTCTATAAGTACTAATAATAAAGCTGAAATGTTTTGTTTGTTTGAACGCGCCAATCTCTGAAACTACCAGTCGGATTTGAAAAGTATTTTTGCATTTCATGGCCCAATTCTCGAGGAAGGTTAGCTATTTAACATCACGCTAGGATCCTTAGGACCTAGTTTTTGCATTATTTTCATTATACAACATGTCCCAGAATTGATAGAGAGGTCATTGTACTCATCATTATGAACAACTTTTACAATGGGACCAAACCTGAAATTGCGAAAAAAAATCACTACGCACGCCCAGTGCGGGTTGGTAGATGTCACACGTCTTCGAATTTTTTGGTCCTATACCCCATTTACAATAAGATAAACATATAAACAAACCTTTTTTACAGTCCGTTCAACCGATTTTGACTTCTATTGCGTTGGTGGCATGATATATAGCAGCTGCAGCAAACAGTTGGTATTATAATCACGTTTTTGCTTTGAATTCCATCCTTATGCCTACAGAATAGAAGTCAAAATCGGTTGAACGGACTGTAAAAAGTTTTGTTCAAATTTCTAATCTTATTGTAAATGGAGTAGAACATGCCGGTGTTCATCCTCACGATGTTTTCCTTCACCGTTTTGAGAGCAGTGGTGATGAAGTTATTTACACAAAGTCAAAATCAAAATATTTTATTTCACATAAACCTACATGGGCACTTATGAAACGTCAGAAGCTAGGAGCACGGTTCCAAATTGTTCGTTTCCTATGGAGAAGAGCCGGCAAGAAACTCCATGGTTACTCTTTGAAAAATAATTGGCTTTTACAATATTTTCAAATAACAGTGTTAATAGGTATGGGAGGACAATGTAGGCCTTTCAACAACTACCAGGTACTTAACAAAATAGAAAACAGTCAACAAATGTACAGTCTACTAGGCCTGCAACGTTCTCACAAAAAAGAAAAAAAAAAAAGTTGAGAGGTGTCAAGGGACACCCGGATGGAACGAAGTTCCTTTCGATTAATTAGTGAAGGAATTGTAATAATTTTTTTTTTTTTATTTATTTATTTTATTTTATATTTTATTTAGTTTTTCTTTTTTTGTTATATCTGGCTTGCTTTCTATAAGAGAGAGAGAGACAGACAGAGAAACATGCGCACGTCGCACAGCTTACAATAGCTTACTATATCAAAAAGTGTCGTTACAACTTTTCGTGAGAATTTTTTCCGTCTAGCCCCCTTTCACAACGCGCGATAAGGAACTTCGTTCCAATAAAAAACTATGACATGACACAAATTACATGATTGCCATTACAACTACAGTAACAAATCTGAATAAATATCATGTTCACAGTTAGTAAAACGTCCGCTTGTTTCCGAACCCACGACCTACAACTCGTAACTAGGGGCTGGTTCCACTGGGCCACCACTGCTCTCTACATAACTGAACGACCTGACCACTCCTCTTCAGCACATGAAGCATCCTAGCGTACGTGACCAAGCCCTCGTCTCTCGGTCAACTCCCTCGTTATGGGCTCAATTCGCGAAATTGACCAAACCTTCCTAGCCAAACCTCTGGAATTCTCTCTAACTCAATTATTCATAAGTCATTAGCACTAACGACATTATTGTTTAACACCGTCTTTTAAGCTAAAGCTACGGTTTCCTGGAAGAGCGGCGGCCGCCACATAACGGCCGCAGTGACGGCTGTCCTGAACATGATGGCAGGGGTTTGACTGTCAATCTGCCTAGCCTTTTCCCAACTATGTTGGAGTCGGCTTCCAGCCTAACCGGATGCAGCTGAATACCAGTATTTTATATGGAGCGACTGCCTGAATGTCAAGACCAAATAAACGATGGATGGATTGTGTGAAAGATGACATGGCTAGAAAGGGGGTGACTACCGAGATGACGAATAATAGAGAAGTGTGGAAAAAAAAGGACATGTTGCGCCGACCCCATATAGATTGGGATAAGGACAGGAGAATGATGATGCCTATCTGACCTCCATAACCCAGTAACTGGGTAATACGATACCCCTTGGTAATACTGGTTGTCAGACTTTCGGGCTTCTGACGGCTGTCAAAGATCCAGGAATGGCAGCCGGAACCAACGGCTTAACGTACTTTCCGAGGCACGGAGGAGTCTTGGTTTGTAAAGATGGTCAACCAACCCCAGCAAGCGTAGCTTAACCTGATAGATCGACCTGTACGGCTGTTATAACTACGGTGTCAAAAACGCTCTCTGGACGGTATATTGCAGGCGCTATGTGACGGCCACGATAAACAACTTTTAATGATTTATTTGGAAAAACATATATGTTAAATTAGAGCATTTTAGAGCATTTTCTTAATAAATCAATATGTGAATATTTTTCATTATTTTTATATGTAATTAATTTGTAAAGGTATGTCTAACGCGGATAAAAAACTGAGAATCACGCAAAAACTATCAAGCGTATTTTTATGAAACCTTCACCATTTTAAAGATAATTTAATTATTTAACTTTTAGTATACGCGTTTTGATATAATACCTTTTGTTTTATGTATAATAATGCGTCTAATTTGAGACAGCGCTCCTTGATGGGCGAGTCCTATTACTGGGTGGACGTACGACGCGTTGCGTGAGCTCGGCTCAGAACACGCAAGCTAACCACTCAAGGCCGTTGGCCACTCATCAGACATGAAGCGTCCTACTCTCAGCCTACGTGACCAAGCTCTCGTCTCCCGGTCAACTGCCTTGTTATTTTGGGCATACGATTCGCGAAATTGACCTCAATCGATCACTGTCTCCGCTGAGCTGATTGTTTGCATGTCTGCAGTCAGAAAATTATAAGTGCTTCTTTTGTCGACGCAGGAGTTTCTGTAGGGACTTGCGAGAACAAATAAGGTTATTTGGTGGTCTGATTCAAGGATATTATCTTTTTTAGATCTGCCTCCCTAGCCTTTTCCAAACGACGTTGGGGTCGGCTTCTAATGTAACAGGATGCCGCTGAATACCAGTATATTGTTTTTCTTTAAATAAAGGTTTGAGCGAGCGAAGCAACTCTGCTTCAAGTCTTGCAAAATTGGCTTGAGTTTGTCAGTTTGTTGCTACTCCTCTACAGGTCATATTTTATAACCGATCTGGACGAAACTTGGTATACAGGTTTTAAGACTCGATAAAAAAAAATTGTCGTCGCGGATTTTTGATTGCAGGGTTACTTCCTCCAAAAAGGGGGCTACTGGATATCTCCGCCTTATGAGATCCGATATCGATGATTGAAAGGTACCATAAGTTAGAATTGACCTCAAATCTAGCGATTTCATGAAATCATGAGGTTTGACGTCAATTATAACTTATGGAGTTGTATTGCTGATTCCAATGATTATGATTCTGTAAAGCATGTTAGTTACGGCCGCGAATCATATTTTAATCAACATACAACCTGACATTGACCTGCAAATAGCAAAAAATGTAAGAAAATTTAAATTTCGTGGACTACCTTAGTATGCACTAAGGTAGTCCGCGAAATTTAAATTTTCTTCATCCTTAATAATCAAAAACACAATGAAACTGTCCAACTGCGACGACCAGGGGATGAGTCCAGGTCACGTTCAGCATTCGTGCTGGTGACAATGAAAACATAAGTCAAAGAAAGATAACTATTATAAATAAGAAAAATTTCATCCATGACATGCTAAATTCAGCATCTATTGTCGAAAATAAATCTCGGACGAAAATAAACATTTACAAATAACTTAACACGACACAATAACCAATACTTACACACGAATAACGCCATTCAAATTATAAACATCATATCCTGTTCATTGCTTCCTTGCTCCTTGCTTACTTGTGGCTAAGTAATAACAGCCGCACGGGTCGATCGATCAGGTTAAGCTATGCTTGCCGCGGTTGGTTCGTGGATCATCTTTACATACCAAGACCCCTCCGTGCCTCGGGAAAACACGTTAAGCCGTTGGACCCGGCTGTCATTAGTGGATCTTTGACAGTCGTTACGGGTCGTCAGAAGCCCGAAAGTCTGACACCAGTCTTACCAAGGGGTATCGTATTATCCAGTGACATGGGTTGTGGAGGTCAGATAGGCAGGCGCACCATGTAAAATACTGGTATTCAGCTGCATCCGGTTAGACTGGAAACCGACCTCAACATAGTTGGGAAAGGGCTAGGCAGATGAAGATATTTAATACTGCCTCTTTGGTCTAGTGGTCGCAAGCACTACTGCTGACCATGAGCTCCTGGTTTCGGTTCCCAGATCAGGCAATGTTATTGGATTTTCTATCAGGAATTTCTCAGTAGCAGCCCGGAGTCTGTATTTGTGCTCGGTTGATGGCAATAGGCTCGCCCCCTGTTACATGGGACTTTAACATAGCTGGCGAAATGTGGATGTACATAGATACACCTCTGCCAACCCTTCGAGGTAACAAGAGTTTTTCTTCTCTGTCCCAGTCCTGGACAAAGGCCTCCCTCCACTCCTTCCATCTTCCGCGAGCCCGCGCGTCCTTTTCCTAATTTTGACGAACCTATCCAGCCCGTCCCGCCATCACTTACGTGGTCTGCCGCAACCCCGCCTCACTGTCTCAGGGCAGCAGTTTGTCCGGTATGCGGCAGACATTTCTTGCCCGGTCTTTTGAGCCACGCGAAACGCACGACACTAGAGTCACAGATGGGACACTCCGCAAAATCATTTAGATAAAAAGCGACTCTTGCTACGACACAATAAAGTGTAATTCAGGTCGCACAACGCTTCATTACCTACAGTTATATTCACCTATAAGTTGCCTCTATTGTGTAACTCTTATACCTTCTGACTCTTTAGGGTTGTCTTCTGTTACGACGCGGCGCATGAGTGAGTATCGAACTAACGTGCGAGCCGGCCGGTGCGCGGCAGCCCACACTGAGCTGACCCAGTGAGATGAGCCCGCCGCGTACTTGTAGCTTCATACCTAAACTGCGGAGTGTCCCATCTGTATTAATATGTGCTAGAGTGATGAATATACATGTTGATGGATGGAGAGACAGAGGATGGATGGATTGTGTGAGGAATGATATGAAAGAGAAGGGAGTGAATGATAGCGTGACGGTTGATAGGGGAGAATGGAAGAAGAAAACGTGGTGCGCCGACCCCGCGTAGCATGGGATAAGGGCAGGAAGATCATGAGTCTTTTGAGCGACGTCAGCTATCGTTGTTTTAGAGCGCAATATTGTGTTTCGAACACGATACATTAATTTAACGCCTAGTATACTGCGCGCCATTGCTCGTTGGCAGACCTTGAGTTTGGACTTCTGGATAAATAAATATATAAATATAAATAAATATGTTTGGACATATCACACATGTTAGTCAAAGACCTTTTACCCTTTATGTTATGTTTTGTTAAAATTATTACTCGTCTTTTTGCACAGCATTTGTCATCGTAACCTATCTCGCACGAGGCGCTTCCGCCTGCAGCTTCTGCATCAATTATATATTTTTGTTTCCCTACGTCAAGCAATACGTCAGAGCTATAACTTTCCGTAAGCAAAGCAAACCTTCTGCTATCAGACTATTGTGTGTCAACGTGTACGCCGACGCAATATCGCTGCATCGCTTTGTTTACTCACCAGTCCACGCGTTCTCAATTCAAAATTTCAAAAACATCAGTACCGCGCAGACCTTCAAGGTGGACGGTCGTCTCGCTCGGAGTTTTCAGTGCCTTTTTACGCAGTTGATATTTTCTAGTATTTGTTTTTGATTTATTTCTTTTGTTTTGTGAGTGTGTTTGTGGTTTATTGTGGTTAATGATGGCTATGGAGCCGCTGAGCTCTGTCCCGGTGGATGAACTGGGTAAATAATTCCTTTGTTTATATTTAAGTGTATTGACTTCTGAAATCGAAAGTGGTAGTTTGTGGTATTTTTTTTTTCAACTTTTGGCAAGTATCCAAGATCAAGTGATGGATTGATGATATGGATTCATAAACAAATAGTTTTGATACACGTGGATTTAAAGACATTAGAGATGAAAGATAAGAAAATAGTTTTTTTCGAAACCGGTTTTTCTTGATGTTGCTTCGTTTAATATTCAAGTGGCTTATATCTATAACTATGGTCCTCTTTATTAAAAATTCTTAGTACAAACTTGAGTTTTAGATGAAGTAGATCAGCTTTAAATTAAATTGTTCCTAATTTTTCCAAAGTAGAAAATACGCGTAATTTTTCGGTACCTGCTTAATACATACATATAAGGTGACTGGTAACACTAGTTTACAAAGTTTTTGACCTTTGAATGAAACGTTTTTTTTTCTTAACAATCGAGGTGCACTGAGGTTCAGAAAAATTATAAAAAAAATCTAACACGTCATGTTTCCAAGATATTTATTATTTTTGATATTTTTTTACAAAAAATAAGGCTTACAAAAATATCAAACAAAAAATTAAAAGTGATTGCCTTAGCTTTTTTCTTTCTTTGTTCTTTTTATTAAAACCAAATGTCTTAGTGAGACAAAAGTAACAGTCATTTTCGTGGTTAGATGGTTCCCTCCATAACATTGGAATATTAAAATTAAAAAATCTTTTTTCACCTGCAGCCCAAAAGCTTAGAGTTTTTCTGCATCTTTCACAAAAAACGTGAGGAGCCCATGTTTTGTCCTGGTGACAGACCGAAATTTTGAAATAACCAAAATATGCATCTTTAAGTGATTCCGTTATGGGATATCCTTTTTTAGATATTATAAATTCACCACAGACATAGCAAAAACGATCAGAATGCACTTTACACAACCTTTTTGACATTTTAAAAACAAGTATTGATTTAACTGAACACTGCACAGCATCAAAATTTTAAAATAAAATCGAAACCAACTTATGGGTAGTTTGAAAATAAGATGTTATAAAAATTTGATTTATAGACGTGATAGAAATAAAACAAATATATGTTTGCGTTTAGTTATTACTACTAAATACATCGATATGGAATTCATTGAAAGGACATGACTTTCATTTTAATTTGTAAACTAGTGATTAGTGACCGATACATGATTGTACTCATGATAACAAACAACTTTTACTATGGGACCAAACCTTTTTTTTTGTGGATCTCGCTCTGGGTGGATCGGGAGGTCGTGACTTTTACTGACTAAAACCCACCCGTGTTCCTTGAGTTGCCTGTGCCAGAGCCACGGTATCTCTTTCGAACAACCCGCGACCCTGGCGGCAGCTGCTCCCTACATTTTGACGAGTAATTCCAACATAAATTTAGGGAACAGCTGATTTTTGCTAGCGATTTTAATTTTGGTCCTATAGTAAAAGTTGTTTGTTAACCGACGAAAAAATAGGAGGAGGTTCTCAATTCGACGCGTATATATATATTTTTTTTATGTATGTCCACGCATAACTCAAACTCAAACTCAAAGCATTTATTTCAAATAAACCAATTACAGGCACTTTTGAATTGTCAATGGGTCGGTCAGTCAGAAAGATGAAGCTAGTTGCCCATTCCAAAGCGTAGTAGATCCCTATGGAGAAGAACGGGCAAGAAACTCCACGGACACTCTTTTAAATCATAATATTTTTACAAAATATTGGTTACATCGTTCAAGTTGAAAATATACATGTGAGAACAATGTAAAAAGACGTGCACGTTAAAAAGCGTCCGTAATAAAAAGATAATAACTAAAACAACTAAATTAAATATTAAAATTAAAAATAAGCCATGGCAGCTAAGAGACGACCAGTCCCAACTGACGGCGCCCGTTCACGAACATGACGCATGGATCAGCACCATTTAGCTCAACCATTTTGAAGGGAACTTAATGATCCAACACACACGCCACCAACTTTTTTTTAAAGAGTCGTCAGATTGACAAAAGTTGGTCCCGTATAAGATTGATTAACTTTGCTTTGGTAGTTTTTGAGTTAGCTTCAATAATACGTATTTTTTCCCCACTTTTATATGGATGATGTTCTAGTTTGTTTTGCAGGTAGTGGTATTAGAATTTGTGTAGGGTAGGTAACACAACTAAAAAGTGAAAAATAACTTTAATTTCGGAAGTCGGTGGCAAAAAACGAAAATACATTTAACCAGATACCGACTTCCGAAATTGAAGTTATTTTTCACTTTGTAGTGTTGTTTTTGGAAGTCGGTTGTATTTTATTTGTAATAAAGTTTTTATTATCATGAGTACAATCATGAGTTTAAAGTCATTAATTACCAGTCGCCCTATATAGATTTTATTATGAATAATATTGTTTATATATTAATAGCCAAACTTTGTATAGGTAGATATTGAATTGAAGTATGGGGGCTAGTTGATATAATATGAATAAATAACATAACATCACGCTTGCAATCCCCGAAGGATTAGGCAGAGGTGTACCAATAGCACAGCCACATTTCGCCAGAGGCTGGTATTATTATTTTAATGGAGCTCGTGGCTAAGTAATGACAGCCGCACGGGTCGATCCATCAGGTTAAGCTACGCTTGCCGGGCCATCTATACATACCGAGACTCCTCAGTGCTGTTGGTCCCGGCTGTCATTCGTGGATCTTTGACAGTCGTTACGGGTCGTCACTTCGTCAGAAGCCCGAAAGTCTGACAACCAGTCTTACCAAGAGGTATTGTATTAACCAGTAATTGGCTTGTGGAGGTCAGATAAACAGTCGCTCCATGTAAAATACTGGTATTCAGCTTCATCCGATTAGACTGGAAGCCGACCCCAACATAGTTGGGAAAAGGCTAGGCAGAGTGTGAGGGGGCGAGCCTATTGCGCCATCAACGGGGCACAAACAACATATAAATAAAATAAATTGTTCCTAATTTTCTAAATTGAGAAATACGCGTTTATTGCGTTTTACAGTTAATTAATTAAATTGTTTACTGATAAAACTATTTAACGCTTAGCAGGAAAACGTGCTATTCGTGCTTTTGCCGCAAATATTATATTTTAAGTACCTACGTATGTAGATTATTATAAGATGACGGATTACATCCAGGACCAACGGCTTAACGTGCTTTCCGAGGCACGGAGAATTCTCGGTATGTAAAGATGGTCACCCATCCACGGACCAACCCCGGCAAGTGTAGCTTAACCTAACGTATTGACCCGTACGGCTGTTATTACTTAGCCACGAGCTCCTCCTCCATTATCACATCAGTAATAAATTTATTTGAACATCAAATCAATACATTGTATGCTCAGACACAAATAGACTCTTATCAGCCGCTCAGCCATCGCCTGTTATAAATGTCAGAACAGAATTATGACCGGTTCTCGCAGACAGTGAAATGATAACGTTCCGATTGAGTTGGTCGTAGTTGTATCTGGTAATGTCAAGGTCCAGTATACATCTGAGTGAATGAATGAATGAGTGAGTGAATGAATGAATGAGTGAAATGCACCGACGTCGTCGTCGTTTGATTTAGACTCGATTACTCGAATGAACTAAAAGATTCTGTTGCCTCATGTTATTTGGAGCAACAAAGACCACTGATATAAAAAAATAAAAAATTCTATTTAAACAATTTGTTAACACACGAGTTGGAGATCACCTTTTAAGCAAGGAAATGCTTGTTTTAGGTGACTCCGCAAATAAAGGAGTGGACCTGGGGGCGCGATAATGGTAGGGAAGACGTGCTTTTAGGATATAAATGGATTTATAGAGCGTACCCAGCAGCGGCGGCCTTAGGGGGTGGCGAACAGGGCAATCGGCCGGGGCCTCGCGTCAAGCAAATTTAAAAAAAATACAGATTTTTTTTAACTAAGTATATATTTTTTTATTTAAAACTTTTGATTTTGATTCTTAATTATTTATTAAGGTTATAGAGATTGAAAGAATAGCCCTTACTATTCTTTCAATCGAAAATGACGTAGCTCATTCGTTAGATTATTGTGCTTTAATTAAAGTCTTAGTAAAAGCCGTAAACATCAATTTTAAAATTTATCATATCTGTATTTGTTAATTTTGTAAATCTTTCAATGTAAGTAAAATATTTTAAAACTCAAATTTGATTTATTTGTATAACATTAGCATTTCTCGTCAAACATAACGAATACCTACCAAACAACCAGACCTACTTTCGCATCACATAGGTACTTTTCCGTAGCACAAAGGGCCTCGCAAAGACCTGCCGCCCGGAGCCTCGCAATGGGTAAGGCCGCCGCTGCTACCCAGTACTCAGTATGCACCATATAGTAAGCAATGGTATTGTGGAGAGACGGGTGATATACAACATGCCGCTACAATCACGACATTAACTTTACACGCGTATACTGTTCCGCATTTTCGTTTTCTAGAGATATTTTAATTTTAAAAATAGCACCTTGGCGAAAAAAGGTCACGCCACTCGAGTTTTTTTCTGGGGTTTTTGCAAAAAAATCATTCATGAAGCTACTCACAATTGGGTCAGAAAAATAGACAAACGATGAACAAAAAAAGGTATCAGTCGACGAACTTTTACCAGCCGGCATAAAACAATAGCTTCATGAATGAGTCGTTTGCATAGAGTGATTCTGATTTTGGTTATTATTATTTTTTATTTTTTTCAATTTATTAATTATTTTATCTTATTATAATTTTTATGATTACTGACCAGTAGCCCTACCGGTGTTTTTAATTAATGTCGCTATAGCGGCGGCACGTTGTATATGGATGAGCATCTTAACGACGTCGCCGCTAGATTGTTTCAAGTCCAGCTTCACCGGCAAATCTTTTGGCGGGGTTTACGGGACGCATTGATAATGTTCGCATCGAACGTGCGACCGAACGGACGTGTTACGGATCGTGTGCGTCACTAAATCGCAACATTTTATTTTGTACTATCGAAGTTTTAAATTATGGACACAAAATGTGACGGCTGTGATGCCGCTATTGGTGATTCACTGTACATGGAGTGTTCGCAAGAAAACTGTAAGAAGAAATTCCATATAAAGTGCCTGGCCTTAAGAAAGGAAAAAGTGGATGCGTTCACGCCGGAATACAGGAGCCGGTGGATATGTCCCGAGTGTGCATGCACAATGCCGAAAAGGGGCAATACTGACACACCTGTTCGAGGAGCTACAACACTGAGCAGCTACGTGAACACCACTAAGCGAGGCAATCGTGGAAATAGAAGTGAAATAGTTGATGATATGGAGAGCCTACTTCTCGACGAGATACGGGAGTTTCGGTGGGAAGTGAAGGCACAGTTAGAGGAACAGCGGAATGAAAATGTCTTATTGCAAACAGAGTTGAAAGAATTAAAACAAATATTGAGGGTAGTACAAGAAAAGGCAAATAAAGTTGATATGCTAGAAACAAGAATTAAAATCCTAATGGAAAAAAATGAGAACCTAGAAGCAAATAGGGAGAAAAGTCAGGCGAGAGTGCCAAATAAGATAGAACAAGGGCCTAAAGGACCGACACTATCATTTGCAAATGCCGTCAAAGATAAGCAGGTAGTTAGAAATAATGTACCAGCGAAGGAATGTGTGGCCACAAAAGCGGCGAATATAGTATCGAATGAAGAACAGACGCAAGTATTAAATACTGAGAGGAGGTCTAGAAATGTTGTTAACGTGGAAAAGGAAGGTCCTGAAAAAGAAGGAAGTTGGACTACCGTAATAAGGAAAAAAAACAGATATTCAAACGGTGAAGTAAAAAAAGGCGGAAACATGAATGCAATTGATATACAGGGAACTGAAAAGAAAAAATATTTACACGTATGGCGTTTGCAGAAAGAAACAACAGTAGAAAGTTTAGAAAAACATGTTAGGAACGTTTGTGGGGAAGAAGTACCAGTTAAAGTTGAAAAAATAAAACACAAGACTGAAAGGGATTACGCATCCTTTATCATAGGAGTTCCAGAAAGTAGGTACGAAAAGTTGTGTCAACCTGAAAGCTGGGCAATTAATATTGAGTTTACGGAGTGGGTGTGGTTTCGAAGAGCCATCAACAAATCTAGAAACCCTGAATAATGCCGTTGAAATATTGTATCAAAACGTGCGCGGGCTTCGAACAAAGTTGGAGGAATGTTATACCAATATTTCAACCGCAAATGCAGACTTGTTCGCTATCACGGAAACAGGTTTCAATGACTCCATCCATGATGCAGAAATAATTCCGTCTGGATATACTATTTTGCGGTGTGACCGAGCAGATGGGCGTAAACAAGGCGGCGCGTGTCTCGTGGCCACTCCGCGTTTTGAGTTGCGGCGAGTGTCACTATCTGATGACGTCAACGTTGACGAGCAAGTGTTTGAACTGATTTGCGCTACTGTGTACCTACATACCAGATTTATGTTTTTACTTTGTGTTGTTTATATTCCGCCTGGTAGTAATGATACTGAATACATGTTATTATTTCGCATCATTGAACAGTTTTGTAATAAGTATAGGGATATACTAGTTTTAGGTGATTTTAACTTATATTCGTGTTCTTTAGCCGTAAGTAATTATTACGAATACTTTCTTACTTTTTGTGGATTCACTCAGAGTAACGCAGTGGGTAATTGCAATGGTCGTCATTTGGATTTGGTGTTGAGTACACTGGCGGAGGGAGGGAGTGTGAGTGTGTGCGCGGCGGAGGCACCGCTCGTACCGGTAGACGCATATCACCCGCCGCTCGAGATCTCGGTGAGTACACACACGCGTCTGCGCCGGCACTCCGGCTCAGCAGGCTCGGCTGCACTTGACAGTAACGCATGTGCACCAGGAGGTTGGAACTTTAATAAAGCCGACTTTTTGTCATTGTATTCATTAATTGCAGCCGTAGACTGGACTCCGTTGTATGACATGAACTTAGAAGCAGGTTTAGATTATTTTTATAATATTATTAATTCTATTATAGATGACTGTGTTCCGAAAAAAAAGCGAAGTCGTGTAAACTCAAGGTACATTTATCCTGAGTGGTACACTGTTGAAATAATTCGCGACATAAGATTAAAGGCTAGTCTGCACAAACAGTACAAGGCAAGCGGTTCGAGGGTCGATTACGAAGCGTTTGCTCGGTGTAGAACCAACATTAAAAATATGTTAGCAGTGGCACATGATCAATATCGGAACCGTGTTCAAAGTCAAATGCTGAATGATCCTAAATCTTTTTGGAACTATGCCAAGTCTAAGAGAGGTGGGAGAAGTCCGCAAGCGATTTTGAAAGACGGGGTGGCATTGTCTGGTCAAAGGTCTGTGGAAGAGTTTGCGGAGTATTTTTATTCTGTGTATAGGGCAGAGCGACCGAAGTTGGATGTAGATGAGGCTATAACTCATGCAGGTAGCGGAAACGGAGCGGCGCGAGTGCACTTGGACCAATTACAGTTAGTAGACGTAAGTCGTGCGCTTCAAGATCTTAAGCCGAAACGGTCCGCAGGTCCTGACGGCATTCCACCTTACGTGTTCAAAGATTGTCGATTCGTGCTAGCGAAGCCGCTACTTCATATTTATAACCAGTGCCTAAAAGCTGCCGTATTTCCGGAGAGGTGGAAAGTGACCCGCGTTGTTCCAGTTCCGAAGGGAGGGTCAGCTGAATTGGTGGATGGGTATAGGCCAGTCGCGGTATTGTCGTCGCCGGCAAAAATATTAGAAACTGCCATTCACAAGAGCATATACCTTCAGGTGAGCGCACAGCTATCAGACGCTCAGCATGGGTTTAGACCGGGAAGAAGTACCACCAGTAATCTTCTCTGCCACATGGCTCACCTGGTGCCGACGGTGGATAGTGGGGGACAAACTGATGCTGCTTACTTTGATTTCAAAAAAGCATTCGATCTAGTCGAAAATGACATTTTGCTTAGAAAGTTAGCACGTGTTGGTTTCACCCCACACTCGCTCCAGTTTTTTGCCAGTTATTTGAGGGATAGGCAGCAATATGTGGAATATGCGGGACACGTGTCAGATCCATATTTCACGAGGTCTGGGGTAAGTCAAGGTACTAACCTTGGCCCTTTGGGCTTCCTTCTGATGGTAAACGACCTACCAGAAGTAGTCCAAGACGCTAATTGTTTGTTGTTTGCCGACGACCTCAAATTGTCCCTCGCGGTAAACAGCGGTGATGACTGTGTCAGGCTACAGGGGGACATTGATAGGGTAGTGAGCTGGAGCAAAGAAAATCTCTTACAGTTTAATAGCTCGAAGTGTGTGACCATCTCTTTTTCTCGCGCACACAATCCCATCTCACATACCTACCATATTGACGGGTTGCCTATGGCGCGGGTCACAGAAGTCAAGGACTTGGGAGTAAGCTTTAATACCTGTTTGACTTTTCGGGATCACATCATGCGTATCTGTAAAAGATCGTATAGAAATTTAGGTTTCATGCTTCGTATGGTCCGAGGGTTCACGAATTTGAAAGCTATTATATTGTTATATAATGCATTGGTGAGGAGCCAGTTAGAATGTAATGCGGTCATCTGGGCTCCGCATGAAGCTAAATATAGTCTCATGCTGGAGAGGGTACAAAATAAGTTTATAAGATATTTATATAAGCGTTATTACGGAGTCTATCCCTTTTACCCGTTAATGTATCCAACCTTATTTATATTAGGTATGGTAGGATACAATGAGCTAAGGGTTAGGAGGGATCTTGCACTCACATCGTATATATTTAAATTACTGAGAGGGAAGGTGCATAATGCAGTTATTTTAGGACAGGTGAGTCTGTGCGTGCCGGACAGGTATGTGTGGCGACGACGGCAGCCGCCTCTGCTGGTGGAACCGCGCGCTCGGACCAAATTTTTAAGGGAGGCGCCCCTGACGCGTGCACTTCGCACGCTCAACCTAATAGCGAGTGAGACGGATTTATTCTGTTGCTCTCTGAGTGAATTCACAAGGAATGCATTATTTATAATTAGTTATAGATTAGCTTAGATTAAGTTTAGGATAAGCGCATGTACCGCATTGGGTTACCCTGTTATGGTATATGTAAGTAGATAAATAAATAAATAAATAAATAAATAAATAAATAATTTAGTGTTTTTAAAATTCCTATAAAACCAAATGTATATGGTAAAATACGTGTTAGTTGAATATATTGTCTACTGTTGTACTAAAACCGAAACATGATTACTTAAAATTTTTCCGATTGAATAAAATTCCAAAGTAGTACAATGTATTTTCTGTTTTATACGATTATACGTAAACAGTTCCTTATTGTGCAGTAAAATTTGCTTTCAATCGATGGTATTTAAATATGTTAAGGACTTACTAAGCATCCAGCAAACCAATCACTCTGCCTAGCCTTTTCCCAACTATGTTGAGGTCGGCTTCCAGTCTAACCGAATGCCACTTTATACCAGTATTTAACATGGAGCGACTGCCTATCTGACCTCCACAACCCAGTAACTGGGTAATATGATACCCCTTGGTAAGACTGGTTGTCAGACTTTCGGGCTTCTGACGACTCGTAACGACTGTCAAAGATCCACGAATGACAGCCGGGACCAACGGCTTAACGTGCTTTCCGAGGCACGGAGGAGGCTCGGTATGTAAAGATGGTTAGCCATCCACTGACCAATCCCAGCAAGCGTAGCTTAACCTGATGGATCGACCCGTGTGGCTGTTATTACTTAGCCACGAGCTCCAGCATCCAGCAAACCAGCATCCTGAAATTAGACAAGGATGCAAAACGACACGTTGTACGAGGGCGGGTCAATAAGTCCGTGACTTTTTGATTTTTCCGTCTCTTAATTGAAATGGCAACACTGCTCCCGTCAACAGTCATCTGTCAGATGACTCCTGTCAAAAATTGAACAAGCTGTGACATTTAGTTTGTTTTTGACAGCCGTTAATATCAGACTACCGCGTTGACTGAGAAGAAAATGGAAAAAAGTGAATTTCGTGTGCTCATTAAGCATTATTTTTTGCGGAAAAAATCCATTACGCAAACCAAGGCTAAGCTTGATAAATATTATGGGGACTCTGCACCATCCATTTCCATGGTAAAAAAGTGGTTTACTGAATTCCGATGTGGCCGTACCAGCACGGAAAATGCCGAACGTTCTGGACGCCCAGTTGAGGTCTCCACATCCGAAACAGTTGAAAAAATCCACGATATGGTTTTAGCCGATCGGCGATTAAAAGTGAGAGAGATTGTGGAAGCCATAGGCATCTCGCATGGCTCAGTGGTTTCAATTTTAAACGATCATTTGGGTATGAGAAAGCTTTCCGCAAGATGGGTGCCGCGTTTGCTCACAATCGACCACAAACGCAAACGTGTGACAATTTCGCAGGAATGTTTGGCGTTGTTCAATCGCAATATGAACGAGTTTTTGCGCCGTTTCGTAACCGTGGACGAAACGTGGATCCACCACAACACACCGGAGACCAAACAGCAGTCAAAACAGTGGGTTTCTCGGGGTGAATCGGCGCCAAAGAAGGCAAAGGTGGGTTTGTCAGCCAACAAAGTCATGGCGACTGTTTTTTGGGATGCACGCGGTATTATCCACATTGACTACCTTCAAAAAGGAAAAACAATCAATGGCGAATATTACAGCAACTTATTGGGTCGATTCGATGAGGCATTGAAAGAAAAGCGACCGCACTTGGCCAAGAAAAAAGTCCTTTTCCATCAGGACAATGCACGGGTGCACACATGTGCAGTTTCTATGGCAAAAATCCATGAATTGGGCTACGAATTGCTCCCTCATCCGGCCTATTCTCCCGATCTAGCCCCGTGTGACTACTTCTTGTTCCCAAACTTAAAGAAATGGCTCGGTGGAAAGAGATTTGCCTCCAACGACGAAGTCATCTCACAAACAAATGCCTATTTTAAAGACCTCGACAAATCATATTTTTCGGAAGGGATAAAAAAATTGGAGAAACGTTGGGCTAAGTGTATAGAGCTCAAAGGAGACTACGTTGAAAAATAAAATAACTTTTTATCTAAAAATTTGTGTTTCATTTAAAAAGTCACGGACTTATTGACCCGCCCTCGTATATGCTAAACTGCGCACAATGTTATCGGTTATAAAATATTCGTTGAAAAATTATGATGAAAGGTAATATTGTTTACTTTGGACGCGGTCTGGCGCTTTGTATTTGCACAATCCAAGGTTAATTCATTCACAAGCATTGACTGCTCATTACAAGGCATTTAATTATTCATTTCAGTTTTAGTAGAGCTCGTGGCTAAGTAATAACAGCCGCACGGGTCGATCCCTTGCCGGGGTTGGTCCGTGGATCGTGCCTCGGAAAGCACGTTAAGCCGTTGGTCCCGGCTGTCATTCGTGGATCTTTGACAGTCGTTACGGGTCGTCAGAATCCCGAGTCTTGACAACCAGTCTTACCAAGGGGTGTCGTATTACCCTGTTACTGGGTTTTGGGAGTCAGATAGGCAGTCGCTCCATGTAAAATACTGGTATTCAGCTGCATCCGGTCAGTCTGGAAACCGACGCCAACATAGTTGGGAAATGGCTAGGTAGGTAGATTGATATTTACAATTCATTATTTTAATTTCAGCTCGTCTTCCTCGTGTCTTATTTCGCGTGACGCCTGATATCGGAGGCGATATTGATAACAGTTGTAATTACATATTTTTAATAACGTTCATTGACTTTGTTTCTTTATTCATGAAAGTCATCAGGCCGATTTGTAGCTTCTGCCCGCGACTTCGTTCACGTGGAAGTTGTATGTACTAAAGTGACAGCCACATTCCCCCTGACCCATCGCGTCGCAAGGCATCGCCCGCCCGCGCTTTTACCTCGTTTCGCTTAGTGTTCTTTCTGACTTTTTTTTTTTTTGCTTGTATCCTAAGGGTGGGCGTGATGATAAATAGCCTCAAAGTCAAATAGGCACATTTGAACGTCAAAATTTCCCAAAAAAAATAAAAAATAGAATTGATTCTAGTCGCCCCTTCCAAAAGGTAGTTTTCGTATGGAGCAAGAAGAAACTCCACCGTTACTCTTTTAAAACTTTTTTAAAGTAAATTAATAAATAATTATATGTGAAGACGATGCACCTACAATAAAAATGACTATACCACAATGCACAATAGGTAAAAATAACTTTAAATGAAGCAATCACACTAATCTTTTAAACATAGATATAATATTTCTTCGATTATAAAGGTGAAAGTTTGTGTTTGTTACTTCTTCATGCTCAAACGGCTGGACCGATTTGGATGAAGTTTGGTATGTAGATAGCTTATGCCTTGGATTAACATAGGCTACTTTTTATCCCGGTCTACGCGGGTGAAACCGCGGGGCGTAGCTAGTGACAGATAAATTAATTATGTTATAGATATATACATGGTGCTCTCATATTATTTACAAACAATGTAAAAGTACGTACTTATACGATTTTCCTTTCCTTAGCCTTTTTTTTTTTTTTGTGGATGGGAAATCATCAAATGACTTCTCCCGCTCTACGTGTCAGACTTTTACTGACTATAACCCACCCGTGTTCCTTCAGTTGCCCGTGCCAGGGCCACGGTATCTCTTTCGAACTACCCGCGACCCCGGCGGCATCGGCCCTGTTGGACCCCGTCACTGCTGACATCTGCACCCGGGCCTGGTCCTTACCGGACGGCGAGCTGCCCATTACTCGTCGTCCGCAAGCCCGCGCCTACACCTTTCCTTAGCCTATAACCACAATAACCTTCTTCAAAAATTGTGATAACAAATGCAAAAATATTTTTTCTTAAGCGACCGGTAATTCCAGAGGAGGAACATATCATAACATTGTATTCCAGTTGTGGAGGTCAGATAGGCAGTCGCTCCATCCCCCCCGGAGGGTTCCCGCATTGTCGAGGCGGGGGGGCTCAGTAGCCGTGGCTTGGTCACCCACGGTGAAGCGAAGAGGAACCCATGCGGGGGCCGCTCGTCAGGGCTTTTGCCGATAAGCCGACGACGTAGCGGCCAGCGGGTAGGTTGCGGTGGCCGTATGGGCGACACCGCAACTGAGGCGGGCCGCGGTGTCTTATGGGAGGCATCGCGGCTGAGGATTGGAGGCCGCGGCGGGAGAGGAGTGCCGGTATTGCGGTGCGCCGCTCTCCCTACCTTCCGCGGCCTTGACGGGGCCGCCACCGTTTGATGGCGGACGCGGTGGGGCCGCAGGGGAAGAGGAGTGTCGGTATGACGTCGGCCGCTCTCCCTATCCTCTGCGGCCGAAATGGCGGCGGAGCGCGCGCGGGAGGACGACCCTCACGCGGCGCCGCTCCGAAGGCGGAGGAGGGGTCGGAGCAGACGACTCCTCCCAGGTGGGGGCCAGCAGGCAACGGGTGTGGGGGCATCCTTGCCTGTATTGCACAGGCCCCCACCAGTGTCGGACGGGAATGGCCAGGTGTTCCCGGTCATTCCCGTACCCCCCATCCGGGGGAGCACGCGGGGCCCGCCAGCTAGGCGGGCATGCGCCGGGAGGGTTGTGGACGTAAAGGCTGTGCCGGTTTCCCATGGCCCTCCCATCACGGCGATGTGGGAACACTGCTGAGTTTTAGTTGGTATACTGTCATTCCGACAGGAGTCCCACATACCCCGTCTCGTCCCCCACGAGCGGGGATGCATAAAGCATTTCTCAGCGTCAAAAAAAAAAAAAAAAAAAAAGGCAGTCGCTCCATATAAAATACTGGTATTCAGCTGCATCCGGTTAGACTGGAAGCTGACCCCAACATAGTTGGGAAAAGGCTAGGCAGATTGATTGATTTTTGACCGGTAATTCCAGAGATAAACGCGTTTTTAAACAGAAACACAAACTCTTCAGCTTTATTGTACATAGATTGGTAACAGTTTGGGGTGTTTATAAAACTTTAATCTTCATTGGTCATTCTCATTGTCCTTTTGAGATCTCCGAGTGTCACTATTTTGAAAAAGGTAGACATAACAGTGGGTGATATTCAATAAAAATGTCACCGTGAACACGTTTGTGAAGTGAGCTGGAAGTGAACTGTCAATGCGCTCTGCCTGCTGGGTTGACGCTCGTGGGTTAGTGATCAATCTGCCTAGCCATTTCCCAACTATGTTGGGATCGGCTTCCAGTCTAACCGGATGCAGCTGAATACCAGTATTTTACATGGAGATTGCCTATTTGACCTCCACAAGCCAGTAACTGGGTAATACGATACCCCTTGGTAAGACTGGTTGTCAAACTTTCGGGCTTCTGCGACCCGTAACGACTGTCAAAGATACACGAATGACAGCCGGGACCAACGGCTTAACGTGCTTTCCGAGGATCCAAGAACCAAGCGTAGCTTAACCTGATAGATCGACCCGTGCGGCTGTTATTACTTAGCCACGAGCTCCTCGAGCTCGTGGGTTAATGATAAGTATGACAATTGATAACAGACGCACGGGCCAATCAAAGGTAAAGCTATGCTTGTCGCGGTCGGTTCAGGGATAGGTGACCATCTACTATTACATACCGAGACTCCTCCGTGCCTCGGAAAGCACGTTAAGCCGTTGGTCCCGGCTGTCATTCGTGGATCTTTGACAGTCGTTACGGGTCGTCAGAAGCCTGAAAGTCTGACAACCAGTCTTACCAAGGGGTATCGTGTTACCTAGTAACTGTGTTGGTGTTGGCTTGTCTTTCCAGATTTCAGTTTCGTCGCCCAACCACAAAGGAATAATCATAGATGATTATTTCTTTGTGGTTGGGCGACGAAACTGAACTAGTTAAAATACCAAACCTATTTTGTTTTTTAACTACCATTTTAGCACGGCCAGACGAACAAAATTGCCTCCTCATTCGACATGCAATGGGTATCTGTATCCGCCAATTGAGCGCCAACTTGTGTTGAATACTAATCAATTGTTTGACTTTTATGTAGTGGCTAGGTTACGAAAATATACTTAGTTATCCTCCTGGGTGTTGGAATAGACTAGGGATCTGTTTCGAGAACATAGTTTTGTGAAGCATCAGTATACTAGTAATTCTGCTGCAGTAGACCTCGCGTAGAGCGGTGCACAGTGTAGTGACATCTAGTGGCGTTATTGTGAAACTGACATTAATATTGGCACTGATGAATACAGATGGGACACTCCGCAGTTTAGGTATAAAGCTACAAGTACGCGGCGGGCTCATCTCACTGGGTCACTTCAGTGTGGGCTGCCGCGCACCGGCCGGCTCGCACGTTAGTTCGATTCTCACTCACGCGCCGCTTCGTAAAACAAGACAACCCTAACGAGTCAGAACGTATAAGAGTTGTGCGATAGAAAGAGAGGCAACTTATAGGGTGAATAAAACTGTAGGTAATGAAGCGTTGTGCGATCTGAATTACACTTTATTGTGTCGTAGCAAGAGTCGCTTTTTATTTAAATGATTTTGCGGAGTGTCCCATCTGTATTAATCTGTGCTAATGCTAAGCTGTGTAGCGGATGAAGATGTGCCGCTGCGAGGTAGCTGTGCGAGGAAGATGCACATAGCTACACCACTCGCGCATCCATAGCACGCGTCCTTCCATATAAAAAACGCAGCTTTGTTGAACCCGTTTCCACTAGTGCTATGCTAGGTGGACCAATGAATATGATTGGTGGATATCAAACGCATCCATAGCAACGTAGCATAGCACATCTCTGATGGAAAAGCACTCTTAGAATACTAGTTCTACGAACAGCATACCTCGCGTAGAGCGGTGCACAGTAGCGACATCTAGTGACCTTATTGTGAAACTAACATTAATATTGGTTTTGAAGCCTCATTTTAATGAATTTTGATAAGTATTTACAGAATCCTGTAGTTTTGTGATGAGACGATGGTTCCAAATCCCTACATAAAGTAGTTAGAGGGCCGATTCCACTGGTGAAAATCTAAAAGTGAGCAGTTTGCTGCATTTAGAGGAGCTTTTCTGCTCATCACGCCGAAGATCCTCATCATATCTACACCAAACTTGTATGAAACCAACTTAAAGTACTACCTTTCAAATAAAAAAAAATAACCATCGAAATCTGATCTCATAACGCGGAGATATCCAGTAGCCCCCTTTTTGCCCCTTTTTGGAGGAATTAATGAATGAATGCTTTGTTTGCCAGAATAATATAGATACATTGTTTGTGGTAAAGTGACATAATATGGTTTCACTATATTCGAATTTCTAGTCGTGCAAATTTTAAGTGACATTATAAGTTACAATGTCAACTACCCCTCCAATCAAAAATACCCGCCGACCAAAAAATTTATAAAGTCGTGAAACGTGTACCTATACCAAGTTTCGTTCAGATCGGTTGTAAAATACGACCTGTAGAGGAGTAGCAGCAAAGTGACAAACGAAAGCAAATTTTGCCAGTTTCCTCGCTACGCTCGCTCGGTCAATTGCTCCTTGTGGAACAGTTTCTTCAACCATACCTATATCTACCGCCAGAGAGCTCAATAGGAGTGCTCAGTCTTTAAACATTCGATGTGTTATTATCATCAGCTAAAGGAGAATCGGTAAAAATATATGGAAGCTGGTTTAACAACCAATAACAACCACATTTCTGTCATTAGATTGATAATGCAATAATCTTTTTTGGATAAAGATATGGCGATGTTTCTAGGACTGGCCTGGGACGGTAAATAACCAAACCCTTGAATAGTTCATCATTTTTAACCAGGGATCGTACAACACCGGTTAACAGTTAAGTCTTTCGAAGGAGTCAGCCGTTTATGAGGTTGCCTTTATCATGTGTAACTCCTTGAATGGGTTTTAGCCTTGAAACCCAGTAAAAGGGTTATCCCTTCAATATGGATAACCCATTGAATGAGTTCTATAATTGAAACCCAGTGAAAGGGTTACCCCCTTTATTAAGATAACCTATATAATATAAGGGTTTTGTTCGGGTTACCATATTAGCAATTTGCAACGTACGCCCATCATCGAGAGATCATATTACATTGCTCCGAGTCGGAATGTTACGCTGTTATCGTTTTAAAGAGAGTTGAAGCATAACCCTTTTGAACGGCTTAATTTAAGCCGTTCAAAAGGGTTGCTCACATCGTATGGGTTTTTGTTTAACTGCTTAGAAAAACCCTATCGATAACCCTTTCAATGTGTTACTAAAATGGTCCCTGCTTTTAACGTCTTAGTTTGAGAATTTGGAAATCTATGCATTCCGATGATAACACATTAGAATGGTACCATCAGCTGGTCTGTTGATTGACCTGGTCGTTAGATACCTCTGAATGGCTATTAGTAAACCCATATATAAGTGCACCCATTTTTTAACGAAAGACAGTTAGAAGTTTTATTTTACTGCAGCTAATTAAAAGTCCGTGCATAGTGTTGATTCATTAGATGTGTCTTAACGAGTCCTGTTCATTTCACCTGATGACGAGGACTTGATGACTGACCTGGGCGCTAGACAAGGGAACCCTGAACGACTACTAAACATAAAATTATTGCTTGCTGTTTCGTCGAGATTATAAAATTGTCCCATAGCTTCCCTCGAATTTGCACTCTCTTTTTAAGAGCTTTGGCTCCGTACGGCATTTCATACAAACTTTCAAATCCTTTTTTATCGAAATGAATGAACCGATTTTAATGAAACTTCATACGCATAAGCAGGATACATAGGTCTAAAAAGTTAGTTAAGAACATTCTCGAAATGTCTTATTTAAAAAACGATAATTGGAAATCTCTGTTTCTATGGAATATTTAAAATTGGCCGAATTTAGAAATAACTTTTAGACCTATGTATCCTGCTTATGCGTATGAAGTTTCATTAAAACAGACCGACACAATCAACTACAGAAAACAACAAACAGCTCCTCACATCAAATCTAACAACTACAATAAATCTAACAGAGTATTGTTTGCTAAACATCTTCAAATGCGTTAATAGAAGTATTCACATACACTTGTTAACGAAGACCGATGAACAAAAGCACAAAGAAATGTATTCTTGTCTGAATTATACTGGAATCATGAGTCAGAACGGTTCTTGCCGATTTCTGGAAAGCTTTAACGCGAAAAGCGTATAAATACACAAATGTAAGCAGGCACACTAGTCTAGTACTTCCCGCGGATTCGCCCGAGTTGAGGTCAGAAAATAATCCCACGGGAACGTACAGTCAGCGTCAAAAATATCGGGACCAGCAGACTGTTCAAAATGATCTGAACAACAAAGGATATTATTTTACTAACACAATAGGTAGGTACTTCTAATTGATTGTTTGTTTGACTGCTTTGTATTTTCATTTTGTATTTTGTATTTTTTTTTTTTTTAATTTATTTCTCTCTATTTTGATAATTTGTAATTTTATGGATTTATTTTATCTGAAATAAACTGATTAATAATAATAATAATATTAATCGACTTAGCTCACGAGGTTGTTGATATGTGGAATGTGAGCTCGGCTGTCATTGTGCCGATTGTCGTAACGGCCAATGGCCTGATGGCCGAAAGCCTCGAACAACATCTCTCGAGGCTATCATTAGGCGGTTGGATCAAGGGCCTGATTCAGAAGGCAGTACTCCTTGATACGGCTCGCATTGTGAGAAGGTTCCTGTCTCTGCAGCCCTAACCACCGGTAGCTTGGACCCTGCTCCCGACACCGGCGGACCTCTATTTTTTATATTTTTAAATGTTTTTTTATATCCTTTTTTAAGAAATATTTAAAAATGTAAATAGATAAGAAATAAAATAAATAAACGACATAATAATATTAAAATTTATCTCAATTGGATAAAGTTATTATCAGAATGACAGGTGTCGTGTATTGTCTTCATTCTGAAATATTCCTTGTGTCATTGAGTTATCTATTCGTCCCGATATTATTGACGCTGACTGCACTACCGGCATAAAAGTATCGTAAGGTCCTACCCAGGATATGGTCTATCCGTGTGCCAAGCATCCAAATCAGTAGTCGGCGCAACAAGCAGCAAGTCTTCTTCTTCTTCCATACATCTCTATCAGTCGTCATCTCAGTAGTCACCCCCTTTCTAGCCATATCATCTTTCACAGAATCCATCTATTTTTTCTTTGGTCTTTCTCTATTCTAAACGATTAGTATATACTCGACTATCTTTGAAAAAAATCAAACTCAAACTCAAACTCAAAGCATTTATTTCAAATAAACCAATTACAGGCACTTTTGAAATGTCAATGGGTCGGTCAGTCAGAAAGATGAAGCTAGTTGCCCATTCCAAAGCGTAGTAGATCCCTATGGAGAAGAACGGGCAAGAAACTCCACGGACACTCTTTTAAATCATAATATTTTTACAAAATATTGGTTACATCGTTCAAGTTGAAAATATACATGTGAGAACAATGTAGAAAGACGTGCACGTTAAAAAGCAACAAGTGAGTAGGGATTGATTGGTTGTGGAGGTCAGATAGGCAGTCGTTCCATGTAAAATACTGGTATTCAGCTGCATCCGGTTGCACTGGAAGGCGACTACAACATAGTTGGGAAAAAGCTAGGCAGATTGAAAAGTTGGGAGTCACAACAAACATAAATTGTTTCATTAAACGTCTTACATATTCGTTTGCAATATGTAAAGAAATGATAAGACCTAATGTCCTTATCTCGATAATTTTGCAGATGCGTGTGTGTTAGTAAGGTGCATTGAACTTTCAAAGTCAGTATGTCTGGGAAAGGTAAACGGTGTTTTTGTCAAACGTCAAAATGTAATTACTGTCACTTTTCAAGAGAGCATTAAATGAAGCACCACGTTTTTGCATCCAATCTGCCTTATTTATTTAAAAGTAATAGTTTTAGCTATCCATGTTATCCACATGATCCGGCTCGAAGGACCATGTGGATAGCTTGGATCACTCGTGTGTCTGTCTGTCCGACTATCACAGCCAATTTGCTCCCAATGTAATGGACCGATTCAAGTAAAATTTGGTACACATATGAATTTCTGTGACCCAAACACGGACGGGTAAAGTAAATAAATGAATTTTGAATATGGGGTCACTTTTGGGGGGCAAATAAAAAAAATTGTTTTGCAAACTGTACCGTGTGACATATCAAATGAAAGGGCTTCTTACTGTGAGGGTCACAAATATATATTTTTTAATGATTTTAAAATAAATGGTTTTAAAGTTATTTAAGAAAATAGACGAAAATTGACCGTTCCCACCCCCCTTATCTCCGAAACTACTGAGCCTAAAATTAAAAAAAAAAAAACAATACAGATATTAGTTCTTTACCTGTAGATACAGAAAAACCTATAAGAAGTCTGTGATCACACATCAATAACAACAACATGGTCAATAACATGGTAAATCTCTCAATATTGTGAGTACAAACTTACATTTACAGTTGGAATGTATGGGAGAACATGTTTTTCAACTACAGTGTTAAGTTTGTTCTTGGGATAAATTCATCCCAACTACGGAACCCTTCATTGTGCGTGGTGCGACACGCACTTGGCCGGTTTTAATAAAACGGCAGTCTCTCTATAAGTATACTATAAAAACAACCGACTTCCAAAAACAACACTACAAAGTCAAAAATAACTTTAATTTCGGAAGTCGGTGTCTAGTTAAATGTATTTTCGTTTTTTGCCACCGACTTTCGAAATTAAAGTTATTTTTCACTTTGTAGTGTTGTTTTTGGAAGTCGGTTGTATTTTTTTGTAAAAAAGTTTTTATTTTTCACTTTTTAGTTGTAGTACCTACCCCACACAAATTCAAATACCACTACCTGCAAAACAAACTAGAACATCATCCACATGAAAAGTGGGCAAAAAATACGTATTATTGAAGCTAACTCAAAAACTACCAAAGCAAAGTTAATCAATTTTATATGGGACCAACTGTGATGTATACCCTCTCGAATAAAATAAAAAAAATCCAAATCGATCCAGCCAACTTCGAGTAATCGGGGAACATACATAAAAAAAAAGGTTCCGGACGAATTGAGAACCTCCTCCTTTTTGAAGTCGGTTAAAAATAATGGTATTCAACAGCATTTGGTGAGATAGCAATCCGACGTTCCAGTTCAAGTGTCAACGATGACGACGATGTCACTGCTATTACTAATACTTAATTTAATACAATGTTGCGATAAGGCTTTCTCTTGGCTGACGTGGTGACCTGAGATAGTGGGTAGACTTTGATACGGCAACGTCATGGTAGGTTCGCGTGTGGCAGACGTGGGTCGGGCTGTGGCAATGTCTTCGTTGATTCCAAATTACCTAGCCTTTTCCCAACTATGTTGGGGTCGGCTTCCAGTCTAACCGGATGCAGCTGAATACCAGTATTTTACATGGAGCGACTGCCTGCCTGACCTCCACAACCCAGTAACTGGGTAATACAATACCCCTTGGTAAGACTGGTTGTCAGAATTTCGGGCTTCTGACGACCCGTAACGACTGTCAAAGATCCACGAATGACAGCCGGGACCAACGGCTTAACGTGCTTTCCGAGGCACGGAGGAGTCTGGGTATGTAAAGAATGGTCCATCCACTGACCAACCCCGGCAAGCGTAGCTTAACCTGATGGATCGACCCGTGCGGCTGTTATTACTTAGCCACAAGCTCCTCTTGTCAATGTCTCAATGTCTTCGTTGATTAATTGTTAATTATCTAGAATTGACCCTATCTATCTATCTATATACAGGGCTATTGGTAAAACACCAGAAACCTCTTAAGAGGTCATTGTACTCATCATTATGAACAACTTTTACTATAGGACCAAACCTGAAATCGCGAAAAAAATATCAACTCTGCTTCCTACATTTTGACGAGTTTGATATAGATAAATGTATTTGTTGGATATGGAATGAGACACAAATGCAGGTTGAGTGTGGAATGAATGTATTTCGTGGAATCGGTTTCTTGTATACAGTTTCTGCTGCCATAATTAATACTGAGTGGGTACATATAAAAAGTTTGCTAAAACAGAACAAAAATACCCTAGGTGCGACATTTTATCAAATGAGTAGGTATCATATATTAGATATAAGATATATTTCTGTGGTAGGTATGCTATTCCGCTGCATACTGAACAGGAACAGCTGATTTTTTTTCGCGATTTCAGGTTTGGTCCCATAGTAAAGTTGTTCATAATGATGAGTACAATGACCCCTTAAGAGGTTACTTGTAATTCGACGTATTCCTTTGCAGGACGTCATAGTAGGTTTAAAATGCAACAAATTAAGCCACGAAATGTTCTACCGAAAGTCAGTTTTTTTTTTTTGTAATTTTTGTCTAGGAAAAATATGTACTACGAAAAATAAAATGTTTAAATAGTGATCTTTGACAAAGTTTTAGGCATTTTTCAACTTTTCATTGTGATCTGCTACGACATCAGCAATGATAGTAACTTGAATTCCTGTTAATCATTTTTTAAATGTATTTTCATAACAAAAAACTAAAAATGTAACCAACAAAAACTATTGAATTTCGGTAGAATATTTGATGGCTTAATTTAGTGCATTTTAACCGTACTATGACGTTCTGTAAGGAATACGTCGAATTACAAGTAACCCCTAATCTTTAAAATATTGTCAGAATAGGGTATCACACCCATTTTTGAAAAGTGTCTCAATTAGATTCTATAGTGGTAATAAGCCACTAAAAACCGGCCAAGTGCGTGTCGGACCACGCACAATGAAGGGTTCCGTAGTTGGGATGAATTTATCTTGAGAACAAACTTAACATTGTAGTTGAAAAACATTTTCTCCCATACATTCCAACTGTAAATGTAAGTTTGTACTCATAATATTGATAGATTTACCATGTTATTTTAAGACCACAGACTTCTTATAGGTTTTCCTGTAAACTTCAGGTATAGATCTATTTTCTGGATTTTTTTTTTAAATTTTAGGCTCGGTAGTTTCGGAGATAAGGGGGGGGAATGGTCAATTTTCGTCTATTTTCTTAAATTACTTTAAAACAATTTATTTTAAAATTATAAAAAATAATATATTTGAGACCCTCATAGTAAGCCCTTTCATTTGACATGCCACATGGTGTAGTTTGCAGAACTTTTTTTTTTAATTTTCTTATTTGTCCCCCAAAAGTGACCTCTACATTCAAAATTCATTTATTTACTTTACCCGTCCGTGTTTGGGTCACAGAAATTCATATGTGTACCAAATTTCAACTTAATCGGTCCATTAGATTCGGAGCAAATTGGCTGTGACAGACGGACAGACAGACAGACAGACACACGAGTGATCCTATAAGGGTTCCGTTTTTTCCTTTTGAGGTACGGAACCCTAAAAAACACGCAATTTTTACTCAATCCATAAGTGCCATAAAAATGCATTTAAATTTTACATTTTCAAATTTCGCTGGACGCAGTGGACGCCATATTGCTCTGTGGTTATAACGTCAGTTGGCTGTGCAAACAAACACTTTTTACACGCTGATCAGTTGACAGTTGACATTGACACTTTTTAATTTACACTTCCGTATGACGTAATAACATGGTGGTTACTTTCATGGTGTTAGAAAACAGATAAAAAAAACTGAAAACTATGAATTGTATTTCAAAATTTATATTGTTATTTTACGAACTAAAACTAACATTTGCCGACTGCTTTTTGCCTAAGCTATCTAAATAATATCTTTTTAGATTTTTTCTCGTATAGAGTAAAAATACCGTATTGACGTTTAGTGAAAAACGACGTTGACGTTCAGTTTCATCTGTTATCTGTGTATGTACCTAGTAAGTGTGAAAAAAGTTGTAGAATGTTATATTTTAGTCTGCTGTTTTTATTTTAAAAATATCAGTAATAGTAGTTTATAGAGTTCAGTGTGTTATCGTTGCGAAATTATTTAATTGTCATTTTATTTCATTACATGGTCGTATTACGAAAAACCGGCCAAGTGCGAGTCGGACTCGCGCACGAAGGGTTACGTACCATTATCTATAAAAACGGCAAGAAATCACGTCTTCGTCTCGTCTCGTCTCGTGTGTTTGTTTGTTGATAACTAAATATTCTGTGAATATTTCAAGCGTCTACCTGTTGCCGTTATCAATATCGAGCAAAAAAAATCACGTTTGTTGTATGTGAGCCCCCTTAAATATTATTTTATTCTGTTTTTTAGTATAAATTGTTGTTATAGCGGCAACAGAAATACATCATCTGTGAAAATTTCAACTGTCTTAACTGTCACGGTTCATGAGATACAGCCTGGTGACAGACGGACAGACAGACGGACGGACAGCGGAGTCGCAGTAATAGGGTCCCGTTTTGCCCTTTGGGTACGGAACCCTAAAAAGGAAGATTTGGTCTCATTTTCTTCATTAGTATACCCGTGCGAAGCCGGGGCGGGCAGCTAGTATATAAAAATATACTCTAAAGCACAAAATCCGGTGTCCAAGTTATTACAACAGGATGCAATAACAAAAAAATCGCATGCGCCGATTGTGTTGTGAGCGGATGTTACTGGCGTGCTCGTAATTGACTATAATTACACAAGCATTAGGTTGCTTAGCTTGGGGCTAGATGGCGTTGTGTGGTATGTCCAAACATATTTAATTGTACTGCCGACTGGTAGGTAATGACAGATTGTGATCTCTCACTCGGAAAATGGTTATGAATAAAATTTTATTTGACACCTGTATAAAAATTTGTCTGTCAGTCAAAACAAGCTAAATATGTTATAATTACCATTATTTTATGTCACTGTCAGGTTGTACGAGTATGTTGATTAAAATATGATTCGCGCCCGTCACTAATATGGCTTTACAGAATTATAATCATTAGAATCAGCAATACAACTCCATAAAAAAAAAATCAAAAAAATAATCAATAAAAAAAAACAAAAAAAAATTAAAAAAAAATATATAAAAAAAATAAAAAAAATATCAATACTTAAATAAAAAAAAAAAAACAAAAAATAAATTAATTAATTAAAACAAAAAATAAATATTTTTTTAATTATTAATTATTGTTAATTAATTAATTTATTTTTTGATTTTTTAAATATTTTTTTTAATTTTTTTTTTAATAATTAATAATTATTATTTTTTTTTTTTTTCAATAAATTTGAATTGATCTCAAATCTCATGATTTCATGAAATACTCATGAAATTAGGTAATATGAATTTAAAGAGTTGTATTGATGATTTTTATGATTATAATTCTATAAATAAATATTTGATACGGCCCACAGTGGATCGTCCCCATACAAGAGGTCGGACATAGAATTAAAAATTGAAAAAGTATTTAATTGAAAAAAATGAAATATGCAGTTGCATTACTCTATTAAGGAACTACAAAAAATGTTACTACAATTTTTTTATTTGACCAGTACTTTATGAGCAATTCGATGAAAAGTGTTATTTTTCTATGGAAATGGTCACAAAAATGTCTGTATCTCATGATTCCCTCCTTGTTTCGATTTGCGGTTTTCACTACTGTTATCTACCCATTTTATGCCACATTTTCTTCAAGGACACATGGTGCCCCCAGCGACCCCCTTCCGAGATATTTTGCTTTTAGTAACTTTACTTTTTATTGTATAACTGATGATATGGAGGTACATTAAGTATATTCATTACTGAGAATAAGTCATCCCTAAGTAGTTCCTTAAATAACAGGTGCATTTACGATTACTTTAATGACTTATGAACGCTTCTGTTGCCATACAACAAACGCGTTAATGAGTCCTTAAGTGAAGATTCCCAGTACTTGCTTAATCTAATTAGTTATTGTAATTACTATGTTAACAGCCCTTAATCTCTGCATTGTGATTGTCTAATGTCATCATTAGCTTAGTAATGACTGAGTCGCATTTACAATAACACATCGAAAAGAAATAGAGTTTTATGATCAATAAGAAAATATGTAGGTATAAATATATTTTTTATTTATATAATATAACACTGTAAAAATAATTTAAAAATAAAATAACTATGTACCCTAAAACAAACTAAAAAAATAAACAACTACTAAAAACTAAATTATAATAGGAAATTAATTAATTAACACGACCATGTAGTTACTAACAACAATAGAAAAGAAAGAAAAAAACCATTTATTGGCTGATGGGTGGCATAACACAAAACAAAAAAAGAATAAAATTAAAAAAAAATCACAAAAACTAGAATAGAAAAAAAGAATAGAATAAAAAAAATACACAAAAACTAGAAATTAACAAAGAAACTGCTTGTAAAATAATAATATTAGGTACTATAAGACTTAAACTATATTTTCTTCATCAAGACTTACAGCTAAATACAATGATAACAGATAACAGTATGATAATCTGACAGCCAATTACAAGTCTTCACGTCTAGAGCTTGTCTGTTATAAAAGTACTGCGGAACAAAATGTACAAACTGCCAAATAATGCCAAAAAAATAAACAAAAAGTTAAATAACATTCAGGTAGATCATCACCTAAAATATGTAAAAAGTAATAAAGAATAATAAAGTATAATTGCGACAAGTTATTTCCCATACGAACCAAGATGTTACAATTCAATTCAATTTACAAATATAAAATAATAATAAAAAAAAAAAAAAAAAAATAAAAACTAAGTCCTCAGAATTTAAGCTTTAAAGAAATTCATTGTTAAACACCTTTTTGCCGTGGTCACACTTGTTTCAAAAAGATCAAAGTCGAACTGTTTGCACACCTTATTAAAATACCTACTTATACGCACAACGTACGAATTTTGTCTATAGTTAGTATTTGCAAATGGCACCCGTAATGGTGTGTTGAACCTTTTAGACCTGCTAGGAACGTTATAGTAGAAAGTTGACAAAATATCAGAACAATTTATGTTATTATCATCGTCATCATCTTCTTCAACGTCACTACATGCAGCAAGTGTATCAGTTGAAACGTCAATGAACTCCAATTCACTCTGATCACGTATGAGTAAATCGTCTAGTTCTCTAAATGAAGACTTTTTGGCTTTATTTGTCATCTTCGGTCGTAAGCTGGCGAGAAGAGGATCGGAAGATAATAGCAGATTATGAAGAATGTCTTCATTAGTGGCGATGCTACTATGCTTTCGTGTATGACATTCTCTAAATTTGCGAAAGTCCTTGTTTCTTGCTTCAGATGCTTCTTCAGACAAAAAACCTATAGGCACTACTGATAAGTGGTCCACTATCTGTGATCCATGAATCAGCAATTTGTGTAAACTTGCTGGCATGTTATACCATGGATATAATTCCACGAATAAATTTGCTGTTTCATCACAATATGATTTGAATTTTTGGACTTGAATTTTTTCGCCTGAGGAAATGCATTGCAAAATAACGGCGAGTCTTCTAATTAAATTAACATCTAATTTAGTAATTTCGGCAGTCGTTTCAGGGTTTGCAAAAAATCTTCTTGCAGCATTTCCAGTGTTTGTGTTGCCACTACCCTGCTTAACAACGTCTAGAAGTAAGCCTGTTCTTCTTCGGAAAGCTTCTTGAATGGCTTCTTTCTTATCTTTAACTTTTTTTTTATTTTCGTCACCTTTTGCTTGCCATGATTTTATGTCCATTCTGTAAGAAATGTGTAATAAACATTCCATGGACCGAATCCAAGCATGCAATGAACTAAATCCATGCTTGTATAAATCTGTATTCACGGGTTTAGCCCTCACTTCTTCCAAGTTATTCATTTCGCTTGGGCGAGCTTTGCACAAATCACACACTGCTGCCGATGTACCAGATATGATTGAATGTACCTTACCATCAATCATGGTTAGCCATAGATTGTGAGTAACAGTAGCATTGCCGCAATCAGTCGGGTTCCGTTCACGAATCTCGGTCTCAAATATTTCCATTTCAGCCTTAACATTCGCTTCCGTTTCTTTCATAAATGTAAATGAAATCGGGCGACAATATGTGGTTGACGATGGCCGATCATTCTGCCACACTATACTTCCACTAGAAGTCACTAACTTAAGTGGTACAAGACTTGCCATAAATACACTGGATAAGTCTTGTTCACTTGTTGTTGTCGTTTGATGGTAAATGCTTTGACTTGAAGCTCCATCAAAACCCCATTTACTGTGAAGCACAAGTTGTTCACCAGCATCAAAATTTGATTCAAGTGAATCGATCAGCCTCCTAACGGTGAGATCAAGGAGGGCTTGGATACGTATCTTTGCGGAAGTTTCAGTCACAGTTATGTCTTCTTTTGCCGGGTAGCATTTAAGCTTTTCTTTAACTAACAAGTAGTAGCTTGGGTATTTCGCATGACCTTCTTTTAAACTAAAGTCCCGAAGTGTGATGTAACGCCACTTGGATAACTGCAAGTAAACGTAAAGAGCAAGTGCTTTGTGAGTAGGAACTTCACGAAGCGGAGGATTCTGCTTAGTTTCCAGGACATTTATAACTGTTGAGACGTGTTCAGGATTTTCCAGCAAATTTTTCATTATTCTGGCTATATCATTTTTTCCGGCAGACTTAAGTATACTTTCAACAGTATGCAAAAGCTCATCCGGACGACTGCAACTAGTAACATTTTCATTAACACGTCTTCTTTTGTGTCTAGTTGATAAATCTTCAAAGCGTTTGCGAGGAGATGTATATGTTGAAGTAGATGCATCTGATTTTGATGGACTGACTACCTCTTCTGCCTCATTTTCATTTGCTTCTTCAGTGTCAACAACATTTTCTTTAAAGCAATCTGGCCAAACGATATCGGAATTTAACCACTCTTCGTTCTTGTTAATGAACCTGTCAACTGTCCTTCTTGATTGCACCCATTTGGTGTAAACCCTATAGCAAAATCGTCGACACCAGTTCTTGAGATCCGTCACATCACTTTCACTTAACTGGACGTTAGTATTCGACTTCAATGTGTTAAATAAATGGTCATAGTCACGAAGATCTTTATGATTACGAAGAGCAACGTAAAGATCTAGGTAAGTAGAAAACCCACGGAAAGCCATAATGACAACACTTGGTAGAAGTTATAATTACAACTGAATTACATTTGCTAAACACACTCAAATATATAGGGCAGCAAGTAGGCAACTAGCAATGAATTTGATAAGCTAATGATGACATTAGACAATAACAATGCAGAGATTAAGGGCTGTTAACATAGTAATTACAATAACTAATTAGATTAAGCAAGTACTGGGAATCTTCACTTAAGGACTCATTAACGCGTTTGTTGTATGGCAACAGAAGCGTTCATAAGTCATTAAAGTAATCGTAAATGCACCTGTTATTTAAGGAACTACTTAGGGATGACTTATTCTCAGTAATGAATATACTTAATGTACCTCCATATCATCAGTTATACAATAAAAAGTAAAGTTACTAAAAGCAAAATATCTCGGAAGGGGGTCGCTGGGGGCACCATGTGTCCTTGAAGAAAATGTGGCATAAAATGGGTAGATAACAGTAGTGAAAACCGCAAATCGAAACAAGGAGGGAATCATGAGATACAGACATTTTTGTGACCATTTCCATAGAAAAATAACACTTTTCATCGAATTGCTCATAAAGTACTGGTCAAATAAAAAAATTGTAGTAACATTTTTTGTAGTTCCTTAATAGAGTAATGCAACTGCATATTTCATTTTTTTCAATTAAATACTTTTTCAATTTTTAATTCTATGTCCGACCTCTTGTATGGGGACGATCCACTGTGCGGCCGCGAATCATATTTAGATCAACATACAACCTAATACTGACTTGCAAATTGCAAAAAACGTAAGAAATTTTGAATTTCGCGAGCTACCTTAGCGCTTTCGTCTTAAGACCTCTTATTTACCATATTTTATATAAAATAAAAATATTATAGTATAGTTAAAATCTCGCTGCAGACTTGGTCATAAATCATAATCGGAGTAGGGATGTGCGCTAGTTGCGCGCGCTCAAGGCCATTATCGATAACAACGATGATGATGACTCAGACGAAGAATATTAATTTTCTATTTTTAGTTTTATATATACGTTCTTTTGTTTATATATTTAATATGCTTTGTAGTAAATTTGGTAATAAAATAAAAAAAATATGTGTATTTATTTCTATCACCCATTTATAAATATATAAAACTATCGATACCTATCACTCATCGACTGCAGTAATGCACAGGACTACGTGTGGGCGTGGCCTGCCCATAAGGCCCGTGAGTGGGAAAGAGAGCGAAACACTCGAATGATTTATGAGCGAGTCTGCAGCGAGATTTTAACTATACTATAATTTCTATTATAAGCAGCGACAGTAGGTTTGCCAACGGCCTTGAGTGCATAGCTTTTCTTTCTTTTCTTTCTTTCTTCTTTCTTCTTCTTCATAGATTGCGTGTTTTGTGCTGAGCTCACGCAACGCGTCGTACGTCCACCCAGTAATAGAACTCGCCCATCATTATTAATTTATTATATATAAAACAAAAGGTATTATATTAAAAAACGTATACTAAAAGATAAACAATTTAATTGCCTTTAAGATGGTGAAGGTTTCATAAAAATACGCTTGATAGTTTTTGCGTGATTCTCAGTTCTTTATCCGCGTTAGACATAACTTTACAATTTAATTACACTATGTAATATAAACATAATCTGAAATATTCACATATTAATTTATTAAGAAAATGCTCTAATTTAACATATTTTTTTTTTTTCAAAGAATTAACACTACTGGTTTAGACGTGATCTTCGCCTTAATAAATTGCAGAAATCAATAAATTTTATAAATGATGGTGAAAACCGCATCAAAATCCATTGCGCAGTTTAGAAGAACAACACGGTCACACAGACATAGAAGAACAACACGAAAACCGACTTATAACATGTTGTGATTCTTGAACAATATAATATTGATTTATCTCCTCCTCTTGTTACAGAATCGTGGGTAGAACTCAACTCCGGCGGAGGATTAGCCGCCGTTGAGAACGAGTACATCAGACTACTGCGGGAAGCCCAGAGGGAGAGCCGGGACTCCTCCGTGAGGCACTCCCGCGCGTCCAGCGTCAAAGGCAGGTTGGTAAACAACTCCACATGTTTCAATAGAACATATTAGTATCCCACCGGTATCAGAAATAGGTTTCAAGTTACCGGCGGTCAGCACCCTTTTTTTTCTCTTTTTTTTGTGGATGGGAAATCATCAAATGTTTCTCTCGCTCTGGGCAGAGCGGGAGGGCGTGTCAGACTTTTACTGACTAAAACCCACCCGTGTTCCTTCAGTTGCCCGTGCCAGGGCCACGGTATCTCTTTCGAACTACCCGCGACCCCGGCGGCATCGGCCCAATTGACCCCGTCACTGCTGACATCTCTTTGAGGCGCGCGTGGAACACAACACGCCGTCGACCCGGGCCTGGTCCTTACCGGACGGCGAGCTGCCCATTACTCGTCGGTCGTCGTCCGCAAGCCCGCGCCTACGGTGGCCGGGAATCGGCGATAGATTCCCGCCGCCCAGGGCGTCTCCTAGCGGTCAGCACCCTAATTGCGTAACACACTATCAATCGGAATTTGAATTATTTTGAATCAAATTCCTGATCTTATCCTATCCTATCTTCATAATCATGTTCGAAAAATAATAGCACTAGATACAGGATCAGGAACAAAAATTAGTCAATGAAATGGCCACGTTTAAAACACACACATAAGCATTTACATTTCTTACTACGAAATATAAAAAAAAGTTTTATAATAATAGGTTGGGGAAAAAGTTTCTTCGCATTTTTTAAGAAAATTCAAAACATTTTTTAATGTACATTATTTACATTTATCTAAACTATGTAGGTACCATTTTGTTCGATAACTTTTTGCCATCTTGTAGGTAGGGACATGATCTCATTGCTATAGAAATTTTGGGACTTCTGATCAAAATACCGCGACATGTGGTTTTGGCAGTCCTCTCGTGATGTTAACCTGACACTGCCTAAAGAATTCTGAAGAGACCGAAACAGGTGGAAATCTGAAGGTGCAAGGTCAGGACTATACGGCGGATGCATTAACACCTCCCAGCCAAACTCTCTTAATTTTTGCTGAGTGGCTAAAGATGTGTGAGGTCTAGCGTTATCGTGATGAAAAACCACACCCCTTCTGTTGATTAATTCCGGCCGCTTTCTCTCAACTTCTTGCTTTAATCTCATCAGTTGTTCGCAGTAGAGTTCAGAATCGATGGTCCTGCCTGGTGGTAACAGCTCATAATGAATAATGCCCTTCCAATCCCACCACACACACAGCATCACCTTGTTGCGAGTTAACCCGGGTTTCGCCACAGTCTGTGAAGCCTGACCGGCCTTTGACCACGACATTTTTCGCACGTTCTTGTCGTACGTGATTCACTTTTCATCACCAGTTATCAGCTTCTTCAAAAATGGTTCGGTTTCATTACGTCGTAATAAAGAATCACAAATGAGTACACGGCTCATTAGGTTTCTTTCGATGAGCTCGTGAGGTACCCAAATATCGAGCTTTTTTGTGTACCCAGTTTTTTTGCAAATGCGCCAGAACTGTTTTGTGGTCAATTCCCAGTTCTTCAGCTACGTCGTAATTACTGATATGCCGATTTTGCTCCACTTTTTCAAAAATGGCATCCATTTTATCCGTATTAGGGCGACCAGAGCGACGTGCATCTTTGACATCAAAATTTCCGGATTGAAAACGCTTAAACCAAATTTGTGCTACCCTCACAGACACTGCACTGGGTCCATAAACATCGCAAATTTTTTTCGCGGCTTGCGTTGCGTTTTTACCTTTTTTGTAGTAAAATTTTAAAATGTATCGAATTTCTTCATTAGATTCACTCATCTTGACAGTACGAAAAACAAATGAAAATCACACATTTTCGTAATTTGAATTTGGAATTATGTTCTTTGCGAAAAGACTTTCCCCAACCTAATATTAGGTTGGGGAAAAAGTCTTTTCGCATTATAGTATGTATGAACATAAAATAAAATCTCTTTGGCTATACTATTTGTATCTGGCTGGTTGTGGTATCATTGAAAGTTTAAATTTTAATGAACGTAATTCCAAATTCAAATTAGGAAAATGTGTGATTTTAATTTGTTTTGCGTACTGTCAAGATGAGTGAATCTAATGAAGAAATTCGATACATTTAAAAATTTTACTACAAAAAAGGTAAAAATGAAACGCAAGCCGCGAAAAAAATTTGCGATGTTTATGGACCCAGTGCAGTGTCTGTGAGAGTAGCACAAATTTGGTTTAAGCGTTTTCAATCCGGAAATTTTGATGTCAAAGATGCACGTCGCTCTGGTCGCCCTAATACGGATAAAATGGATGCCATTTTTGAAAAAGTGGAGCAAAATCGGCATATCAGTAATTACGACGTAGCTGAAGAACTGGGAATTGACCACAAAACAGTTCTGGCGCATTTGCAAAAAAACTGGGTACACAAAAAAGCTCGATATTTGGGTACCTCTCGAGCTCACTGAAAGAAACCTAATGAACCGTCTACTCATTTGTGATTCTTTATTACGACGTAATGAAATCGAACGATTTTTGAAGTAGCTGATAACTGGTGATGAAAAGTGGATCACGTACGACAAGAACGTGCCAAAAAGGTCGTGGTCAAAGGCCGGTCAGGCTTCACAGACTGTGGCGAAACCCGGGTTGACTCGCAACAAGTTGATGCTGTGTGTGTGGTGGAATTGGAAGGGCATTATTCATTATGAGCTGTTACCACCAGGCAGGACCATCGATTCTGAACTCTACTGCGAACAACTGATGAGATTAAAGCAAGAAGTTGAGAGAAAGCGGCCGGAATTAATCAACAGAAGGGGTGTGGTTTTTCATCATGATAACGCTAGACCTCACACATGTTTAGCCACTCAGCAAAAATTAAGAGAGTTTGGCTGTGAGGTGTTAATGCATCCGCCGTATAGTCCTGACCTTGCACCTTCAGATTTCCACCTGTTTCGGTCTCTTCAGAATTCTTTAGACAATGGTGCCGATTCTCTTGTGAACGCACTAAACTAAAATTAGAGAATCGCTATCTTTTACTAACAGGCAGCGCGAGAAAAGGACGGTTATAGCTATGAACTAAGTTGGAGATGTCAAACTAGTTCACGCCTTGCGCTTCACCGTGTTTTTAGTCGACATGTTTTTACGTGTCGTCTAAATGTCTATGGAAAAATTAGTTCTAACTAATTTGACAGCTCTAATTTACTTCCGTCTCTTTCTTGTCAAAATAGAGAGAAAAAGTTAGCAATAGCCTAAATTAAGTTTAGTTTGTGCACAACAGAATCGGCACCAGTGTCAGGTTAACATCACGACAGGACTGCCAAAACCACTTGTCGCGGTATTTTGATCAGAAGTCCCAAAATTTCTATAGCAATGGGATCATGTCCCTACCTACAAGATGGCAAAAAGATATCGAACAAAATGGTACCTATATACTTTAGATAAATGTAAATTATGTATATTAAAAAATGTTTTGAATTTTCATAAAAAATGCGAAGAAACTTTTTCCCCAACCTATTATAATATCATAAACAACCTCAGTTCATTATAAACCTTAACATTAGAGCATAAAGTTTAATTACAATTGCAAAATATTGGGAGAAAGGTAAAAGCAATAAATTTAAAATGTTGCTTGAAAATAAAAAGTCAATTTTATAATAAGTACAAAAATATTTATTCTAAAATGAAACTTATACCTAAGCAAAATAAGGTTAAAAACAATTTGTTGATAATTTCGTGCTTACTCTATTTTGCTATTATTATTCGAAGCTTATCTATGATTGTACGTTTCTTGAGCGAGAAAATAGTAGGTAAGTAGTAGTTAGTCGCTTCCTCGACGTCGCATCGGCGCGGCGCGCGGCGCAGTGTGGAAAGAAATCAAAATGTAATAAATATTAAATTAATAATGAAATTGATTATACAAATTGTATGAAAAAATATTTTGCAAAATTTGACCAATTTCCACAGTCCCGATTTTTTTCTTCGGATACAATGAAATGATTCTTACAGAAAAAAAAACCGGCCAAGTGCGTGTCGGACCACGCACAATGAAGGGTTCCGTAGTTGGGATGAATTTATCTTAAGAACAAACTTAACATTGTAGTTGAAAAACATGTTCTCCCATACATTCCAACTGTAAATGTAAGTTTGTACTCACAATATTGATAGATTTACCATGTTATTTTAAGACCACAGACTTCTTATAGGTTTTCCTGTAATCTACAGGTAAAGATCTATTTTCTGTATTTTTTTCAAAATTTTAGGCTCAGTAGTTTCGGAGATAAGGGGGGAGAATGGTCAATTTTCGTCTATTTTCTTAAATAACTTTAAAACAATTTATTTTGAAATTATAATAAAAATATATTTGAGACCCTTATAGTCACCCCTTTCGTTTGATATGCCACATGGTGTAGTTTGCAAAACTTTTTTTTTTAATTTTCTTATTTGCCCCCCAAAAGTGACCTCTATATTCAAAATTCATTTATTTACTTTACCCGTCCATGTTTGGGTCACAGAAATTCATATGTGTACCAAATTTCAACTTAATCGGTCCATTAGATTCGGAGCAAATTGGCTGTGACAGACGGACAGACAGACAGACACACGACACACGAGTGATCCTATAAGGGTTCCGTTTTTTCCTTTTGAGGTACGGAACCCTAATGAGTCGAATAGAAATAAAAAAAATATTGGTGGTTTTCACTCATTCTTGTGGAGAACTCACACTTGAGCAAAAAAATTAATATGCCAAACTTGTTAAGATAAAAAAGAACTAATGTTTTCTAAGAATGTTTTCTGATAACTCTTATGGATTCCGATTTCCACCTGTTGGTCAACTTACAATAACGCAAAATATCGCAGTACCAAATTAGATGCAAAACTAGGTTAATAATTTGTACTATTCAAATCTTCAATCCGTTTGTGGACGACGCAATCTCGGTATAAGAACTATATTTACTATTTGTATTAAGTAAGTAGGTACTCTTAGTGCCATCTGTTGGCAATACGTAAAACTTATTTAAAATAAATAAAAATGTTGCAAGGTGCGAGTGGTCCCGGCTTAAATTATTTTTTGTGGTTGGCAACCTTGTTTGCTTTTGCGTCTGTGAGCTAGAACGTTGCGCCGCTAGCACGTACATGTTAAAATAACAGGATCAAGAAGCTGGTTCTCGAAGCCGTGCAACCACCCGCACCCTCCAAATTGATTCAAAAAACAAGTCTGCATTTTTATTTCGCCTCCAGCTGTAACACCGTTGTTTGAGAAATCAAATTGCGATTTTTTCGTTAATTTATGTTTTTCTTCATACACAAAAAACTTTAAATATTCATAAAATTAAAAATAATAGGTCAAACGGAAAAGTCATAGAAGAAGTTATATTGTGTTTGATAGAGCTCGTGGCTAAGTACTAACAGCCGCACGGGTCGATCCATCAGGTTAAGCTACGCTTGCCGGGGTTGGTCCGTGGATTGGTAACCATCTTTACATACCGAGACTCCTCCGTGCCTCGGAAAGCACGTTAAGCCGTTGGTCCCGGCTGTCATTCGTGGATCTTTGACAGTCGTTACGGGTCGTCAGAAGCCCGAAAGTCTGACAACCAGTCTTACCAAGGGGTATCGTATTATCTGATTACCTACTGGGTTGTGGAGGTCAGATAGGCAGTCGTTCCATGTAATATACTGGTATTCAGCTGCATCCGGTTAGACTGGAAGCCGACCCCAACATAGTTGGGAAAAGGCTAGGCAGATTGATTTGATAGTAGATTTCATTCTAATAATTATTTTTTTTAATAATTCAATCAGTTTTTTTTTTATTCCTATGTCTTCTACGGTTTAATATCAGTTCATCGTGCGGCGCGGCGCGGCGCTGCCTAGGCGGTGCACGTGTGCCTTAATACCGTTGTTTACAAATTAATACTAATACTATTTTTGAACAGACTACTAGGGAAAGATTTAGATTTGACATACAAACAGATTCCCTACAGTACATATATGATGTGTCTGCCAAGATACTTACACGTAATGCGGTCAAACTAGTTTTTAAACCAGTTTTTGCCTATAAATAGAGTTGGATTGCGACTTCCCGCGTCTTTGTGTGAGGCGAGAACTATCATACGAGTTTTCACTGAGCTTTCTTTTTTTTTTTTTGCTATATTTTTATTGGACTTGAACTAGATAAAAGCTACACAGGTCGATCGATCAAGGTTATGCAACGCTTGCTGAGGTCGGTCTGTGGATGGGTGACCATCCATTTCTTACAATAATCTTCTCCATACCTCGGAAGGTACCTACTCTACGTTATAATCTTTCCAATAATTTATTTCGTTTTTGACATAAGCTCGCCTATGACGTTCCTTATTTATTGACAGGTTTTCCCAACTATGTTGGGGTCGGCTTCCATTCTAACCAGATGCAGCTGAATACCAGTATTTTACCTGACCTCCACAGCCCAGTAACTAGGTAATACGATACCAGTTGGTAATAGACTGGTTGTCAGACTTTCGGGCTTCTGACGACCCGTAACGACTGTCAAAAATCCACGAATGACAGCCGGGACCAACAGCACTGAGGAGTCTCGGTATGTAAAGATGGTCACCCATCCACGGACCAACCGCCGCAAGCGTAGCTTAACCTGATGGATCGACCCGTGCAGCTGTTATTACCTAGCCACGAGCTCCTCTGCATGACCATAGACGAAAAAATGCAATGCTTCAGAGACGCTGTTTTTCCTTTAAATTTTTCTTTTTAATAAAATGTCAGTGTGTTAAAAATCGATTAAAACTTCTTGATAAATAAAGTCGATTGTTACAAGAAATCGAATTGGTAATGCGTTAGGTTATGAAATCATTAATGGGGAAGGTTGGGCGAAGCTAATTGTAGATGGCGTGATCATAGCTAGGTCTATAAGGCCTTAAATTTGACATTTCGTTCATTCATGGGTTTGGAGGAGGAGGAGGAGCTCGTGGCTAAGTAATAACAGCTGCACGGGTCGATCCATCAGGTTAAGCTACGCTTGCCGGGGTTGTCCGTAGATGGGTGACCATCTTTACATATCGAGACTCCTCCGTGCCTCGGAAAGCACGTTAAGCCGTTGGTCCCGGCTGTCATTCGTGGATCTTTGACAGTCGTTACGGGTCGTCAGAAGCCCGAAAGTCTGACAACCAGTCTATTACCAACTGGTATCGTATTACCTAGTTACTGGGCTGTGGAGGTCAGGTAAAATACTGGTATTCAGCTGCATCTGGTTAGACTGGAAGCCGACCTCAACATAACTGGGAAAAGGCAGATTGTTCATTCTTGAGTTTGATTTTATTTCACTATTTCGTTATTTTCGGTTATATCAATATTTTTAAGTATTTGACATGGAAAGTGTCGGAATATAAAACCTTTATTTCTTCGTAATCACTTTCATCAAAATTCAAAATGTTTCGAACTCTGTTTAATTTTTACAAATAGCTTTAATCCACAATCTTTTAATTTTATGGGCTCTCGGGAAATGGTAGACACGAATTTCGGAGTATTAGGTATGTATCGCGTTATTTTCGCAAAAATAAAATAAAACCACCTCACGCCTTGTATTATTAGCTTGTGTTGGGAAGTAGCTACGACAGCGCCATTTTGAAAGTAGCCTTCTTTGAATTTTTTTTTTATGACATAAAATTACAAATGAATCAGTTTCGGACTTCTTCCTTTACTTGTGCTGTGAGACCCTGCTTCTTGCCAAATTTCATGATTCTAGGTCAACGGGAAGTATAATTATGTCGCTTAAATGACCGTATTTTTTATTGCGTTGACTTTTTAGAGCTTCAAGGGACCATAGACCTACGTACTTATTTGATATTAATTTTAACTTGATACCTGCACGCGTTTCATACTTGTGGCTAAGTAATAACAGCCGCACGGGTCGATCCGTGAGGTTAAGCTACGCTTGCCGGGGTTGGTCCGTGGATGGGTGACCATCTTTACATACCGAGATTCCTCCGTGCCTCGGAAAGCACGTTAAGCCGTTGGTCCCGGCTGTCATTCGTGGATCTTTGACAGTCGTTACGGGTTGTCAGAAGCCCGAAAGTCTGACAACCAGTCTTAGTAGGTAATCACCTACTGGGTTGTGGAGGTCAGATAGGCAGTCGTTCCATGTAATATACTGGTATTCAGCTGCATCCGGTTAGACTGGAAGCCGACCCCAACATATTTGGGAAAAGGCTAGGCAGATTGATTGACCTCCACGCGTTTCAGACAGACGGACAAAGAAGTGATCCTATAAGGGTTCCGTTATTTCCTTTTGAGATACGGAACCCTAAAAATGGCTGATGTAATTCTGCTGAACCGCAGCTTGAATACTGACACGCAATATGACGAGTATCGAGTAACGTCATCGTCAGCAGTTACACGAACGATGAAGCCACCTACCTCATTATGGCTTCTCACTGCATACAAACACAATAGTAATTAACTTTGCGCTTCAAATCAATAACTTGTCTATGCTCCATTTACAGTAAGATTTTTTAACCGACTTCAAAAAGGAGGAGGTTATCAATTTCCCCGATTACTCGAAGATGGCTGAACCGATTTGAATTTTTTTTTGTTTTATTCGAGAAAGTATACATCACAGTTGGTCCCATATAAAATTGATTAACTTTGCTTTGGTAGTTTTTGAGTTAGCTTCAATAATACGTATTTTTCCCCACTTTTTTATATGGATGATGTTCTAGTTTGTTTTGCAGGTAGTGGTATTAGAATTTGTGTGGGGTAGGTACACAACTAAAAAGTGAAAAATAAAAAATTTTTTACAAAAAAATACAACCGACTTCCAAAAACAACTACAAAGTGAAAAATAACTTTAATTTCGGAAGTCGGTGGCAAAAAACGTAAATACATTTAACTAGACACCGACTTCCGAAATAAAAGTTATTTTTCACTTTGTAGTTGTTTTTGGAAGTCGGTTGTATTTTTTTTGTAAAAAAGTTTTTTTAAACATAACTTTACAGTCCGTTCAACGGATTTTGACTTCTATTCCATAAGCTTATGAATGGCATTAAAAGCAAAAACGTGGTTATAATACCAACTATTTACTGCAGCTGCCATTTGTCATGCCACCAACGAAATGGGAAGTCAAAATCCGATGAAGTTAAGGACGCTGTTACAAATGGGTAGTCAAATCATTACTTTTTTACACAAAAATATGTTTATTTAATAAAATGCTTTACATTCTTAATTTTTTTTTTTGCCCGAACTGTTGATAGATGTGCATGGTACGATTCTGAACTATAAATATAATTTTAATTATGTATATTTTCTCAATAAATGTACCGAAATAAAAATTTTCACTCCGGTACAATTATTGTGGAACTGTACCTATCTAAAATTATATTTATAGTTCAGAATCGTACCATGCACATCTATCGACCGTTTGGCCAAAAAAACATTTTAAGAATGCAAAGCATTTTATTTAATAAACATACTTTTGTGTAAAAAAGTATTGATTTGACTAACCGTTTGTAACAGCGTCCTTAAGGCGAAAGCGCCAGGGTAACCCGCGAAATTCAAATTTTCTTACGTTTTTTTCACATTATTAGGTTGTATGTTGATCTAAATATGATTCGCGGCAGTATCAAATATTTATTTATAGAATTATAATCATAAAAATCATCAATACAACTGTCAAGTTCAAATCAAATCATGAGATTTGAGGCCACTTCTAACTTATGGAGTTGTATTGCTGATTCTAATGATTATAATTCTGTACAACCATATTAGTGACGGCCGCGAATCATATTTTAATCAACATACAACCTGACACTGACCTGCAAATTGCAAATAATGTATGAAAATTTGAACTTCGCGGGCTACCTCAGCGCATTTAACTTTTGTCGATGATTTTTTAATTACAATTTAATAATGCTATTCAGAGAATAATATTTTTAAACCAAAAGTGGGAGGAGAGTGAGTTTAAAAAAAAAGATGAATTAATTACTAATTTCCAAACAAAAACCGGCCAAGTGCGTGTCGGACCACGCACAATAAAGGGTTCCGTAGTTGGGATAAAATCCCAAGAACAAACTTAACATTGTAGTTGAAAACGTGTTCTCCCATACATTCCAACTGCAATTGTAAGATTGTACGCACAATATTAAGAGATTGAACTATTTTCTGTATTTTTTTTTTCAAAATTTTAGGCTCAGTAGTTTCGGAGATAAATGATAAAAAAAAAATAAGAAATAAAAAATAAATAAAATAAGAAATAAATAAGAGATAATGGGGGGGAATGGTCAATTTTCGTCTATTTTCTGAAATAACTTTAAAACTGTTTATTCTAAAATTATAAAAAAAAATCTATTTCAGGCCCTCACAGAAAGCTTTTTCATTTGACATGTCACGCGGTACAGTTTGCAAAACTTTTTTTTATTAATTTTCTTACTTGTTCCCAATAGTGACCCCCATATTCATAATTATTTTCATTACGTTACTCGTCCGTGTTTGGGTCACAGAAATCCATATGTGTACCAAATCGGTCCATTAGATTCGGAACAAATTGGCTGTGACAGACGGACAGACAGACAGACAGACAGACACACGAGTGATCCTATAAGGGTTCCGTTTTTTCCTTTTGAGATACGGAACCCTAAAAAGATGAATTTGTTACTAATTCCCAAACAAAAAACTGACTTTCTCAACTTATACTTTAAATAAATACATATACCCGCGGTCTCTAGCGCCGAAAAAGAAATCAAAATATTTTATTTCACATAAACCTACATGGGCACTTGTGAAACGTCAGAAGCTAGGTGCACGGTTCCAAATGGTCGTTTCCTATGAAGAAGAGCCGGCAAGAAACTCCATGGTTATTCTTGTAGTTAAAAATAATTGGCTTTTACAATATTTTCAAAAAGGATTTAGATATCGGTATCCATCCCGTCTGCGGAGTTTCGCTGACTAATTTAATTTGACCCTGTGTACTATTACGATTCAGCTAAAAACTTTGAACTGAATTATCTCGGCATTTGTTAGAAGTCGTTTTTTTGTGTTAGGAAATGGCCATTTGCAGTATCCGGTTGTCGTTCGTTGGTCTGGTATCAGTGAATGCTCCAATTAGTTAATCGATCTCAACCGAGAGATAATGACAGCTGGATGTCATGTGAACTATAATGCTAGCCACATATGGTCACAGAATACATAAATAGTACAAGTACAGAAGATTCACTCCGCAAAATCATTTAAATAAAAAGCGACTCTTGCTACAACCAAATAAAGTGCAATTCTCACAACACACGCACAACGCTTCATTACCTACAGTTATATTCACCTATAAGTTGCCTCTCTTTCTATCGCGTAACTCTTATACCTTCTGACTCGTTAGGGTTGTCTTCTGTTACGACGCGGCGCGTGAGTGAGTATCGAACTAACGTGCGAGCTAGCCGGTGCGCGGCAGCCCACACTGAATTAGTCCGACAAGTCGAGCCCGCCGCGTACTTGTAGCTTCATACCTAAAATGCGGAGTGCGCTTGGCCTGACATGGTCTGTAGTTTGCGTAGCACACTATTAATCAGAATAGGTATCATTTTGACAGTTCAACAACATTCATTGCGTTTTCGCAACATTAATAAGTGAATCGTTAAAAAAAATCATAATTAATATTGCGTTATCCTAATAATCGATTCAAGTTGAGCGTCCCAACCACCCTTAGAGGAAAGTAATAGTACTGTCATCTGATTTCAAAATCAAATAATTAGAATGACTAGGGAAATGTTGACTATCCCTGACCTGTCACTTTGACAATGACATTTCTTTGTTTACATTTTTTGAACTCGAATTCGATTTCTGGGTTTTAGATAGATATACCTTCTGCATCTGACAGCCTGTCATTCACACAATATTTGTCACAGTCAGACGAGCACAGAGTCGTATCATTCACTACAGTATCACGTAACGTGCGGTTTGTCGGATGTCGGCGCCAGATGCATTTCAACGGCTTTAACCCTTATAGGATCACTTCGTTTTCCGTCTGTCTGTCAGTCTGTCCAGACCCTTTTTCTCAAGAACGAGTGGAGGTATCAAGTTGAAATTTATATCAAATATATACGTAGGTCTAGGTCCCCTTGGAGTTCTAAAAAAAATCAAGCTTTGATACTAGCAAGTAAATAATTTTGTTTGTTTTTGGGATAAATTCTTTTCAACTACAGAACCCTTCATTGTGCGTGGTCCGACACGCACTTGGCTGGTTTTTTTTACTTTTTAGTGTCGATTGTTTTTTTTTTTTTTTTGTAAAATGTTTTTCAAGTGTAAAAGTCGTTATCTTAATAACTACAATTGTTTTAAGAGTGTGTCTTTATTAAAAGTAATTAACAAACTCTAGTATATCTCGAGTGGCGTGTGAAGACTCTTTTAAGTGATATAAGTGATATTACACGTTTTTCAGTTAAAACTCGTGTGTTTTCAAGTACTTCAAGGTCAATTTACTAGAAGTTTCGTTTCTGAGTAATTGATACGTGTATTTTTAATGTGGGTCCCTGTGTCGTGGAGAATATAGTCTGTTTTTTTTTAAATTACATGTTCATTCAGCTGAGTCATCGACTCTCTGCGCGTCGCACGTGTTTTAGCGAGTGAACCAGACGATATTGTTTGTGGCCTGCAGGCATGGCGGACATGTCTCATGTACTCTACAGTAAATTTTAGAAGTATTCAATATGAACGGGCCTTAACAATTTCAAAACAAAACAAAGGCGTTGGCCCCACCCCAACCAATGACCCATCTCACTCTGACAATATCGGAAATGTGCGAGAGACATAACTCGGTACTCGTTTGTTAAAAAAAATTGATAAAGTTCATTTAATTTGTCAACTTTGCTGTTACAACAATATAATAATTTAATCAAAAAACTAACAAAGTAATTCTTCTTCTATTTCAGTCCGAAGTCTCCGCCCAACAGTCCGAACCTAGAACCTTCCACGGAGGATGAGCTGAAAGGAGTCTACATTAATTGCTGGAGAGTGAGTACTTAACTAATATTATTACTAATAGCCGTACTGTCAAAGGTCATTTCTGCCATGGGTCACGATTCTGCTAACTTCTTTCCAATTCTTAAGGGCCCTATCTCACTAGGGACACCAGTGGCGGCGCAACCATGGTCGCACTGCCAAAAGAATGTATGGTTGGTTTCGCAACCGATCGGTCACATGCGGGGCAATCGTGGCTAAGTAATAACTAAATATTCTGTGAATATTTCAAGCGTACCTGTTGCCGTTTGTTGTATGTGAGCCCCCTTAAATATTTATTTTATTCTGTTTTTTAGTATTTGTTGTAATAGCGGCAACAGAAATATATCATCTGTGAAAATTTCAACTGTCATAACTGTCACGGTTCATGAGATACAGCCTGATGACAGACGGACGGACAGCGGAGTCTTAGCAATAGGGTCCCGTTTTACCCACTGGGTACGGAACCCTAAAAATGAGAGCTTAGAACGTGGACTAAACAAACTTGAACATTTATTTAATGAGCATTGTGTAATGTTTCAGGACGACTCCAACGACTGGGTCTGGGAGTGGAGTAGTAGACCCGACCAGCTGCCACCCAAGTGAGTAGAAATACATTTTTTTTTAACCGACTTCAGAAAAGGAGGTTCTGTATTCGACCCGTATGTATGTTTGTTTGTTTGTCCGCGGTTTTCTCAAAAACTCATAAACCAATTTTGATGATTTTTTCACTAACGCGATCTACATACTTTCAGGAAGGTTTTAGTATTATAATGCATTATGTAATTATTCTTATGTACGAAGTTATATGCATAAATGCACTGTATCTCCGGCATTTCTAAGCGGATTTTGATGATTCTTCTTTTGGTTCGACTTGGGCTTACCTACTTATGTAATAGAATATTCAACTAAAAATGGAAAAATACATTTATTTAAAAAAAAGTAAAAACCGACTTCAAAACCAAAAACGAATAAAATAACTTTCATAATACACTTAACAGCTTCTGAAGTCGGTGTCTTCAATTCTTCAATGCACTTTAGCTTGACACCGACTTCAGAAGCTGTTGTGTTTTATGAAAGTTATTTTATTTGTTTTTGGTTTTGAAATCGGTTTTTACTATTTTTAAAGTAAATTTATTACTTAATAATATTACCTTCCTGTGGTTCCTTCTACAAGGGAGCTCGTGGCTAAGTAATAACAGCCGCACGGGTCGATCCATCAGGTTCAGCTACGCTTGCTTTACATAACGAGACTCCTCCGTGCCTCGGAAAGCACGTTAAGCCGTTGGTCCCGGCTGTCATTCGTGGATCTTTGACGGTCGTTACGGGTCGTCAGAAGCCCGAAAGTCTGACAACCAGTCTTACCAAGGGGTAGCATATTACCCAGTAACTGGTTTGTAGAGGTCATATAGATAGTCGCTCCATGTAAAATACTGGTATTCAGCTGCATCCGGTTAGACTGGAAACCGACCCCAACATAGTTGGGAATAGGCTAGGCAGATTGATTGGTTCCTTCTACGAGGGACCACTCTTGGGAGTACTCTGCCAATGACCGCTGCATTTAAATGTACTATCGATAAAACGGATGCTTTTACACCTTAACTCTTAAAATGTCGATTGTACACCATGTGTACAGATAACAATAGAATTTCAATTGTGTCTGCTAATTGGCGCGCGACGGGTTAAACATGCTTTTGGTATACACTGATTCATTGACAAAACCCTGCCCCTATGGTCCTTTGTTTTACTTTGTCATAAGTACAATTGCAGCTTGCAAGCAAAATTGTTTCAAAATTGAAAAGACCTTACGTTTGTCGATGGTACACACGGCTACATATGTAAGCTGACTTCTCATTGTACGGAAATTCTATACAATGCGAGATCAGCATATTTATACTGGAAATGTATAGCTTGCCGGTGGAACTTGAAAAATTTATATCTTTTTTTGTAGTGAGTATTATTCCGATTTTTTTTTGTGACATAAAAGTAAAATTCAAGACGATAATGTCACAAAAAAATATCTGAAAAATACCTACTACAAAAAAAAAGATATGTATTTTTCAAGCTCCACCGGCAGAAAACTGTAAAATAAAAATAACTCTAAAATTACAACACAATCTGCCGGTGCAGCTTTAAAAATTGATATCTTGGTAAGCTGTGGTTATTTACCCGTAATTGAGTATGCATTACAGATAACGTATTTATTATCCAAGTTTTATTACTGTAGAAGATAATTATAAAGCTGCGTCTGCGCTCGGCGAGCCCATCACGAGCCGAGCACGAGCCGAACACAATTCGTCTATACCCCATTCACAATAAGATTAGACATATAAACAAACCTTTTTTTACAGTCCGTTCAACTGATTTTGACTTTTATTGCGTTGGTGGCATGACATATAGCAGCTGCAGTAAACAGTTGGTATTATAATCACGTTTTTGCTTTGAATGCCATCCTTATACCTACGGAATAGAAGTCAAAATCGGTTGAACAGACTGTAAAAAGTTTTGTTTAAATTTCTAATCTTATTGTAAATGGACCGACTTACAAGCCTCGAACGAGCGCGCTGCGAGCATTTCGTTCGTACTCGGCTGTGCTCCGCCAATTGTCGGTTTTTTGATGAACACAAAGGGATTTGCTTCGCGCTCGAGGACAGCGATCGTTGTAGGTTCGTTGCAAGTCCAGACTTGACGCCGGCAACGACAACGACGCCCAGAACGGCTCCTCCCGTGTTCGGCTCATGCTCAGCTCGCCTAGCGTGGACACAGCTTAATGTATCTCGTTGGTAATCCTTAAATAAATAGGAGGAGCTCGTGGCTAAGTAATAACAGCCGCACGGGTCGATCCATCAGGTTAAGCTACGCTTGCCGGGGTTGTCCGTGGATGGGTGACCATCTTTACATATCGAGACTCCTCCGTGCCTCGGAAAGCACGTTAAGCCGTTGGTCCCGGCTGTCATTCGTGGATCTTTGACAGTAGTTACGGGTCGTCAGAAGCCCGAAAGTCTGACAACCAGTCTTACCAAGAGGTATCGTATTACCCAGTTAATGGGTTGTGGAGGTCAGATGGGCAGTCGCTCCATGTAAAATACTGGTATTCAGCTGCATCCGGTTAGACTGGAAGCCGACCCCAACATAGTTGGGAAAAGGCTAGGCAGATTGAATCCTTAAATAAATACATATCTTTTTTGTTGTAGGTATTTTTCAGATATTTTTTTGTGACATGTATATCGTCTTGAATGTTACTTTCATGTCACAAAAATGAATAATACTCACTACAAAAAAAGATGCAAATATATAAATAAAATAATATCATACGACACTATAAAAAGTTTATACGCGGGTTAATACCTACTTTACTCAATAAAAATTGTATTCAGAACAATGATAAAAATAATCAATCTACCGATAAGACAATTCATTTCCCACGCTTATTTGACTACAATACTGATTATTAATGTAACGTTGAATATGGGTGCACAAAGGTAGAGCAACAAATTACTGCAAATAAAGCTGCATTACTGAATAAAAGGCACACGACCCTTCGTATGTTGTGACCCTGCGTTCGTATGTACAGTCGAAAGTCGTTGTGCCTCATCCTTTTCAAAACTATTTCGGTTGCACGTTGAAATTGTAGTTTGCAACGACCTTTTATTGTTTGACAAATGAACGAAGAATGTCGCCTAAGAAGGATAACCCTAAAATTAACAATGTCCCTTTTTTTTTTTTAATTGGTTAGAACCCTTTTTTTTATAACGTGCGCCGAAGCGATATTGGTGGACGAAAACAATTCGGGCAATGCAGGTGGGGCTAGCCGCTGGCCCGCGCATACGAAAAGCGCCCTTACGGGGGTGAGGGACAAAAGTCGTTGACTGTACTTTCGTATGAACGTGGATTCACGCGAGACACAATGGCTTTTTAATTGTGTCTGTAATTACGGCATTCGACTCATTAAGAGCCCGGTCACACGTATCGTCGACAAACGTTGCTTGCAAGCTGCAATTGTACTTATGACAAAGTGAAACAAAGGACCATAGGGGCAGGGTTTTTTCAATGAATCGCTGTATACAAAATGCAATTTTAAGTAAGAGCCTATACTACCTCAAATGGCTTAGCATGATCCTCCGTTAATTCGAAAATACTGCAGCATTAATTTTGTAATAAATATATGGTAAAGTTGAGGATTAATGTTAAGTACTATGTTTGACGAAAACACGATTCCATAAAAGTTTCTCGATAGAAAAAAAAATCCAAAGTAACCTACAAACAGAACAATAAACCGCTGGTATTCAAAAAATACTTCAAATTAGATCATGAAACTTTGCATACTCACTGAACTAACTATAAAGCAGGTCTAATTTTTTTTTTAATTTTTTCAAATTAGCATTTTTTTTTTTCACCGTAAAAAGCAATTAGCTTAACTATCGGCGCCCGGCACCGCACTCAGTCTCGCTCTCACTCAGTCCGCGAGCAGTACTATGGGCTCTTAAAGTGTAAATGCGTTTGTTTTGTCGATAGTACACAACTACTCCACAAAGACAACAGACACGTGGACGACGGGCTCTAATTTGTATGAAAATGAACAGTTTATTGACACAGTCCACCTTTGCCCGTCAAAATGAACCGTGTGGACGATACCAACCACGTCGCAAACACAACGTTGCGTCGACGTCTTCCTCTACGAAAGCCGGAGTTGATCCGTCTGAATGCAAGCCACATCGTAATCACATCGTAACTACTAGCGACAACGCATCCACATCTAAATTTGGTAGCGCGTCACACTGACGTCACGCAATCCTGCATCGCGCAAATAGAGTTTACCGCGCGACTAGCATATATACAACGTCTCGATATTAACCGTCGGGCAGTAGCCCGCTAGACACGACACCCGTCTGGTCGGAGGATCCTCCCTTTTCTATGGAGGATGAGTGAACTTTACACCCTGTTCCTCATGCCTCCACTACGCAACTGCAAGAAGCTGCTGCTACACTATTCACACGTATCCACACACACACACACCACCACCACCACCACCACCACCTCACCACCATCACCACCATCACCACCACCACACCACCATCACCACCACCACACCACCACCACCTCACCACCACACCATCACCACCACACCACCACCACCTCACCACCTCACCACCACCACCACCACCTCACCACCATCACTACCACCACCACCTCATCACCACCACCACCAGCACCACCACCTGCTAGCCCACATTTTATCTTGACTTGAATCTATACAAATAAATAAAAATGAAGTGTCTGTTTGTCATGTCCCGGTCACATTAAACGACAACGTCCATGCCTATAAACGCCATAAAGATCGCGGTAGTTAATTTCGGTCAAGATTCGGTTAAATTATCGCGGTAAGTGGTGGCTACACCTAGGATAACGCCTTTCAATGCCTCTCAACGGTATATGCCGTTAATGTAACCGTCGCATAATATCACATTAACAGCTTTTTACTAAATTCATATGAAAGTATAATACAACAAAACAACAACAAACAAACAACACCACAACAATAACAACATAACAAAAAAAACAGTTTTAAAAATGTTTGTCTGTTTGTTTGTTTCGGCTAATCTCTGAAACGGCTGGACCGTTTGTGACGGGACTTTCACTGGCAGGTTAAAAATGTTTGTCTGTTTGTTTGTTTCGGCTAATCTCTGAAACGGCTGGACCGATTGTGACGGGACTTTCACTGGCAGGTAGTTGATTTTATAAGGAGTAACTTAGGCTACTTTTATTTTGAAAAAGAATTGGGTTCCGCGCAAAAAAGAAAATAAGTACTATGGGCCAAAGTTACGCATGATCACCTCAAAGGCGATAATCGCATGCACGACTCACGACTCGATCGAACAATGTTCGTTTGTCACTAGCTGCGCTCTCACAAGAATATTTTTTTTAAGTGAGCATGCTTAAGTTTTGTCCATAGTACCAATGAAATTGTGAACAAGAAGTCGGATTTGAATAATTCTTTTTGGATTTTGTAGCCCAATTCTCAAGGATGGTTATAGACTATTTAACATCACGGTACGACCCTTAGGAGCCAGCAAAAAGAGAAAAAAGAAAGAACGCTAAGCGAGAACGGAGTACTAGTGCGGGCGGGCGATGCAACGAGGCGGGTCGGGGGACAAAGGAGTTTTAATGTGGCTGTTATTTTATTATAAGACTTCCACGTGAACGATGTCGCGCGGCACAGCTAGTTTATAAGATGATCTTTCCGTCCCCAGGGACTGGCGGTTCAGGCACCCCACGTCGGCTCGCGGGCCGCCCTCCGCCACCTCCTCCATCGAAGTGCTGGAGCAGCAGCTGGCGCCTGCCGTCATGCAGCAGGTAATATACTGTACACAGCAACACCTAGCTCTATACTGCAGCCAAAAGATCTTCATCCTACTTGCATAAAAGTATGCAAGTAGCTTGCATGCCGTATACCATAACAATTTCTGATTGGTGAATGTCACAATGAACCCTCCTCCTCCTCTTCTCTCTGTCCTCTCTTAGAATACGCTAATGTCATCTGGGACCCATATTTCAAAAAGGACATCACTCTACTTGGCTCCCGGAAAATATTGTGACGGCTCCCTGCTTCAAGAATCGACTGGACAGATTAAATATCTTCAAGCTATTTGATACACACGCATCAGCTACTTAGCTGCTAGGTGTTTAACCAAATAATAATGAGAGCCGTGCAATACCTCTCCACTCCTCAAGCACCTCAGGACATGTTGCCCTCTTGTCGCTACGTCACTATGTGCTAGCGACCGTTTCCGGGGGCCCATTATTGAGCGTGCAAGTCACCCCCTGCCAATTTATCTGTGTATATTATATAACATTGGTCAGGCAGGGGACATAGTTCTTCCATAGTTCAAGGTACCCAATCCATGTAGCCACCCAAACCCATAGGCCCAATGTGTTGTGTTTCCATGTTCTGCAATAGTCCTGCACCAACCGGGGGTTGTCCTTGGGTGCACTTGCATATTGCATACAGGGATAATCGTCGGCTGGTGCCTCCTCGTCATTTAAAATTGTCTAAGGGGCCTCTGCGAGTTGGCTTCGGTCCCTCGTACGCCTTCCAAAGGTCCGGGACCCCAGGGTCCCGAGATAAGCCAAAGACAAATAAAATAATAATATTGGCATGCCAGCTACTTGCGTAGTTTTGTAACAAGCATGTGTATTGTCGCCCTACACCACCCTGAGGAGCTCGTGGCTAAGTAATAACAGCCGCACGGGTCGATCCATCAGGTTAAACTACGCTTGCCGGGGTTGGTCACTGGATGGGTGACCATTCTTTACATACCGAGACTCCTCCGTGCCTCGGAAAGCACGTTAAGCCGTTGGTCCCGGCTGTCATTCGCGGATCTTTGACAGTCGTTACGGGTCGTCAGAAGCCCGAAAGTCTGACAACCAGTCTTACCAAGGGGTATTGTATTACCCAGCTACTGGGTTGTGGAGGTCAGATAGGCAGTCGCTCCATGTAAAATACTAGTATTCAGCTGCGTCCGGTTAGACTGGAAGCCGACCCCAACTTAGTTGGGAAAAGGCTAGGCAGATTGATTTTGACCACCCTGTAACCAGGGACCATTTTGGTTACCCATTGCAAGTGTTTTCGACAGGGTTTTTCTATCTGTCAGTCAGTCTTTCAAGACCCTTTTTCTCAGGAACGCGTGCAGGTATCAAGTTGAAATTAATATCAAATACGTAGGTCTATGGTCCCTTGGAGCTCTAAAAAAATCAAGCTTCTAAGTCAACGCAATAAAAAACTACGGTTATTTATGCGACTCAATTTGATACTCGCAAGTAAATCAAAACTTTATAGGGTACTTCCCGTTGACCTAGGATCATGAAATTTGGCAAGAAGCTTCACAGCACAAGTAAAGGAAAAAGTCCGAAAATTTATCATTTGTAATTTTATCACATGAAAAGGGTTTAACCAACCTTCATTTGGTTTTTTTTTGTGCCTTGTTGCGTTATGCCCATCTGTTTCTCTTAGCTAATACACTTCTGGACACATCTATTGGCCCACCTTAGAGTTTAGGTTTCGATGGCCCCTACCGAAATATGATTGCTAGATTGAACAAAAACTGTTGATGCAGTTTTAAACCTGATACATTTTACCATCTTTTTCGATCGTATTGTTTTAAATTTGAATTCAGAATACCATACGACATGGAGCTACGCCTAACAAGTCGGATATGCGCCTTGTTAAAGGCAATTGATTTTTGAATAAAAAACATGTTTTATCAAATAAAGGTTTAATTTAATAACGCGTGTTGCCTCCATGGGCATCTACCACAGCTCTCATACGATTAGGCATAGAGTTTATCAACCGCTCTATGAAATTTTGAGGGATCATCTCCCATTCCTCTTCTATGGCAGTTTTCAACTCCTGCATCGTCTGGGCAACTGGCTGACGAGCCCTAACACGTCTTTTTAGCTCGTCCCACATGTGCTCAATGGGGTTCATGTCTGGGCTTCTGGCTGGCCAGTCCATAACTGTGATGTTCACATCCCGAAGATATTCCCTGACGATGCCGGCCGCATGGGCTCTTGCATTATCATGCATAAAAAGGAAATTTGGGCCCACATAGTCCGCGTATGGTATCACGTGAGGTTCTAAGCACTCACGAATGTACCTTTCAGCATTTAATGTTGGCAGCCGTGGTCCTGTAACAACCTCAAGTTGAGTTTTGCCGCTCGCGGATATACCGCCCCAGACAGTCCATGAGCCACCGCCATAAGCAACCCTCTCTTCAAAGCAGCATTGTGCGAAACGCTCTCCGTTACGTCGGTAGACCTTCTTCCTTCCATCATTGCCATGTAACACAATTTTAGACTCATCAGAAAAGAGTACACGGCTCCAATCTTGCTGTGTCCAATTTAAATGACTGCGTGCGAAATGAAGGCGCGCTGTTCGGTGGGCTCGCGTTAGTTTGGGGCCATTAGCTGGCTTGTGTGGTACCATATCGCGTTCTTTTAACCTTCTCCGAACAGTTCGAGCGCTCACAGATACTCCGTGGAAGTCGCGAAGTTGGTTTTGTATCTCAATGGAGGTAAGGTGACGATTTCTCAAGCTGGTCGTCACGATGAATCGATCCTGCCTTTCAGTTGTGACCCGAGATCGTGGCCTTCCTTGGCGACGAACAAAGCCGCCAGTCTCTAGGTACCTCCGATAAACATTTCGGACCGCAGATCGACTTAAATTAAGTTGAGCACTCACGTTTCTTTGGCTGTGTCCGGCCTGAATAAGTGCCACAGCTTGGGCGGCGACTTCAGGTGAAGTATCCATAGATTATTGATAGAACCTCACCTTAATGTTAAGAATAAGTAATGTTTGTTGCAAAACCAAAGATATCAATCACTTTTTCAAGAATTAAATCCAAGTAAACCAATAAAACCAAGTTTTCTTAGTATTCGATTGTTTGATATCAACAAACAGGCTCCAAATTGTCTTTTGTTTCTTTAAATTCTGTGTTCGAAATTCAAAAAAAGACTATTGAATGAAATTGTGAATGTGCCAGGTTCAAAACTGCATAAAAACTTTTTGCTCGACCTAATATAAAATTTTAGCTAGGACCAAACGAAACTGAAAATACAAGGTGGGCCAAAAGATGTGTCCAGAAGTGTATATAACTTATGTTATATTTTCAGAGCCACTGCCTGTCCGTCCGTCGCACCTGCCTATTCAGTCGGGGCGCCATCGCGGTCGTGCTGCTCACCAACATGGTCTCCTTACTGCTCGGCGCTGGCATTGGGTGAGTACTATGTCTTAACTCTCGTGTTATAATGGTTTAGGGGTCGAATTAATAGGCTAGTTGACAGTAAGAAAAATACTTTATGAGTTTTATTGTGTAGAATGGTTGTGAGCTAAAAGTATCAAAATTCAACTTAATATTGTAAATGATTTTAGGTTAATTAATATTTTTGAGAAATAATTACGTGAAAATATTGCCATTGAACGCCAATCGGAGCGTGACACGTCTCACTTTTCAGTCGTGTCATTTTGACAAAATAACATTGTTTTAGGGTTCCCGCTTCAACGTATTTTCCCCTAAATTTAGGGGATTTTTGTAGAAAAAGTAAATAGCATTCGCATGTTTATTTAAGGGGGATGCGCTGTGGTAGCCCGCGAAATACAATTTTTTTTTGGGTTTTTTGCTATTCGCAGGTCCGTGATAGGTTGTATCTTGATCAAAATATGATACGCGACAATAAAATATATGTAATTATATAATTTTAACCATGAAAATCATCAATACATCTCTCCAAGTTAGAATTCGTGCAGAGTCGTCGAACGAACGAAATCTAACGACTGCACGAATTCTAACTTATAAAGATGTATTGATGATTTTCATGGTTAAAATTATATAATTACATATGTTTTATTGCCGCGTATCATATTTTGATCAAGATACAACCTGACACGGACCTGCAAATTGGATAAAACGCAAGAAAATTTGAATTTCGCGGGCTACCACAGCGCACAGCGCTTAAGGAATAGTCAGAAAAAATATGATTGAAATGGATGATTTTATGAAATATCACCTCTGCCTAACCCATCGCGGTTTACGGGCGTGATGTACAGTCAATAAAAGAGATATCTAGGCAGGGTATACTAACATATTTGTATGTGAATTGCTTCATGTTCATTTTCGTGACAATTATACAACTTTGTGTTGGTGTATGTAGGGGTATTGCAAAAACAAAGTAATATACAGAGTGGATATGACAATGCAACAATTAATTAAACTTCGTATACCTAATCACGTACCCAATCTGCGTACAAAAATTCAATTCAATTTAACTAATAGTTTAGTCACAGGACAATATTTTTCATTTTCAAGATTTTCAACATGATGTATCTGATAATACAGTTATTAGACCAGCCTCGCCTAAAAAAATAAAGGTCAAAGACATTGCAATATTCTTCACACACATGTTGCCAGCTACTTCAATATGGGAATTAATGCATGTTGTACCTTATACCAGAGGCATAAGAGCCATAAAGCGTGTCATCAGAATTAGATAAGAAAATAATGCATGCGGAAGTTACATCTACTCACTCTTGTCAATCGAGAGATACGTAATAGGTTGGGGAAAAAGTTTCTTCGCATTTTTTATGAAAATTCAAAACATTTTTTAATATACATTTTTTACATTTATCTAAAGTATGTAGGTACCATTTTGTTCGATAACTTTTTGCCATCTTGTAGGTAGGGACATCATCCCATTGCTATAGAAATTTTGGGACTTCTGATCAAAATACCGCGACAAGTGGTTTTGGCAGTCCTCTCGTGATGTTAACCTGACACTGCCTAAAGAATTCTGAAGAGACCGAAACAGGTGGAAATCTGAAGGTGCAAGGTCAGGACTATACGGCGGATGCATTAACACCTCCCAGCCAAACTCTCTTAATTTTTGCTGAGTGGCTAAAGATGTGTGAGGTCTAGCGTTATCATGATGAAAAACCACACCCCTTCTGTTGATTAATTCCGGCCGCTTTCTCTCAACTTCTTGCTTTAATCTCATCAGTTGTTCGCAGTAGAGTTCAGAATTGATGGTCCTGCCTGGTGGTAACAGCTCATAATGAATAATGCCCTTCCAATCCCACCACACACACAGCATCACCTTGTTGCGAGTTAACCCGGGTTTCGCCACAGTCTGTAAACCCTGACCGGCCTTTGACCACGACCTTTTTCGCACGTTCTTGTCGTACGTGATCCACTTTTCATCAGCAGTTATCAGCTTCTTCAAAAATGGTTCGGTTCCATTACGTCGTAATAAAGAATCACAAATGAGTACACGGTTCATTAGATTTCTTTCAGTGAGCTCGTGAGGTACCCAAATATCGAGCTTTTTTGTGTACCCAGTTTTTTTCAAATGCGCCAAAACTGTTTTGTGGTCAATTCCCAGTTCTTCAGCTACGTCGTAGCTACTGATATGCCGATCTTGCTCCACTTTTTCAAAAATGGCATCCATTTTATCCGTAATAGGGCGACCAGAGTGACGTGCATCTTTGACATCAAAATTTCCGGATTGAAAACGCTTAAACCAAATTTGTGCTACTCTCACAGGCACTGCACTGGGTCCATAAACATCGCAAATTTTTTTCGCGGCTTGCGTTCCATTTTTACCTTTTTTGTAGTAAACTTTTAAAATGTATCGAATTTCTTCATTAGATTCACTCATCTTGACAGAACAAAAAACAAATGAAAATCACACATTTTCCTAATTTGAATTTGGAATTATGATCTTTAAAATTTAAACTTTTAATGATACCAAAACCAGCCAGATACAAATAGTATAGCCAAAGAGATTTTATTTTAAGTTCATACATACTATAATGCGAAAAGACTTTTTCCCCAACCTAATATGTAGACGATAGTTCGGTTATTTCTACGTCGTTTTCTCGCCGAAACAATAACAACCCAAACCTGCAAAAAATCGTCACAAACAATGGTGTGTTGGGGGTCGGTCAGTGCCCCAGTCGCCAGCTGTGTTAAAATATTTAAAAATGGTGTTCTATTTTGTTTACATTTTTAAGCTATTTAGTTTGTTAGAAAAAGTCACTTTTTTAATTTCAATGTTAGGATTTATTTGATAATTCCTATAAAATACATACATTAGTTCTGTTCGTATTTTCATTTATTGTCGTATCCAAAATTGAACATGAAGCAATTCACATACAAATAATTATGTTACCCTACCCTGCCTAGATATCTCTTTTGTTGACTGTACGAATATTCCATACTAACTTATATTATATTTTGTTACAGAATGTGGCTGAGCAAGCGAGGCATGTTGCCGCCCCGACTGATAGTGCTGAACTAAAACAAGACTGAACGATGTTTGAGGGATATTCTTACAGTCTCCTGTTGTGATGCGAACCACAAGAAAAATATTACCCAAGTGTCATGTGTCAAAGTTTTCGAGATGGTCGCCTGTGACTGACAGATGGACGAACATTTAGGCGAACACATTACACTCTTTTTTGGGCTTAACTGCGGTCGGGTAAAAAGTTATATTAATTGTAGCAACAAACAAACTTATGCTAGATAAAAATATGTCAAATTGTCTCGGAGATAACCGTCTTTGATGTCGGGGCCACACCAACGTCAATGCCCATCAACGCCATAAACATCGCGGTAATTATTCCGATAAATTGAGTGGCTGCACTTGAACGCCGCCACCTAGTTATCGCCATGTCAATCGACAATGTGAATGCCATTGTAAAATTATCGCGATAAGTTGTGACTACACCTACGGCCTACGCCCATTATCGCGATAATCAACGGCATATCCGTCGGCCCCGACATGACTGATAGACACAGGTAATTGAAACAGTTTTGTCGAATACATAATTTTATTATCAAAACGATATTTGAATTTTTTATAATTTTTTTGCTATTCTTGTTCAAATTCGCATCACAATAAGAAACTGAATGTGTTAGTTATAGAAATGTAATACTGTTAGAATTAGATAATTTAACGGCTGAAGTTAAGCTACCGCCGCTGAGGTTTGGACAATGATGGGTGTGCACTCCTAGACCAAAAAAATAGATAATCGGTGATCGGTCTGTCCTGGGAAGGGCTTAGAAAATGATGGGTGTGCACTCAAAATTAAAGATAAAATTATCTAGCACTAACAGGTATCGAGACTGTCTTAAGTATGTTGGAAAAAGAAAAAAAATACTAATATGTAGTGTCTAGGTACAAGTTTTTGTATTTTTCTTACATTTCGACACTCTCCGCGTTTGGTTTGTTAGTTTTAATGTTATTTGGTGGGTTGGCAGTTTTGGCCGACTTTAGAAAATGTCGAGGCAAATCTCACCACATCTCACTAAGGGGGGAGGGGCTGTAATAGTCGTCTCACGATAATGAAGTTAAGAGCCATATCATCTGCCGGTCTGTTCTGTAAAATTTCGCCGTCAAAATTTGAGAGAGCCGCCGTCATTCCCCCTGATGCTAGGGCGTGACACTTGACAGCTGACATTACCTAAAAATATCATTAGGTTTAATACGAGTATTATCATTATAATGTAAACAAAGTATACCTATGCATTTATAGTTAACTAGCGACCTGGCCCTGCTTCGCACGGTTTTTATGACTTGACAAAACATGAAGGTTTCTATATTATACAATGTGTCGTTTTGCATCCTCGTCAAATTTCATGGTGTGATACCGAACAACTTTCTCCATGGGAGCAACATCGTAATCGCGAAAAAAAATTTCAACTGTCCCATAGAAAACTTCAATACCTACTCCACATAAATTTATGGGAATGTATGAATTGTAGGTCATACATTTCTGTAAATAACTTCACCGCCACTGCTCTCAAAACGATGAAAGAAAACATAGTGAGGAAACCGGGCATGTCCTAGAACCAAAAATTTGAAGATAACCCGCAATGAGCCCGCGTGGTGGATTACAGTCCACTCCCTCACAGTGTCCCAACAGTGGGAACGTCATAAGCTTATTATGCCGCATGTAGAACTGTCGGCTATATATCAGCCTACCCCACTTTTTCTCATTGTTAACAAACCAAATGCCATAGTTAACTATAAAACTATTAAATATTTTTTTATATTATTGTAGTATGTAAGAGAACACTACATTTAGCTTGATTTGAGTTGTATTTGTATATGTTTTTGATCAACTTTGTATTGAAACATGAGCGTTTTCTTTATGGAAATAAGTTTGCTCATTGAATTCTTAAAGCAACTTGAACGTTTCTTGTTGCATTTTAAAACGCATTGAAAATATGTTTCTTGAATCTAAAAACTCTGGTCAAACAGGCGAATCCCGCGCGAGATACGGGGTGACGGGACGTAGTCCCCGGGCTTTGTTCTCCTGATTTATGCTACATACAACGTCTGAAGTCAGCGTCAACGTTACCGTTCATTGACATTTCCATGGTTCGAAATAATTAGAGACGTGACGCAAAGCGTTTGGATACTTGGATGCTGCGTACGACGTCAAGGCGTGACGCCAAGACGTGTGAAAGAGATCGCAACAGTACATTCAGCGTCGGTCGTCGGCGTTTGCAGGAGATCAAAACCTAGGGGACCACGGGGAATTTTGTTACCCATGGTCCCTCCGAGAAATACAATCATCATCTGCCTAGCCTTTTCCCAACTATGTTAGGGTTGGCTTCCTGTCTAACCGGATGCAGCTGAAAACCAGTATTTTACATGGAGCGACTGCCTATCTGACCTCCACAACCCAGTAACTGGGTAATACGATACTCCTTAAGACTTGTTGTCAGACTTTCGGGCTTCTGGCTTATTATAACTATAAGAATCATCAATACGTCTCTCTAAGTTACATTTGTCGTGTTTCGATCTGATTTCGGAACAATTAAGTAAATACATAATTTGTTTTTGTTGTGAATCATATTTTAGAGACTACCATTTTTCGGCAGCATTGTATTTCTCAAGCGGGACCACAGGTAATTTAATAAACGGATTGTGTCACTAACTCGTGCGAATAGTCGTGTGGCTTTTAATCATCAAAACGTCGTCGTCCCGTGTCCCGTGCGGGATTCGGGCTTCGTTAATAATATCTACAAATACAACTATTTCATTTTTCTTTTTTTTTCTGTTTAGTATTATGAGATAAGCATAATACTTTTAATTACCTTCGCCATTAAGAAAAAATCACATGTCATTGTCTCTGTGATGAAAAATAAAACTTATTTATTATCTGCGGCAGTGTTGCCATGTGTCGAAAATTACTTTCTACCACATGACAGCACTGTTAGTAGGTATATTTTTTTTATTATGTCAAAAGTTTTAGTTTTAAAAAGGTATAGTAATGTTTTTTCTGTTATTAGAAGAATCGGCTAGATTGTTTTTATCTTTGATGACTGTGGTGATAGGTGAGCGTTGCGTTGTGTATAAAAGTTATATCATTTAATTTTCATCTTTTTTATGCATCTTGTTGTCCGCACTGGAAGTCATTCCTCTTTCATTTTAGTTTCTTGCCAAGTCTTCATATATATTTTCTATTTGTTTCGGTTTAAATAATGTTACCTTCACTTTTAGATACATAATTATCTACTTTAAATTACTTTAAGCTAAGGTTTTTTAGAAGAGCGGTGGCCGCAACATAGTGTCTGCAATTTACAGACAAATGACAAAGTTGAAAATGAAAGTAAGTTGGTGTGTTATCCTAGAGAGCGTTTTTGACACCGTAAAGTCATACCCCGCTGCTATCATTGTCATGACTGATGACAGCTGTCACTGCGGCCGTTGTGGCGGCCACAGCTCTTCTAGGCAACCGTAGCTTTATACCATAATGCTTCGTTTATCCGTATTCACCACAGATAGTGTGATAGTAAATTAGAAAAAAAAAATGCTAAGAAAATAAAACTGTCGCTTTTGCTTTTGGCTATATTCCTGTGTCGTCGCAAACGTTCGGGAACGCTCGTGCATCTTCGGACTGCGCTCGGGACCTGAACTTTTTAATTTACTATCACAGATTGTAAATATATATGTTGTGTCATTTTAATCATTAATTCTTAAGGCGCTTAAAATATAAGGATATGCATTTTATTAAGAATCTTGTTTTATTTCTCTGAAGTTCCTTTTAGTTAGTGCCAATAGCCCAGCGGTGAAACCATCTCCCACCGCCGACGAGGAAGCGACTAGCTATCATCGAATTTCTCGCTCAAGAAACGTACAAAAGATTGTAGCTCCCGTGTGACTAAAAGAGATACATATATTGATCGCTCGCTGTTCACAACCCCGCCGAGTACTCGTTTGTTACAGCAACAAGAGCTATCAAAGAGAGTAGGTACTCGCTCAGAGCACTTGGGCAGAACACTCGCTTAGACTCGTGCTTGGTACAGACAACACATCAGGTTATAACAAACTAAAATTTCTCCAAATGATTTTAAAGCTTAAAATGTTAATAGTTATGTTCAAAATCGAATGAGAAAATTTGATAGTTTGTAGTAACCTGACCTGCTCTGTGTACCTTCGCATACTAGCGAAGCGAGTAGTCGCCGTCGTGCACTCGCTGCTTTTTTCTATTTATCGCACGAAGCGACACGTGCTTTACTTGTGTTTCCCGACTGTACAAACACGCTGTGAGTGTGTGCTTGAAGATGAGTAGCGTCAGCACATTACAGACACACTTCCGAATTCGCCATTGGCTCGAAGTCGAACAGTACCGAGAGCTCATGAGTTTACACACACATTCACACCGTGTTTGTACACTTGATAACCATAAGTAAAACGTGTGTCGCTTCGTGAGATAAAAATACCGTAATTTGTTTTTAGTTGCTCAAATAGACTCCTTTCTCAGACTGTATAAAAATTGGAAATATTTTTTTATAATGGCAACAATTTTAACTGTCAAGTCCATCTGACCGCTGTCAGAGTTACAAGTTGTACATGGTCTGTGGCTGTCAGGTTGTAACATGTAACTTCAAATTCTCGTGGTCGTGGTAGTAGATCGAGTAGATCTAAAGAACATAAAAATTGGGGTCACCCCATCCCCATCTGGTAAAATGACTTGGAAGAGTATTGCATTTATCACTACAGTATGTCACGTAATTGTGATAAGCCTTTTTATATTTCTTTAGCTGTCGCCTGCCGCCAAAGACATTCAACTAAACTTCCTGCCGTCAAGCTTCATAAGACCCGCTTAAAATATTTCCTCCCGCTTAGCTGTTCTTGAATTTTTTTAAATCTTGGTTGTGTTTTTGATACCTACAACGATGATGGAATGGCTATTCATTAACAAAATCTACTCAAATCGATATGACGACGACGGTAAGAAAGCTTTTTATTATTACAACTCGCGCCTTCTTCCCATAGGCGTAGGCAGAAGCTACCGCCTCTTGCTACGATCCTTCCATACTCCTTTTGCTTCGTTTACGTTCATACATCCGGTTGCAAGTACTACGCGTGTACGGTCTCATCGCCGTACATTTTTCTGCTTACTCTGTAACCTACTTTAGGCCAACGATGCGCGTCATAATTTAGTATTATAAAATAACATGACTAACGAATTTAAATATAGTGAACTTATAACTGTGTAGCTATCAACAACTGAGAGAAATAATCGCCTACCACTCTAGCACTGTTACTCTTAACTTAAATAAACTTCTACTTAGTGCATCTTAGTGGAACGTGTTTCTCTATACAACTGAACAATCTTCACGACAAATCGGTGTACGGAGTTAACTACTACAACCCGTACATTTGTGGTCCTTCGAGCCGGATATGAACCAGCGACCTATGGATATTGTGTTATTCACCTGAACTTTCTGAAGAACATCAGTACTTTATTATTGTGAACTAACTGTTGCCCGCGACTCGTCACGTCGTCTACGTCTATGTTGTGTTTCATCATTTTATTATACAAATATCCAGGTAGAAAAGTACTGATAAGTCCCCAGACGCCAGATTAACAATCTGCCACGACCGGTTCAGTGGTGCAGGGTGCATAAAGATACGAGTTCCCAGTAAAGACACGTTGGTACCAAACCATGCGGGTAAAATAGCCCTGTACTAATCACAGCCTATAATATTCCCACTGCTGGGACACAAACCTTCTCTCTGTGAGGAGTGGGCCGCATTGGGCCACGGGGGCCCAAAGGCGAATGCGCCAGGGTAACCCGCGAAATTTAAAATTTCTTACGTTTTTTCGCATTTTGCAAGTCAGTATTAGGTTGTATGTTGATCTGAATATGATTGGCGGCCGTATCAAATATTTATTTATAGAATTATAATCTTAAAAATCTTCAATACAACTCTCAAGTTCATAATACCCTATTGAATGACGTATTTCATGAAATCATGAGATTTGAGACCAATTCTAACTTATGGAGTTGTATTGCTGGTGCTATGATTATAATCAAATTATAAATCTGCAAAGCCTTAATAGTTACGGCCGTGAAACATATTTTAATCAATAAACAACCTGACACTGACCTGCAAATCGCAAAAAACGTTAGAAAATTTGAATTTCGCGGGCTACCTTATTCTTAGAAAGCAGTGGCCGCCACATAACGGCCGCATGACGGCTATCATGAAAACGATGGCACTCTGTAAAGTTTGTGCAGTCTAGGTCTGGAGATAGTATTAGCATGCAGACTGATGCTGAAAATGTTACGTGACCGTTCTTCAAGAAAGGTTTACAAAATTGTTTTACCAAACTGCGTTATCGGAGCTAGCGTCGGGTGTAACTATTTAGCTAACACAAAAAATATTTTTTAAACATGTAAATAACTTTTGTTGTAATATTTTTAATTAAAATGTGAAAATTAGAAGACATCTGCATCTGGATCTGGATGATCTGGAGTAAATTAATACTTTTTAATAATTTTATTTCACTTTATGATTCATTCGAGCGTGTTTAAACCCACAAGAAATCGAAGGTAACGAAACGCACAATATTGGTTACGAAACGCAAAACCATAAACTTCAAAACTTTCCTCTTTATTAACTGTAACAAAACCTGTCAAAGTTTCAATGGCGGACGTCGCGGACGATCTCGTACTCTGATCGTAACAAAACATAATTTCACATTTTACCGATCGAACACAATTAAACTCTACATGAAATTAATTTCCACCGAGTAAACAACAAAAGCGGTGTATAATGTCCACTGTCGTGTCGGACTGCTTCACAATCGGCAGCATAGTAGCAACGCGGACATGCTATAATGAAAATATCGAGGGCGAAGTACTAGCTTTCGATCCTCAAACGAAGATGCTGATTCTCAAATGTCCATCTTCCAGCGGCAATCCTAAACGCCATGACGTGAATATCGTGAACCTATCGCTGGTCAGTGATGTGCAAATCAAGAAGGAAGTCACCACGGCTCCAGAACCACCACAGTCTCTAAACCTGCACAGACTAAACACACGAGTTCGCAATTCAATAGAGAATAAGAGAAGATTAGTGAGTATACAACCTGTATATTACAACCTCTTTAGTGTTTCGCGGTTTTTTTTTAATAAAACGTGGTTATTGGGTGATGAAATTGTTTATATAATTTGGCCTCCTTTTTGGCTATGGCTGAGATAGTTTCCGGTTCCAATATGAACTGATTTTGGCTAAAACTTGTATGCAAGCTAGTCAAAATAATAAGTTGTAGTAAATACATGGGGGAAAGTTGGAGAAAGTGCTCATTGTGCTAAACTTATGATTCCCGCTGAAGTTGCGACTAACGCAAGTATACATTTTACCATCCTAGGTTAGCCTCAATACATAGAGCTGCATGAATACTGACAAACGCTTGCACACTGGACAAGTCCACTCAAATCTATGGTTCTTTACTCAAAACACCATTTTACTAAGAGCCGGTTTCTTGAACTGTAGTTAACTCAACTAATGGTTGAATTTTGGCTGAATGTGAAGGTTAAACATGAATGAGTGAACATGAGTGTATGCATATTTATTTATTTATTTAAAGGTACTCCAACGACTTGTTCACTAATACATATTACATAATTGAACTTATAGGTATACATATTATTATGGTGAATTCGTCACTTACAGAAGTACACAGCTTAAACATAATTATAATATATACACAAATTATAAGATGGACATGTTAAAAGTGATTAAAAAAAAAAGAAACTAATTTTTTGTTACAATGGAAGACAGCTAAGAGCCACTTTAACATGGGAAGACAATATATAAAAAAAAAAAATACAACATCAAATTTACTTAATTAAATTAATAAGTAATAGATTCCCAGTCCAAACCCGGCGCGACCATTAACGCAACTGACGCACAATAATCACACCAAAAATAAACTGAAAATCCATTTCACGTAAGACAACTGCAATAATCGTGATCAAATGTTATGAATGGTTGGGGATCATATGTTTTTTACGGAATTGGGAAAAAGTGTCGGCAAAGATGTCAATGTTACTGCTATTGTGAATTATATTATAATTAGTCATAAATCGGTTCATAGGGGCATTTCGACCAAGGTTTGTTCTTGATGAGGACATAGCAAGTATATCTGTTCTACGTACAGATCTAGTTATAGTGCGCCTTGTTATGTTAACTCATTCATGTTAAAAATAGTAACTAATGGCATTTTGGCAAACATATTTACAACAATAACATAACATCACATCTGTAATCCCCGAAGGTTTAGTAGGGCAGTGGTATACCATCCACTGCACTACCTATAGTACACCCAGTTTTCCCCATTTATGTTCAAGTCCCATGTAATATTTGTATGCTCATTGTTGTACAGTACCTCTGCTGATTGCCCGTTCATGTGTCCCAAAATTAATAGGTCTAATAAAATTAAATACCTACTTGGGTGTTATAATTGATGAAACCCTCACATTCAAACAACATATGGAAGCTCTAAATAGAATTCGTAAGCTGATATTTGTATTCAAAAAGCTACGATATATTGCTGACCCAATAGTAATCAGGCAAGTTTACTTTGCTTTATGTCAGTCAATTTTGACGTACTGCATTACCTCATGGGGTGGAGCATGTAAAACTTTATTGCTGCCCATTGAAAGAGCTCCAAGAGCGATTCTCAAGGTATCACCTTCCTGTCCTTTCCTCTTTCCCACTAACCTGCTCTATAAATCTTGTGAAGTACTAACAGTTCGACAATTATTCATAATGAGCATTGTACTAAAACAACACGCAGCCCTTCGCTACAGCACTGAATTTACTAAAAAGGGATGAAAAGATATTGTTTGCCCCACAAATAGTACAAGACATGCTTTCACAGCCAAATTTCATGTTTTCCTTGGACCACTACTCTATAACAGACTAAATGCAAAAGCAAACATCTATTCCCTAAATTATGGAAATTGCAAGAAGGCTCTCAAGCTAGCTCTTCAAAGTTTGTCCTATGAAGATACAGAGAAGTTGTTAGTTGTAATGAAATAGAGATTGTTTGGTGTACTATTTATTTTTAATTCGTTAGATATTTGTTTTTTTACCATTAACACTTTACTTACATACCTATTAAAAGACTTATTTTATTTTATATAATTACAGTGATTATTCCATAATTTTTTACCTTCTCTCGCCTGAAACACAGAATGTCCTAGTTCAGGCAGTTAACACTAGTGAACTCGACAATCATTTAAGCAAAATTGTATTTACTGTTTTACTTTTTAATTTGAATATATGTTAAATTTTAAAGTAGGGGGCGAGCTTTTTGCCAGCAACCGGGCAGAAATCCAGACTGGCCTGCTACTGTGAAATTCCAGATGGGAAAAATTTAATAATACTTTGTCTGACCTAGGAATTAAACCAAGTTCCTCACGTTCAGCAGCAGTGCTTGCAGCCACTAGACTAGACCAAGGAGGCAGTCTGTTCATTTGTTTAAAATTTTATTTTTCTGCCAGGTAGGCCTACCACATTCTAAGGAACTGTTTTATGATTATATTACTACTTGAGAAGAAAATTACGAAAACAGTGGTTACTGGTAGTCAGAATTCTCAGTCTGACAACCAGTCTTACCAAGGGGTATTGTGTTTATTTATTTATTCAATTGGTCTTACGAGCTAACAGACATACCATCCAAAACGCTCATATGATTAACTAACAATTCAATTGTGGCTACACACACTCGTCTCCTTATACAATAGATTTTCTAAAAATAGCAATAATGCCCATGTCTATAAATAATAATAAAAATTAGATTACAACGACGAATTAATACAGCAGCAGAATATAATGTCAGTTTAGTGTCAATTAATAGTGATCAATTCAACTCAGTTATTATGTATGATTATAATATGTCATTTAAAATAATACGAAATTTATTATACAAATGTCCTAATCCATCGGCAAATAAGTCCAGTTCGTGGTGCTGAGCAAGTATGTCCCCGATAGTGCGGAGTACGCGGTTGGTGGGCGCGTGTCGCCCGCGCTCGGTGCGCGCGGCGGGCAGCTCCAGCAGCCGCGGGCGGCGGCGCGGCGCTACCTGACCCTCTTACTGTTACTGTTACTCAATAACTGAGTTGTGGAGGTCAAATAGGCAGTTGCTTCATGTAAAATACTGGTATTCAGATGCGTCCGGTTAGATTGTAAGCTGACATGACAACATGATGATGATAACAGTTCTCACATACCACACCACCTAATTTCCATCTTATTACATTCCAGGTTTCCGCCCTATCAGCGTGCTTGGACCCTGAGGGTCAGCGGCTGTTCATGGCGATCGCTCGGGTAATTGAAGACGTGTCCTGGGCTGGCCAGAACATCAGAGTTTATAATGAAGTTATTATTACACCCCCTTATAAGGTATGTTAAGTCTATTACAACAATATTTGATAATATTTTTGGAATGGGCACTATCAATCTGCCTAGCTTTTTCCCCAACTATGTTGGGGTTGGCTTCCAGTCTAACCGAATGCAGCTGAATACCAGTATTTTACATGAGGCGACTGCCTATCTGACCTCCATAACCCAGAAACTGGGTAATACAATACCCCTTGGTAAGACTGGTTGTCAGACTTTCGGGCTTCAGATGACCCATAATGAACATCAAAGATCCACAAATGACAGCCGGGACGAACGGCTTGATGTGCTTTCCGAGGCACAGAGGAGTCTCAGTATGTAAAGATGGTCACACATCCACGGACCAACCGCGGCAAGCGTAGCTTAACCTAGTTGATCGACCCGAGATAATTCGGAAGTGTACAGTCTAGGGCAGTCTGGGGTACTATGGTCTGTTCAAAAACCATTTGATGAAAGTGTAAGCAAATAGATCAGAAAACATACCTGTGCGTGCCAATTTCACCATGCAGCTTCCAGTCTAGCTGGATGCAGCTGAATACCAGTATTTGACATGGATCGACTGCCTGTCTGACCTCCTCAACACAATTATTGGGTACTACGAATATACCCTTACTGATACCTTATTATCAGTAAGGGCCAGCGCATACTTATGAATTTAATTCGAGTAATGGTTTGATTGTTCTGGGAAGTATGGAGTTATATGACAGCGCGCGCATGTCTGCGTGTATTTTTTGTAACTAAACTATCAGTCGATTAAAAATCATAAGTGCGTGCTGGCCCTAAAAGTCAGGCGGGCTATTCTAAAATAATTCTACTTATTTGCATTTGTTACTCGTGGTCCCTGCCATCTCTGGAAGGGACCACGGGGAATTTTGTTACCCGAGAAATAAAATTCTGTTGAATTAAAACGATAGTTTCTAAAAATGATTCGCGAATAACAAATATGTAGAATTTTGCCGTGTCGTTTGGTCTGATTTTTGAAATCAGAATGTTTAAATTATGTTTGTGTGTTGTGTATGTGTTTGTGTGTGTATTTGTTATTGTCGCGAATCACATTTTCGAGACTACCATTTTAATTCGACGGCATTGTATTACTCGGAGGGATCACTGGTAAAAAGACTCCCCGTGGTCCCTTCCGGGGACTACGGGAGGTACCACGGGTAAAAAAATCCCCGTGTTCCCTTTCGGGGACTACGGGTAAAAAAAAAAATGCCCGTGTTCCCTTCCGGGGACTACAGGAGCGACCACGGGTAAAAAAAAACCCCGTGTTCCCTTCCGGGGACTACGTGAGGGACCACGGGTAAAAAAAATACCCGTGTTCCCTTCCGGGGACTACGGGAGGGACCACGGGTAAAAATAATTCCCCGTGTTCCCTTCCGGGGACTACGGGAGGGACCACGGGTAAAAAGATTCTCCGTGGTCTCTTCCAGAGACTACGGGAGGGACCACGGGTAAAAACATTCCCCGTGTTCCCTTCCAGGGACTACGGCAGGGACCACAGGGAACAAAGTTTATTTGCACAAAAACGTCATCTATATCCAGGTACTTCGGAATATTGTAACATCGACTGATTAAATTAAACCTTCGAAATGTTAATTAATTCTTTGAAAGTAAAACTCATCTTTATTATAAAACAACATTGAGAACGGGTCTTCTCGCGATATTCAAGTACAAGTAGGTACCTGTTTACCACGTAAAAAGGAATATCGCGAGAAGACCCGTTCTCAATGTTGTTTTATAATGTGTACAAATCGCGAAAGTTTAAAAAGTATTATTATTATTATTTTCTATTCCAGGTTGACAATGTCATAGGCGAAAAAGACTCAAAACCATACAACTATATAAAGAAATTCGTGGAGCGCCATTGGCGTGACCACCGCGACCACTCGGGGCCTAATTCCAGCCAACATCAGTAGATTATTTTAATTATTTCTTGAGGAGACGCCATGCTGAATTATGTAATACTAGCTTTATCTCTGACCTTTCAAATCAGCCGAAAGACGTCCACTGTTGAACATAGGCCTCCCCCGAGCGTCGCCAACGACCTTGAGCATATTTTTAATTTAGCAGACACAGAAACTTAAACAAACTAGATATTTCTCAAGCTAAGACTAAACTGGAGGACATGAACTAAGTAAGCGCATTCTAAATTTAGTTTTAAATTTATGTCATGTCAAAAAGTAACTTTAAGACCCACAGATAAAGTTTAGATTCCACTAAAACTTGTGAGACATCTAAAATGCATTCACAATTTAGATTAAAGCTTATGTAACATTACAGATAACAGATTTAGAACATTTTTATCATGAGAGTAAAATTTTGTAAAATTCGCTATCTTAAAGGCAGCGGAGTAACCTTCCACAATATAATAGTTACATGTCAAATGTCAAAAAAACAATATAATATTAGTTCTATGAACGCTCACGTTGCTATCAGCGCCAAAATGTCGAAAATCAAATGTCTTCATTTTACATCGATGTTATAAAGTCCAGCGTACTTGTCCTGCAACAAGCAAGATTGTGAAGACAGATAAGTCCATCCCGCCGGAGTTGTTCTGTGATATAGGAATGCAAGGCTCCGGTTACTTGCACGGAACAAATGACCTGAATGGAAAAAAGCATCTTTTGAAAGAAAAACAACATGTGATGAAAGGCAAAACAACTATACCGAAACTTGCTGAACCTGTCGCCACAGCTAAAGATGCCGATGCTCAGAGCGAAGATGATTGGGAAAAGTTGGAGAAAACATATGCTGAAGATGGATTTGATTGGGGCCTCGGTAGTGGCACATGGGACGATGATCCCCAATAATAAATAATGAATGATTCCTGTGGCATAAACTCAAACTCAAAGCATTTATTTCAAATAAACCAATTACAGGCACTTTTGAATTGTCAATGGGTCGGTCAGTCAGAAAGATGAAGCCAGTTGCCCATTCCAAAGCGTAGTAAATCCCTATGGAGAAGAACGGGCAAGAAACTCCACGGACACTTTTAAATCAAAATATTTTCACAAAATATTGGTTACATAGTTCATGTTGGAAATATACATGTGAGAACAATGTAGAAAGACGTGCACATTAAAAGCGTCCGTAATAAAAAGATAAACACTAAAACAACTAAATTAAAAATAAGCCGTGTTAGCTAAGAGACGGCCAGTCCCAACTGACGGCGCCCGTTCACGAACATGACGCATGGATCAGCACCAATTAGCTCGACCATTTTGAAGGGAACTTAATGATCCAACACACACGCCACCATCAGCGAGACATTTGAGTGAGCATGACATACTCAACCACCAGGGCACATTCAAGTCAGTGAAAGACGTACCCAGTAAAACGTAGCTTAACCATACCATCTGCTGGCTTGGCGTGAGTTTTGAACATAGCTTCGTCATGTTTTCTGCTACTGCACTGCCAAGTGCTGTTATTCTGAAACAAAATGGCATCTTTTATACATGTGTTACTTGTCGTAATATTAGAGATTCATATTTGACTTGACATAGATGTAGCAGAAAAATCTCGATGATTTGAAAACGTCGCTATAGCACCCATGCGAAGCAGGGATGGGTCGCTAGTAGCATTTATTAAGACTAGCAACGCACCCCTACTTCGCACGGTTTTGGATAACATGGAGATTAGTTTATTATAAAGTTTTATATACCAGTCTTCCGGAATAAATTCTCTTAATGATGGTGAAAACCGTATCAAAATCAGTTGTATAGTTTAGAAGAATAATGCGGTCGCACAGACGGACACGAAACGCTAATTTAATTTTATAATGTGTTTATTAGATGACAAATCCTCCTACACAATACAAACCATACATTAGCAATCCACATTTTTGAACATAACATGTCGCCTGTAATTCCCGAAGGGTTGGCAGAGTTGTTCCTATAGTACGGTCAGCAACAGAAGTCTGTTAACACTGCTACTTTTTGACATCATCTAAATTAACAGAAAATGATTCGATAAACTGCTTTATTTTCGTTTAACTGGTGTTAATGTTCTTGAAATTTTAAGTACTTCTGTTCCGATTTGAATTAAATATTTTACTTAATAATTGAGATTAAAAAAACTGCAAGTGTTAATCGACTTTTGTTGCTGACTGTATATCCACATTTCGCCATTTATGTTCAAGTCACATTTAATAGGTATTAATAAATTCATGGTGGCGTCTTCTCAAGTCCTATTCAGTCGTGACTGATATCACCACCAAATAATATACAGAAATATGTTTAGTTGAAACAACTGATTTTGTAACATCAATCTGCCCCTGCCTTATCACAACTATGTTGGGGTCGGTTTCCAGTCTAACCGGATGCAGCTGAATATCAGTATTTTACATGGAGCGACTGCCTGTCTGACCTCCACTACCCAGTTACTGGGTTGTCAGACTGTGGCTTTTGAATACTCGTAACGAAAACCGTTGCAAGTTTATAGATATTTAATGACTATACATTATGCTGTAGAACAGTAAAATTCTACAGTTTTTTTTTTTTTTTATATAAAAATCGAAATCCTACTATTTATTTAGTTTTTTTTTTTTTTTAAATACTCCTTGCTAGTGTCATAAATTCATAAGGTATGTTATGCATGATAATACCACCAAATGAAATCAGTTGTTTTAACGAATTCAATGAAATATTGTTGATACAAATGAAATAAAACAATATAATCGGTGTACACACGGCTACAGATCAAGCTATATACTTCCAATATAAGCTGATCTCGCATTGTATAGGATTTACTTACAATGAGAGGTCAGTCTAAACTGGAAATGTCTAACTTGATGTGTAGCCGTGTGTACATGGTGATTTGAAAAGCAATGTCTGACTTTAAAATATAAATATATACAGGGTGCATACATTCACGCCTTCTTCCCATGCGGGTAGGCAGAAACTACAGAACTCAAACTCAAAGCATTTATTTCAATTAAATCAATTACAGGCACTTTTGAACTGTCAAGGGGTCGGTCAGTCAGAAAGATGAAGCTAGGCGCCCATTCCAAAGCATAGTAGGTACCTATGGAGAAGAACGGGCAAGAAACTCCACGGACACTCTTTTAAATCAAGAATTGGTTACAAAATAATGGTTATATCATTCATGTTGAAATTTTACATGTGAGAACGATGCAAAACGTTAAAAGCGTCCTTAAAAAAACAATTCAAATATTTAAATTAAATTAAAATAAGCCGTGGCCGCTAAGGTATGCCCAGCCTTCACTGACTGCGCTTGTTCACGAACGCCACCTGCTACGATCCTTGCATACTCCTTTTGCTTCGTTTACGTTCATACATCTGGTCATACACGCCCGCCGTTCTGCCTACACCTATGGGAAAAAGGCTTGAGTTTATGTGTTACAGGATGTTAGAAATTCTGTATCACCAGATTTTATTTTATTTGTATCTCAAAATGTACTGCAGTCAAAATTAACCAAGACATAAGAATTCCAAAATTATGTATTTTATTGTTTTTCCCTGAAATCCAAAAACTTATTGTTTTCTTTCTTTCTACAGGGTCAAGTTTAATTAGCTAGCGAAACTATGCAAACGTGATGGGTGTCGATATCTAAACACCATAAAACAAACAATACATTAATTTGATGATGTTTTTTTTTGAGGTCATTAAAAAAACAAAAAAAAAAAAACACTAAAAATATCCGTTTTTTTTTTTTTTTTTTGTTAAATTCACTGAAGTGATGGGTACCTATCGATATATAAACACGATAAAACAGATTTACCATTAACACACACAAGTAACAACACTAGCAGCGGTCATTGACCCCAAAAAATCTGCAAAACTTTTTTTGTCGTGTTTGGATATCGATAATCACCACTGCAGCGTTTCGCTAGCTAATTTAATTTGCCCCTGTACATATACAGGGTGTCCCGAAACTCAACGTCAAGCGGGTACGGGGCGATACGCTAGGCTATACCAGTTCTGGCAAAAATAAAAAATAAAATCCATGTTACTTGGTTAAGTGATAATAAGAATACTTTTGAAAATTTAGAAAATCAACACCCTTGTTCACATATTTAGGTACTGTGAATACAATTTTACCAATTTTGCAGTGTTTTTTTTTTTAATGTAATCCCAAATAGCTACGCTATTCATTGCATTCACAAATCCAATGATTAATGTTGTCAGTTTAGTAATAAAAATTAAGTTTTACTGTGTCATGGTTAAAAAACGTTTAGTAAGATAACTTTGACACTTGATTTAAAAAAAAAAAATGTACTATACTACCCTAGGCAAGTTATTTAAAAAAATGGCCCATTTAATCAAGATTTCAAAAAGGCACAATACTTGCTACTTGTCTTTCCATAAAAAAAAATATCAATATTATCAATCATTAAGAGCAATAAAAACTCGAACAAAAGAATTCGAAGTGTAATATGATGCCTTATTGTTGTATTATTGCAAAAGATAATCATAATTAAACAAAAGGAAATATTGTAATATTATTTATTTTATTTAATACATTTGTTTTTTTCTTTAAAACTAAATCAAATGTTCAAATTGCTTGCCTTCGGCACGAATACAGGCTCTGCATCGCCTCAGAAAAGATCTTTTCACTAGACGTGCGAATCTCCTTGTATTTATTTCTTCTGCTGTTTCAACAATTTTGTGGCGAAGTTCGGCTAGATTTTCAATGGGTTTTAAATATACTTTTTCTTTTATGCAGCCCCAGTAAAAGAAATCAAGTGGGTTTAGGTCCGGAGACCGAGGAGGCCACAAAATTGAACCAAGGCGCCCAATCCACCTATCGGCATATTCTGTATTCAGGTAATCCCGTACAGGACGAGCATAATGCGCTGGGCAACCATCTTGTTGAAACCACATGTCTCGGTAGATGTTGAGTGGTCGTCTTCTAATAAATTCGGCAAATCGTTTCTTAGAAAATCCAGATAGTTGCTGCCATTTAAGTTTTCAGGCAGCTCGAATGGTCCGATTACTTGTCCGTTTAAAATTCCGGTCCACATATTAACTTTAAATTGATATTGAGAGCGATCTTCACGCATTAAATGTGGGTTCTCTGTGTGCCAACCATGAAGATTGTGCAAGTTTAAATAACCGTCTTTTTTAAAGGTCGTTTCGTCGGTCCATAAAATTTTGTTGAGAAATTGCGGATCTTCTCTATTTCTCTCCAACATTGTTCTACAAAAATCAATTCTGGGTGCGTAGTCACGAGGCAGCAAACTTTGTACACGTTGCACATGGTACGGGTGATATCTGTACCGCTTTAAAATTCGATGAGAAATACTTTTCGGTATTCCAGTGGCTCTTTCAATTGCACGTACTGAAGTGCTGGGATCATTTTCAACTTCATTTAAAACTACATCATCTTCGTGTCTTCGTAGTCTTCCACCGGCCGTACGTGCACTTGGCAATCGTCCTTGCGAATATGACTGGTGTACATTGATGAACACACGGTGATCTGGGTGACGCGCCGCATTTGGGTATCTCTCGCGATACAATCTGGCTGCGGCAGAGGCATTACAAAGGCATTCACCGTAGATAATATGCATGTCCGCATATTCTTCCGCTGTGTACAAATACGGCATGTTGCGAAATGTTTTTAGTGCTAAATACTAGCTAAAACAGTCGGCAGAACAATAAATAATCCAGTCCAGGAAAACACAGCCAAAGTCGTCAACACAAATGCGATATCATGTCCAGGGTAACACAAGCCAAAATCGTCAGTACGAAAGTTACACGTGCGCAGTAAACGAAGGAACAAAGCGTACTGAATGTTAATAACCAATAATCAATTGATTATTATGCATTGGCGTCACTATCCGTCTCGCTTTCTCTAATAATAAAATGTCAGTCTGTCTCACTCTATTGCATTTCAAACAGTGTCACTCTCTATTTCACTCTATCGCATCTGTCTGTCTCGCTTACAATATAATGAAGCAGATCTTTTTGCACACAAACATAATATTCAGATAAAAGATTTTTTGAAATGAGGTCCTTTTGCAAGTAAATAAGCAATAATATTTTTTGTGAAAAGATAAGTAGCAAGTATTGTACCTTTTTGAAATCTTGATTAAATGGGCCATTTTTTTAAATAACTTGCCTAGGGTAGTATAGTACATTTTTTTTTAAAAATCAAGTGTCAAAGTTATCTTACTAAACGTTTTTTAACCATGACACAGTAAAACTGAATTTTTATTACTAAACTGACAACATTAATTATTGGATTTGTGAATGCAATGAATAGCGTAGCTATTTGTGATTACATTTAAAAAAAAAAAACACTGCAAAATTGGTAAAATTGTATTCACAGTACCTAAATATGTGAACAAGGGTGTTGATTTTCTAAATTTTCAAAAGTATTCTTATTATCACTTAACCAAGTAACATGGATTTTATTTTTTATTTTTGCCAGAACTGGTATAGCCTAGCGTATCGCCCCGTACCCGCTTGACGTTGAGTTTCGGGACACTCTGTATATAAATTTTAGTTTTTTTTTTTTTTGTGAAACTCCAATGCAAGAAGACTTGATGTAAAGTTAAAGTTTGACTTATTAATAATAATTATTTTGTACAGTTCTTTCATAGTATCTAACATCTGATTTTGCCTCGCTGTCAAAATCAAAGTGATCTTTACACGATGCAAGCTTGGTGATTTTCGCGATATTCCCCAACCAATATAAAAACCTATCGTAAAAAAATCAAGAACATTTTTTAAAGAAAAATATTTTTCAGTCAAAATTTAATTTTATGTCATATCAATAAGGTCGTGTTTACATCTGGTATCGATTTTTGGAGTTGAGTATATAGTAATACTATTTATATACTGTTGGATTAAGTAATAGTGAAAAATATTTAAAAAAAAAATTGAAAAATTGTTTTACCGTGTTTCATTTTTCCACCTTTTACAAACTTCTCTGTCGTAACTAAAGTACGATTATTAATTCCAGTCAGTAAAATGACAAGTGCAACTGTCACTGATACAAAAAAGGGTGACCCGCTACAATAGTGATGTTTGGCAATCAATAGACTTAGACATTTAGTCATGCTTTATTTTATTAGGTATCAAATCGTTTTTTTATTGTAAATATTTAATACATACCGTATTAAATAATACGATTTTAGAAATATGGACCTTACTAGCATATTAAAATTTCTCACTACAACATTATTACAAAAGCTGGGAAAACGCTTTCTTTTTGGAGGGAGACATCCCTCTTTAGAGGTGGACGGTTGGGGATCCATCTCAAACACCAACATAACAAAACAACAAAACAACAAAAAAATAACAAGTTGACAAGTAAGAAATAAACAAGAAATTGCAGAGGACACTAAACACTTCTGACACCGTCGGAATTCGGGAGCAGAATGAAAAACTTAATGGCGTCCATAGCGTGACAAGTGGTGACCATAGTGCTTCCAATAACCAAAAACAAATATAACAGTACTTTATGTAATATTTAATTACCTACCGTGTATGTCTTCTGTTTAATTACCGTAAATTACATATTTTTATTTATATAAAGGCAATTTGATATTGAATAAAAAAAATGTAATCTCGACTAACTTTAATTGTAAAAACTCGATTCAACCACATCGCCATTTATTTGGGACTAAAAACCTGCAACACTGGAAATGTCATTTTTCTGACTGGAATTAATAATCTTACTTTAGTTCTAAATGGGTCCTGTATCTAAATATTTTTGGGAAGCCCTCTCTTTACCCTACAGCGGTGAAGCTCAAAAAGAGGGTAATAAATAAATAAATATTCATTTTTCCGTCAAATAAAACCTGGTTGACCCACATCTGTCAGCACGGCATCGCCTTTTAGAATAGAATAGAAAGTAGGTACAAGTTACAGATTGTTGAGTTTAAAAATATCCTTATACTAACTACCCCGATTCGTTGCGGATGGCACGACAGTCGCGTCATCATTTTTTTTGATGTGTGGCGAATGACACGAAAGCCGTGCCATTTTTAAATCTATTAAAACTCCTTCAAATTAAATTTTATAAGAGTTTATTTAGAACAAAACTAGCATTGTTTTCCACGTAGAACAAGCCTGTAGCCTTCGTTTCTGGATATTGTTGAGATTTAAAAAATCAGGTGCTAACAACCTTTTCAAGTTGCATTATTTTTACGACTTTTTTTAAAATCTTGTCACGAAATATTTGTTAGCCGCCACAGATAGAAGTGTTCGAAAATGGGCGTCGCAACGAATACGTTAACTAAGGCCTCTGCCTCGAAGTTCGCGGGCAGCGGGGCGGCGGCGGCGCGTCTCGCATTGTCCCGCCCCGCTTCCGCCCGCTGTTTTCGAGGTCCGGTCCATTTGATTTTATGCATAAAATCCTGACGCTCCCGCACCGCTGCCGCTGCCGCCCCGCTGCCCGCGAAATTCGAGGCAGAGGCCTTAGGCATGCAAAAGACATTCACAATATATTATTACCTAACACATTCATTATTTATATTATTTTTTCCATGCTCTATCCTTTTCTATCGCTCAGGATCGTCATTTCCTAGAGCAAGAGTGCCCGCTGCGGAATCTGCGATACGTTCGGCACCACGGCCAAAATGCGGTCGCTGGCCAAGAGGCGATGGAGTGCTGGAGATGCATGCTAGCGCGCGCGATAGCATGCTATGAATTCAAATAAACCCTCTCATATCTAATCTTATTACATGTCGATGGCATATGGTAGCTTCTGCCCGCGTGAAATTTCTTGTTCCCCCGATGGCCCGACCCACCCGTCACATCGCATCGCCTGCCCATGCTATTACTTTGTTGTCGCCTAGCGTTCTTTCTGACTTTTTTTCTTTTTGCTCGGCTATTAAAATAGCCCAGGGCTTTCCCAAACTTATTTTAACTGACGCCCTTGGGAAGTTGCCATATTTTTGCTATGCCCTGGCCTTCTTGCCATACATTTACCTACTACTTAGTTGTATAGTGATCCTAGCCCAATAACAATTTGTCAAAAAAACTCCAAATAGCATCTAAAATAATTAGAAAATATAGAACAAAACAAAAATGAAAGCAAACAAAAAAGATTCCCCCCGTGCGGGGGGCGGTCAATGGCAGCGGACGTGGACGGCCCGCGTACGCGCCTCGCACTGGCTATGCTAGTCTATGGCACTGGCTGCTCGCTCCCGCCGCATCCGCAGTGTGAGTCTATCTGGCAGGCCCCAACGAGATATGTCAACAGGTGATAGCTTTTCATAAAGACATTATTTTGTACCTAAAGAAAACAAATAAGATATATTTTGTACAGTCCTACCAACTTATCTGTGAAATGAAAGAGGACGCCACCGTCGATGCGTCGACACAATCGAATGACATGCGTCGGCACAATCGAATGACATTTCGACATGACGGCCGTAGTTACAATTTTCGCCATTTCACAGATAAGTTGGTAGGAGTGGACCTCGATAGTTTTTGATTGAATGACGTTTTTATGAAGTGTCCAGCCAGCGGGCCCCTTATTAAATACTACTCTTTTATATCATACAATAGTGTTAGGAGCTTGATGCTATTATGTACCTACCTTACAAATCCAAAATTTCAACTTGTGAGCTATTCGTTATTTAAACAAACGTCCAGCCAGCGGGCCCCTTTTTAAAAACTACTTTTTATATCATACAATAGTATCATATATCATGTCGTCCACACCGTATCCGGCGATGGCGACTCCTATATGTTTTTAAATCTGGGTCTTTATTCCGGTGAGCTCTGATGTGGCTAGCAAAACCGAACAATAGTGATAAGAGCTTGATAAGTTGATACTGTTATGCATAGAATAGAATAGAATAGAATAGAATACTCTTTATTATGCACAACATTTAAATTACTGGTTACAATTTTACAATGTTGAAATTTCACCCCGCATCCGCATCACAATGCGCATGGCGCTCACTCAACTCGATCGCATCGACACACAGCCAACCTATTTAGATCGCCTCACGACGCCCCTGGGATAATACCGCGGCGCCCCAGGACGTCGCGGTATAAAGCTATTTAATACCCTTCCTCAAGAATTGGGATATCAAATGCAACAAGAATTTTTCAAATCCGGCTGGTAGTTCCAGAGATTAGCGCGTTCAAATAGTGTGACATTGGCATGGCCACCATCGAGGATTTTAATTTTGATAACACAAAATATTTGTCGCCAAATATCAGAATTTGTCGGTCACTGGTTCAAAAGTTATAAGGGTTCATTGGTGGCTGATCTGGAGAGCATCTCCCCAGCTTGGCCACATTTATAGCTCAAAAAAAAAAAACTAGGGCACCTCACCTAGTCTGTGGCGGATTTGCAGTGTAGGCCGCGCTAGGCCCCAGGCCATGTAGTAAGTACCAGCTGCCCCTTTCTCAGCCCCCATCTTATAGACTGCATAATGAATTTACTGTACAACTTTTATAGAAATCATTTCAAAATTTACCAACTTTAATATCTGCTAGTTATTTAGGTAGGTACTGATTTGTTTTTCGCGATTTCAGGTTTGGTTCCATAGTAAAAGTTGTTCATAATAATGAGTACAGTGACTCCTGAAGAGGATGTTGGTCAATAACCAGTAACCCTGTATATTAGGTCTTTACCTATGAAATTGCCGTTCTGCAGTACTGGCCATTTCAAATCAAAATAATTTTTGTTTGGCTAAGAATTCTAATTTCAAATTAATTTTATTTTAAAAACATGGATTTTTTTTTCCAAAAGTACCTAGTCATTTGTTTATTGATTAGTGTTACATTTTCATCGCATTTCAATCTTTTTCGTCATCATGGATACGTTAAAAATTCGAGTAATTATGGAATATTCCATAATTTTTTTTTTATAATTTTTTTTTATTATTATTTTTTATTTTTTTTATTATTTTTTTTTATTTTTTGGTACTCATATGAGTACCGTCGTGGCAGCAACGCGGCACAAGCGGCACGCAACATCAACGACGTTTACGGAGCTAACACTACAAACCAACGCACCACTTGCTATTGGTTTGCTCGCTTCCGTTCTGGAAATTTCGACCTGAAAAATGAACCTCGCGGTCGTCCGAAGACTGGTCGACAATGACGAATTAAAGGCGATTGTGGAAGCTGATGATACACAATCTACGGCTGAATTAGCAGCAGCTTTCGACGTTAGCGTCAAAACAATATTGGTCCATTTGCGTCAAATTGGCAAGGTAAAAAAGCTTGACAAATGGGTGCCCCACGAACTCAATGATCGCCAGCGCGAAGTACGCGTCGAGACGTGCCTTGCACTGCTCAACAGACACACAAATGAAGGAATTTTGAACCGCATTGTTACCTGCGATGAAAAATGGATTCTGTTTGATAACCGCAAGCGCTCAGCAAGTTGGTTGGATCCTGGTTCAGCACCTAAACAATGCCCTAAACGAAAATTTACCCCTGGAAAAGTGATGGTCACTGTTTGGTGGTCTAGCGCCGGTGCGATTCATCACAGCTTCTTACCAAACGGGGTGAGCATTACTTCAGATGTGTACTGTGAAGAACTGAACACAATGATGGAGAAGCTGGCACATCATCTCCAACCAGCATTGGTCAATCGCTCGTCTCCGCTGCTCCTGCACGACAACGCGCGACTTCATACTGCATAGCAGACGGTCTCCAAGTTGCAAGAACTGGGGTTGGAAGCTCTCCGTCATCCGCCCTCCTCACCAGACCTTGCGCCTACAGACTACTACTTTTTCCAGAATTTGGATAACTTCTTGGCGGGAAAAAAAGTCAATACCCGAGAGGCAGTACAAAATGCCTTTGAAGAATTTGTTGCCTCCCGTCCAGCTGATTTCTTTAAGAAGGGCATCAATAAACTGCCACTGCATTGGCAAAGATGCATTGATTGCATGGGTGATTATTTCGATTAATACAAATAAAAAATGCATGAGAAAAATTCGTTTTAATTTTTTCATACAAAACGGCAATTTCATAGGTAAAGACCTATTATCATAAATTCACTTTTTTTGGCGTTATATCTCAGCCCATGAGCCTCCGAATACGCCTCACAAATATTCAAAAGACACCTTAAAGCTCTGACTGAGGGACTCAACAGCACCATATCGTCAGCGTAACTCATGTTATTTATGCATGTTCCGTCTATCGAGCATTCGAAACCGGTGCCGCTTTGAGTTTGAGTTTCAGTTTTGACCCATGTGCTGGTTTGTGTGGCTGACACTGGCATGGCCATCAGGGATTTTAATTTTGATAACACAAAAATTTGTCGAAATTTGCCGCCAAATATCAGAATTTGCCGGTCACTGGTTCATAAGTTATAAGGGTTCATTGCTAGTCGATCTGGAGAGCGTCTGCCCAGCTTGGCCACATTTATATCTCAAAAAGATCTGTTTTCTCACAGATTTAGTCTCAGGTTTTCGCCAAGTCGCAGATTCAGTCGGGTCTTACTTTAGAAGGACATAATGAGTTCAATTTTTAAGTATAGTTCAAGAGCTAGATCAAAACGACATCGATCTAGCTCTTGGACTATAATTAAAAATTGAACTCATATCTTCTGATTGCTCTCCAGATCGGCCACCAATGAACCCTTATAACTTTTGAACAGTGACCGACAAATTCTGATGCTTATTTGGCGGCAAATTTCGCCTAATTTTTCATGTTATCAAAATTAAAATCCGTGATGGTGGCCATGCCAGTGTCAGCCACATCTGGTTTGGTCCCTGAGGTGGTCACGGCGTGCAACGTGTTCTGGTGCGCCGGTGATGGGGAGTACTCCCCAGAGGAGGGTCTGGTGACGGACAGCCGCGGCGGGTTCTTGGATGAGTGCTAACGCGTGCCCAAGTTCCCGCCGTAAGCGGTAGAGGAGGACTGCACCGTGAAGTTTTAGTGGGTTAGAGTCCCATATAACTGCACTCACTATCTACCCGTGATAGTGCAATATGCATGAGCATTTCTCCACGCTACTTGCATAGTTTTGTAAGTACAAGCTACAGTCATGTGTATTGTCGCCCTATATTAAACTCGCTTGTATAGGTTAGAGGAGCTCGTGGCTAAGTAATAACAGCCGCACGGGTCAATCCATCAGGTTAAGCTACGCTTGCCGGGGTTGGTCCGTGGATAGGTGACCATCTTTACATACCGAGACTTCTCCGTGCCTTGGAAAGCACGTTAAGCCGTTGTCCCGGCTGTCATTCGTGGATCTTTGACAGTCGTTACGGGTCGTCAGAAGCCCGAAAGTCTGTCAATCAGTCTTACCAAGGGGTATCGTATTACCCAGGTTTAATGGATTGTGGTCAGATAGGCGTCGCTCCATGTAAAACACTGGTATTCAGCTGCATCCGGTTAGACTGGAAGCCGACCCCAACATAGTTGGGAAAAGGCTAGGCAGATTGATATGAGTATAGGTATATAGTATACTAGCTGTGCCCGCGACTTCGTTCGCGTGCATGTCGGAAAAGAATACCTAATGCTTAGCTTAGATAAGGTATAGACTACTCTTGCTTAGTGGGAAGTAGTGCTTCCCACCAGGCAAGATCGGAAGATTCTTCATTCCTGGGTTCTCTACCACAGCCCTAACCTTTGCTGGAGATCCAAATAAATAAATAAAAAATGCTTCTTTGTAAACAATTTTTGAGCTACAGTTGTCCGTGTAAACTGAAAAGCAACCCATTTACTGAGTTCTATCTCTGGTTATGGCCGCCATTTTGGATTTTAATTTCCTGATTTTCGACCCAGCGCCCTCGGAAGCTATGAAGATACAGCATTTTGATTTAGATCTCTTTTACTCCCGAAAACCGTAAAAATTACACCCCCACTTTAAAATTAATACAGTATTTTATTTATGTGCCCATCGTTAAAAAAAACGTATTACAAAAACACTAAAACTGACTTCCATAAAAAAACACTACAAAGTGCAAAATAACTTTAGTTTGAGAAGTAGTTAGCAAGGAATTACCGAAACTATAACAGACTTTAAAAACTAATACTTAAACGTCTTTTGCATTATGGTACACACGGCTACATATTAAGCTATTAATTTCCAGTATAAGCTGACCTCTCATTGTACGGAAATCCTGTACAAAGCGAGATCAGTTTATACTAGATATTTATAGCTAAAGATGAGACTTGACACACCACGTGGTTTGACTTGCGCAGTAGTCTCTTTAGGAAGGGACCGGGCGTCATCGCGCAGCGCGGGAGGCGCGGTACGGCGCTCGTCAAGTCTCATCTTTCATGGCGTGTATTATACCTACCTACCTCACACTACCTTATTCGTGTACCTACTTCTTTAAATTGATACTCAGCAACTTTTTTTCACATACCTAGGATAACCTATTCACAATAGGTACAATTCCTCATTGAGGAGTTCAGTGACAGTAGGGTTTCTTCGCAGTCCATGATTAGTTGACCACTGTTAGGTACATAACCTACAGTGTTTCATCTTTCGTACGATTACCCATTCACAATAATGTGTTCCTACATATTTTCCAAGTTCATAATTAGTTGACCACGGATAGTAACTAACCAGTAATTTTCTTTGATTTCTGTACAGTAACCAAATCACAGTACGTTTACCTACTGTACGTTATTGAGGAGTTCAATTGTCAGATCTTCACCATAACAAAGGTGACTATCTCGGGAGAATCCATATCCAGTACAAGCTGATTTCGCATTGTATAGGATTTCCTTACAATGAGAGGTCAGTGTAAACTGGAATGTACCTATAGCTTGATGTGTAGCCGTGTACAATTAACTTACAAAGTGAAACCCAGTTTGTTTTAAAAATATCACTCAGAACACCACATCAGTTAGTAGGTAACCTATTATCTTACATAGCTTCCTCCCGCGGCTTCACCCGCATGGTATGTCGATAAAAAGTAGTCTATGTCCTTTTCCAGGTCATGGTCTACCCGTGTGCCAAATTTCATCCAAATCCGTTTAGCGGTTTTAGCGTGAAAGCGTTACAAACAGACAAACTTACTTTCGCGCGATATTTAACCGTTATTTTTGCTGCGGAGTTATTTTAAAACAGTTATATCTCCGAAGATACTCATTGAAATGAAATGATGTAAAGGCAACTTTGTTCAAAATTAAATACTTGTGATGAATATTGTATTTATTTGGATAAGGATTAATACCATGTTTATGAAAACACCTTCGCAAATAATGCATTATTTTATAACAAATTTGATTACCACTAAAACAGTTATAGTGAGCCAGCCTTAAAAGATAGACATATGCTATCGCGGACTTTTTTTTTGAGCTTTTTAAAAAGAACAATTCTGTCATACATGTTTGTTGCGTAACTTTAACCGTTTACGCAGCGCACGCAACAGAAGCTCTCAAAAGGAATAAAATTTCCCCGTTTTTGCAACATTTTTCATTGATGCTCCGCTCCTATTGGTCGTAGCGTGATGTTATATAGCCTTCCTCGATAAATGGGCTATCCAACACTAAAAGAATTTTTCAATTCGAACCAGTAGTTCCTGAGATTAGCGCGTTCAACCAAACAAACAAACAAACTCTTCAGCTTTATAATATTAGTATAGATAAGTTAGGTTTTATGCCCATGTGCACATACAAATTAATGTGAATATTCGTATGCTTTTAGCGGCGGATGTGTCCTGAACACAATTATTATAAATACCAACTTTTTTGCTACCATATCCGACAAATAAAGGTCTTTGTCTAAAAATAAAGAAATCTCGATAGTTTTATCAAGTCGTAAAAACTGTGCAAAACATGAACGGTCGTTAGTAAAAAAATAAAACAAAAAAAAATTAAAGGTTTTAACATTTATTCCTACTAAACTCAACTTACATGATTATACACGATTATTTTAATTAAATATTTATTTAAAAACATTTTAAAAGTTATGTTCGAGATGGCAACAGTATGCTGGCATAATTATCGTTTTTTGGAGCATTTAAAATAAGCACTTCCCACGAATTGATATTCCACTTTATCCCATAATCAGGGCCTGTGTAATGCGAGTCTATTGCCATCAACCGGGCTGACTGACTGAAAATAACCCGCTAATACTTTGCCCGACCTGGCAATCGAACCCAGGACCATGGACCTGGCAATCATGCTCAGCAGTAGCGCTAACGACCACAAGACCAACGAGGCAGCATACAAATTTATAAAAGGTTTTATTTCTTGTCAACACAATATGAAGTCTTTATTTTAAATGCTCTTTAATTAATTTAACAATATACATAAATAAAATAGTTACAATGGATATAATGTAATATTTTTAGTTTTTATTACAATTAGGTGCAGTCAAATAAATAGTAAATGATTATTATGAAGTATCAAATAAAACTCGTTAAATAATCTTTCCAACCATTTAATTTTCTTCTGAGAGCTCGAGTACAACCTACTAATAAAATATTGATGTTCTATTGCATTACCGATTCAATTTCTTATAACAATATCAATCTGCCCCTGCCTTTTCCCAACTATGTTAGGGTTAGCTTCCAGTCTAACCGGATGCAGCTGAATACCAGTATTTTACATGGAGCGACTGTCTATCTGACCTCCACAACCCAGTAACTGGGTAATACGATACCCCTTGGTAAGACTGGTTGTCAGACTTTCGGGCTTCTGACGACCCGTAACGACTGTCAAAGATCCACGAATTGTCAGCCGGGACCTACGGCTTAACGTGCTTTCCGAGGCACGGAGGAGTCTCGGTATGTAAAGATGATCACCCATCCACGGACCAACCCCGGCAAGCGTAGCTTAACCTGATAGATCAACCCGTGCGGCTGTTGTTACTTAGCCACGAGCTCCTCTACAATTCTTTATAACAATCGACTTTATTTATGAAGAAGTTTTAATCGATTTGACACATTGATATTTTATTTTAAAGAAAAACAGCGTCCATGAATTATTGCATTTTTTTGTCTATGGTTGGCAGGCAACCATAGACGAAAAAAAAAATATCAATGGTTGGAAAGATTATATTTTTTTTTATTTTGGTAGAAGTTTTGTAGTGATAACGTCTTTAGAGGCGCACTTTGCACTCTCTTTGAACAGTGCACGAAGTCACGCTCGGGTATACTCGGCTCCAGTCGAAAGTTTTCACTTCTATCATGTCTTCATAAGTACGCACCCTCTTTTCTTTTTAAATATTAATATTGATATCGACTATTGCTGATGACTGTTCATACTTCAAGAGGTACCTATACTCCATTTGCAATAAAATTAGACATTTAAACAAACCTTTTTTTACAGTCCGTTCAACCGATTTTGACTTCTATTCCGTAAGCTTAAGGATGGCGTTAAAGGCAAAAAAGTATCAATACCAACTGTTTACTGCAGCTGCTATTTGACATACTACCAACGTAATAGAAGTCAAAATCGGTTGAACGGATTGTAAAAAAGGTTTGTTTAAATGTGTAATCAAATTACAAATGGGCTATTTAACAATAATGATACATTATGAAAGTATTATGATCGCGATTTTTAATTAATACTTTTCAATTACTACAAAATAGTGGAGAAAATGATTTTTTTTCTATATTTATTGGAACGAAGTTCCTCATCACACGTTACTCTGCACACTTGGCGAATAAGCGCTATATCGAAAAATGTGTACCCGACACTTTTGTTATGTAACAATACAGGATGAGTTTTAAACAATGCGCAAACTTTCACAGGGTGTTCTAGCCATGAATATGAACAACTTTCACAATGGGACTAACTTCGAAATCGTGAAAAAAAAAAATCTGCTGTTCAGTACATTTATCTACACCAAACTCGTTAAAATGTAGGGAACAGCTGATTTTTTTTCGCGATTTCAGGTTTGGTCCCATAGTAAAAGTTGTTCATATTCATAGGTAGAACACCCTGTGAAAATTTGCTCACTGCTTAAATTTTCCTTTATAGACAGACGGTCAAAATGTTACACTTATCAAGCCAAAGGAACTTTGTTCCAACCGGATGTCCCAACCTCGTGTTTTTTGGATCGAAGTTCTTGCAGTAAGAGTTGACTGGTAGAAATCGTCACGTAATGAAAAAGCGTTATATCGCCTCCATGCGACTTTCTCTCTCTCCCTCTTTATATTATATACGAGTGTGTGTGTGCGTGCGAGTATCGCTTAAGGAACTTCATTCCTGACGGGGGTTCCCCCACCCCACACGTTTTATTTCTTCTATTCTACTTTTAAGCGATCTAGATTAATAATAAACATTGTTCTTTAAACAGTTATCTTCAAAAACAGCTACTATCGCTAAAATAGTATAGTTTTAGATTTGAATTTAGTCAGCTAAAACTAGATTTAGTTTGACTAAATTTCGTTCAGTTGAACTATTAGTCTGTTCGAGCAGGGTGTTGTTCCGCAGCCTGGGAGAGATGTATGTCCAGCAGTGGAGTGCGACAGGCTAAATTAAGATAATGACACTTAATTTAGCCACTAAGCTTCCATTTAGTCGAATGAATCTAGTTGTAGCTACACTAAAGTTGATAATATCGAACTAAGCAAGATTGAGTTTTACTAAACGTGATTTAGTTAACTAATTTCGTGACGTAGTTGCTTGGGAAGAGTCCCGTCATCCCTCGAAGTTCACCTGAAACGGAATATTACAATAATTAATTATCTACTTTATTATACATAACAACACGCTTGTAATCCCCGAAGATTCAGGCAGAGCTGTACAGTCAGCAACAAAAGTCGATTAACATTTGTGTTTTCTAAATCTTAATTATTACTCTTATATAATAAATGAAATGCTAAAAAGCAGGTTATCGTATAATTTGTGTTAATTTAGATGATGTCAAAAAGTAGCAGTGTTAACCGACTTCTGTTGCTGACCGTACCTACAGTACAACCACATTTCGCCAGTTATGTTTAAGACCCCATACTACCTCAGCTTTTTATCTCGCTCGCACGATAATGCTCACGGACTGAGTGAGAGCGAGACGCGAGCGAGTGTAATTGCTTTTTACGGTGAAAATAATGGTAATTTGAAAAATACGAGGGGGGATCAAAAACTAGTGAGAATGAGATAAATTATGATGACTATTGATAACTTAATAATTTATTTTTCTACATAGTCTCCGAGTCTCTCTACACACCGAGTCCAGCGCTTTTCCAAGACTTCAATCCCTTTAAAAAAAAAAGTTTTGTCTTGGTCCTGCAAAAAGCTCTCCACGGCATCCATCACCTCGTTATCGTCTTCGTACCTGTTTCCCCTTAAGTATTCTTTCAATTTGGGGAACAGATAAAAATCGCTAGGCGCCAGATCTGGTGAATGGGTGGTCAACCAATTCGAAGCCAGCTTGCTGAATGGCAGCCATCGCAACTGCCGACCTGTGCGCGGGTGCGTTGTCGTGATGAAACAGCACGCCCCTTCGAAGTTTCCCTCTCCTTTTCTCTTTGATGGCATTCCTCAACTTAGGAATTAAAGCTGCATAATATTGGCCTGTAATAGTGGTTCCACGCTCCAGGTAATCAATCAATAATATCCCTTCTGAGTCCCAAAATATTGAGGCCATAACCTTGCCAGCCGATGCCACGGAACGAAACTTCTTCGGGGTCGGTGATGATGGCCGTTTCCATTGCGAAGATTGCTGTTTTGTCTCGGGATCAAAATGATGGACCCATGTTTCGTCCATTGTTACGAAACGAGACAAAAAGTTTTCAGAATCTTCTTGAAACTTGTCCAACAATATCTTCGAAATGTCAAGTCGATTTTGTTTCTGACTGTCGGTTAACATTCTCGGCACCCATCTTGCGGAGACTTTTCTCATATTCAAAGATTGTTTCAATATGGATTGAAGTCAATATTTATTTTTTTTCTTACCAAGGAGTATGTCGTTCTCACTACTTTTTGATCCCCCCTCGTATAAGACCTGTTTTATAGTTAGTTCAGTTAGTATGCAAAGTTTCATGATCTAATGTGAAGTATTTTTTGAATACCAGCGGTTTATTGTTCGGTTTGGAGGTAACTTTGGATTTTTTTCTATCGAGAAACTTTTATGGAATCGTGTTTTCGTCTAACATAGTAGTTAACATTAATCCTCAACTTAGCCATATATTTATTTCAAAATTAATGCTGCAGTATTTTCGACATAACGGAGGATCATGTTAAGCCATTTGAGGTAGTATAGGCTCTGAAGTCCTATGTAATAGGGGGCGAGCCTGTTGCCGTCAACCGGGCACAAATCCAGCCTCCGAGCTGCTACTGAGAAATTTCAGATGGAAAAACTTTTCTGTCACCATCACACGATTGTCAAACTACAAAATGTAATTGAACTAACTGAAAATCTCCCAAGAGGTTATTGTACTCATCATTATGAACTACTTTCTCTATCGGACCAACATTAAAATCGCGAAAATAAAACAACTTTTCCTACATTTTGTCGAGTTATAAGAGCATATGTATGGAGCAGCTGATTTATTCGCGACTTCAGGTTTGTTCCCATAGTAAAAGTTGTTCATAACGATGAGTACAATGACTCCTTCAGAAGATTTTAGTAATTTCAATTGCACCAGGATTGGAAGCCGACTAACACAGTTTTAAAACACGATAGTCGCCGCGTTAAGAACAGAGTCATCGAGCCATAAATCATTGTTATTATAGTATAGTTAAAATCTCGCTGCAGACTTGGTCATAAATCATAATCGGAGTAGGGATGTGCGCTAGTTGCGCGCGCTCAAGGCCATTATCGATAACAGAATCAAAACCTTCAAGATAGCTGATGTCGAGAAGTTAGTCGATGAAGCCATTTCCAATGTCTCCATTGAAAATTGGCAAACATGTGTGGAACATGCAGAATTGCTGCAAGATAAAGACTTAAGAAAAGCACATTTATGCGAAGAGTTCATCATTCATGTGGATGATGATGACGATGACTCAGACGAAGAATTTGAATTTTCTATTTTTAGTTTTATATATACGTTCTTTTGTTTATATATTTAATATGCTTTGTAGTAAATTTGGTAATAAAATATAAGGCCCGTGAGTGGGAAAGAGAGCGAAACACTCGAATGATTTATGACCGAGTCTGCAGCGAGATTTTAACAATACTATAGTCTGTCTCACTCGCACTTATGGAGTGCCATAATGTCGTGCGTGCACGGTCTTATTGCTACTGACATTTATTGCCTGACAACTCAGATCACAACTCGAGTACTATACATGATGTAGATACATGGTGATATTATGTGCTAGATAGAGACGGGAACATTATATCATCCCTTTCTAGCCAATAAAACATGCTAAGTATTGTTTATTATCTCAGCTACAATGGTTGTTAGCATAGTGCACGGAATCGCCGCGGCGGCAGTACTTATAAAATTCGCGGCGCCATTCAAAGCCGTGTGTTTCTATACGTCATTTGTGTCGTAGAGCGAGTGCAACAGTACAAGGATCTTTTGGCGCCAAAAACAGAAATAACGCCGCCATATTAATTTCTGTGACAATGGAGGTCGGTCAAAGCTAATTGTAGATGGCGTGACCATAGCTCGGTCCCTACGGCCTGCAATACATTTGACATTTCGTCTATTCATTCTATTTCGTGTTTCATTCATGACTATGGTTTTATTTCGCTATTTTCTGAGATTTCAATATTTTAAATCAAATATTTGACATGGAAAGTGGCAGAATTTAAAACTCTATTTAATTGCTTCGTAATCACTTTCTTCAGTATGTTTCGGATAAAAAAAACTACGAATAGGTTTAAGCCACAATCTTCTAATTTTAGGGTTTTTGAAAAATGGTGGACTCCAATTTCGGAGTATTTAGGAACACAACAACGTGTTATTTTCGCAAAAATAAAATGAAACCGCCTCACGCCTTGTATTATTAGCTTGTGTTGGGAACTAGATGAGACCATCAGTGGTGGCCCAGTAGAAACGGCCCCGACTTTCGATTTGTAGGTCGTAGGTTCGAACCCTGACAGGCGCTTTACTTTGTGTAAATTATTTCATCACCACTGCTCTCAATACGGTGAAGGAAAACATCCTGAGGAAACCGGCATGTCCTAGAACTAAAAATTCGAAGACATGTAACTTGTACCAACCCGCACTGGGCCCTCTCACAGAGAGGAGGCCTGTATCCCAGCAGTGGGAACATTACAGGGTAATTATGTTTGGGAACTAGCTACGACAGCGCCATTTTGACAGATACCTACTGCATTTCACAAAATGTTTATCAACACCCCTTGTCATTGGTGTCAAAATTTGCTTGTACCACTCCACGCTCGGTTTGTTAGGAAAGCCAGTGGCGGATGTGCAGTGTTGGCCGCGCTAGGCCCCAGGCCATGTAGTAAGTACCAGCCGGCCCTTTCTCAGCACCCATCATATAGACTACATAATACATAATTTTGTTAACTTTAATATCTGCTAATTAGTTACTGATTTTTTTTTCGCGATTTCAGGTTTGGTCCCATAGTAAAAGTTGTTCATAATGATGAGGATATTGGTCAATAACCCTGAATGTGCGAAAGTGATTAGGAACATTATTGTTATACGTTGCGGTGCAGTGCGGCCCGCCATAATGTGCGCGAGTCTTTAGAATATTTAGGTACTTTCAGTTATTAGTTGTTATCATCAGTGAATTTATTGTCAGATTGGCCGCCCTAGGCCCGGGCCTACTGGGTCTTAGGGCAAATCGGTCACTGAGGAAAGTGTTAAATCGGCCGGCGCGACGTCTCCGTGCTGTGAATACATAGACATACAGTATGGAGTGAGCGTTAGCCCCAAAACTGACCACACTCTAGAAAGAGACAAAGCGAATATACGGCCAATATCTGTCTCTTTTTGCCTGCAGTTTACGACACACACTGATCTTTACCATCAATGACGTGAATCAATCACAATAAGGATGATGCCTTGGTAAAAAAAAAAATCTATTTAGTCCGTCATCAGTCAGATAATAAAAAAAATATTAGACACGTATTTTTTGCTTTATCATACGAAAACGCATTAAAGTTTGGTAGTGGGGGCTCGTTACGTCACAACTATAACAAACTACGTATAAAATCTAGCAAGGAGTGACGTCACGCCACATTTTAACGCAATGTATCGCCGTAATCTTTTGATTACATAAAAAAAAAAAAATACGTATCTAATATTTTTTTTATAGTCTTACATGACAGACAAAATAAAAGTTTTTAGTCATCCTACCTAATTTAGAAAGAGACAACTGCTGGCCGCACATTTGTTTTGTCTCTTAAAGGTCTGTATCATAGACACAGAGAATGGACTGAGCGTTAGTCTCACACAATGACAGCGATAAATCGAACATGCAGCCAATACTTACTTACAGTAAAAGTTGTTCACATTCATGGGTTGAACATCCTGTGAAAATTTGTCCATCTATTTTAATGGGACCATATTTAACATTATTTTTAGTATATGCGAAACCTGAATATAGTTCGTTCAGAATAAATAACTGAATCGATTCCAATAATTTTTATACCGTGTTATATTTTGCCCCAAAAATCTTTAAAAAAGGTTACAATATGGACACCGCGCGACGAACACAAGTCACTGCAGGTCCTAACGGCACTAGGCACGGGGGCACAGCGGGCGCCGCGTGATGATCATGTTTTTGTACGGACAACCAGGCAACATAACAAGCTTATTATAACTTTGTGATTTTTCATGATACAGTTTTGAAATTTCGTACATAGATTCTTTACATAAAAATACTAGACACGTGTTTCGGGTTTCGCAAATACTAAAACTGATGTTGTATACACTGCTATTTTTTAATTAGTACAAAAAAATGGGGCTCTATTCGTACCCGTTACTGATCATATTTGTGTAGTCAAAAATAAAAAAAATGAAATCCCAAAGTTGTCCACAAAAATTTTTCATAATTGGTAAATTCATAAATTTCATAATTGAATCAATGATTCATAACAATTGCTACTAGAAAATACTACGTGCAGTGCTTTTCCATGATTAATGAATACTATTAGGTAGCCTGTACAATATTTCCATAAACTGAGTGACATTTTGGGATATAAACAAACGCTAATAACTTTGTTGTTTATGAATATTATTTATTTTTTACATTAATGCACATTGACAGCCAGTCGCCTGCGCCCGCGTCTCATGCATGGTCTCTATACTTACTTTACTCTTTGATGGTCTCATCGCTTGTCATAAATATAGACAATAGTCTATAGCATAGACAAGTGAGGTTGGACCGTCGGGCGTCAAGCGTGAGTCGATCTTTACACCTTATTGACGGTTTTTGTTTTTTTCTTTTCAAGTATTCTAGTATTTGTATTTTATTTTATTTGATTTTATTCCCCTTGCTATTTTTAATTGATATCCGTGGGTATGTCCGTGGCATCACACAGGCCCTATCAGAATACCAGCGTTGCGGTATTTATTTTTTAAATATCGCAGCTTTATGCTGAGATGGGAGCCTTTTTGGCCTCGCACAGGTCTCTTTTTTTTTATTCTGATTTCTTTTTTTTGTTTTTTTGCTTTTTAATGTTTATTTTGTTACTTTTATATGCTCTTTTTTAACTGTATTTCCTGTGCGTGTCCCAAATAAAATATTTTTCTTTCTTTCTTTCTTTATTGAGACTTTACATATATAATAACAAGACCTTCTCTAATGAGCCCTTTTGTATTTGTACTAATTAAAAATTAGTGGTGTATATCCATAAAAATCAAAACATCATTGGACCAATCAGAATTCTAGAAAGAGACAACTACTGGCCGCAAATTCGCTCTGTCTCTCTCGTACTTCTCAGTCTGTATTTACTGTACAAAAGACTCCAGAACTCAGTCCATTCTCTGTGTCCGTGTATGTTAGTTACCTTGCCACCAAGCGGGGTCTTGTGATCGGTCTGTGACGGCTATAATGTCATCTTTTTCAAAGCTTAATTCGTCGGCGTTTTGTGCTGTGTACGGGTAAAGTGCTATTACCTGGAAGTTATTTTTTTAACTGTCAGTTTAGTTAAACTAGAGTTTAAAGTTTAAATCAACCACCAAAAGATTGTGTGTTAAGGGGGATGCGCTGTGGTCGCCCGCGAAATTCAAATTTTCTTTGCGTTTTATGCAATTAGCAGGTCCGTGTCAGGTTGTATCTTGATCAAAATATGATACGCGGGAATAAAACATATGTATTTATATAATTTTAACCATAAAAATCATCAATACATCTTTCTAAGTTAGATTTTGTGCAGATTCGTCGCACGAACGAAATCTAACGAATCTGCACGAAATCTAAGTTAGAGAGATGTATAGGTTAAAGTTGTATAAATACATATGTTTTATTCCCGCGTATCATATTTTAATCAAGATACAACCTGACACGGACCTGCGAATTGAATAAAACGCAAGAAAATTTGAATTTCGCGGGCTACTACTGCGCATCCCCCTTTACTAAATTTTATAATATTTTACCAACCATCAACCCGTCTTATTACAAAACTAGCTTTCGCCCGCGATATTTCCCACGGGAACGTGGTGACGGGAAATCCTTCCTTATTCCTTGTCCACATTATAAAGGGAACATCTGTGCAAAATTTCAGCTTTCTAGGTTCAAGGGTTTGGGGGCTGGGCGTTGATGAGTCGGTCAATCAGTCAGTTATGACTTCTTTTTTTATTTATATAGCAAATGGCTCGATCGATTTGAATATTTTTTTCTTTTGTTCGCCAGTGGTGGTTTAGAAAAAAAAAAGAAAGAAAATTAGGAAAAACACAAAGAAACAGCCCAAAAATTATATTTGTAATTTTGACAGGACAACGTCTGACAGGTTGCGTGTATATTATAAATTACATTCGATTCTGTTGAATAAGCAAAGCGTTAGTAGAAGCAAGCAGCAATGCAGCATTTAAGTTATTAATATTAATTAATTACAATAATATAACATCACGCCTGTATCCCCCGAAGGGTTTGGCAGAGGTGTACCTATAGTAGGTACACTCACATTGGGCGAGCGTATTGCCATCAACCGGGCACAAATCCAGATTCCGGGCTGCTAATGAGAAATTCCAGATGGAGAAACACAACAACACTTTGCCCGACCCGGGACTCGAACTTGGGACTTCATTGTAGCACTTGCAACCACTAAACCCACGAAGCAGTTAAACTCAAGCCAACGATAAAAGATAAGTACATAAAATTACAATTTATACAAATATCAACTGTAAACTCAAGTTATCTAAGTCAATTTTTGAACAAAAAAAAAAAACTATAGATAAAGTCATAAAGTAATTTTAGTTGCAATGGAAACTGAACCTTACGCAATTAAGTTAAAAGTTTTAAATCCCAAAGCATGAAATTTATCTCATCTAGTTGGCTATAGTTTCCTCGGTTACATCTGCCAGTGGCAGTAAGTACTTCCCCGGAACTATCTCTCACAAAAAACTCTATTAATACTAAATAATGTTATAATTTTACCTTATCAATCACTGTTTCAGCTGGTAAGGTATCCATTTTGGATAGAACTGGGGTGGTTCTACCGGATGTCCGGCCTGAAGACTGTAGGATCTGAGAAAAAGTTGGGTAAAAATTATTTTTCTGCCAAGTGTAAACTACGATTAATTAATATACACTAATAATAGATCTTTACCTATGAAATTGCCGTTTTGTATGAAAAAAATTAAACGAATTTTTTTCATGCATTTTTTATTTGTATTAATCGAAGTAATCACCCATGCAATCAATGCATCTTTGCCAACGCAGTGGCAGTTTATTGATGCTCTTCTTAAAGAAATCAGCTGGACGGGAGGCAACAAATTCTTCAAAGGCATTTTGTACTGCCTCTCGGGTATTGAATTTTTTTCCCGCCAAGAAGTTATCCAAATTCTGGAAAAAGTAGTAGTCTGTAGGCGCAAGGTCTGGTGAGTAGGGCGGATGACGGAGAGCTTCCAACCCCAGTTCTTGCAACTTGGAGACCGTTTGCTGTGCAGTATGAGGTCGCGCGTTGTCGTGCAGGAGCAGCGGAGACGAGCGATTGACTAATGCTGGTTGGAGATGTGCCAGCTTCTCCATCATTGTGTTCAGTTCTTCACAGTACACATCTGAAGTAATGCTCACCCCGTTTGGTAAGAAGCTGTGATGAATCACACCGGTGCTAGACCACCAAACAGTGACCATCACTTTTCTAGGGGTAAGTTTTCGTTTAGGGCATATAGGTGCTGATCCAGGATCCAACCAACTTGCTGAGCGCTTGCGGTTATCAAACAGAATCCTTTTTTCATCGCAGGTAACAATGTGGTTCAAAATTCCTTCATTTGTGTGTCTGTTGAGCAGTGCAAGGCACGTCTCGACGCGTACTTCGCGCTGGCGATCATTGAGTTCGTGGGGCACCCATTTGTCAAGCTTTTTCACCTTGCCAATTTGACGCAAATGGACCAATATTGTTTTGACGCTAACGTAGAAAGCTGCTGCTAATTCAGCCGTAGATTGTGTATCATCAGCTTCCACAATCGCCTCTAATTCGTCATTGTCGACCAAAGTCTTCGGACGACCGCGAGGTTCATTTTTCAGGTCGAAATTTTCAGAACGGAAGCGAGCAAACCAATAACAAGTGGTGCGTTGGTTTGTAGTGTTAGCTCCGTAAACGTCGTTGATGTTGCGTGCCGCTTGTGCCGCGTTGCTGCCACGACGGTACTCATATTCCATAATTACTCGAATTTTTAACGTATCCATGATGACGAAAAAGATTGAAATGCGATGAAAATGTAACACTAATCAATAAACAAATGACTACTTTTGGAAAAAAAAAAAATCCATGTTTTTAAAATAAAATTAATTTGAAATTAGAATTCTTAGCCAAACAAAAATTATTTTGGTTTGAAATGGCCAGTACTGCAGAACGGCAATTTCATAGGTAAAGACCTAATATTTGCGTCGAGTAGGTATTGAAGTTTTCAATGGGACAGTTGAAAATTTTTTCGCGATTACGATGTTGGTCCCATAGAGAAAGTTGTTCGGTTTGATGTTCTGTATCACACCCTGAAATTTGACGAGGATGCAAAACGAGACGTTGTATACAACGTCCCGACATCAACCGTCGGGCAGTTGCCCACCAGACACAACACCCGTCTGGTCGGAGGATCCTTCCTTTTCAATGGAGGATGAGTGAACTTTACACCCTGTTCCTCATGCCTTTAAAAGCCTATTACAATATGGTTTTAGCCTCACAGCGAAAACTTCTCAGGGCTTCATTTAAACTTTACAAAAATGTTAATTACTACAATGATATATAAAATACTTTTATAATTATGATAATAATTTATAGTTACTTTAATATGTAAATGTGTATTAGCCGCGGCTGAGAGGAAATCGTATTTGCATTTGTACTACGTCCAAACTGGTACTACAGCTGATCAAGTGATTACTCACTTACGAAACATTTGTGTTGACGATAACTGTTCAGTGGAAGCATTGAAGTCGCGAGGTGATTATGCGTCATTTAAGTTAACTGTGCCGACAAAACATGTTGAGACTTATCTGAAACCCGAAAATTGGGCAGAAGATGTTCATATTAAACCATGGAGAAGTGGATTTCGAAAGTCACAGTAGCATGAGGGTTAATAAACAGCAGACGACATACGATTTTTTTTATCAGAATGTTCGTGGCCTGTGTTCAAAGCTGGACATTTGTAAAAAGGCCATATTAGTTGAATCAGCTGATTTATATGCATTTACGGAGACTTTTTTGACTAGTAGCGTATGTGATGCTGAATTGTTTCCCCCGGGATATACAGTCTTGCGTCAGGACCGTGCTGGCGATGCAGGATGGGGTGGTGGGGTGGTGGGGTGGCTCGCGGTACGTAATCAATATAAAGTGCAACAAGTAGTCGGTATTGACGGCTACTCGAGCGACATTGAGGTGGTGATTGGAATCATAACACTAAAGTTTAATAAAATCATATGTTGTGTCGTGTACATACCTCCTAGTTCGAGTGATAGCAAGTACATTGATACCTTTTGTGTGTTAGAGAATGTTGTTGCAAAATTCGATAAATTAGACGTGTTAATATTAGGCGATTTTAATTTAAACTCTTGTAGCGAAAATGTTATTATGCATTATAATTATTTGTTATCTTTCTGTAAATTAAAGCAACACAATTCCATTTGCAATAAATTTGGTAAGATGTTAGATTTGGTGCTGAGCAGTTTGGACGTTGAGATGATTGATGTAAGCGGAGACGTGGAGTCAGTGGTCCCGGCTGATGCTTATCACCCGCCACTATCAGTGAGTGTGCGAAATAAGTGTTCTGTGCAGCCGCGGGGTCGCATGGCGCGCGCGCGTCACTATCCAGTGTGTGACGATGCTAAGGTGGCAGAATGGAATTTCCGTAAAGTTAATTTCCAATCTTTGTATGGTGAGTTGTATTTAATAAAATGGGACGATATATTTTCACAAACAGACGTTGACAAAGCTGTCACATTACTTTACAGCAAGTTACATGAAGTTTTTGATGAACATGTACCAAAAAAAAATAAAAAATATCTTAATTCGAAGTACCAGTATCCGGCGTGGTTTACACCTGTCATAATTAAAACTTTAAAAGATAAATATTTTCACTTAAAAAAATTCAAGCAGTTTAAATTAGAGTTCAATCAGGAATTATACAAATTTTACAGACAGCGAGCTAAAGAGCTAATCGATCAGAGATATAACGAATATATCCAACGGACGGAGGCGGATATAAAGAGGGATCCTAAAAGTTTTTGGAATTTTGTAAAAGGGCAGCAGGCTCCTAGACAAACGAGCACGGAGTTCGAATATGATGGACGGATAGTGGTTGGGGTAGATGCAGCAAATGCGTTTGCTAAATACTTCAGTTCAGTGTTTCTGCCGCATGACCCTGTTCTATCTGCAGCCAATGCTGAGCCGGAAGCAACAACAGACCCACTGTGCTCCTCGCGGATCGCCATAGATGTAATTGACTCAGCCGACATATCAGTAGCAATTCGCCGCTTAAAAGCCCATTCATCTGCAGGGCCTGATGGAATTCCACCCTTTATTCTGAAAGACTGCTTAGAAATATTTAAAGAACCCCTTCTATTTGTATATAACTTAGCCCTACAAACAGCTTCTTATCCTGCAGAGTGGAAAATTTCACGGGTTACCCCTGTACCCAAGGGTGGTGCCAGGTCAAAAGTGGACAACTACAGGCCTATTGCGGTTCTGTCAGCCTTTGGCAAGGTCTTTGAGTCTATACTTAACCGGTACATCACCAGGCAGATTAAGACCCAACTAACCGAGTTTCAGCATGGTTTTAGAGCTGGTAAATCCACTGTGACAAACCATATTAATTTTGTAGACTTTGCTGTCACCGAAATGGATGAAAATAAGCAAGTTGACGTGGCTTATTTTGATTTTAAAAAGGCGTTTGATCGTGTCCAAAATGACGTCCTACTTAAAAAATTATCCGCAATAGGGTTTACCCCGAAGTTGCTTCAACTCTTTTCGAGCTATTTCACTGACCGTTTTCAGTATGTTCAAATCTCTGGACATAAATCTGCACCTTACATAACTTGCTCTGGTGTGAGCCAGGGTAGTACCCTGGGGCCTACACAGTTTATTGTTATGGCTAATGACTTGCCGAAGGTCGTCAGGACGGCACGATGTCTGATGTTTGCGGATGATCTGAAGTTATTCTTGGGTATTAATAGCGAGCATGACTGTGAGGCTCTGCAGGGGGATATTGATATGGTGGTAAAATGGAGTGAAGCCAATCACTTAGAATTTAACACTTCTAAGTGCAAGACTATTTCTTTTACCCGTTCGCGTGCGCCCATTCAGCATAACTACCACATATCGGGTGTCCCTCTGGAGCGCGTCAACGAAATAAAGGATCTTGGACTGACCTTAGATGTGAATATGACCTTTAATCAGCACATTAATAATATCTGTGGCAAGGCTTTCCAATCACTTGGTTTTGTTATGAGACAGGCAAGTAGGTTTAAAGACAGGAATGCTATACTCACTCTTTATTATTCGTTAGTACGTAGCAAACTTGAATACAATGCGCTGGTATGGGATCCACATGAGCAAAAGTATAAGCTCATGATAGAAAGGGTTCAACGAAAATTTGCTCGCTACCTGTATAAAAAAATATATGGGTATTATCCCTATTTATATCCGTCTCTGTTTGTTGCGGGAATGGTAGGCATCAATACGTTGGAACTGAGACGCAAGTGTGCGCTTTTGATGCACTACTACTTATTGCTAAATAATAAGATCGATGACGCGACTACTCTAGCTCGCTGTTCACTGTTTGCTCCGGACCGGCTTCGGCGGTCGCGCGCCTGTGCCTCGCGGTGCCTTTCCGCGGCTCCACCAGCGCGTACCCATACTGCTCGATATGCTCCCACAACACAGGCGATCAATCTGCTGAACGCCCTGATTGCTCAGGAGCCAGATGTTGACATATTTATGTATAGCAGTAAACTTATGTATAATGTTTGCATGAAGTTTTTTAGTTAAATGTTATGTTGTTGGCTCGCTGCGCGCTTTGGTGTAAACTGTAAGTGCAGCAAGCAATTGTTATATAAATAAATAAATAAATAAATAAATAAATACATAAATACATTATGAGAAATGTTGTGTAAAGAAACGTTTGGATTTGTACAGTCAACAAAAGAGATATCTGGGCAGGGTATACTAACATATTTGTATGTAAATTGCTTCATGTTCAATTTTATATATTACTTTGTTTTTGCAATACTCTTACATTGTAACACACCAACACAAAATTGCATATTGTCACGAAATTGGACACGAAGTAATTCACATACAAATATGTTAGTATACCCTGCCTAGATATCTCTTAGGTTGACTGTACATAAATATGTTTTTTGTAAAGTTTGCAAGTCTTCTGGAAGTTTATGATTTTTTTTTTAACACACACTATTAAACAAAATCTTTGTGTCCTATGCATGTAAGATCAGGCCAGACGCACTCCGCATTTTAGGTATGAAGCTACAAGTACGCGACGGGCTCGACTTGTCGGGTTAATTCAGTGTGTGCTGCCGCGCACCGGCCGGCTCGCACGTTAGTTCGATACTCACTCACGCGCCGCGTCGTAAAAGAAGACGACCCTAACGAGTCAGAAGGTGTAAGCGTTACGCGTTAGAAAGAGAGGCAACTTCTAGGTGAATATAACTGTAGGTAATTAACGCTGTGCGATCTGAATTGCACTTTATTGTATTGTAGCAAGAGTCGCTATTTATTTAAATGATTTTGCAGAGTGAATCTTCTGTACTTGTACTATTTATGTATTCTGTGGTAAGGTGCAAACAAAACATAATTTTAAATGGGTGACGCGTGCGCCGGTCCGAGTGCTGAGTCAATGTAACATAAAACATAACCAACAACATAACATAGAACATAACAACAAACGTAACATAGAACATTTACCTTCACATAACTGGCCGGGAACCAGCCAACTTGTCTATTCCTCCCTTTGGCCTGCAACTCGCCTTCCCACCAGCCGCTGTCGGCTTTCTTGCGCACCACGAGGAGCTGGCCTTTAGAGAGAGATAGCTGCTCTGAACTAGAATGAGAGAGAGAGAGAGAGGAAATATTAATTTTAGCCTATGAGTGTCTGTGATTATTGTGATATGAGTGACAGTATTTTCTTTCCACAAATTACAGCTTAAAATTAAAAAAAAGGCTAATAGATACAATTTCGCACTTAATTTGTGGTAGACTGGCGCTTAAACTAAGATTTTCAAAAACCTGTAAGTCAGGTCATTAGGCCCCCTAACAATTTATAAATGACAAGTTGTGCACGCCATCGTGTGCACTAACATTAAAAACTAGAACCGTACCGTACCGCGTGCGACAACGCGCGCGGCACCCCTCTATGACGGCAGCGGGGGGTGCGGTGCGCGGGGCGATCCTACGCATCCGGCCGCGCAAGCCCGCCACTACTACTGGACCACTGGACTAGTCAACAAACCCACCGCGCATTAATGTACGCGTATCAAGACCCCTTGACCCCTCAAGTATAATTAAAAACGTTGATACAAAAAGAGGATAGTGTTTATATACAAGATTCCAATCCCCTTCACAAATATTGCACTAGAGTCATTTTACTTTTCAAAAAGTTGCAAATTTGGTATGGAATTGGAAAGTACTACTACCATAGAGAAATAACTATTCGTACTGGGGGATTACGGATTTGGGGGGGTTTTGGGGGATTTTTGGGGGATCGGGGGATTTACGAGTATTTTCCGCTCGGGTACTCCCAGTACCCGTGCTCAAGGTACGGTATAAATCGCCCGGACAGGACAAAGATATTAGGCGGATCTTACTCGAGGGGCTCATGACAAAGTAATTACAGCCGCACGATTCGATCGATCAGGTTAAGCTACGCATGCCGCGGTCGACCGACTCTCGGTATGTAAAGATGGTGACCCATCCACGGCAAGCGTAGCTCAACCTGATCGATCGATCCATGCGGCTGTTATAACCTCAAAAACAACAATTAATTTTCCTGATTGTATATTAACTCTTACCTAGTAGCAGTATAGTTCGCGATAGCCTGAGCGATCTCGTTCTTCCGGCGTCCCGTGACGGAGTCCCGCCCAGAGTCCCGTCGCGCGGCGGATGCAGGGCGCGCGGCTCCGGCCGCGGCCGAGCCCTCGCCTATGATGGACGCCACTTCTGATGATATAGGGGTGGAGGATTTCTGTTCCTGTTGACGATAATATTCCTATGTATAGTCCTTTCCAAAAGTATTTGGTGAAAATGTAAAGAAATCGATAATAAAACGTAAATTAGATGACATTTTGTAATGTCACTTATAAATTTGGCAATATAACTAGTGTTGGCAATATTACTCGAGGTAAGGAATATTGACCAGTGTTGGCAATATTACTCAAGGGAAGGAAAATTAACCAGTGTTGGCAATATTACTCAAGGGAAGGAAAATTAACCAGTGTTGGCAATATTACTCAAGGGAAGGAATATTGACCAGTGTTGGCAATATTACTCAAGGAAGGAAAATTAACCAGTGTTGGCAATATTACTCAAGGAAGGAAAATTAACCAGTGTTGGCAATATTACTCAAGGGAAGGAATATTGACCAGTGTTGGCAATATTACTCAAGGAAGGAAAATTAACCAGTGTTGGCAATATTACTCAAGGGAAGGAATATTGACCAGTGTTGGCAATATTACTCAAGGGAAGGAAAATTAACCAGTGTTGGCAATATTACTCAAGGGAAGGAATATTGACCAGTGTTGGCAATATTACTCAAGGAAGGAAAATTAACCAGTGTTGGCAATATTACTCAAGGAAGGAAAATTAACCAGTGTTGGCAATATTACTCAAGGGAAGGAATATTGACCAGTGTTGGCAATATTACTCAAGGAAGGAATATTAACCAGTGTTGGCAATATTACTCAAGGGAAGGAAAATTAACCAGTGTTGGCAATATTACTCAAGGGAAGGAAAATTAACCAGTGTTGGCAATATTACTCAAGGGAAGGAATATTGACCAGTGTTGGCAATATTACTCAAGGAAGGAAAATTAACCAGTGTTGGCAATATTACTCGAGGTAAGGAATATTAACCAGTGTTGGCAATATTACTCAAGGGAAGGAAAATTAACCAGTGTTGGCAATATTACTCAAGGGAAGGAAAATTAACCAGTGTTGGCAATATTACTCAAGGGAAGGAATATTGACCAGTGTTGGCAATATTACTCAAGGAAGGAAAATTAACCAGTGTTGGCAATATTACTCAAGGAAGGAAAATTAACCAGTGTTGGCAATATTACTCAAGGGAAGGAATATTGACCAGTGTTGGCAATATTACTCAAGGAAGGAAAATTAACCAGTGTTGGCAATATTACTCAAGGAAGGAAAATTAACCAGTGTTGGCAATATTACTCAAGGAAGGAATATTAACCAGTGTTGGCAATATTACTCAAGGGAAGGAAAATTAACCAGTGTTGGCAATATTACTCAAGGGAAGGAATATTGACCAGTGTTGGCAATATTACTCAAGGAAGGAAAATTAACCAGTGTTGGCAATATTACTCAAGGAAGGAAAATTAACCAGTGTTGGCAATATTACTCAAGGGAAGGAATATTAATCAGTGTTGGCAATATTACTCAAGGAAGGAATATTAACCAGTGTTGGCAATATTACTCAAGGAAGGAAAATTAACCAGTGTTGGCAATATTACTCAAGGGAAGGAATATTAATCAGTGTTGGCAATATTACTCAAGGAAGGAAAATTAACCAGTGTTGGCAATATTACTCAAGGGAAGGAATATTAATCAGTGTTGGCAATATTACTCAAGGGAAGGAAAATTAACCAGTGTTGGCAATATTACTCAAGGGAAGGAATATTGACCAGTGTTGGCAATATTACTCAAGGAAGGAAAATTAACCAGTGTTGGCAATATTACTCAAGGAAGGAAAATTAACCAGTGTTGGCAATATTACTCAAGGGAAGGAATATTGACCAGTGTTGGCAATATTACTCAAGGGAAGGAAAATTAACCAGTGTTGGCAATATTACTCAAGGGAAGGAATATTGACCAGTGTTGGCAATATTACTCAAGGAAGGAAAATTAACCAGTGTTGGCAATATTACTCAAGGAAGGAAAATTAACCAGTGTTGGCAATATTACTCAAGGGAAGGAATATTGACCAGTGTTGGCAATATTACTCAAGGAAGGAATATTAACCAGTGTTGGCAATATTACTCAAGGGAAGGAAAATTAACCAGTGTTGGCAATATTACTCAAGGGAAGGAAAATTAACCAGTGTTGGCAATATTACTCAAGGGAAGGAAAATTAACCAGTGTTGGCAATATTACTCAAGGAAGGAAAATTAACCAGTGTTGGCAATATTACTCAAGGGAAGGAATATTGACCAGTGTTGGCAATATTACTCAAGGAAGGAATATTAACCAGTGTTGGCAATATTACTCAAGGGAAGGAAAATTAACCAGTGTTGGCAATATTACTCAAGGGAAGGAAAATTAACCAGTGTTGGCAATATTACTCAAGGGAAGGAATATTGACCAGTGTTGGCAATATTACTCAAGGAAGGAAAATTAACCAGTGTTGGCAATATTACTCGAGGTAAGGAATATTAACCAGTGTTGGCAATATTACTCAAGGGAAGGAAAATTAACCAGTGTTGGCAATATTACTCAAGGGAAGGAAAATTAACCAGTGTTGGCAATATTACTCAAGGGAAGGAATATTGACCAGTGTTGGCAATATTACTCAAGGAAGGAAAATTAACCAGTGTTGGCAATATTACTCAAGGAAGGAAAATTAACCAGTGTTGGCAATATTACTCAAGGGAAGGAATATTGACCAGTGTTGGCAATATTACTCAAGGAAGGAAAATTAACCAGTGTTGGCAATATTACTCAAGGAAGGAAAATTAACCAGTGTTGGCAATATTACTCAAGGAAGGAATATTAACCAGTGTTGGCAATATTACTCAAGGGAAGGAAAATTAACCAGTGTTGGCAATATTACTCAAGGGAAGGAATATTGACCAGTGTTGGCAATATTACTCAAGGAAGGAAAATTAACCAGTGTTGGCAATATTACTCAAGGAAGGAAAATTAACCAGTGTTGGCAATATTACTCAAGGGAAGGAATATTAATCAGTGTTGGCAATATTACTCAAGGAAGGAATATTAACCAGTGTTGGCAATATTACTCAAGGAAGGAAAATTAACCAGTGTTGGCAATATTACTCAAGGGAAGGAATATTAATCAGTGTTGGCAATATTACTCAAGGAAGGAAAATTAACCAGTGTTGGCAATATTACTCAAGGGAAGGAATATTAATCAGTGTTGGCAATATTACTCAAGGAAGGAAAATTAACCAGTGTTGGCAATATTACTCAAGGGAAGGAATATTAATCAGTGTTGGCAATATTACTCAAGGAAGGAAAATTAACCAGTGTTGGCAATATTACTCAAGGGAAGGAATATTAATCAGTGTTGGCAATATTACTCAAGGAAGGAAAATTAACCAGTGTTGGCAATATTACTCAAGGGAAGGAATATTAACCAGTGTTGGCAATATTACTCAAGGAAGGAAAATTAACCAGTGTTGGCAATATTACTCAAGGGAAGGAATATTAATCAGTGTTGGCAATATTACTCAAGGAAGGAAAATTAACCAGTGTTGGCAATATTACTCAAGGGAAGGAATATTAACCAGTGTTGGCAATATTACTCAAGGAAGGAAAATTAACCAGTGTTGGCAATATTACTCAAGGGAAGGAATATTAACCAGTGTTGGCAATATTACTCAAGGAAGGAAAATTAACCAGTGTTGGCAATATTACTCAAGGGAAGGAATATTAACCAGTGTTGGCAATATTACTCAAGGAAGGAAAATTAACCAGTGTTGGCAATATTACTCAAGGGAAGGAATATTAACCAGTGTTGGCAATATTACTCAAGGAAGGAAAATTAACCAGTGTTGGCAATATTACTCAAGGGAAGGAATATTAACCAGTGTTGGCAATATTACTCAAGGAAGGAAAATTAACCAGTGTTGGCAATATTACTCAAGGGAAGGAATATTAACCAGTGTTGGCAATATTACTCAAGGAAGGAAAATTAACCAGTGTTGGCAATATTACTCAAGGAAGGAAAATTAACCAGTGTTGGCAATATTACTCAAGGGAAGGAATATTGACCAGTGTTGGCAATATTACTCAAGGGAAGGAATATTGACCAGTGTTGGCAATATTACTCGAGGGAAGGAATATTAACCAGTGTTGGCAATATTACTCAAGGAAGGAAAATTAACCAGTGTTGGCAATATTACTCAAGGGAAGGAATATTAACCAGTGTTGGCAATATTACTCAAGGGGAGGAATACAACTAGTGTTGGCAATATTACTCAAGGAAGGAAAATTAACCAGTGTTGGCAATATTACTCAAGGGAAGGAATATTAACCAGTGTTGGCAATATTACTCGAGGGAAGGAATATTAACCAGTGTTGGCAATATTACTCAAGGAAGGAAAATTAACCAGTGTTGGCAATATTACTCAAGGGAAGGAATATTAACCAGTGTTGGCAATATTACTCAAGGAAGGAAAATTAACCAGTGTTGGCAATATTACTCAAGGGAAGGAATATTGACCAGTGTTGGCAATATTACTCAAGGAAGGAAAATTAACCAGTGTTGGCAATATTACTCAAGGGAACGAATATTAATCAGTGTTGGCAATATTACTCAAGGAAGGAAAATTAACCAGTGTTGGCAATATTACTCAAGGGAAGGAATATTAACCAGTGTTGGCAATATTACTCAAGGGGAGGAATATTAACCAGTGTTGACAATATTACTCAAGGAAGGAAAATTAACCAGTGTTGGCAATATTACTCAAGGGAAGGAATATTGACCAGTGTTGGCAATATTACTCAAGGAAGGAAAATTAACCAGTGTTGGCAATATTACTCAAGGGAACGAATATTAATCAGTGTTGGCAATATTACTCAAGGAAGGAAAATTAACCAGTGTTGGCAATATTACTCAAGGGAAGGAATATTAACCAGTGTTGGCAATATTACTCAAGGGGAGGAATATTAACCAGTGTTGGCAATATTACTCAAGGAAGGAAAATTAACCAGTGTTGGCAATATTACTCAAGGGAAGGAATATTGACCAGTGTTGGCAATATTACTCAAGGAAGGAAAATTAACCAGTGTTGGCAATATTACTCAAGGGAACGAATATTAATCAGTGTTGGCAATATTACTCAAGGAAGGAAAATTAACCAGTGTTGGCAATATTACTCAAGGGAAGGAATATTAACCAGTGTTGGCAATATTACTCAAGGAAGGAAAATTAACCAGTGTTGGCAATATTACTCAAGGGAAGGAATATTAACCAGTGTTGGCAATATTACTCAAGGAAGGAAAATTAACCAGTGTTGGCAATATTACTCAAGGGAAGGAATATTAACCAGTGCTGGCAATATTACTCAAGGAAGGAAAATTAACCAGTGTTGGCAATATTACTCAAGGGAAGGAATATTAACCAGTGTTGGCAATATTACTCAAGGAAGGAAAATTAACCAGTGTTGGCAATATTACTCAAGGGAAGGAATATTAACCAGTGTTGGCAATATTACTCAAGGAAAGAAAATTAACCAGTGTTGGCAATATTACTCAAGGGAAGGAATATTAACCAGTGTTGGCAATATTACTAAAGGAAGGAAAATTAACCAGTGTTGGCAATATTACTAAAGGAAGGAAAATTAACCAGTGTTGGCAATATTACTCAAGGGGAGGAATATTAACCAGTGTTGGCAATATTACTCAAGGAAGGAAAATTAACCAGTGTTGGCAATATTACTAAAGGAAGGAAAATTAACCAGTGTTGGCAATATTACTCAAGGGAAGGAATATTGACCAGTGTTGGCAATATTACTCAAGGAAGGAAAATTAACCAGTGTTGGCAATATTACTCAAGGGAACGAATATTAATCAGTGTTGGCAATATTACTCAAGGAAGGAAAATTAACCAGTGTTGGCAATATTACTCAAGGGAAGGAATATTAATCAGTGTTGGCAATATTACTCAAGGAAGGAATATTAACCAGTGTTGGCAATATTACTCAAGGAAGGAAAATTAACCAGTGTTGGCAATATTACTCAAGGGAAGGAATATTAATCAGTGTTGGCAATATTACTCAAGGAAGGAAAATTAACCAGTGTTGGCAATATTACTCAAGGGAAGGAATATTAATCAGTGTTGGCAATATTACTCAAGGAAGGAAAATTAACCAGTGTTGGCAATATTACTCAAGGGAAGGAATATTAATCAGTGTTGGCAATATTACTCAAGGAAGGAAAATTAACCAGTGTTGGCAATATTACTCAAGGGAAGGAATATTAATCAGTGTTGGCAATATTACTCAAGGAAGGAAAATTAACCATTACTAAAGGAAGGAAAATTAACCAGTGTTGGCAATATTACTCAAGGGGAGGAATATTAACCAGTGTTGGCAATATTACTCAAGGAAGGAAAATTAACCAGTGTTGGCAATATTACTAAAGGAAGGAAAATTAACCAGTGTTGGCAATATTACTCAAGGAAAGAAAATTAACCAGTGTTGGCAATATTACTCAAGGGGAGGAATATTAACCAGTGTTGGCAATATTACTAAAGGAAGGAATATTAACCAGTGTTGGCAATATTACTCAAGGAAAGAAAATTAACCAGTGTTGGCAATATTACTCAAGGGGAGGAATATTAACCAGTGTTGGCAATATTACTCAAGGAAGGAATATTAACCAGTGTTGGCAATATTACTAAAGGAAGGAAAATTAACCAGTGTTGGCAATATTACTCAAGGGGAGGAATATTAACCAGTGTTGGCAATATTACTCAAGGAAGGAAAATAATAAAAAAAAATAATAAATAATAAATATGTTTGGACATATCACACAACGCCATCTAGCCCCAAGCTAAGCAACCTAATGCTTGTGTTATGGTAACGAGATGGCTGATAAACTACTTATATACATTTTTTTTTTTTTTTTTTGTAAATACATATTATAGATAGAAAAACACCCAGACTCGGAACAAATACTTGTAGGTCGTACAAATATTTGTTCCGTGCGGGAATCGAACCCGCGACATGCTGCGCAGCAGTCAATCGCTCAACCACTGCGCCAACCGTGTCGTCCAAATTAACCAGTGTTGGCAATATTACTCAAGGGAAGGAATATTAACCAGTGTTGGCAATATTACTCAAGGAAGGAAAATTAACCAGTGTTGGCAATATTACTCAAGGGAAGGAATATTAACCAGTGTTGGCAATATTACTCAAGGGAAGGAATATTAACCAGTGTTGGCAATATTACTCAAGGGGAGGAATATTAACCAGTGTTGGCAATATTACTCAAGGGGAGGAATACAACTAGTGTTGGCAATATTACTCAAGGAAGGAAAATTAACCAGTGTTGGCAATATTACTCAAGGGAAGGAATATTAACCAGTGTTGGCAATATTACTCAAGGAAGGAAAATTAACCAGTGTTGGCAATATTACTCAAGGGAAGGAATATTAACCAGTGTTGGCAATATTACTCAAGGGAAGGAATATTAACCAGTGTTGGCAATATTACTCAAGGGAAGGAATATTAACCAGTGTTAGCAATATTACTCAAGGGAAGGAATATTAACCAGTGTTGGCAATATTACTCAAGGGGAGGAATATTAACCAGTGTTGGCAATATTACTCAAGGGGAGGAATACAACTAGTGTTGGCAATATTACTCAAGGAAGGAAAATTAACCAGTGTTGGCAATATTACTCAAGGGAAGGAATATTAACCAGTGTTGGCAATATTACTCAAGGAAGGAAAATTAACCAGTGTTGGCAATATTACTCAAGGGAAGGAATATTAACCAGTGTTGGCAATATTACTCAAGGGAAGGAATATTAACCACTGTTAGCAATATTACTCAAGGGAAGGAATATTAACCAGTGTTGGCAATATTACTCAAGGGAAGGAATATTAACCAGTGTTGGCAATATTACTCAAGGGAAGGAATATTAACCAGTGTTAGCAATATTACTCAAGGGAAGGAATATTAACCAGTGTTGGCAATATTACTCAAGGGAAGGAATATTAACCAGTGTTGGCAATATTACTCAAGGGAACGAATATTAACCAGTGTTGGCAATATTACTCAAGGGGAGGAATATTAACCAGTGTTGGCAATATTACTCAAGGGAAGGAATATTAACCAGTGCTGGCAATATTACTCAAGGGGAGGAATACAACTAGTGTTAGGAATATTAACCAGTGTTGGCAATATTACTCAAAAAAGGAATATTAACCACTGTTGGCAATACTACTCAAAGGAAGGAATACAATCAGTGTTGGCAATATTATTCAAGGAAGGAAAATTAACCAGTGTTGGCAATATTATTCAAGGGAAGGAATATTAACCAGTGTTGGCAATATTACTCAAGGGAAGGAATATTAACCAGTGCTGGCAATATTACTCAAGGAAGGAAAATTAACCAGTGTTGGCAATATTACTCAAGGGAAGGAATATTAACCAGTGTTGGCAATATTACTCGAGGGAAGGAATATTAACTAGTGTTGGCAATATTACTCAAGGAAGGAAAATTAACCAGTGTTGGCAATATTACTCAAGGGAAGGCATATTAACCAGTGTTGGCAATATTACTCAAGGAAAGAAAATTAACCAGTGTTGGCAATATTACTCAAGGGAAGGAATATTAACCAGTGTTGGCAATATTACTAAAGAAAGGAAAAATAACCAGTGTTGGCAATATTACTCAAGGGGAGGAATATTAACCAGTGTTGGCAATATTACTCAAGGAAGGAAAATTAACCAGTGTTGGCAATATTACTCAAGGGAAGGAATATTAACCAGTGTTGGCAATATTACTCAAGGAAGGAAAATTAACCAGTGTTGGCAATATTACTCAAGGGAAGGAATATTAACCAGTGTTGGCAATATTACTCAAGGAAGGAAAATTAACCAGTGTTGGCAATATTACTCAAGGGAAGGAATATTAACCAGTGTTGGCAATATTACTCAAAAAAGGAATATTAACCACTGTTGGCAATATTACTCAAGGGAAGGAATATTAACCAGTGTTGGCAATACTACTCAAGGGACGGAATATTAACCAGTGTTGGCAATATTACTCAAGGAAGGAAAATTAACCAGTGTTGGCAATATTACTCAAGGGAAGGAATATTAACCAGTGTTGGCAATATTACTCAAAAAAGGAATATTAACCACTGTTGGCAATATTACTCAAGGGAAGGAATATTAACCAGTGTTGGCAATACTACTCAAGGGACGGAATATTAACCAGTGTTGGCAATATTACTCAAGGAAGGAAAATTAACCAGTGTTGGCAATATTACTCAAGGGAAGGAATATTAACCAGTGTTGGCAATATTACTCAAGGGAAGGAATATTAACCAGTGTTGGCAATATTACTCAAAAAAGGAATATTAACCACTGTTGGCAATATTACTCAAGGGAAGGAATATTAACCAGTGTTGGCAATACTACTCAAGGGACGGAATATTAACCAGTGTTGGCAATATTACTCAAGGAAGGAAAATTAACCAGTGTTGGCAATATTACTCAAGGAAGGAAAATTAACCAGTGTTGGCAATATTACTCAAGGGAAGGAATATTAACCAGTGTTGGCAATATTACTCAAGGGAAGGAATATTAACCAGTGTTGGCAATATTACTCAAAAAAGGAATATTAACCACTGTTGGCAATATTACTCAAGGGAAGGAATATTAACCAGTGTTGGCAATACTACTCAAGGGACGGAATATTAACCAGTGTTGGCAATATTACTCAAGGAAGGAAAATTAACCAGTGTTGGCAATATTACTCAAGGGAAGGAATATTAACCAGTGTTGGCAATATTACTCAAAAAAGGAATATTAACCACTGTTGGCAATATTACTCAAGGGAAGGAATATTAACCAGTGTTGGCAATACTACTCAAGGGACGGAATATTAACCAGTGTTGGCAATATTACTCAAGGAAGGAAAATTAACCAGTGTTGGCAATATTACTCAAGGGAAGGAATATTAACCAGTGTTGGCAATATTACTCAAAAAAGGAATATTAACCACTGTTGGCAATATTACTCAAGGGAAGGAATATTAACCAGTGTTGGCAATACTACTCAAGGGACGGAATATTAACCAGTGTTGGCAATATTACTCAAGGAAGGAAAATTAACCAGTGTTGGTAATATTACTCAAGGGAAGGAATATTAACCAGTGTTAGAAATATTACTCAAGGAAGGAATATTAACCAGTGTTGGCAATATTACTCAAGGAAAGGAATATTAACCAGTGTTGGCAATATTACTCAAGGGAAGGAATATTAACCAGTGTTGGCAATATTACTCAAGGGAAGGAATATTAACCAGTGTTGGCAATATTACTCAAGGAAGGAAAATTAACCAGTGTTGGCAATATTACTCAAGGGGAGGAATATTAACCAGTGTTGGCAATATTACTCAAGGGAAGGAATACAAATAGTGTTAGGAATATTAACCAGTGTTGGCAATATTACTCAAAAAAGGAATATTAACCACTGTTGGCAATATTACTCAAGGAAAGGAATATTAACCAGTGTTGGCAATACTACTCAAGGGACGGAATATTAACCAGTGTTGGCAATATTACTCAAGGAAGGAATATTAACCACTGTTGGCAATATTACTCAAGGAAAGGAATATTAACCACTGTTGGCAATATTACTCAAGGAAAGGAATATTAACCAGTGTTGGCAATATTACTCAAGGAAAGGAATATTAACCACTGTTGGCAATATTACTCATGGAAAGGAATATTAACCAGTGTTGGCAATATTACTCAAGGGAAGGAATATTAACTAGTGTTGGCAATATTACTCAAGGGAAGGAATATTAACCAGTGTTGGCAATATTACTCAAGGAAGGAATATTAACCAGTGTTGGCAATATTACTCAAGGAAGGAATATTAACCAGTGTTGGCAATATTACTCAAGGAAGGAATATTAACCAGTGTTGGCAATATTACTCAAGGGAAGGAATATTAAACAGTGTAGGCAATATTACTCAAGAGAAGGAATATTAAACAGTGTTGGCAATATTCACTCAATATTACTCAATGGTGGCAGGCAATATTAACCTAGGGTCACAACAAACAACAACAAATGACGACGACGACCACTATACGGTGTCTACCGGTAGTGGTGGTGACTATATCAATATTTACTTTAAGAATAAAATTCGACGCAGACATCACGCTTGATAAAAACTTAATGTCTGCGTCGAATTTTATACTTTAAGTCAATATTGATATAGTTACTTATTCAGTGAAAAGTGCTCGAGCAATCGCGACGATTTTACCGTTTGGTGGAAACTGACCGTTAGAAGAAGAAACAATATATTTTTTCTATTTAGTCACCAGTATGGGAGGCGAGTAGGGCGCGACGGGTGGCGCCCCGGGCGGCAGCGCGGGCGCAGGCAGCTCGGCCGCGCCCGCGCTGGCTGCGGCTGGCTCCGCCGCCTCCGGGATAGCCGCTATCACGTCCGCTGCAGTCGTCGTGTCTTTTGTCACGTAGTTTGAGGGGAAGATACCGGTTCTGGAAACAAGGAAAGACAAATAGGTTTCATCATCTAGCTTTTGAAAATATCCATCGTGTTACGTTAAGAGGGTCCTTGTCAACGCAAGCATGGTCGAAATGCTTGTTGTTTCATCCAGCGCAAGTGAGAACTGCTAACGAGCAAGTGATAACGCGATAACATTGAACGGAAAATAGTGTTCGGAAATTTTATAAAACTTGTTGCAGGAAATACGTGTTTTTGAGTAAACCTTACAAGTTTATGAAATAAATGTTTGTCATTTAGGATCTCCATTACGTGTGCTGGGTTCCTATGAAGATATTTCTTTATTTTTACAATCTATGAGTACATTATGAACGGCCAAAGTTCAGGTAAAATTTATGCAAAAAAGCAGATTTTTAAGGTTTATACCGAATTTGTTTCATATTTTTTAAATTTTTGCTTTCATAAAAACCTAGTTAGTACACAAGATACCTATAATTTCAAAAATTTCAAAGAAAAATGTGTTACAGTGCCATAATCACGTACGAGCGTTTGTATGAAAAGTATGACGGGTTGGCCGCTCTTAATAATTGGCCGTTAGATTTTGAATACGACAGGAAACTAGGTATAAATATTGTCGACACTAAAGTCGGACTTTTAATAAGCTGCACTAAAATGACACTTCTACTGTCATTTTGCTACAAAATGGGAACATTTATTAACGAAATGACAGATAAGAAGTATCATTTTACTGCTCTAATCAAAAGTCCGACTGTAGCTAATATTGCCACCCTAGGAACACACTGCCAACACTGCTGAAATTTGGACGGAAAAAACGTCTGTCGCTCAGCTGGGATCATCATTCTCCTGCCCTTAACCCAATTTATTTGGGGTCGTGTCTTCTTCCACACTTCTCTATTAGTGGTAATCTCAGTAGTCACTCCCTTTCTAGCCATATCATCTTTCACACAGTCCATCCATCGCTTCTTTGGTCTTTTCTTATAGCAATCCACATTCATACTCAAAACTTTCAGTTACCTGATGCCAATTCTGCCAGTCCACCAATCTCCATCTCTCCTGATGACTTCGATCCTCTCGCCAGCCTCGAAGGTAAGGTCTCCGGGTTCCGTCGATAAGTATGGGTAAGCAGCGATGTAGAAGTCACCGCCTTCTGTTACACAGAAGAGAGTATAGCAGTGACTGTGGTGTTTATGTTGGGGTTTACAAAAAAATACAACCGACTTCCAAAAACAACACTACAAAGTGAAAAATAACTTTAATTTCGGAAATGTATTTTCGTTTTTTGCCATCGACTTCCGAAATTAAAGTTATTTGTGTTTTTTGTTAGTTGTTATAGTTAGTTGTGGTACATATGTACCCTACACAAATTCTAATACCACTACCTGCAAAAAAAACTAGAACATCAACCACATACAAAGTGGGGAAGAAATATGTATTATTGAAGCTAACTCAAAAACTACCCAAGCAAAGTTAATAATTTTTTTATGGGACCAACTTTGAGTTATACCCTCTCGAACAAAACATTTTTTTTTTTTAAATCGGACTACTCTGTAAAAAGTTAAGCGTGGTCATACATAAAAAAATATATATATATATGTGTCGAATTGAGATCCTCCCCCTTTTTTATCGTCGGTTAAAAAGAGGTTAGAGCTTGTCCACTCTGAAATGATGCGCCCCTACAGTATACCGTAGTGTAAGTATACAAATTGTAAGAGTAGTGGCACAGTATAATAATAATACAGTAGTTTATCTTCATCGAAAACGGGCGAAATGACATGCTTCGAAATCTCAGTCAGACTCAATTATTAACAGTTCGAGCGCGCGGCAGTTACGCATGGACGGACACGTAAGACATAGTTAAGCAGACAGGACTCAATCCACACAAAGTCACTTTTGATAAGGGCGTTTGAAGTTTCAGCTGTAGGTAATTTCTCTAACACAGTTACATTTACAAAAAAAAAAACCCTTAATTAAAAGGATAGTTTATATTAGGTCTTTACCTATGAAATTGCCGTTCTGCAGTACTGGCCATTTCAAATCAAAATAATTTTTGTTTGGCTAAGAATTCTAATTTCAAATTAATTTTATTTTAAAAACATGGTTTTTTTTTTCCAAAAGTAGTCATTTGTTTATTGATTAGTGTTACATTTTCATCGCATTTCAATCTTTTTCGTCATCATGGATACGTTAAAAATTCGAGTAATTATGGAATATGTGTACCGTCGTGGCAGCAACGCGGCACAAGCGGCACGCAACATCAACGACGTTTACGGAGCTAACACTACAAACCAACGCACCACTTGTTATTGGTTTGCTCGCTTCCGTTCTGGAAATTTCGACCTGAAAAATGAACCTCGCGGTCGTCCGAAGACTTTGGTCGACAATGACGAATTAAAGGCGATTGTGGAAGCTGATGATACACAATCTACGGCTGAATTAGCAGCAACTTTCGACGTTAGCGTCAAAACAATATTGGTCCATTTGCGTCAAATTGGCAAGGTAAAAAAGCTTGACAAATGGGTGCCCCATGAACTCAATGATCGCCAGCGCGAAGCACGCGTCGAGACGTGCCTTGCACTGCTCAACAGACACACAAATGAAGGAATTTTGAACCGCATTGTTACCTGCGATGAAAAATGGATTCTGTTTGATAACCGCAAGCGCTCAGCAAGTTGGTTGGATCCTGGTTCAGCACCTAAACAATGCCCTAAACGAAAACTTACCCCTAGAAAAGTGATGGTCACTGTTTGGTGGTCTAGCGCCGGTGTGATTCATCACAGCTTCTTACCAAACGGGGTGAGCATTACTTCAGATGTGTACTGTGAAGAACTGAACACAATGATGGAGAAGCTGGCACATCTCCAACCAGCATTGGTCAATCGCTCGTCTCCGCTGCTCCTGCACGACAACGCGCGACCTCATACTGCACAGCAGACGGTCTCCAAGTTGCAAGAACTGGGGTTGGAAGCTCTCCGTCATCCGCCCTACTCACCAGACCTTGCGCGCCTACAGACTACTACTTTTTCCAGAATTTCGATAACTTCTTGGCGGGAAAAAAATTCAATACCCGAGAGGCAGTACAAAATGCCTTTGAAGAATTTGTTGCCTCCCGTCCAGCTGATTTCTTTAAGAAGGGCATCAATAAACTGCCACTGCGTTGGCAAAGATGCATTGATTGCATGGGTGATTACTTCGATTAATACAAATAAAAAATGCATGAAAAAAATTCGTTTAAATTTTTTCATACAAAACGGCAATTTCATAGGTAAAGACCTATTATTAAGAGCGTTGGCTCCGTATGGCATTTCATACAAACTTTCAAGTCCTTTTTTATCGAAATGACTGAACCGATTCTAATGAACCTTCATACGCATAAGCAGGATACATAGGTATAAAATGATAAGAACATTTTCGAAAAATAGTGTTGCAGCTAAAAACGACCGATTTTAAATATTCCATAGAAACAGAGCTTTTCAATTATCTTTTTTTAAATAAGACATTTCGAAAATGTTCTTAACTAACTTTTCAGACCTATGTATCCTGTTTAAGCGTATGAAGTTTCATTAAAATCGGTTCATTCATTTAGATAAAAAAGGACTTGAAAGTTTGTATGAAATGCCGTACGGAGCCAACGCTCTTAAAGATAGTTTATACTGTGGATATTAAGGATAGTTTATACTATGGGTTGAGTCGAGGCAGCGAGAAAAACTAGTTTCCGTGTACATTTCAAAATAGGGTTTTCACTCATGATAGATTCGACCTTCAGGAGTACGATGGCATCATTAACTCAATTTTGTCCACTGTGCGGATTGAGTCTTAATTACGTCCTAACTACCGAGCGGACGTAGGTAATGGCAGGATAATTTGACACGAAAATTATTTGACAGGTCTACATCTACAACAGCGCCCCCAAGCGGGATAAAATACGAGACTCGTAATCCGTTCAAAAATGAATGAACGGAAATTGTATACCCATCTCTTTTATTCTACAGTACGATACGCAATAATTTCTCTTTGAATTTTATACCATGACATTTCATTTTATTCGTATTGTACTAAATCTCTATGGAAACTACGTATGTGGTTTCCATGGAGGTTTAGTTTATTGATTGACGATAATGGCAGGATAATTTGACACGAAAAGTATTTGACAGGTCTACATCTACAACAGCGCCCCCAAGCGGGATAAATTATGAGTATCGTAATCCGTTCAAAAAATTAATGAACGGAACTTGTATACCCATCTCCTCTCTCATCATCCCTCTACAGTACGATACGCAATACTTTCATTTTAATCGTATTGTACTAAATCTCCATGGAAACTACGTATGTGGTTTCCATGGAGATTTAGTTTATTGATTGACGATAATGGCAGGATAATTTGACACGAAAAGTATTTGATAGGTCTACATCTACAACAGCGCCCCCAAGCGGGATAAATTGCGAGATTGCTGCCATTGATTCGAGGTCCCCGCCCAGACAAACCACTGCAGCTTTATTTTTCTGTGGTGGTGGGTCATTTCAGAGTGGTCATGGTATGTCAATACCGTTTAAGTACATAAAAAAAAAAAAAAAACTATTGGTTTATAAATGCATCATAAAACCCATATGGTCATATGGAATTCAGCTCTGGGGATCTGACAGTAACTCAAACCTTGAGATCCTACAATGATTCCAGAATAATGTCCTAAGAGCAATATCGAATGCACCATGGTTTACAAGAAATGTGGAAATACATGAATACCTAAATGTGCCCACCATTAAGGAGGAGGTAAATAAATGCGCCACAAAATATAAAGGTAGGCTTCAAAGGCATACAAGCCAACACGCCAGGGACCTGGGGTTCTACTCCCTAAGTCTGTCCGTCCGTCTGACATAACGATCCATCAAAACATGTGAAAATGTTAAATTATTCGGACGGGCAAAAACACATCGGGAGTAGGGACAAATGTCAAATCGTGTTGTCATTCATACTTCATTCGGGCCCCGAACTAATCATCCATCCGTAGTTGATACGGAGTAGGAAACACACGTAACGAAGGCCGAAACTACGGGCTTTGTGCTTAGGGAGTAGATCCCCTGGTATTAACCTAAATAGGTACTCGTAATAATAACAACATCACAAGGCTGAAACGATGGCAAATATTGCAACTGGAAAGAAGACACTAAATTGAGGGTGGAATTGAGGATGGGAGAGTATTTGTTTAAATACCTCCTGAAACACAAAGAAGACAGAAAATCTGATTATGGCTGAATGCCGATGGCAGATTATGAAATGTGTGAAAAAAAAAAAAATACAATAAAAATTATTGAGTTATATGTATAAAACTTTTTTACAAAAAAATACAACCGACTTCCAAATACAACACTACAAAGAGAAAAATAACTTTAATTTCGGAAGTCGGTGTCTGATTAAATGTATTTTCGTTATTGCCACCGACTTCCGAAATTAGTTATTTTTCTCTTTGTAGTGTTGTTTTTGGAAGTCTGTTGTATTTTTTTGTAAAAAAGTTTTTATTTTTCACTTTTTAGTGGTTCACATGTGCTTACCCCTTCACAGCGTACTGGCGTGATGTTATGTTATGAACTGGTGTAAACAACAAACAGACTAGAGATTTCAGCATTCCCAGTCCATTTGCTATCATTTATTGAGGAGTTCCGTTGCCTATCTCAGAAGTTCTTCATCAGATCTTCACCAAATTGAAATGGGACCACTCCAAGAAAATACTCTTCCAAAAACTATCCAAATCGCTTCAAGTGTGCCTATAAAATTGGAAGAGTTCTCTCTATTTCTCCAGGATCCCATCATCAGATCCTGACTTGATGATCATGGGACCACCTGGGAAGTATACCCTTTCAAACAAAAAAAAATAATAATCCAAATCGGTCCAGCCATAAAGGTTCCGACGAATTGAGAACCTCCTTCTTTTTGAAGTCGTTTAAAAATACATACCCCACAACAACACACAAGACGCGCGCGCAATGGCGCCTAGCCGCTCCGCTCCAAAATATTCATAACTTTGTAATCATTGCATTTTCGCGTGTAATAAGACTTGCAATCAATTGTTTGTGTTTGTGTTCAACGTGTGAGGACAGTAAACTTGAAGCTCAACTGCCCCTGAACCTGGAAAAGTGAACCGGTGCACCGGCGACTACGCGAGCACGTGGCTCCAGTAAAGGTTTGTGCTTCCCTCCCTAATTTGTTTCGGGTTGTGTTCTATTGTCCTACACCCACCGCAGCTCGAATTACCAATCGCCAAGCGTTTGTCAATCGTATTGTTCCGCATCGCAAATACAGTCCACTAAATTAGCACCTCGCGCCACCATTTTCTTTGTGTGGCGCGAGGTGCTAATTTAGTGGACTGTATTTGCGATGCGGAACAATACGATTGACAAACGCTTGGCGATAGGTAATTCGAGCTGCGGTGGGTGTAGGACAATAGAACACAACCCGAAACAAATTAGGGAGGGAAGCACAAACCTGTAGTGGAGCCACGTGCTCGCGTAGTCGCCGGTGCACCGGTTCACTTTTCCAGGTTCAGGGGCAGTCGAGCTTCAAGTTTACTGTCCTCACACGTTGAACACAAACACAAACAATTGATTGCAAGTCTTATTACATGCGAAAATGCAGTGATTCCAAAGTTATGAATATTTTGGAGCGGAGCGGCTAGGCGCCATTGCGCGCGCGTCTTGTAGCTAATCGGAAGAGACTCTTCACGTGGAACTGAAACTACAAGCGAATGCTTCTTCTCCTCGGGCGGTTCTGAAACGGCAGCTGGGTTAAAAGGCTTAACCGGCCATTCCTCAAGCACGCTATGAACCCAAGGCGGAGCACAGAACCACAGCGGATGATCTAAAATTTGCGAAGGGACCAATCCACGGGACAGACAATCAGCGGGATTATCTGTGCCAGCAACGTGAAAGAGGTTTTGTGGTGGTAATTCGGACTGAATTTTAGCCACCCTATTGGCAACGAATGTGTCCCAGCGATGGGGCGAAGAATGTGCCCAACACAAAGCTACAGTAGAGTCATATCTCGTTACCATAACACAAGCATTAGGTTGCTTAGCTTGGGGCTAGATGGCGTTGTGTGATATGTCCAAACATATTTATTTATTTATTTATTTATACATTTTTTCCAAGCCTACATAAGATAACATAACATCACGCCTTGTGTCCCCAAAGGGTTGGGCAGGGGTGTAGCTACAGTACACCCACATTTCGCCAGTTATAATAAGTCCCATGTAACGGGGGCGAGCTTAATGGTTAGAAAAAATGCCACTTACCAACAACAGGCATGGCTCCTCCCAGGTCATTCGTCATTTCGACTTCCGGCATCTCTTCTATGCCTTCCAGCCCGGCAGGTTTAGGCTCTGAAACTAGGAACGGAAGGTTAGCACTAGTGGCTGTCGATGGCCTCTAGTGGTTGTCAATGGCCGGTAGTGGCTGTGGATGGCCGTTAGTGGCTGTGGATGACCGTTAGTGGCTGTGTATGGCCATTAGTGGCTGTCGATGGCCTGTGGCCATGTTTTTTTTTTATGAAACTTACCTAAATAAGACATTGGTGCACCAAAGTCATTGTTCAGCTCAGCTTCAGGAACCTCTGCTATGCCTTCCAGTTGTTTTGTTGTCTTGGTCTCCATGGGGTTGATAACTCCTATTTAAGGGCGGCTATTGGTAAGCGACAGTTGCGTATATTATGTATGCTGGCCTTTAGTGGCTGTCGATGCCTACTAGTGGCTGACAATGGTCACTAGTGGCTGACTATGGCCTCTGGTGGATGTCAATGGCCTGTACTTGCCATCAGTGGCCTTTAGCAGCTGTCATTGGCATCTAGTGGTTGACAATGGCCAATAGGGGCCATGTTTTTTTTTTAATATTTTTAAATACTAAAAATTACCTATAGAAGACATTGGTGCACCAAAGTCATTGTTCAGCTCAGCTTCAGGAACCTCTGCTATGCCTTCCAGTTGTTGTGTTGTCTTGGTCTCCATGGGGTTGATAACTCCTATTTAAGGGCGGCTATTGGTAAGCGACAGTTGCGTATATTATGTATGCTGGCCTTTAGTGGCTGTCGATGCCTACTAGTGGCTGACAATGGTCACTAGTAGCTGACTATGGCCTCTGGTGGATGTCAATGGCCTGTACTTGCCATCAGTGGCCTTTAGCAGCTGTCATTGGCATCTAGTGGTTGACAATGGGCAATAGGGGCCATGTTTTTTTTTAAATACTAAAAATTACCTATAGAAGACATTGTTGCACCCAAGTCATTGTTCAGTTCAGCTTCAGGCACCTCCGCTATGCCTTCCAGTTGTGTTTTGGTCTCCATGGCGTCGATGACCTCTACGTAGGCGGCGGGAGCGTTGATGTCCTCAACGTAGGATTCAGGGAACCAGCCGGATTGACCTAAGAATATGGAAATGATGAGAGATTGTTCAAAATGGTAGGAAGAGAAAAATAAACTTCTGAAACTTTATTGTGTTCTGGCAAACCAAGGATTGTCTATACTTGATGCGTTTTTTTACCATCTTGAAAAAAATACGCTAAAATAGGTGAACGGAGTTAACGGAGTAGAAGCCTATGGCATAAAACAAAATTCAAATCATTATGCAGATTGCATACGATTCTAATTTCGATATTTTTAAACGATTTATAATTTTTTGTCAAAATTTCTGTTTTTATTGTTCTAAAATGAAAAGTTTACATCGAATTTGTAGTATTTATTAATACTTAGATAATTTATTCGGACAAAGCTATTAAAAAAAAAAAAACTAGGTATGCCATAGGCTTCTATTCCGTTCACCTAATATACCTTATTTTTTTCAAGACGGTAAAAAAAGCCATCCGGTATACAGGCGTGCCACGACTTTGCCACATGGGGGGAAAGTATCTTAAATACTCTAGATAGAAAAATTTACTGAATGAACACTTCATTTTTATTTTTAAAACAATACGAACTACATTCAAAGAATTTTAAATAATCGCCTGTCGGAACCGGGAATCAAACCCGTTAAATGTGAAATATAGTAAGCCCTTTCATTTGATATGTCACACGGTACAATTTGCAAAACTTTTTTTTTAATTTTCTTTTTTGCCCCCCAAAAGTGAACCCCATATTCAAAATTCATTTATTTACTTTACCCGTCCGTGTTTGGGTCACAGAAATTAATATGTGTACCAAATTTCAACTTAATCTGTGTATTAGATCCGGAGCAAATAGGCTGTGACAGTCAGACAGACAGACAGAGGCACGAGTGATCCTATTAGGGTTCCGTTTTTTCCTTTTGAGGTACGGAACCCTAAAAAGAAATTGTATCAAAAGGCACATTAGGTACTGCTCGTAGTTAGTATAATATTGTTATAGCGCTGCTTACCTCTAGCCGTTCCCCATCTCCAGCCAGGTTCTGCATCGCCTCGAGGTGGTGGTGCATCGCTCACCTACAAAAACGAAATAATTTTGTAACTAGCTGCGTCCCGCGGTGTCATCCGCGTAAACCGGGATAAAAAGTAGCCTATGTGTTATTCCAGGGTATAAGCTATCTACATACCAAATTTTATCCATATCGGTCCCGCCGTTTGAACGTGAAGAAGTAACAAATACACACACACACACACACACACACACACACACACACCACACATACACACTCACAAACTTTCGCCTTTATAATATTAGTGTGATGAAAAATTTCTAATTGGCAACTGAGTTTTAAAGCAGGCCAAGTGCGTGTCGGACCACGCACAATCGTAGTTGGGACGAAATTTATCCCAAGAAAAAACTTAACATTGTAGTTGAAAAACATGTTCTCCCATACATTCCAACTGTAAATGTAAGTTTGTACGTACAATATTGGGAGATTAACCATGTTTATCATCTGCCTAGCCTTTTCCCAACTATGTTGGGGTCGGCTTCCAGTCTAACCGGATGCAGCTGAATACCAGTATTTTACATGGAGCGACTACCTATCTGACCTCCACAACCCAGTAATTGGGTAATACGATACCCCTTGGTAAGACTGGTTGTCAGACTTTCGGGCTTCTGACGACGCGTAAAGACTGTCAAAGATCCACGAATGACAGCCGGGACCAACGGCTTAACGTGCTTTCCGAGGCACGGAGGAGACCCGGTATGTAACGATGGTCACAGATCCACGGACCAACCCCGGTAAGCGTAGCTTAACCTGATGGATCGACCCGTGCGGCTGTTATTACTTAGCCACGAGCTCCTCATGGGAGATTTACCATGTTATTTTAAGATAATAGACTTCTTATAGGACCTAGGAAAAATAATGGTTCAAATGGTGGTATGTGTTAGCTGATTATTCGGTGTATCGACCCCATCACGTTAGACCACTATTTTCTCCACACCTTGTATATAAAAATCAATTGCCGTGTATAAGGGAGTTTTTCCACCAGAGATGTGCTATGCAGCACCATGCACATCTATCAACAATTTGGTCAAAAAACATTTTAAGAATATAAAGCATTTTATTTAATAAACATGCTTTTGTGTAAAAAAGTAATGACTTGACTACCCGTTTGTAACAGCGTCCTTAACGCTTTTTTTTTGTTTTGTTCGCCTCATTACTGGCGTGGTTTAGAAAAAAATAAAACTAGGAAAATATCAAAGGAAAAGTCGAAAATTCGAAATTTAAACTTTGACAGGACGTCTGACGGGACAGCTACTGATAAATAAATTCTTACCAAGTCTCCTGGCTGCAAGCTCAGCTCATCAGCGGTGCGCGCAGTAAACTCATACACGCAGCGCCATCTAGGTGCGCTGGCGGTAGACACTGCTTCTGTTGCTGTAGAAGACAATAAAAATTATTATCATTGTTATCATCATCTGACTGCCTATTCCCAACTATGTTGGGATCGGCTTCCAGTCTAACCGGATGCAGCTGAAGTACGTTCGATAACATAACATCACACCTTGTTAATTCGAAGGGATTGGCAGAGGTGTACCTATGTGGCGGCATCTACATCGCCACATACGAACTACACATCCAATGACATGTCGCGCAATCCTGCATCGCGCAATCAGTTTACCGCGCGACTAGTATACAACGTCCCGACATCAACTGTCGGGCAGTTGCCCACCAGACACGACACCCGTCTGGTCATATATTTTTTAAAGAAATATTTAAAACTGTTACGAAATAATATATAAAATGAGTAAAAGACATAATAACTAGACTAAGGGCTAATTTTTCAATCTCCAGATACTTTTATTTATGGAACAAATATGGCGGTTTGACAGCTTTTGTATATTTAATCTTCACATATAAGTTATCTGACTATTGAAAAATCAGCCCTAATATAATTAATTTTGAGGATAAGACACGTGGGGATTCAAATTAATTAATAACAAGGAAAAGGGAGTATCTAATCGTATCTATGTGCCACACATTGACATTTATGAATTTTATATATTGACAGGAATAAAGACTTCGTAAAGAAATATCATATTAAATTTCGTTTATTAATTTTTCTTCTTATGAAAAACATTTAAAAATATAAAAAATAGTAGCCCACCGGTATCGGGATCAGGGTCCAAGCTACCAGCGGTCAGGTCTTCAGAGAGAGGAACCTCGCTTTCTGAATCAAGCCCTTGATCCAGCTGCCCAACGAGAGCCTCCTTAGGTGTCGGTTGAGGCTCTTGGCAATTAAACCATTGGCTGATACGACTATCGGCACAATGATTGCTGAGTCAACATTATATTAATTATTGTGAATGTGAAGATATTATGTGGGTCACTGTTTCCTCTCAGTTAGTTTTAATCATGGTCGGGCAGTTTGAGTAATTTATGCGGCGTACCCAAATGTCCTTTCTTTGGTATTGTTCGTCGAGTCGTTAAGCTCCTTAAGTTCTTAGTGTCTGTAAGTAGGTTTGTAACTACAAAAAAAAAAAAAATAAAAAAAAAAGTATAAAATAATGTGTGTGTGTGTGTGTGTAATGTTGTGTGTATGTGTGTGTAATGTGTGTATGTATGTGTGTGTATGTATGTAAATTATATTTTAAAAACTAGATGAGTTCTGTGTTTTCTATCCCTCCCTCCCTCCTCCCTCTCTCTTTCTATCCTCTGAGAAGAAAGACCGAAACCAACCCAGAGGACACATTCTCTTTTAAAGTTCAGACATTATCTTGGTCAGATCATGTGAGGACCATATAAATTGGTGTCTGAAATGGTTCTGTGAGGAAAGAACCACACAGATTGAGTGGACCGGTCCAGTCAGTGCAAGCATTTGTTAGTAATCCTGCAGCTCAACTCAGAAATTGAGGAGCGACTCGACGATCAATACCAAAGAAAGAACATTTGGGTAGAAAATAAATTTTCAAGTTCCATTTCAAGAAATGGCGAAAAGAAATCCCTATTTTACAAAACTATAAATACTCTATCCTCCTACCTAAAATCAGGAACGTAGCCAGACAAAACGCATCCATGTTTCCCAATAAATAAGGTTAAATTTAACACCAAACCAATAAATTACTAAAATAATTCGTTCACTGTATAAACACACGTATGAAGCTAATCCGATTAAGGCTTTGAGTACAAAGAAATAAGGTATAAAAAACATTAGCAGTTTCTATAACACGACGACTTTTGATCGAACCCTTCAATGATTTTAGATCGCTTGATTCTTACAGTTCGTTTACAATTTTTTCAAGGTGAACATCTGTAAAAGTGTCATTATGAACAACTTTTACTAAAGACAAACCCATAAATAGAGACAAAATAATCAGCTGTCCCATACATTTCGTCAAGTTATCCGAACACAAAAACGTCGTCGTCTTTCTAACACGTCCCTGTCACTTATACCTAAATATTACCTGAATTATTATTTATTATCTTTTTAATTAAATAAACTAGCTTTGGCCTGCGTCTTCGTCCACGTGAACTTGTACCCTAGTCTCACCCCGTCGCATCGAATCGCCTGCCCGCGCTATTACTTCGTTTTCGCTTAGCATTCCTTCTGACTTTTTTTCGTTTTGCTCGGCTCCTAAGGGCCTTAGCGTAATGTTAAATTAAAAATATACGACACAATACAATAAATATTATATATGTCAGATCCGGTTAATAGTACGGACACGAAACGAATCGCAAGCGCGCCACTGGTGACATCACGTAATCTGCCCACACCTACAGCGCGCTTCTACAGAGTCGTGATGTTTTAAGCCCATGGCGAGGAGGATTCTAGTGTCCGATCGCATCGGAGTTACTACGTCGCGGAACTGTACTCGATTCGTTGTGCTCAGTGATTGTGTTAATTTTAACTCGCGAGTGATTGTGTTAGATTGTGATTTTAATAAACACTGTGTATCGCAGCCAGTGTGTTTTCATTGCACGAAACCCATCTTCTGCCCACATGATGTCTGAATCTGATTGAGTAAATGGTGACCTCGTATCTAATTTAAATATTTAATCCTTTCGTGCAAAAATATTTTTATTCTTTTTTAATAATTTGTTTTATTAAAAGTGATGATGATACTGCCCAATAAATAGAACAATCTTTATTACGTACCGTAAAAAATACAGATATTATAAATGTAGACATTTTATATCTGTGTGTTCGAATAAGGGCTGATTGTTCAATAGGCAGATAACTTTTACCTGAAGAATAAATGTGACAGTTTGACATATTTTCAATACAAACGCTGTCAAACCGCCATATTTATTGCTCAAATAAAAATTACCTGACTATTGAACAATCAGCCCTAACTCAACGAAATGTATGGGATAGTTGTTGGGCTATTTATTACAGTTAATTCATTGGTTAAAGAATCATTTGAGGGTTGTCCGTAAAGTTGTTTAGCTATACAGCCTTAAGATCTGCGGCTGATAAAGGAACAATAGCAGAAAAACGAAGAAATAAAATAAAGTACCGGAGTTTCTCAAACTTTATGAGTAGAAGAATAGTAACAAAGAAATGAAACTTGTAATAAATTAAATATTTAAAAAAAGCGACAAGTGCAAGTCCGACTCGCACACGACGGGTTCCGTACTGTGAAAGCCTGAGCCACTCAGACCTGTCTCGCTGGTGGTGGCGTGTGTGTTGGATCATTAAGTTCCCTTCAAAATGGTTGAGCTAATTGGTCCTGATCCATGCGTCATGTTCGTGAACGGACGCCGTCAGTTGGGACTGGTCGTCTCTTAGCTGCCATGGCTTATTTTTAATTTAGTTGTTTTTATCTTTTTATTACGGACGATTTTTAACGTGCACGTATGTATATTTTCAACGTGCACGTATGTATATTTTCAACATGAACGATGTAACCAATATTTTGTAAAAATATTATGATTTAAAAGAGTGTCCGTGGAGTTTCTTTCCCGTTCTTCTCCATAGGCATCTACTACGCTTTGGAATGGGCAACTAGCTTCATCTTTCTGACTGACCGACCCATTGACAATTCAAAAGTGCCTGTAATTGGTTTATTTGAAATAAATCCTTTGAGTTTGAGTTAGACCCTCACAGTGGGTGGCTAGCTACAGAAAATGATACAGCAGTATATCTGCCTAGCCTTTTCCCAACTATGTTGGGGTCGGCTTCCAGTCTAACCGGATGCAGCTGAATACCAGTATTTTACATGGAGCGACTGCCTATCTGACCTCCACAACCCAGTAACTGGGTAATACGATACCCCTTGGTAAGACTGGTTGTCAGACTTTCGGGCTTCTGACGACCCGTAACGACTGTCAAAGATCCACGAATGACAGCCGGGACCAACGGCTTAACGTGCTTTCCGAGGCACGGAGGAGTCTCGGTATGTAAAGATGGTCACCCATCCACGGACCAACCCCGGCAAGCGTAGCTTAACCTGATAGATCGACCCGTACGGCTGTTATTATTAAGCCACGAGCTCCAAATGATACAGCAGTACACGTGTGGAATGGGGCTGAAGCCCGCTATATTAAAAGAATCACTTTCAGAATTAAAGATTAACACTTCCTAGGCGAAGCCCTATCAGAATCTCATTGCACCTGTCAACAAGAAAAACGAACTTCGTTTTTTCTTTCAGAATAATTCGATGTTTGAATAATTGAATGTCAGCCAGTATGTCACGTTAAGGTTTCACCAAAGCATGAAACCTCTACAGCATACACCATACAATATTTAACACAACATTTGTTCTTATCATCATCTGCGTAGCTTTTTCCCAACTGTATTCGGATCGGCTTCCAGCTTAACCGGATGCAGCTGATTACCAGTATTTTACATGGAGCGACTACCTATCTGGCCTCCACAACCCAGTTACTGGGTAACAGGATACCCCTTGGTAAGACTGTTGTAACGACTGTCAAAGAATTCTAAATGACAGCCACGACCAACGGCTTAACGTGCTTTTCGAGGCACGGAGGGGTCTTGGTATGTAATGAATGTTCTCCCATCCACGGACCGACTGCAGCAAGCGAAGCATAACCTGATCGATCGATCCGTGCGGTTGTTATTACTTAGCCACGAGCGAAAGTATTTCACTTAAAAGTTTGACAGCCGTATTTAACTCAAGTTAAAAAAAGAGTATGAAAATGCTAACCCGCTAACAAGTGTGAGTACCGACTTCGTATGTACTAGTTAACAGGTCATTAGGGCAGTGTTTCAAGGACTCGCTATGTATTCAAACAAATAACAGGTAATTTAATAAAAACCGGTCAAGTGCGAGTCAGACTCGCGCACGAAGAGTTCCGTATCTATAAAAACGGCAAAAAAAAATCACGTTTGTTGTATGGGATACCCTTAGATATTTTTTTTTATTTTAATTTAATTATTTATTTTTAAAGTGAATATACGAGGGGGGATCAAAAAGTAGTGAGAACGACATACTCCTTGGTAAGAAAAAAAAATAAATACTGGCAGGCATAGCTCAGATACATAGGTATTTGTAATATTAATAAAGAAAAAAATCTTCGATTTTCTTTTGTTTTTTTCTGAATGTAGTCATTTGTTTGCTTCGTGTCGGAACGTGTTCTCGAAAATGGAGAAAAACGAAGTGCGAGCCGTTATTAAATACCTCTGTTTAAAAAAGTTAACGACGGAAGAGATTCATTGCGATTTGGAGGCAACATTAGAAGAGTCTGCTCCGCCTTATTCCACTGTTGCAAGGTGGGCTTCTCAATTTCGAGTAGGGAGAACGAGCACGCAAGACGAACATCGTTGCGGCCGTCCATCGACGTCAGTCACCCAAGAAAATGTTGCGAAAGTCGAGAAAATTGTATTGAGCGATCGAAGAGTTACCATCCGATACTTAATTCAAGAAACGGGCATTTCATATGGAAGTATTCAATCCATATTGAAACAATCTTTGAACATGAGAAAAGTCTCCGTAAGATGGGTGCCGAGAATGTTAACCGACAGTCAGAAACAAAATCGACTTGACATTTCGAAGATATTGTTGGACAAGTTTCAAGAAGATTCTGAAAACTTTTTGTCTCGTTTCGTAACAATGGACGTAACATGGGTCCATCATTTTGATCCCGAGACAAAACAGCAATCTTCGCAATGGAAACGGCCATCATCACCGACCCCGAAGAAGTTTCGTGCCGTGGCATCGGCTGGCAAGGTTATGGCCTCAATATTTTGGGACTCAGAAGGGATATTGTTGATTGATTACCTGGAGCGTGGAACCACTATTACAGGCCAATATTATGCAGCTTTAATTCCTAAGTTGAGGAATGCCATCAAAGAGAAAAGGAGAGGGAAACTTCGAAGGGGCGTGCTGTTTCATCACGACAACGCACCCGCGCACAGGTTGGCAGTTGCGATGGCTGCCATTCAGCAAGCTGGCTTCGAATTGGTTGACCACCCCCCTTATTCACCAGATCTGACGCCTAGCGATTTTTATCTGTTCCCCAAATTGAAAGAATACTTAAGGGGAAACAGGTACGAAGACGATAACGAGGTGATGGATGCCGTGGAGAGCTTTTTGCAGGACCAAGACACTGCTTTTTTTTTGAAAGGGATTGAAGTCAGTATGTTAGCCATGGATCCTTTATTTCGAAGTCATATCATACGCGCTCAGGTGTAAGCCAGGGTTCAGTTTTAGGCCCCCTTCTCTTTCTCATTATGGTTAACGATCTCATTAAAGTAGTAAAGTATGCCAAATGCCTCCTATATGCTGACGATTTAAAATTAGTCCAAGTGATTGATAAGGATGTAACTCCCGAACATCTTCAAAGTGACATCGACCGAATCCATAAGTGGAGAATAGATAATAAAATGATGTTTAATTCCGGTAAATGTTACGCCATGACCTTTAGCCGCAAGTTACAACCTACACATGCCACCTATACCTTAGCAGGTGTTGAAATAAAGCGCGTGTCAACCATTAGAGATCTTGGCGTGACATTTGACTGCGGATTGACTTTCCATGCACACATGTCTGCTCTAGCTTCAGAATCTTACAGACGCCTAGGTTTTGTCCTACGCAATGCCCGTGATTTCAATAATCCTATTGTCATCAAATTATTATTTAACTGTCTAGTTAGAAGTAAGTTAGAATTTGCTGCAGCCGTCTGGAATCCCCACGAATCTACATATGAATTGTTGATTGAAAAGGTTCAGAAAGCCTTCCTGCGTTTTTTATATAAGAAGATTTACGGATATTATCCATTTATGTATCCTACTCTTTTCTTGCTGGGAATGTTAGGATATAACTCCCTTTCAGTGCGTAGAGCCAGAGATCAGATCCTAATAGCCATAAAAATTTTAAGGAGCATGGTAGATTCCCCAGAGCTGCACAATACTTTGTGTACACTTTATGTGCCTAACAACTACCTGCGTCATAGGCCTACTCGACGACACCGGCTGTTCGCCACATCCCATTGCCGCACTGTGTCGCGCGCGCAATCCCCGTTGTGTCGCATGCATGGTGCTTTAAACGCCTTAATGGAGACAGTCCCGGAATGTGACATCTTTAATGACACACTCAAGGTGATCATGTCAAACTGTCTCATGTTATGTGAAAGCTATGTCTGTTAGGTAAATACACTTCTGGACACATCTTTTGGCCCACCTTGTATTTTCAGTTTCGTTTGGTCCTAGCTAAAATTTTATATTAGGTCGAGCAAAAAGTTTTTATGCAGTTTTGAACCTGGCACATTCACAATTTTATTCAATAGTCTTTTTTTGAATTTTGAACACAGAATTTAAAGAAACAAAAGACAATTTGGAGCCTGTTTGTTGATATCAAACAATCGAATACTAAGAAAACTTGGTTTTATTGGTTTACTTGGATTTAATTCTTGAAAAAGTGATTGATATCTTTGGTTTTGCAACAAACATTACTTATTCTTAACATTAAGGTGAGGTTCTATCAATAATCTATGGATATTCACCTGAAGTCGCCGCCCAAGCTGTAGCACTTATTCAGGCCGGACACAGCCAAAGAAACGTGAGTGCTCAACTTAATTTAAGTCGATCTGCGGTCCGAAATGTTTATCGGAGGTACCTAGAGACTGGCGGCTTTGTTCGTCGCCAAGGAAGGCCACGATCTCGGGTCACAACTGAAAGGCAGGATCGATTCATCGTGACGACCAGCTTGAGAAATCGTCACCTTACCTCCATTGAGATACAAAACCAACTTCGCGACTTCCACGGAGTATCTGTGAGCGCTCGAACTGTTCGGAGAAGGTTAAAAGAACGCGATATGGTACCACACAAGCCAGCTAATGGCCCCAAACTAACGCGAGCCCACCGAACAGCGCGCCTTCATTTCGCACGCAGTCATTTAAATTGGACACAGCAAGATTGGAGTTGTGTACTCTTTTCTGATGAGTCTAAAATTGTGTTACATGGCAATGATGGAAGGAAGAAGGTCTACCGACGTAAGGGAGAGCGTTTCGCACAATGCTGCTTTGAAGAGAGGGTTGCTTATGGCGGTGGCTCATGGACTGTCTGGGGCGGTATATTCGCGAGCGGCAAAACTCAACTTGAGGTTGTTACAGGACCACGGCTGCCAACATTAAATGCTGAAAGGTACATTCGTGAGTGCTTAGAACCTCACGTGATACCATACGCGGACTATGTGGGCCCAAATGTCCTTTTTATGCATGATAATGCAAGAGCCCATGCGGCCGGCATCGTCAGGGAATATCTTCGGGATGTGAACATCACAGTTATGGACTGGCCAGCCAGAAGCCCAGACATGAACCCCATTGAGCACATGTGGGACGAGCTAAAAAGACGTGTTAGGGCTCGTCAGCCAGTTGCCCAGACGATGCAGGAGTTGAAAACTGCCATAGAAGAGGAATGGGAGATGATCCCTCAAAATTTCATAGAGCGGTTGATAAACTCTATGCCTAATCGTATGAGAGCTGTGGTAGATGCCCATGGAGGCAACACGCGTTATTAAATTAAACCTTTATTTGATAAAACATGTTTTTTATTCAAAAATCAATTGCCTTTAACAAGGCGCATATCCGACTTGTTAGGCGTAGCTCCATGTCGTATGGTATTCCGAATTCAAATTTACAACAATACGATCGAAAAAGATGGTAAAATGTATCAGGTTTAAAACTGCATCAACAGATTTGTTCAATCTAGCAATCATATTTCGGTAGGGGCCATCGAAACCTAAACTCGAAGGTGGGCCAATAGATGTGTCCAGAAGTGTAGGTTGTATGTTGTTATCACTTTATTCTGTTTTATATTATTTTATTTCCTCTAGTTATTGTTAAGTATGTTTGATCTCTGACTTGTGACTTGTTATTTGTTTTTGAATTATGTTAATTATGTTTAGTTTTATGTTTAGTTTTACCTATTAATTACTGTCATTGGCGCAAGCCGTTGTAATTAATTATAAATAAATAAATAAAATAAATAAAGTCTTGGAAAAGCGCTGGACTCGGTGTGTAGAGAGACTCGGAGACTATGTAGAAAAATAAATTATTAAGTTATCAATAGTCATTATAATCTATCTCATTCTCACTACTTTTTGATCCCCCCTCGTATAACTAAATATTCTGATGTGAATATTTCAAGCGTCTACCTGTTGCCGTTATCAATATCGAGCAAAAACGAGCAAAAAAATCACGTTTGTTGTATGGGAGCCCCCTTAAATATTTATTTTATTCTGTTTTTTAATATTTGTTGTTATAGCGGCAACAGAAATATCTGTGAAAATTTCAACTGTCTAAATATCACGGTTCATGAGATACACCCTGGTGACAGACGGACAGCGGAGTCTTAGTAATAGGGTCCCGTTTTACCCTTTGGGTACGGAACCCTAAAATGGTACGCATGCCGCGGTTGGTCCGTGGATGAGTGACCATCTTTACATACCGTGACTCCTCCGTGCCTCGGAAAGCACGTTAAGCCGTTGGTCCCGGCTGTCATTCGTGGATCTTTGGCAGTCGTTACGGGTCGTCAGAAGCCCGAATGTCTGACAACCGGTCTTACCAAGGGGTATCGTATTACCCAGTAACTGGGTTGTGGAGGTCAGATAGGCAGTCGCTTCATGTAAAACACTGGTATTCAGCTGCATCCGTTAGACTGGAAGACGACCCCAACATAGTTGGGAAAAGGCTAGGCAGATTGATTGAACCAGCAACTGGAACTGATGAGGAAGACCACAGATGGCCATCGGAACTACTCATTAACTCTTAAAATGTCGATTGCACACCATGTGTACAGATAACAATAGAATTTCAATTGTGTCTGCTAATTAGCGCGCGACGGGTTAATACGTATTTCACGGCTTGCGATTCGATTATTGCTAAGTAATTTATGCTCGTCGCAATACATATGTTGAAGTGGAGCTGATAGTGACTTCACCATCAGGTCCAGTTCTCCTGGTTCCTTACTAGGAGAACTCCTCAACAATTAACGTCCTTGTATAAAGCAATATTTTGGTAAAAGGTGATGAGCAGTTGACATTAGGCTATTGTAACTTAGATAAATTACAGGCTGACCCACTAAAAAGTGAAAAATAAAAAACTTTTTTTCCAAAAAAAAAAAAATAACCGACTTCCAAAAAAAATACTACAAAGTGAAAAAGCTTAATTTCGGAAGACGGTGGCAAAAAGTTAAAATACAGATCCAAAGACACCATAGTATTTTTTTTTTTGTAACAGTGATGCGCTTGGTTCGTTATTATTCAGCTCATTCACACAAAGTCAATAGGAACATGACACGAATTATTGGGAAGGACTTGAAAACGTGACTGCCGAAAGATGGAGCAGCTGTGTGGGTCATAAAGAAAATAAAATGTGCAATCTCAACCGTATAAGTGTTATTGACAGCGCCAGAGATAGTGCTGATATCATGTCTGACGACGACGAATAAAGACATTCAATGCATTTTTATTTCATTTTATATAATTCACTTTTTGAAAATCATCATCAATCGGCCTATAATGGTATTACTACTAATATTTTTATATCGATTAAACAAAACTGGGAAAGAAAAGCAAGAAAAATACCAAACAAACAGACACACACACACACAATACACACACACACACACACACACACACATACACACAATACACACACATACACACACACTAACACATTTATATACACACACACAACACCCACACACACACTATTTTCTTTTCATTAGAAAATGGTTAAAAATCATCATCAATCGGCCTATAAAGGTATTACTACTACACAAAAATACTACACACGCACACACACACACACACTATTACACACACACACACACACACACACACACACACACACACACACACACTATTACACACACACACAACACACACACACACACACACACACACACACACTATTACACACACACACAACACCCACACACACTATTAACACTATTTTCTTTTCATTAGAAAATGGTAACACCGTAAACGTTAGATTACTCCAGTGAATTAATAATTAGACTGTAGATGGAATATCATATTTGGAATTTATGTGACACAGAGGCGTTTCGCCAGTAATAAATAAGTCCTGACCTGTAGTAGCGGGCGCGTCGCCCCAGGCGTCCTCAGCGGCCGGAGGCTCACCCCACGCCTCGTCCGCGGGCGCGCCCCAGTCCGCTTCTGTACATAAGCGGTGGCATTTTACTTAAGGACGCTGTTACAAATGGGTAGTCAAATCAATACTTTTTTAGACAAAAGTATGTTTATTAAATAAAATGCTTTACATTCTGTTTTTAGGGTTCCGTACCTCAAAAAGAAAAAAACGGAACCCTTATAGGATCACTCGTGTGTCTGTCTGTCTGTCTGTCCGTCTGTCACAGCCAATTTGCTCCGAATCTAATGGACCGATTAAGTTGAAATTTGGTACACATATGAATTTCTGTGACCCAAACACGGACGGGTAAAGTAAATAAATGAATTTTGAATATAGAGGTCACTTCTGGGGGGCAAATAAGAAAATTAAAAAAAAAGTTGATGAAAGGGCTTACTATGAGGGTCTCAAATATATTTTTTTTATAATTTTAAAATAAATTGTTTTGAAGTTATTTAAGAAAATAGACGAAAATTGACCATTCCCCCTCCTTATCTCCGAAACTACTGAGCCTAAAATTTTGAGAAAAATACAGAAAATAGATCTTTACCTGTAGATTACAGGAAAATCTATAAGAAGTCTGTGGTCTTAAAATAACATGGTAAATCTATCAATATTGTGAGTACAAAATTTACAGTTGGAATGTTTGGGAGAACTGTTTTTCAACTACAATGTTAAGTTTGTTCTTAAGATAAATTCATCCCAACTACGGAACCCTTCATTGTGCGTGGTCCGACACGCACTTGGCCGGTTTTTTTGGTCAAACTGTTGATATAGGTATGTGCATGGTACGATTCTGAACTAAAAATATAATTTTAAATAGGTAAATTTTCTCAATAAATGTACCGAAATAAAAATGTTCACTCCGGTACATTTATTGAGAAACTGTACTTATCTAAAATTATATCTATAGTTCAGAATCGCACCATGCACATTTATCAACAGTTTGGCCAAAAAACATTTTAAGAATGTAAAGCATTTTATTTAATAAACATACTTTTGTCTAAAAAAGTATTGATTTGACTAACCATTTGTAACAGCGTCCTTAATGTGCGTCAATGGTTCCCACATACAACGCTACATACGTATTTCTTCACACTGTTACCCATTATGGCTCAGCTAAGACGTCACTGTTGACCATTAAAAAAAAAAAACAAATCTTGTCACCTACCCCCCATGCTCTCTCATCTCACTACTCTGTCGCAGAGAAATTTCACCCAATTTTTTTTTGCTTTTCTAGCTCACCTGCTCCACTCCAAGCGCTCTCAGCTGGAGCTGAGCTCCTACTTAGATACTCCTTCCTCTTCTCCTCATACAGTTTCCAGACTCGGGAACATTTCCCAGTTGGGTCAGTGTTCCTCAGTTCTGACTTAATTACACTATCATTAATGGCCCACTGTTGTTATACAATGGCCCCACAAAGATACTGTTGCCCTATTGTGGCTCAAAAATAGTGCGAATGTTGCCAAAAAAAAAAACAATCTCGCTTACATTAACCCACAATCACCCAGCACTTTATTGCCCACAGTTGCCAGCAACAGTTGCCGGCAACTATCGGGCAACTTTCTTCCAAAAAAGTTTATTTTGGTTTTCTAGCTCACCTGCTCCACTCCAAGCGCTCTCAGCTGGAGCTGAGCTCCTACTTAGATACTCCTCCCTCTTCTCCTCATACAGTTTCCAGACTCGGGAACATTTTTCTCCCAGTTCGGTCACAGTGTTGCTCAGTTCAGATAGCTGGGATGTGTTCGTCTGTAGGTCTTGTTTCTTGCTCTCGACTAGAGCTTTTGCGGCTTCAACCTATAGGAAAATAAAATAATAAGAAAGTTGCCCGGGTAACGGCTGATTTTTAGGGTTCCGTGCCTCAAAAGGAAAAATCTGAACCGTTATACAACGTGTCGTTTTGCATTCTCGTCAAATTTAAGGAAACCGAACAACTTTTTCCATGGCACCAACATCGTAATCGAGAAAAAATAATCAGCCGTCCCATACATTTGCGTCGAGTAGGTATTGAAGTTTTCTATGGGACAGTTGAAATTTTTTTCGCGATTACGATGTTGGTCCCATTGAGAAAGTTGTTCGGTTTGATGTTCTGTATCCACCCACTTCGTTGTCTGTCTGTCAAGACCATTTTTCTCAGAAACACGTGGAGGTATCAAGTTGGAATTAATATCAAATACGTAAGTCTGTGGTCTCTTGCAGCTCTAAAAAAATCAAGCTTCTAAGTCAACAAAATAAAAACATAGTCATTTATGCGACATATTTTGCTACTCGCAAGTAAATCACAACCCGGGTACGCGAAATTCAAATTTTCTTGGGTTTTTTGCAATTTGCTGGTCAGTGTCAGGTTGAATTTTGATCAAAATATGATTCGCTACAATGACAAATATATATTTATATAATTTTAACCGTAAAAATCATCAATACATCTTTCTAACTTAGATTTCCTGCGGATTCGTCTGAATGCCGAAATCAGACCAATCCGGAGGAAATCTAACTTAGAGATAAGTAATGATGATTTTTATGGTTAAAATTATGTAAATACATAATTCTTATTTCGCGAATCATATTTTCATTAAGATACCTGCAAATTACAAAAAACCCAAGAAAATTTGAATTTCGCGGGCTACCACAGCGCAATTCAATTCATTTATTGCACCAAATATGGTAGGTACAGTCAGCAACAAAAGTCGATTAACAGTTGAGTTTTCTAAATCTTAATTATTGAGAAAAATACTTCATTAAAATCGGAACAGATGTAAATTTTATAGAAAATTAACTCTTATCTAATAAATGAAATGCTAAAAACAGGTTATATAATTTTGTGTTATTTAGATCATGTCAAAAAGTAGCAGTGTTAACCGACTTCTGTTGCTGACCGTACATGAAGTTCTTATTTAAATTAACAATTAACATTAAAAAAAATTAACAAGTTCGCAATCACCTGAAACTAGTATTTTTTTATATACATACCTTATCACGCAATTGTTTCAGAGTTATTTCCATCATGTTCAGTTTCCCGTCTTCGCCTGCCCCCTCGGAAGCTTTAGCCTGTTCAAAAATAAATAAAACATTATTTAAATTAATATTTAGCTATCTGCACGTGAAAGTCCCGTCAAAATCAGTCCAGCCGTTTCGGATATTAGCCGGAACAAACAAACATACAGAAATTTTAAAAGTTGTTTTTTTTTTTGTCCAAGTACCGTGTATACTTACATATATATGCATTTAGTAAAAAGCTGTTATTTTGACATTACGAACAGATACTTCAATTTTATTTATATGTATAGATTTATAGATAAGTTGGGGGCCAGTAGATGGCCACGCCAATCGCGGCAATAGTGGAGTTTTTTATTATTTATTTTATTATTATTTTTTGTCTATGGCTTATCTCGGGACCCTGGGGTCCCGGACCTTTGGAAGGCGTACGAGGGGCCGAAGCCAACTCGCAGAGGCCCCTTAGACAATTTCAAATGACGAGGAGGCACCAGCCGACGATTATCCTTGTATGCACTATGCAAGTGCACCCAAGGACAACCCCCGGTTGGTGCAGGACTATTGCAGAACATGGAAACAAAACACATTGGACCTATGGGTTTGGGTGGCTATAGTGGATTGGGTACCTTGAACTATGGAAGAACTATGTCCCCTGCCTGACCAATGTTATATAATATACACAGATAAATTGGCAGGGGGTGACTTGCACACTCAATAATGGGCCCCCGGAAACGGTCGCTAGCACATAGTGACGTAGCGACAAGGGGCAACATGTCCTGAGGTGCTTGAGGAGTGGAGAGGTATTCCACGGCTCTCAGAACAATCCCAGAGCCCGGAAGATGGTCAAGATCCCTACAAGCACTTACTGGAATACTTCCTTCCTCCGAGCACGTTTGCTCTTGCGAATCTCCACTCAAGCCGGCCAATAAAGACAAGAATGAGGTGGGAGCTCTGTTTCCGTCAGTGTTCACTCCAGCCGGCCAATAAAGGCAAGCCAGAGGTGAAGAACAAGACTTCTCCCGGGAAATAGGGTCCGTGGGGTCGCTACTGCCCAACAGCTCGCCACATGCTGCCCTGCGGGTTCAGGTATCTCTCTTGGTCTGGCTCCTCACCCTAGACCTGTTTCGGCAAAGTAAACTCCACCGGCACAGACCCAGAGTTCGGAGCGCGCAAGCCCCACCACGACGTCAACGTAGAGATACGGCGGTGGGGTTATTATTATTATTATTATTATTTTAGGCCCTCAGAAGTGTAGGTGTACGGACACTCTAATATATTATTATGGGACATGGTTTGGTCCAACCAATCGTACCTATCCCCTTCAACCAGCTACCCAGGTGGGTATAGGAGTTCACCCACACACAAGCGGAGAGTTGGTGGTCTTCGACACCGGGCTGCAGGCAGTCCGGGGAGGCTATGCCATCTCTAGATGGTATGCTAGCCAGGAGTTATTTACACCCTGCTTACTAAACAACACACAACAGGCATAACGGGCAGTCCTCTGTGCAGGGCTTGCCTGGAGGCTGAGGAAACCGTTACGCACGTGCTCTTTGAATGCACAGGCGTCACCCAGATTTGAACAGAAATCCTCGGAACACCCAGATCTTTCACAGATGTTCTCAACAGACCAGGAGATCTGATCAACTTCTGGAGGGAGGTGGGCTGGTTGGAATAATCACCAACGGCCGCCATTGCTCCCGCACAGTGGTCCACTTGAAGGAGTAAATAAATAAATAAATAAATATGTTTGGACATATCACACAACGCCATCTAGCCCCAAGCTAAGCAACCTAATGCTTGTGTTATGGTAACGAGATGGCTGATAAACTACTTATATACATTTTTTTTTTTTTTTTTTTTGTAAATACATACATATTATAGATAGAAAAACACCCAGACTCGGAACAAATACTTGTAGGTCGTACAAATATTTGTTCCGTGCGGGAATCGAACCCGCGACATGCTGCGCAGCAGTCAATCGCTCAACCACTGCGCCAACCGTGTCGTCAAAGTAAAGAAGTAGAGTAAGAACAAAACAGAACATTCTCATATCTTGTACTCTACAGTATTGTCTGAGAGCTCGTGGGTAAGTAATAACAGCCGCACGGGTCGATCCATCAGGTTAAGCTACGCTTGCCGGGGTTGGTCCGTGGATGGGTGACCATCTTTACATACCGAGACTCCTCCGTGCCTCGGAAAGCACGTTAAGCCGTTGGTCCCGGCTGTCATTCGTGGATCTTTGACAGTCGTTACGGGTCGTCAGAAGTCCGAAAGTCTGACTACCAGTCTTACCAAGGGGTATCGTATTACCCAGTTACTGGGTTGTGGATGCCAGATAGGCAGTCGCTACATGTAAAATACTGATATTCAGCTGCATCCGGTTAGACTGGAAGCTGACCTCAACATAGTTGATTTCGTTCGTTCGACGAATCTGCACGAAATCTAACTTAGTGAGATGTATTGATGATTTTCATGGTTAAAATTATATAAATACACGTTTTAATGTCGCGTATCATATTTTGATCAAGATACAACCTGACACGGACCTGCAGACTGCAAAAAACGCAAGAAAATTTGAATTTCGCGAGCTACCACAGCGCATCTCCCATAATCCATCTAGTTTGTCTGTAAAAGATCGCTTTTAGCGATAAGGCCGCCCATTGTGTCACTCTATGTAAAATTTTAACATTTATATTCTGTAATTTTTATGGTGTCCATAATAAAGAGTATTCTATTTATCTATGGTTTGATTAGGAGCACCACACTTGTACTGGGCGTCGGTTGCTAAGCAGATGATAATGTTACTTACTTACTTTACTTTATTCCCCTAGGGATTTTTAATAGATATCCGTTGGTACGTCCGTGGCATCACACAGGCCCTATCAGAATACCAGCGTTGCGGTGTTTATTTTTTAAAGATCGCAGCTTTATGCTGAGATAGGAGCCTTTTTGGCCTCGCACAGGTGTATTTTTAGTTTGTATTTTTTTTTGTTTTGTTTTATAATGTTATTTAATTACTTTTATATACACCTTTTTAACTGTATTTCCTGTGCGTGTACCAAATAAAATATATTTCTTTCTTTCTTTCTTAGAGTAATGTCTCTCCTTCTCCCCTTAATCCATCCAAAGGTTGTCTGTAAAAGATCGCTTTTAGCGATAAGACCGCCCATTGTGTCACCATATGTAAAATTTTTAACATTTATATTCAGTAATTTTTTATGGTGTGCATAATAAAGAGTATTCTATCTATCTATGGTTTAGTTAGGAGCACCACACTCGCACTGTGCGTCGGTAGCTAAGCAGATAATGATGTTACTTACTTACTTTATTCCCCTAGGGATTTTAAATAGATATCCTTTGGTATGTCCATGACAGTCAACAAATGTACAGTCTACTAGGCCTAGGATAGAATTCTCTTTAAATTCTATCCTAGGCCTAGTAGACTGTACATTAGTTGACTATTTTCTATTTTGTTAAGTACCTGGTAGTTGTTGAAAGGCCTACATTGTCCTCCCATACCTATTAACACTGTTATTTGAAAATATTGTAAAAGACAATTATTTTTAAAAGAGTAACCATGGAGTTTCTTGCCGGCTCTTCTCCATAGGAAACGACCAATTTGGAACCGTGCACCTAGCTTCTGACGTTTAAAATATTTTGATTTTATTGATTCAAGAACCACTCAGATTTGAGAGGACCTGTCCAGTCAGTGCAAGCATGTGTCAGTAATCGTGCATCTCAACTCATGGGTCAGCTTATACTGGCTTTTTTTAAAAAATCTGTCTATGGTTTGGTTAGGAGCACCACACTCGCACTGGGCGTCGGTAGGTAAGCAGACGATGATGTTACTTACCTTAGCGTCCAGCTCGGCTTTTTCTTTGTTCAAAGATATTTGTTTCGCGTTCAGCTCCTTAACTCTTGCTTTGAGTTGCTGCATCTCAGACATACTGGCATCGCGGTCGGATCTGGAACAAGAATTATATTACTTACATTTTTGTCTTTTTTTAACCGACTTCAAAAAAACCGGCCAAGTGCGTGTCGGGCCACGCACAATGAAGGGTTCCGTAGTTGGGATGAATTTATCCCAAGAACAAACTTCAAATCAAATTATATCAAATCAAATCAAATCAATCTTTATTTGTGAACATAAGTACAAAAAGGTGTTATTTATACATTTTAGCTGATCTGTATGTTCGGCCAATAATCGGCATACAAATATAATATTAGTAAGCAGGTTATTTTTACTATCATAATTAATAAAGTATAAGATAAAAGAAATGAAGCAATTGAAAAATGTCAGGAGCCGCATAAAATAAAGTAATTGAATTATATTATTAATTAATTAGAATGTCAAAGAAAATTAAATTTAGTCATAATTTGTCATTTAAAAAGTCATCAATCGAGTAATACGTCTTTTCAACTAGAAACAGGAACAACTTTTTTTTAAAATGGCTGTCATTTTCCTCACTTCTGATACACTTGGCAATTTATTGTATAATTTTGGAGCCATTACGAAAATACTGTTCTTGTATAAAGCAGTTTTAGATCCAACAGTTAACTTAACATGTAGTTGAAAAACATGTTCTCCCATACATTCCAACTGTAAATGTAAGTTTGTACTCATAATATTGAGAGATTTACCATGTTATTTTAAGACCACAGACTTTTTTTATAGGTTTTCCTGTAATTTACAGATTTTCTGTATTTTTTCAAAATTTTAGTATTTTCTTAAATAACTTTAAAACAATTTATTTTAAAATTATAAAAAAAAAAATATTTGAGACTCTCATTGTAAGCCCTTTCATTTGATATGTCACACGGTATAGTCTGCAAAACCTTTTTTTTTTTAATTTTCTTATTTGCCTCCCAAAAGTGACCCCCATATTAAAAATTTATTTATTTACTTTACCCGTCCGTGTTTGGGTCACAGAAATTCGTATGTGTACCAAATTTAAACTTAATCGGTCCATTAGATTCGGAGCAAATTGGCTGTGACAGACGGACGGACAGACAGATAGACACACGAATGATCCTATATGAGTTCCGTTTTTCCTTTTGAGGTACGAAACCCAAAAATAAAATAAAGTTAAAAATTAGAGGGGGTCCCCACTCCCCATACAGGAAACGTGGCTAAGGGGCTCGTGTCTAAGTAATAAGAGTCGTACGGGTCGATTGATCAGGTTAAGCTACGCTTGCCGCGGTCGGTCTGTGGATGGGTGACCATCTTTACATATCGAGACTCCTCCGTGCCTCGGAGAGCACGTTAAGCCGCTGGTCCCGGCTGTCATTCATGGATCTTTGACTGTCGTTACGGGGCGTCAGAAGCCCGAAAGTCAGACAACCAGTCTTACCAAGGGGTATCGTACTACCCAGTAACTGTTTTGTGGAGGTCAGATAGGCAGTCGCTCCATGAAAAATACTGGTATTCAGCTGCATCAGGTTAGACTGGAAGCTGATCTCAACATAGTTGGGAAAAGGCTAGGCAGATTGATTTGATTTTGACAGATAATTCAAACTCAAACTCAAAGCATTTATTTCAAATAAACCAATTACAGGCACTTTTGAATTGTCAATGGGTCGGTCAGTCAGAAAGATGAAGCTAGGCGCTAATACCAAAGCGTAGTTAGATTATGTGTCGTGTAGCTAAACTTTCTACTCTCGGGATTCTTCATCTGCCTGCCTGGGTCGGCTTCCAGTCCAGGCATTCACTCCATGTAAAATACTAGTGTTCAGCTGCATCCGGTTAGACTAGAAGCCAACCCCAATAAAGTTGGGAAAAGGCCAGACAAACGATAAAAAAAAAAAAATATTATTGCACAAACAAAAATCACATTGCACTACATGCATTCAGTTGACATAATCCTAATGATTGCATAGATCTCACTAATAAGTTAAGCTACGTTGTTCCGAGAACTGTCATTGCACGACAGGTGCGCGCACGTCCGCTTTTTGCCGTTTCCTCCTGCCGCACTAACGCTGGAGTTCGCGCATCTCTTCGTCACATAGCTAAAAATTTCAATACTGTGTTCGGAAATTTGGATTTGTTTACATTGTCTGGTAGTAAGTTTAGAAGCTCGTTGGTAAAATTAATTAGAGAGTCAGATTTTTAAAACAAGAATTGTAGTTTTGATTTATTTAAAAAAAAAAAAAAAAAATTTTTTTTTCTCTGTGTCTTCATTTTACGATTTTTTTTTTTAGATTTAACCTTTTATGTTTCACTCGTGTGCAAATAGTTCACTAACAACTATGTAGTATTTAAGATGTGGATAACGCCGTGAGCTCAATTCTCAATTCTTTATTGCATTCCATAATGTAAAACAGTTGGTAAGCTTAAAATTAACGACACAATTATGGACCCTGTCGGGCACAGCATAGTAGGAGAGAGGAGGAAGAGCGCTTCTTTTATTATTTAATTTATTTAAGTAGTTTAATAATGTTTAGGCTTTATTTCTTTGCTAGTAAGATATAAATAATACCTGCTTAAGTAAGTAGGTATTTTTTTTAGGAGCTACACATATAGAAAGAAAGAAAGAAAGAAAAATATTTTATTTGGGATACGCACAGGAAATACAGTTAAAAAGGAGCATATAAAAGTAACAAAATAAACATTAAAAAACTAAAAAAAAAAGAAATTAAATTAAATAAAAATTCAGACTAAAAAAAAAGAGAGCTGTGCGAGGCCAAAAAGGCTCCCATCTCAGCATAAAGCTGCGATATTTAAAAAAAAATAAATACCGCAACGCTGGTATTCTGATAGGGCCTGTGTGATGCCACGGACATACCCACGGATATCAATTAAAAATCGCTAGGGGAATAAAATCAAATAAAATAAAATACAAACACTAGAATACTTGAAAAGAAATATGTAATATGTAATCTCTTTTTTTTCTCACTACTTGTTTGTTATGATATTTGTGTAACTGTTTGTTTTCCTGAAATAAATAAATAAATATATGGCACCACTTATCTACAACTCCCTACCCAAACATATTTCTGAATTACCATATCACGAGTTCTGTCGTGTTTTACGGGACTGGTTGATTGAGGAAAGCATTTACTCAGTAAAAGATTTTTTGGAGTGGATTTTTGGATGTTACTACAATTTCATTAAGGATGCATAATTTTATTTCATGTTAAATTTTAATCTATTTTGTCATTGTAATTGTGCCAAATTTAATAATGTTAACTTCAATTAGGTATATTTTTAACCAATGTTCATTAATTCGTATCTTTATAATTATATTCTTTAATATTTGCATACCTGTAACTTAGGTGAAATATGTATCGGTCTATAACTGTTACTATAACAACTTTTGTACCATATTTATAGCAAATAAATGAATTGTTTAAATAAATAAATAAATAAATAATCCAATATAAGTTTAACCCATGAGTACAATAATTTTACACTCTATCCCTTAAACTAGGTCTGGCCTGTATCTTAAGAGATAGGGTTCAGCCATTGTGTAGGACTAAATTATATTTACTATAAGACAAGTGAAGCCAGCGACGATGTGGTACCTAAAACCGTGCATAAATAAAAATGAAAGAAACAAAAAAACTAAACTAAAAGTGCGGAGGTATGAAGCTGTTGCGTACGATACAAGAAACGTGTTTTTTTTTTGAAACGTGTTTTTGTTTGCCGAAGCGCGTACGGATGGCTTTCAAGCCATCATGCGCAAGAAAGCAAACTCCTTGCTGCACCGTCTACGAAGCAGTAGCAACAGCATCCTAATAGCTATTTCTGGCCGCTTTGACTGTCCTTTCCAAAATAAGTGGATTAGGACAGCCATAGGCATCAGTTAGGTTTAGGTACTAACAATACTAGCATAATATTTTAGGTACAGTTTTGTTACTAACACACTAACATTTTATGATTTTATGTTCTTTTGTCTGATAATTTTATGTAAAAATATGGAGTTTGCTCTGAAATAAATATAATATATAATTATATAATATTATTTTACGATGGTTCGGAACCCTTCGTTTGCGAGCCCGACTCGCACTTAGCCGGATTTTTTTATTTATACTTGAGTAGTTTTCAATGTTTCCGTTAGTATATTGGCGTGTGCTAGCTGACTAAAAATAATTAACAGCATACATTTGGGTCGAGTAGGTATTGAAATTTTGTATAGTACAGTTGATATTTTCAGGGTTCCGTTATTCCGTAGTCAACAACGAACCCGTATAGTTTCGGTAAATCCGTCCGTCCGTCCGTCCGTCCGCAGCTTAGCTCAGAAACTCTTAGTACTAGAAAGCTATAATTTGGCATGGATATACATATTCATCACGCCGACAAAGTGGTAAAATAAAATCATGAAAAAAAAATTTTTTTAGGGTACCTTCTGTACACGTAAAGTGGGGATGTTTTTTTTTCTCGTCTACCCCATTGTGTCGGGCGTTGCTGGATGGGTCTTTCAAAAATATTGCGGGTTTGTGAAAACAATTTTTCGAATTAGGGATCCGTTTCTGAAATATTAAGCTTTAAAGTGCTAATTTTTGTTAGAGTCAAGTGTCCCCCCCCCCCCCTGCCAGCTAAACGGTTAGTTTGGGTAAAAAAATACACGGTAGTAGTATACATATATAACGAAGTTAAAAGAAAGACTATCAGAGCTAAGTAGGCTTTAAAAGTTTACGAACCAACCAACCACGGAACTCTGCATTGTGCGTGGTCCCACACGCACTTGGCCGGTTTTTTTTTGTCGATTACGATGTTGGTCCCATAGAGAAAGTTGTTCAGTTTCATGGTCTGTACATGACACACACACCCTTCACACCCTTCTGATACACTGTATAGCCACGCACCTCATGCCGTCTATTGTGCACTTGGCGGCTGCGACGCTGCTCCTGGTCTCCCGGATGTCCTTGGCCAGGTTCCCAGCGCGCAGCACCACGGAGCTGAGCTCTGCCGTCAGGTTCTGACTCCTGGACTTGAGGGAGAACACCTTGGTCTGCTCTTCTGTTCGCATTGCTTCGAGCTCGCGTGTCCTGAAAAGTGAAAACGTTTGAAAGTCAGACTTCTTTTCGTTTAGACGGTAAAGATGAACCATTTTGAAAATGAACGCCCCTCCACGAATCGTGATTATTACTGTGTGAGAGGATATACTTATTGCAACACTTTACTTGTGTGCGTGCGGCGACTTTACTGTCAACATGGACTCGTCGCCGCACTTAGAGTCATCAGTCCAGGGCCCTATTTCTCAAAACTATTAGTTTACTAGTATGAGGAGCTCGTGGCTAAGTAATAACAGCCGCACGGCTCTATCCATCAGGTTAAGCTACGCTTGCCGGGGTTGGTCCGTGTATGGGTGACCATCTTTACATACCGAGACTCCTCCTTGCCTCGGAAAGCACGTTAAGCCGTTGGTCCCGGCTGTCATTCGTGGATCTTTGACAGTCGTTACGGGTCGTCAGAAGCCCGAAAGTCTGACAACCAGTCTTACCAAGAGGTATCGTATTATCCAGTAACTGGGTGGTCCGACAGGCTGTCGCTCCATGTAAAATACTGGTATTCAGCTGCATCCGGTTAGACTGGAAGCCGACCTCAACATAGTTGGGAAAAGGCTAGGCAGATTGATTGTTAAGTGGACATATAATAATTCAGTATACAATATAAATACCTACTTCTGAGTAATACGATACCCCTTGCTAAGACTGGTTGTCAAGACTTTCGGGCTTCTGACGACCCGTAACGACTGTCAAAGATCCACGAATGACAGCCGGGACCAACGGCTTAACGTGCTTTCCGAGGCACGGAGGAGTCTCGGTATGTAAAGATACAACCTGACACTGACCTGCAAATTGCAAAAAAATCTTACGTTTTTTGCAATTACATGGCACGGGCCACCTTAGCGCATCCCCCTTCACCACTGGGCCATCACGAGGAATAAAACATAGTTTATGCGATAGATAGATATAAAACGTACCTCTTTTTCTCCCATTCCAACTGGCACTGCCTTTCCATTTCTTTGCGAGCTGCTTCGCGCTTTTCCTAAACAGAAACAGTACATGAAATCTTGAATTTTCGTGAAAATTTCGTTTAATAGGTTAGGTATGGCAATACTGTTAAAATACTGTATTTCTATAAGTTAAGTCTTAAAAATTCGAAGTTGTGCTACTAGGGCATGTGGGGTATCATATGAAAGAGCGCTGTTTGCATATTCTCAAACATACCGTTCCGTAGGTAATGAAGCGTTGTGCGAGCTGAATTGCACTTTATCATGTCCTAACAAGAGTCGCTTTTTAATCGACTTCAAAAAGGAGGAGGTTCTCAATGCGTCGGAACCTTTATTTTTTTTATTTATGTTCCCCGATTACTCGAAGATGGCTGGACCGATTTGGATTTTTTTTGTTTTATTCGAGAGGGTAATACATCACAGTTGGTCCCATATAAAACTGATTAACTTTGCTTTGGTAGTTTTTGAGTTAGCTTCAATAATACGTATTTTTTTCCCCACTTTTATATGGATGATGTTTAGTTTGTTTTGCAGGTAGTGGTATTAGAATTTGTGTGGGGTAGGTACCACAACTAAAAAGTGAAAAATAAAAACTTTTTTACAAAAAAATACAACCGATTTCCAAAAACAACACTACAAAGTGAAAAATAACTTTAATTTCGGAAGTCGGTGGCAAAAAACGAAAATACATTTAACTAGACACCGACTTCCGAAATTAAAGTTATTTTTCACTTTGTAGTGTTGTTTTTGGAAGTCGGTTGTATTTTTTTGTAAAAAAGTTTTTATTTTTATTTAAATGATTTTGCGGAGTGTCTCACCTGTATTAATCTGTGCCTATACATTGTACAGAGCAGCAATTATTTTCGATAATCAACCTGTACAGTCAATATTAGACGCAGTGACTTACTTGTTCTTCCTTCTGCTTCCTCATTAACTCTTCTTGTTCCTTCTTCTGTAATTCAAGGCGCAACTTCTCCCTCTTTTCGGCTTCTTCTCGTTCTTTACGTTCTCTTTCAGCCTGCAGACATTTAAAACAGTATTAATGAACAATTATAAATAATAATAGCGTCTCGAGAGTAGCTGAGGGCTAAGTACTAACAGCCGTACAGGTCGATACATCAGGTTAAGCTACGCTTGCCGGGGTTGGTCCGTGGATCTTTACATACCGAGACTCCTCCATGCCGAGGCACGGAGGAGTCTCGGTATGTACCAACAGTCGTTACGGGTCTTCAGAAGCCCGAAAGTCTGACAACCAGTCGTACCAAGGGGTATCGTATTACCCAGTTACTGGGTTGTAGAGGTCAGATAGGCAGTCGCTCCATGTAAAATACTGGTATTCAGCTGCATCCTGTTAGACTGGAAGCCGACCACAACATAGTTGGGAAAAGGCTAGGCAGATTGATTGACTGAATTTTCAGTAGACAACAGACTCTCGAGGTAAAAGTGTGTCGTATTAGTGAATAGTGTTTACCTCGTCTTCCTAGATAGCGTTGAAGACAAAAAAAAAACATGAATAAATATGAATCGGATCGGAATAAATACGTACTTTATAATAGTGCACATACACAGTACATAAGAGGAAGTTTGCAAGTGGCACCGGTGACTGAAAAGTTGTGCGGAAATCGGTTGTCATGGTATGGGCATGTGATGCGGAGGAATGAGGAAAATGTCGTGAGGAAAGTTTTGAGTATTGTTACGAGCTGGGGTGCGGGATTAATAAATTTATGCCAGTTTACACCAAAAACACACTATATTTAAATAATCACAAATACAGTAATTAGTTCACTCTTGGTTCACTGTATCGCATTCCTAACTGAACTGAACTGCACCATAGTTATTAGTTATTTATATATGGCATCTCGCAGTTGACCACTAAGGGTCGAGACTGCTCAACCGGGCGTTTCCTGTGGGTTCTTTAAGCGAACTTAAAGCCCCCGGCCAGGCCTAAAACTAAGGTAAATTATTAGTCGACTGAGCGTCGCTAATAATAATATGACAACCAGACGGGGCAGGCTGGATCATGACGGGGGGTTGAACTGCACCGCTGGCAACCCTCTATTTATATGACGAGTGTAAGCTTCTAGGAAGTTCGAGGCCATAATTCGAGAACATTCTAGTACTTACAGGAATGATCTAGAATGCTGCAAAACGACACTTAACCATCTAGAACATTCTGGAAGTGTTTAGAATGTTCTAGAAAAATATGTCACGTGTCGACGTACCGTGTAGTTCTGCTACTCAATAATAGATGGCGTTAGCGACTACGTAACAGTATGAATGCCGATGGCTATAAGAGTAGGGGAAGACCAATGAAACGATGGATGGACAGTGTGAAAGATGACATGGCTAGAAAGGGAGTGACTACCGAGATGACGAATAATAGAGAAGTATGGAAGAAGACACGTTGGCTGCAATATATGTAAACAGATTACGTTGTCAATATGACGCCATTCGTCATCATGCTGAAATAGGAGCCATTTGGCCTCGGACTTTGTTTTTTTTTATACTTATGTTTTTTATACAGGATGTACCAGAAAGGTGTAGTAAAATTTATGGGTGTGGTGCAGACCAACAAACGGAACAACTTTCTCCATGGGACCAACATCGTAATCGCGAAAAAATAATCAGCTGTCCCATACATTTGCGTCGAGTAGGCATTGAAGTTTTCTATGGGACAGTTGATAATTTTTTCGGGATTATGATGTTGGTCCAGTGGAGAAAGTTGTTCAGTTTGATGGTATGTACCACACCTTTCTGGTACACTCTGTATTTCTATGATTGTAGTTAGATTATTTAGTAATCTTTCTATGCGAGTCCCAATAAATACTTATTCTATCTTTTTTAGGGTTACGCACCTCAAAAAGAACAAACGGAACCCTTATAGCATCATTTCGTTGTCCATCTGTCTGTCAAGACCCTTTTTCTCAAGAATGCGTGGAGCTATCAAGTTGAAATTAATATCAATTTAGGTCTATGGTCCCTTGGAGCTCTAAAAAAATCAAGTTTCTAAGTCAACGCAGTAATAAAACACGGCCATTTATGCGACATATTTTGATACTCGCAAGTAAATCAAAACCTATAGGGTACTTTCCGTTGACTTAGAATCATGAAATTTGTCAAGAAGCAAAGTCTCCCAGCACAAGTAAAGGAAAAAGTCCGAAAATCATTAATTTATAATTTTATCGCATATTTTTTTTTTTTTGTGATTTCTAGTTTTTCAACTACGGAACCCTCTATTGTGCGTGGTCCGACACGCAATTGGCCGGTTTTTTATTAATGAATAAACCTTGTAAGACCCTCACCTTCTCCTTAAGTTGCGCATCAGCTAGCTGCGACCGCCTGCGCTCCAGCTCTGCCTGCCCGCGAGCCATGTTTTCCCTTCTCCGGTCTTCGTACGACTTAGCGCTCGTGTTTGAGGACACTGAGTCGCGTCTGCAGAGAAAAGTGTACTCTATACATAATATAAAATAAAATTTTAAAATTTGTAAACGCTTGAGTAAATCTGCTTATGCACTCTTTCAGTTATCAAAAAAGGTAAATAAAGATACGTTACTGGTAACATACAATGGACTTGTAGCTTCTGTGTTGCGATATGGCGTCATTTTTTGTGGGCACTCGACTGACCGTGAGCTTATACAGGATAAGTTTTCAATGACCAGCCAAATTTTCACAGGGTGTTCTACCCATGATTATAATATATAAAACTTTCACTATGGGACCCCAACTTTGAAATCACGAAAAAAAAAGTTCAGCTGTTTCATACATTTTGGTCGAGTAGGTATTGAGGATAGTTGTAGACCCTATTTTAAGTCTTTAAAAATACTGACCCTTCCAGCATTATACATTTTGGAAACTGCGTTGTTTGTGAAAATAAACACACAATTATTTGAAAAAATATCTTCCACAAAAAAAACTCCATTACGTGCCCAATACGTAAGTAAACTATGTCATCAAAAATGTAAGACCGCATTGATGCGAAAAAGTTTTTTTGGTATGGCACCTAAAGTGTTTAATAAAATTCCTGATGACATTTTATGTCATCAGGAATTATATCTGTCTGTCTGTCTCTGTGTGTGTGTGTGTGTGTGTGTGTGTGTTGTATTGTGTCTGTGTGTGTGTTGTGTCTGTCTGTCTGTGTGTTGTGTGTGTCTGTGTGTGTGTGTGTGTGTCTGTCTGTTGTGTCTGTGTTATATCTGTTGTCTGGTGTGTGGTGTTGTATGTGTTGTCTGTTGTTGTTGTTGTGTTGTTGTATTATGTCTGTTGTTGTGTTGTGTGTGTGTTTTTGTTTTGTCTGTTTTTAACAGGACATTATAAATAAATAAAAATTAATAAAACATTATATAAGTTTAAAAAAGCTCTTACTAAATTATTAATTGACAAATGTTATTATCCTGTAGACAAATTTTTGAACGACCAATAATGAATTTTTACCTTTTTATAATATTTTTTACTATGACTATTTATTGATTTTATTGTACTTATTTGATGTTTTCTGTTCATGTATTTAATTAATTTAAAATATAATTTTTTCTAAGTCACATCTAATGACACCTAATGTGTCACTTGTAAATTTGTATGTCTTAATTATGACAAAACATACCGCACTATATTTATGTAAACACCTATGTTTCACAAATAAACTGATTAATTGATTGATTGATAAACTAGCTTTTGTTTCGTAGCCCAGTCAATAACAACATCAAACATCGCAAACGCGCATGTAATTACGATTTTTTTATATGATGTTAGGTCCCCTGAGAGTAGTTTATATTTACCCAAGTTTGCAAAAAAAAACTGAAGCAAGTGCCAGAATGTCGCAGTTTTTCGAGCACCATGAGAGTAGCACAAGGTTTTCAGAGTTGCAAACTTGAGTATAAACTACTCTAAGGGGACCTAACAACAAATAATAAAAAAAAAATCTTAGTTACATGCGCGTTTGCGATGTGTGCGCGTTTTTGTGTGTGGGTTATGACTGGGTTATCGCCCGCGGGCCGCGTGCTTGTCGGAAAAAATCCCACGGGAACGTACTATCGGGATTAAAAGTAGCCTATGTGTTAATCCAGGTTATTATATGCAAAATACGAGCATTGTCATGGAGTTGCAGATATCAGGCCGTATTCCCTCCCTATTAATCCAGGTTATAAACTATGTGCCAAATTTCATCCAAATCCGTTTAGCCGTTTTTGCGCCAATCCTGCACATACATCCAGACAAACAGAAAAAAATTCTATAAACTATATTTTCAGCATCAGACCTTGAACTTTTAATGATTAACAAAGATCCGCTACGGCATCAGCTATGATAATAGCTTAAATTCCAGTAAACTCGCGCCATATATCATTTTAAAATTGTATTTTTCATAAAAAACTAAAAATGTAACTCAAAAAACTATTGAATTTCGGTAGAACATTTGGTGGCTTAATTTGTTGCAGTATAACCCTACTATTACATCCTGCAAGGAATACGCCGAATCACCAGTAACCCTGTATAATAGAAAGAGACAGAGAGAGAGAGAGAGAGAGAGAGAAAGTTGCATGAAGGAGCCATAACGTTTTTTCCTTACGTGAAGATTTCTACCACTCAACTCCTACCGCATGACGCGTTAAGAAACTTCGTTCCATAAAACATACCTGAACGTAGGCGGTATCAATTCTGGGGGCAGTTTAGCGGGCACAGGCTCGCCCTGTGTCGCCTTCTCACAAAGGTACATAGCTAGCACGAACTCCTCACACCCTGCGGGACAAGAGGAAAATACATCGTAGCAATAGCAGTCGTTACGGGTCGTCAGAAGCCCGAAAGTCTGATAACCAGTCTTACTTAAGAGGCTACCGAGCGCACAGAGGCGCCCTCATCGTTTGTTTGGTTATTTCTTTTATTTTAGACTGAAAATGCAGTAAATTAGCCGGATACGTTGTGCTCCATAAGACTATACGTTGGACAGTTACACACATATCTGTGGCAATATTAGCCAGTGTTGGCGGCATTACCCTAGGGTGGCAATATTAGCCAGTGTTGGCTATACTCACCTAGCTTCCCGTCGGAGTCGAGTTCCGCCAGAGCCCAGATCTGCGCTAACACTTGCCGAGTGGTGGCGGCATTACCCTAGGGTGGCAATATTAGCCAGTGTTAGCAATACTCACCTAGCTTCCCGTCGGAGTCGAGATCCGCCAGAGCCCAAATCTGCGCTAGCGCTTGCTGCGCTAGTCGCGACTGTAACATGATGGATCTAGCTTGCGCTCCGGACACAGCGCCGGTTTGTAGCGTTAAACAGTTACACACATATCTGTGGCAATACTAGCCAGTGTTGGCGGCACTACCCTAGGGTGGCAATATTTACCAGTGGTGGCGGCATTACCCTAGGGTGGCAATATTAGCCAGTGTTAGCAATACTCACCTAGCTTCCCGTCGGAGTCGAGATCCGCCAGAGCCCAGATCTGCGCTAGCGCTTGCTGCGCTAGTCGCGACTGTAACATGATGGATCTAGCTTGCGCCCCGGACACTGCGCCGGTCTTAGCGCGGTCTGTCGCGTTGAACAGTTGTGTGTATCTGTGGAGGAGAGAATATATAATGTGAACAGGCGCTAATGTAAAACAGTGAGGCCGTACACGAAATTTTACCGATTTCGCTAATTTGAGTGATTTTACAGACGTAATTGTTGTCAGTTGCACAAATTTTACCTGAACTTTGGCCGTTCATAATGTACTCATAAAAAAGGAGGTTTCTCAATTCGACCGTATATATATTTTTTTTACTTTTTTTTATGTGTGTTCGCGGATAACTTCCTTCGTTTATGAACCGATTTTAATGATTCTTTTTTGTTGTAAAGGAGATATCCCAAGGGTACCATGATAAGGAAACGAGGATCTGATGATGGCATCCCAGAGAAATCGAGGGGAACCTTCAAATATTATAGGCACACCTATAGCGATTTGACTATTTTTTATAGTAACTCGTGCATTTGCTCCCGGAAAGCACCATTCGGTGAAGTGGAACTGATGAGGAAGACCACACATGGCCATCGGAACTACACAATAATTCGTATTTCACGGATTACGATTCGATTATTACTAAGCAATTTATGCTCGTCACAATACATATGTTGAAGTGGAGCTGAGTGACTTCACCATCAGTTCCAGTTCTCCTGGTAAGGAACCAGGAGAACTGGAACTGGGAGAACTCTTCAACAATTAACGTCCTTGTATCTGGAAAAGCAATATTTTATAAAAGGTGATGAGCAGTTGACAATAGGCTACTTTAACTTAGATAAATTACAGACTGACCTACTAAAAAGTGAAAATTAAAAAACTTTTTTACAAAAAAAAAAAAACAACCGACTTCAAAAAAAAAATACTACAAAGTGAAAAATAATTTTAATTTCGGAAGTCGGTGGCAAAAAGCTAAAATACAGATGCAAAGACACCGACTTCCGAAATTAAAATTATTTTTCACTTTGTAGTATTTTTTTTGAAGTCGGCTGTTTTTCTTTGTAAAAAAGTTTTTTCCCCCAACTATATTGGGGTCGGCTTCCAATCTAACCGGATGCAGCTGAATACCAGTATTTTACATGGAGCGACTGGCTATCTGATCTCCAAATCCCAGCAACTGGGTAATACGATACCCCTTGGTAAGACTGGTTGTCAGACTTTCGGGCTTCTGACGACCCGTGACGACTGTCAAAGATCCAGGAATGACAGCCGGGACCTACGGCTTAACGTGCTTTCCGAGGCACGGAGGAGTCTCGGTATGTAAATATGGTCACACAACCACGGACCGACCCCGGCAAGCGTAGCTTAACCTGATGGATCGACCCATGCGGCTGTTATTCTCTCATTTTACTCCACTCATTTTAATTTGATACTTACTTCAGTTTTTGTGGTTGCGGTATGCCCCATTCCACCGTCGTTGGTGGACTCATTACCCCCATGGGCATTTCTGTAGGACTTGTCACCAAAGATCCTATAAGAAAAGTTTTATGAAATACAGGGTCAAATCAAATTATCTAGTGAAACTCCGCAGACGTGTTGATATATCGAAAAACAATAAAACATTCTTTTTTGGAGCCCGTGATGGCGCCGGTAGTTGAGTTACTTAAGGACGCTGTTACAAATGGGTAGACAAATCAATACTTTGTTACACAAAAGTATGTTTATTAAATAAAATGCTTTACATTCTTAAAATGTGTTTTGCCCAAACTGTTGATAGATGTGCATGGTACGATTCTGAACTATAAATATAATTTTAGATAGGAACAATTTCCCAATAAATGTACCGGAGTGAAAATTTTTACTTCGCTACATTTATTGAGAAAATTTACCTATTTAAAATTATATTTATAGTTCAGAATCGTACCATCAACAGTTTGGGCAAAAAACATTTTAAGAATGTAAAGCATCTGCTGTCAGTGAGAAAATTGTATATCCTTGTTATCATCCTCAAAATGCACAAAGAGATACCATATGATGCTAAAATACTAAGAAAAAGAAATAAACACTGCATAGTAAACGTTCCCCCAACTAGGACAGAATTTGCCAGTAGACAATATAAAAAGCGCTCAGCTTTTTTATACAATAAAATTAATAAATTAATATATATTTATGATAAAAAAAAATATGAATGTAAAAAGAAGTTAATAGCATGGCTTCACACTTTAAACTATAATGACGTAGAGTTACTTCTGCAACGTGTGACTTAATAATATTATTATAAGAGTGATGTTATTTGCTTTTTTAGTCACTCATGTACACCCAAAATCTCTTTCACACACACATACCTACACACACCCTCACACACACAAACACACCCCCTCATACACAAACACACCCCCACATACACATACACACGCACACATATAAATCTCGCACACACTCGCATAAATTGATCGCATTTTTTCCTTGTTTTGTTTCTTTATACATATACATATTTGTACTCGTAAGTTTCTAATGTAAGGGAAGAGCGAAGCCTTCAACTACAGGCATTTTATATGCCTAAATGGAGACTCCTCGACAGGCATTGTAAGCCAAATATACTATATGAAATAAATTTATTTTTTATTTTATTTTTTTTTATGATAAGAGCGTTGACCGCGCGCGGGCTGGCAACGTCGCATTTCTAGAGGTTTTTCGTGATTACTTCATTAAATTTAAATCAAAGGACAATTTCCTCTGACAAATTCTTAGATCGTTGGTATTTATAAGTATGTATGCTATTTTTTTGACAGTTATTTTGCAATATACTCTTAAAAAATTACATATTGTCAATTATTTTCTATTTTCTAAGCCTAATTACCAAAACATCTGTAAAAAAATTGCATACATGCTTATAAATATCAACGATCTAAGACTTTGTCAGAGGAAATTGTTCTTTGATTTAAATTTAATGAAATAAACACGAAAAACCTCTAGAAATGCAACGTTGCCAGCCCGCGCGCGATCAACGATAGTTTCAAAATATTCTTATGCGCTAAGTATTACCATCAGTATAATTGTCATTCATTATTATCGTATTGTTGTCCAAAATAATCATTGTCAACCTGCTCTGTTTAAAATACATTAAAAAAAATATCTAATAGCCAAATGCTATGACACCATATCCGAATTTTTAAATGACCGCAGTTGATTAAGGGCTGATTGTTCAATAGGTTGATAACACTTTAATTTTTAATTAGCATTAGGATTAAGTTTTTTTTATATTCATAGTTTGCTGTGTAGACTCAAATTGTTTTATTTTTTTATGCCGTTTTGTACGCCATATATGGCAAAACATGCAGATCTACCTGTTATCTTAAGACCTTGCACATATTATTATGATGTATGTGGGATAAGCTAAATATTTCTTGAATAAAACTCCTGATTCTTCCTTAATTTCTGTATTTTTTTTAACGCCTTCGTCTTACCACTTTACTTCATTAGTTCTAACTTACTCTTTCTCTACTTAATCTACATTTTAATCTTTCATTCACTATCTCTTTCGCTCCTTGACTATTTCGTACATTCATCTCTGTCACTCGTTTATGCTTCATATCTGTCATTCATCATCACGTCTCATTTCACTATCCTTTCATAACATTCCGTTCCTACATGTATACTCATGTTTTACAATAAATATATTTTATTCTATTCTATTCTAATTGTCGTCTCCACCGTGTATATAAATAATCAAATTATCTTACCTGGTTTAGATATGCTGTCACTCTTCACGAGGGGAGTAGACGTCACCGGCTGACTGACCACACCACCGACACTATTCACCCCAGACGGAGGACTATTGATCAACGAGCCTATTAACGACCCAGACATAGGCGGAGAACCCAATGGAGACTGGCCCGCAATGGGCAGGGAACCTATCGCAGTCTGAGAACCCTCAGGAGGCGATCCAAACGACCTACTCTGACTAGGGGGCAAAATAGATTGAATAAGAGGCTGGGTATTCATTGAAAATGCCTGGTCTACTGGCAAGTTCGGAATCAAAGGCGGTTGCTGGCCTATTAACGGATTTATTAAAGGTTGAGAAGGTAACATTGGTTGTTGTGGTTGACCAGCAACCATTGGCTGCGAACTCATCAACGGTTGGGACGCAACCATTGACTGAGAACCTATTAATGGTTGGGACGCAACCATGGGTGGTGGACCTCCTATCAACGGTTGCGTGTTAATCAAAGACTGCGAAGTTATTGGTTGTCCTGGCTTCACTCCAGATATTAGATCAGGTACATTAGGTACCATAGGCTTAGCGGGGCCAGATATAGGTGGGATCATAGGAGGTTGTGGGCTAACCATTGGCGGGCCTACTAGGTCCCCCAGCAGTGAATGGTTGCTGGTGGTTGATGATAGGCCGGAGATCAGTGGTTGCTGTGGTGGTAGGGATGGCATGGGTGGTATCGGTGGTTTAATTGGCGTGGGAGTGGGGGACGCGAATTGTGGTTTTTGGGTCGCTGTGGAGAGAACAAAAGGGGCTTAACTTCTGTTTCATAAATAAATGCATTGTGTGCTTTTATATTAATAAACGTCACGATATTAAGGTAGACGTTCACGTCCATAGAATTTATGGTAATAAGTAATTAATTATAACGTTAGTTATAACGTTAATTATAACGTTAGTTATTACGTTAGTTATTACGTTACTTATAACGTTATTGTGGACGGAAATTTGAAAGCGTCTTCATGCACTTGACTTCCCTGTTCTATCGTGATGCCTTAAGACTTCCACGATAATATCGTCAAGGTTCAGTTCACATTTTCTGCTGTTTCATAAAAAAAAAAAATGCAATAGTTCACATATTTGCACAGTCTAGAAAAAGATAAGTACAGTCAACTCATAGCAACCATCGTTTATCTTCGTAAAAACCGAACTTTGCCGAATTAAATATGAATGATCCAATTTGTGTCATGTCATAGATTTTTATTTTTATTCATTTATATTATTTACTCTCTCTCTTTTTTTTTTTTTTTTTTTTATTTATTTATTTTTTTTTTTTTTTTATTATTTTTTTTCTATTTTGTGAATGAGAGAAACCTTGCCGGCCTAGTAGACTGTACATTTGTTGACTGTTTTCTATTTTGTTAAGTACCTGGTAGTTGTTGAAAGGCCTACATTGTCCTCCCATACCTATTAACACTGTTATTTGAAAATATTGTAAATCATATTTAAAAGAGTAACCATGGAGTTTCTTGCCGGCTCTTCTCCATGGGAAACGACCAATTTGGAACCGTGCACCTAGCTTCTGACGTTTCATAAGTGCCCATGCAGGCCCATGTATATGTGAAATAAAAAATTTTGATTTTGACCTACTGTACCTAGTTCAAAAATAAAAATCTGAGAGCTTTATTCTATTGTTGATATTTTTATCTATAAATCTTTGCCGTACATACATAACACATAAACTCACGCCTCCTTCCCATGGGGGTAGGCAGAAACTACAGAACGCCACCTGCTACGATCCTTACATACTCCTTCTGCTTCGTTTACGTTCATACATCTGGTCACACACGCACGCCGTTGCGAGTACTACGCACCTAACTTTTCTGAAGAACATCACTAAAGGTCACTATATGTCTTCCTAGGGCTATGAGAGAGGAGCTCGTGGCTAAGTAATAACATTCGCACGGATCGATCCATCAGGTTAAGCTACGCTCGCCGGGGTTGGTCAGTGAATGGGTGACCACCTTTACATACCGAGACTCCTCCGTGCCTCGGAAATCACGTTAAGCCGTTGGTCCCGGCTCTCATCATGGATCTTTGACAGTCGTTACGAGTCGTCAGAAGCCCGAAAGTCTGACAACCAGTCTTACCAAGGGGTATCGTATTACCCAGTTACTGGGTTGTGGAGGTCATATAGGCAGTCACTCCATATAAAATACTGGTATTCAGCTGCATCCGGTTAGACTGGAAGCCGACCCTAACAAGTTGGGAAAAGGCTAGGCAGATTGATTGATGTCTTCCTAGTGCGTCCCCTCCGGCGTTTCCACTCACATCTGCCTTATACTTTATATACCTTTATTATATACCTTTTGTTAATCGCCTTTCATTCATCCTCTCAACATGACCAAACCATGTAAACATACTCTCATTTCACAACTAAATGAATACGGATGATGAAAATCATTTGTCATTTACATTATAAAAAAAATATTGGACACGTATTTTTTATTTTTCTACGTAATTAATTGGAAAGAGTTAAAATATGGCATGACGTCACGCCTAGCTAGATTTTATACGTAGTAGGAACGTAGCGAGCCCCCACTCTCCTACTTTAATGAGTGTTATATAAGTCATTTTTTATTAATAAGATAAAGCAAAAAATACGTGTCTATTATTTTTTATTCAAAATCAAAATATTTTATTTCACATAAACCTACATGGGCACTTATGAAACGTCAGAAGCTAGGTGCACGGTTCCAATTGTTCGTTTCCTATGGAGAAGAGCCGCAAGAAACTCCATGGTTACTCTTTTGAAAATAATTGTCTTTTACAATATTTTCAAATAACAGTGTTAATAGGTAATGGGGAGGACAATGTAGGCCTTTCAACAACTACCAGGTACTTAGCAAAATAGAAAATAGTCAACAAATGTACAGTCTACTAGGCCTGCAACGTTCCTCACATTCACAAAATAGAAAATAATCTATTTAGAAGATTAATAAAATATTATCAAACTGACGGATTTTTTTTATCCAGGTATCATGCCTATTGTTAAAACTTACGGTAGGCTGAGGGAGGCAAGCAGTGACGGTGGCAAGGCTTTCGGTACGTCTATGTTGTGGAGTTTCAAATTGATTATCTGGAAACAAGGATTTATTTTATAAGTTTATTCAGTGCTAGCTTGAGGCAAAATAATAACAGCTGCGGTCGGTCCGTGGATGGATGACTATTATCTTTACATACCGAGACTCCTCCGTGCCTCGGAAAGCACGTCAAGCCGTTGGTCCCGGCTGTCATTCGTGGATCTTTGACAGTCGTTACGGGTCGTCAGAAGCCCGAAAGTCTCGACAACCAGTTTATTTTATTTATTGCATTAACAAGGGGGGGGGGGG